>OX384543.1:18700328-19919063 GCA_947538895.1 Neoitamus cyanurus | reverse complement strand
AATATTTTTTTCTTACATGTTACGCGGGCTTTTTAAACTAGCAATTCCCGATAGGTACTTAATACACAGAGTAGTATCACAGTCGAACAAAACATAGTGAACAAGACAAAAAAAGCGCTGAATGTTTAACTTCGCTAGAACCAAAGATTTGTATTCTCTTTTTATTACACATAACTAAAAACATTTCATTTTCCAACCAAACGTCTAATTTTAATTTAAAAGATACGCTTGCGTCAGTCATCGATTGGCCATTAGCTTCCTCAATGGACTGGTCGAAAGACGTAGCAGAAAAGAAAAAGGGCAGCGCACATTTCCCCATTGTACGTACTTTCCCAGCGAAATTCAGTGGGATGAAAATGTCGTGAAGTTTTTACTCGTATCCTTAATTAATAGATGACGTCAGAGGTCAAAGTTTCCTTTAATGTTCGGTTTTACGACAGCACCCTAAGAGGGCTAAATGAGACTTCGAAGAAGCTAAATCAGATAGGCCATGCGAAAAGCCAATGGACTTCTCACATAAGCACGCCCCAAAATCGACTTTGCCGGAGACAATTGAGCAGCTTGCGATGAACATTAGTCACCAGAGTACCGCAAGCCATGTCACATCCAATAAAATCTCTGACGCGTTCGCGGTACATTGGCCCTTTACATATATCTGAAGCGGGGCTCGGTTCCACGCATCATCCCTGCATCCTCGGCTAAGCCGGCGAGCAACAGCACCGACATTACAAGCAAATTGCGGGGGAATTCAAAATTCAGGGTATATCGCTAATATCAATCTCATAATGTGGTCATGATAGATGGATAAATATGATTAATATGTGTCCCATAACAACATGCCAATATAAGACTGACAAATATGAAGAAAAACGAAAGATTTCCTCAGTTAGCAGCAGCGGCGGTGGCGTGTTGTGTGGGGTGTTCTGTGCTGTGTGCTGTGCTGTACGAACCCCGAGCCAGCGCCAGCGGAGCACCATAGGACCAGCTCGGAGCGTATTATGTGAGCCAAACATGACGGAAATACAAAATCCATGCTCATCCGCGCCCCTGCGCTCGCAGAGCCGCACCCCAGAGCCACCCTGACGCCAGCCGCAGCCGCCCTGGCCTCATATTATTATTCTCCTGCATCATAATGACAATCATACTGGCAATCTGGTAGAAAAATGAGTGAGCTCCAGGAGGAAAATGGGAAAGCAATAATAATGGAGGACGGAAAGTGGCACAGGATCGACAAGGCACGAGTTGTATTACCAGTGGACCTGATTGCGACGAGGCGAGCTGCAAGAGGATGTGTTTGTAGAGGGGGTGAAACGAACAGGAGAGGGGCCCAGTCCACCTCGTAAAACTTTTTTAATTTTTCCGTGCAATATGTGCCTGCCCAACTCACATTATCATTTCGCAGAGGATGCTCAAAGCGTGACGGCAGAGCGGTCACATCACCACTACCGGGCGGTACGCAGGGGGAGTAGCAAAACTGTTTCTGATAACAATAAAACTGCTTTCCGAAAAGTTGTGCTCTGTGGGACCCTTGGGTTGCCCTGCGGTTCTCAACGGACTTCATTTTTGCTTTGTCGCTCCTATCGCCGCATTGAGCTATTCACCGACCACTGGCCACTCCTGTGTCCACCATAGTCGACGCAAACCACCTAAATGAAGAACGGAAGCAGCCTTTTCTATACTCAAAGTTTGATAAACTGGTAAACATGACCAGCTACATATGTCGATGATGCATGAGGGGCAAGTGCAAGATGCGAGTCAGAACTTCTCTATCTCAATAATAGCGTTTACCTGAGGTAGGTTACGTGACCAAGGAAATGTAGCAAACGCAAGAAGAAGGCTTCCATCAGTATGTTCTGATCAGAACATAACTTTGTTAAAGGTCTTCATCTGGGTTGAAAGCCAGAGCTCGCTAACATTGTAACTATCTCATATGATCGGTTTCACAATATCATACTTGCATATAAAAAAAGCTTATGCCGTGTTTGCTAATATTCAATTAGAAGCGTTGCTAAGCTGTCTGTGAATATCGTCGTGCCGTCGACTGTTTGGGCAAAATTGTTATTATGGTCATAATATAATCGTTGGTGCGTCTGTTAGTGATCGTCTAACTTCTGAACGACTTGACCGATTGACTTAATATTCGAAACATATGTTAGTTAGGTTGCGAGTTTAGTTTATAGTGAGATGTAGTCCCGGCAGATGGCGCCGTAATCTAACTAACTAAAGCATACCATTCTCACAATCTAACTAACGTAATGTTGTGAATATGAAGTCAATCGGTCAAGTGGTATATATTTGTTGTGTGTTTTAGGTTCATCACGAAATACTGCAAATTTCAATAAAAGCAACGACAGAAAAAAAATCAAAGTTAATGGCAATATTCTGAAGAAATTTGAATAGATTCCTCAAACATTTTACAAAATGGCGTCGAATTTTCACTATGTATAGCGTTTTCGTTTGCTTAGGGGTTTGAACGCTCTAAAAAAACAAAAAATATCGAATTTGAAGACTTTTTTTCGGGGATCAGAAAAAACGTAAAACAAGAACTCCTGTATTTTTTTGTATGTAGTCATTAGAATTTTTTTGAAAGAAAAATGTAAAAATTTCTGGAGTTTGCACAGTCTACGCCACTAAAAAGTTGCACCTCGCCAGCGATATGCGCCAAGAAGTCCTCGAAACTCTTAATACCAAACAAACAACAATTGTTAATTTTAGGAACTTATGCAATGAATCGGTTGAATAGCTTAAACGTGCCGCCGTGCAGTTCTATTTAATCTGTACCTGCCTGCTTAGAGGTATCTCTCGTTATATCTTCAAAAAAATTTTAAAATAGAAAAAGTCGGTATAGAAAAACGTTCTACATACTATAAGGTTTTGCTCAAATATTTCTAATGCACTGTCTTACATATAATATTAGGAATAACCTTAATGTACATTCTTTTTTAATTTGTCTTAGGTCATATTAAAGCGTCCGATTCTTAGGCAGTAAAATATTCTGTGAATTATCTTAGACTTTGTCTAACCCATCTTCGAATTTCTTCTCTGCTGCCAAGACTGATAATTTTCTGCACAGCTTTATCAATTCCGAAAAAAGACCAAGAGCGACACCTCCGTTGCAGGAACCAAATAAACAATATTTTTAAATATTTAAAATTAGGGGTTGAACGGTTTTTCCGCAGAAAGTTAAAGAAATAGAGGTAGAGAAAGAGAGAGAGAGATAGAGAATAGGAGAGGAAAAGAATGAAGGACTAAGAGAGAGAAATAGATGGGGGTCTGTTTGGAGGCTCATATTTTGCGACTGAGGTGCCAAAATATGTCATGATCATTGCAATGTCAAATATTATTTTTAAGAATTGTATTGGGAATACTTCAATACTACAGTGTTCTATTTGCAATACTTTTTGCATTTCTACATTTGGGTGAAGCAAAAGCGTATGAAATTTGAGTGGAATGTCATTAAAACCGCAGTGTCTACAATGTATGGTCATATAATGCTATCTTACGAGACTACTTTGCGCATGTGACACACGGACATGAACTATAAGGACTTACTAGTAACTGGGGAACCCTAAAAAAATGAAATATCTTTTTAAACTTTTCATATTTTAGTTGCACTATACACATTAAAAAAAAGGCTTGGAACATTTCTTACTGAATGCATTTTAAAGAGAAGGAAATGGTATGAAATCTTTACCGCCTCATTAGCAGAAGTATACAGTAGAAAACGATTGTGCGACTAAAAATAGCATAAAAAGTAGTGGAGAGCTGGAGTAAAATAAAATCTGGTCGACTGAATTACCAGTTTGGACATTTTCAAAAGTAACATGAAACGCCCTCCCTTTCACTCGAATTAAGTGCGCCTCACATCTAAACGATTCCAAGAATTTCTGAGATTGCACTCAAGGCGGTTTGAGCGTGTATGGTTTAATAATGCAATAATTCATGCCTTATTTGCAGACATGTTCGAAAATAGAGCAAAGTGCAAAAACTAAAATGCTTATATACGTACGTGAATATGACCAAAATCGATAATAAGCTTGCACCGGTAGCAATTAGCGACTGTAAGAAGCTTGAATTTCCTCTGCAGACAATGACTTCCGTCTGTAAACATAAATTAAAGCAAATTTGATCTCAATCTCCATTCAGAGCTCCATCGAAGTGCGCTGCCGTCAGAGTAGTAATTTGATGTCATTTCTGCTCAGAAATTCCGAGAAATCGGTCTGATTGCAGATAATTCATCTCGAGTGGTCAATCAACCAAACGAGCGAAATCGAATGGCAGCTCACCCGAGGCTGGCTGCTCTGGAAGTGGCTGGAGGCAGCTCCTGCGACATTAAAATTCTATCCCCCCTGGCCTCGGTAGACGATTATAATTAGCCGCTCCCTCCTCAGGCTGTCGCGCCCTGTGCATATTCAGGTAGTTGTCTCGGGTAGCCTAATGACTCATAGTCGCGAATCGAAATCTTAACCCAATGACTGTTTCTTTTTCGCGACACAAAGCGCGCGATTCGTGCAAAGGCAGGGGACAGAGGCAATTTAGTGCTTTGTCCACGATCTCGCCCGCTCGGTGGTTCTTATCTAGATTGAGTTATTCCCTCGCCTATACCCCTTGTACATTCCGATTGAAGAACAAATTAATTAACATGACAACTTTTTTTATTTATTTTCAGTGTCGGCGGCATACGTTTCTGGTCCAACAGGACCTGAATCAGGACGCCAACGTCATGCCCCGCTCTATGGACGTTTCGTTGTTGAAGAGGAACTGCCCGCCACACACAGAGATGTCATGCATCACGTAAGTGACGAGTTAATTCACTTGGATTTTTTCTTACTTAATTTTATTACTTCTTGAAGCGGACGAGTCCGTCATCGTCGTCGGAAGTCAGAGCGATGCAGGCACGAATACCCACACATTTTCGAGATCCAGCGTCAGCGCCGTTACGGAAATTAAGCGTAGATCTTATTAAAACATACAAACACATAAACGAGGTAAGTGATATCCTCTAATCTAACATATATTTCTGAAATATTAAACCTGGTGATGTGCAGTTCGAATGTTAAGGAGGTCAAACCGTGGACAAGGAGGGAAGGATTTGAAGACTTGACAAAGCTTTTTCTTAAATCCATAGACTTTCTAGAATATAAAGTCAGTCATCATTAGTAGCAGTTATAATGTTAAAAGAAAAACTCCGGATCTAATAGAAGTCCTCGAGCCTTTTTTTTTTATAAAAGAAATTGTAAAGTGAGGTTTTTTGAGCTACGATGGTGCGTTTTTAATTTCGCGGAATGGTGGGGTTGGAGGGGGATGAGATATCTCTTTTAGGTCGTAACGTGTTCAGCGACTCATAATTAGTATAAATATGAATTTTTTTCATAATTGTGTCAGTAGTCTTTGAACTATTATCGAAAAATTAATATTGAAAGGTGCTCGGCTAAAGAAGAAACAACACGGAGAATGGTTGGAGTATTCGAGTCAGCGCAAGATGGGCGCCGAGAATGTTAACGCCGCTGCAAAAATGCTCCCACAAGACTGGTGTTCCGCCGGCTGCCCGGCATAAGGTGGGTTTCGATATTTTGAATCACCCAGCTATTATTATCTGTTTCCCAAAATTAAAAAATAACTGCATGTGAAGAAATTTACCAGTGATGAAGAAGTTAAGGACGCAGTTTAGGTGTATTTTTTTTTAGACAAGGACGAAACATTTTTTTTCTGAAGACATGTGGTACATAAGCTAATTGAAAAGTCTGAAAAATGTAATCGTCTTTCAGGAGAATATGTTGAAAAGGGAAAATGATTTTGGTTTTTTTTTCACTTAAAAACGCCCCCTCGTATATACAGTAGTCAGTGGTGGCTAGCCCGCATTAGCTATCCTGACTGATGGGGCTACCATCTAACGCTATCACCAAAAGCGCACCTCAATTATGTTCCGAGCCAGACTCGAACCGGGGACCCCGAGGGCCCTAGGTGATAGCCCAGCGTACTTACCACTGAGCTATTAGTCCCCCTATGTTTATGTGAGCTCGAGGACTATTCGACGAAAATTCCATGGGTTTGGGTTATATGGGCGCGATCGGTATATAGGCACCCAGGATTTCCTCGTAGAACAAAAGTTGGCGAGAGATCAAGAGAAAAAGAGAGCAAGTGAACATTCATCGTGGGCAGAAACGAAGTGGGATAACATTCTTTGGAGTGATGAATGAAGCTCAAAATTGTTGATTTTGACGGTTGAAGATACATACGAGATAGATATGGTCATAAGTACCATATCCCTATCATTATTTTGCGTTGTGTATACAATCCAAACCGTTCGCTTAATCGGCATAGGCAAGAAAATGCAACTTTTTTTGGATAAAACTAAATTTTTTGCTAACATAGTCTCCTTTTAGGTCGATAACTTAATTAAATGATTCTCCAATTTTTGGATGCCCTCCGAATAATACGATTTTTCGTTTGTCCTGAAAATAAGTCTCCGTTTCTGTGATGACCTCCTCATCGGACCAAAATTTCCTTCCACCGATCCGTTTCTTCAAGTTTGGAACCAGATTATAGTTGCAGGTCGGACCCAAATTTGGACAATATGGCGGATGAACAATTTTGCTATTGCGGCTTCGCATTTGTGCACTTGTCTTGATCGGAAAGTTTGGTTTTTTTTGGATTAATGCTTACTTCGGTAAGCTAAAATATCCTTAAACGCTCTCTACTTGTTATTGTGGAAGGAAACAAGTGTTTCTCACCCAGAATTAAAAAGGAGTTAATTTATTTTAAAGGCTTACTCTCCTCCCTAATTTCATCATTGAGGGCCACATCCCAAATGATGTACATACTTCACACGACTTGCCAAATGGTAATAAACTTGAAGAATTGCAACGGAGCTCGCACCCTTATTGACTGTTCGGATGTTTACTGTTACCGTGTCGTCTCGAAAAGCTGTACCCAGCTTATCTTCGCACCAGGCACACGCCATACAACTGGCATCCATCAAAATGTCTCGAACATCAGGGTTTGAAGAGGAGCACCTACTACTTGGCGGTAGGCTGGCCCTAGCTCGTCCCAGGGCTGCCGTGTGATTTGAATTCATAGCCATAAAGTACTCTCCCTTTCCAAGTCGTGACATTTTCGGACGATAAGAACGGTTCCTCAAACCAGCCAAAAGGTACACCGCACCAGGCTGCCACTCGAGCCTAATTCTGACAAATTATATCCTCCTCCAGATGAATAGACCAGCCATCCACAAACACTAAATTAAGCAAGGGAAATTTCTTTGTCTTCGCAATATATCAACTCAACTGCCTTCCCATCATCCGTGCGGGGGCCCTTGTGTGCACACTTAATATCGAGGGAAGACACTGCTCTAAATTTCTTCGCTCGTCCAATGCCCTTAGAGTGCGGTGCGGCACGAGAGGGCGCGGCTCGACTCATCCACACAGCCCCGATCCAATAGTCCCGATGAGGAATTCTAAACACGTAATTTTTTGACATTTATTACATTCCAGACTTTATCCCAGCATCCTCCAGTTAGAATTATAAAAACAAAAAAAACAAAAAAAAAAGACAGAAGGAGCCCATCCACCCTGTCCTGCGGAGTTCCGCCACACTACTTGCAACGCAGGAGGGGGGCTTCACCGGCAAGGAAAAGCGAGGGGTCTTCAAATGACATCAGGACGTCGTCCAAGTTAAACAAGGTTGAAGCCATGTACACCACCACCATCACATCGGGGACAAATAGATGGTGAAAAATAGTGTGAACAATCTGCACGGGGGCGCCCGGGCTATCTTGCGTGGCACAGACGAAGAGAAGTGCGACGTCGTCTACGTCTATGCTAGCGGGGGCGGTCGCCCACGTCAAGCTGCTTCGCACGCAAAAATTCATTTAACGCACCACAGCGGCGTTGTTGGAGCATTTACCGCAAGTGCGGACACCTCGAGCCCCCGGGGGAGCTGGTGCGGGTAATATCTTAGCACCATCATGAAAGTTTCTCCCCAGAAGGCGGGTCACCCCCGACTCCTTTAGCTGACTTCAAGTGCTATTCAACCGATCTCGTGCCTTCTTGCCAGAGGAGCGCGCCATCGTCCGCAGGACTTTTGTAATAATGGTGTCCCCTGACAATAGAGCATCCCTGGCCGCTATATATCATTATTGTCATCCGAAATATCTCTGACTAATTCCTACATCCCCCTCCACGAGTGAGCCAACTAATTGCTTGGCAGGCAGGCTACTGGGGGGACGACGTGCACTGCAAAGCTCATTGGCTTAACTAGGTAGGGGGGCTGGACTAGTCTCCGTCGAGAAAAAATCATTTGTTCGTAATATCGTATTAGAATAGATATTTGGGGTGAAGTGTAATGTAACCTAATAAGACAAATATAGCAATGCACTACCTTATTAAATTGTGTGCAAAGGCTAGATCTAGATTAAGCAACAATAGACTTTTCGATTTCACGGAAAAAACCTGTAATCCAAACACAAAATCCGTTTCTACTAATATGACAGGTTGACCAAGTGATACCTAAGCTACAAAAACTAAAGACTATATTAAAAAATTTAATTGGAAAACTTATTTTTCCTCAACTCGTCACAATAAGTGAAACGCAAATAAAAGTAAACTAGATTTTATGCCTGGCTGCGCACGGTGTGAAACAATTTGCCAATGTGGATCCTCCATCTCAACGAAATCAGATGAGGAAAGTTGAGAACTTTCAGTCGCCATATTGGAGCCGCCATCTTTAATTTCCATTTCAATAGTAGATTCGAGATCAACGACCCCTAAAACATAAAGGGACCCATTTTCATAGAAATCCTTTGAAGTTGAACCTTTCGGTCGGCATATTGGAACCGCCATTTTGATTTTTTGTAAAGTTTTTGTTTAATGTTCCAGTTGATAAGCTCTCTATCAGTGTTAGAATCATTAAAATCGGTGCAGAAATACGCTCACAGGTGGAATCACAAGCTTTAGCGTTTTAATTATATAGGTTAGACCCGTCCTAGTACAGTCTGTTTGATAAGTGTGTGCAAAAAAAACTATTTCGGAAAAGATGTGTCCCTTATAATATTTATCTTAGCGGAGTGGGGAGTATTTCATTGAACCGAGAATAAAATAATGTGATCATACATCACATTTACCAAATATTAGTACTTTTCGTTTTATCTCCAAAATATTGGAGAAATTTAATATTAGGAAATTGTAGAGCATTTTTCATTTTCGCAAGTGACTACCTGCAGCGGTAGAGGTGCCTCACGATTGTCGTCATTTTTGGAAAGCACATTAAAATATTAGTTTTTGTCGTAGGATTGATGTCGCTGAAGTCGTTAGATCAAAGGATAAAATTAAAATAATGGGCATCCCGAATTTATTGATCACGCTGTAACGGTCGACATGGTCCCGTCTGCCATACAATTTGTTGTTTGTCTATGTGAGATCTACCCACCCCTATCATTTCTGCATGCGTTGTACGAAACACCCTACTATGTTTGTATATACAACGATTTATACTTAATAAAATGTTATATATATATATTCATTATAACATCGCAACTAGAATTAACGCCTATAGGCGAAATTTGAAGGACGTGGCGCCCTCTCGACGGGAATCCCAATTAGTCCAATGCCATGTACTGTGAAGCTCCTTCCATCAGTTGCTTCGTGCTGCTAATTCATTTTTAGGTAACATCCGCTCCTTGGCGCTACTAATTCATTTTTAGGTAACTGAGGACGGATCTACGGCATGGCTCCAACTAGGGACGGAGAACCTCCTATACCATATTAGAGGTCAACGTCTACGAACGATTTTCATGGGGGTTTGTCTACCTACCTACCTACCCAACAAGCGCCGACTATTGGCGCTTCGCCGGCGCCTCTGATTGTACGCCTACTTAGGCCGATTTGTATTCTTCTCGTGTTTCAGGTTCTCTTCTGTTTCATAGCAACAAGCTAAAAATTTCGTATAGTGATAATGGGCGAGCTGTATGGCAGAGGCCGCCAATTGCGCCGCGTCACACCCTCCTACCTAATAAGGTTCTGCCTCCTCCTGGGCAATCTTCAGCTAGAGCTATACGTGGGACCACGATAATTTTCCTTTTCTTTTTTGTTTTTGCAATGTTTCGCCTGCTTTCCCTTAACGTCAAGGACCTCATCTGCTCCTCGCCCGCCAACTGTATCTATTTGTCTTTCGGCTGGAAATTGTGTTTATTTACCGATTGCTGCGTAATTTGCCAGGGGGATTAGTTGTGTTGTTTCTGGTCAAGTCTTCGCGTTGCTTTCAGGGATTTTGGTTCGACCGGACTCTCCAAGTATCTTAATTGAAACACTTTCCTCTCAAGTGTTTGTGGAACCTCTGAGCGATTTCGTCGTGTCCAGCTATGTGCGTCCTTGACTAATTTTTCCCCTGCTGGGATTTTACACTTGAGAAAATTTATTGAAAATTATAAATAGCCTTATTAATCAAAAACTTCAAAGAATTCGTGCTGCTGCAATTAGTTGTAGTAACTGGTCTACCAAACGGCGCTGCCAAAAGTAATGTAAACATTTAAATGCTTTTGATGTATGATGAATACATATTTGGTTTTCAGTTTGGCAGCTTCCATAAAACAAGATCTGGATCAATAAGCTCTAATCCTTTATAAGTTGCTCATAATGAGCTGAAGAACATTCAATTACGGTGAAGTCATGGTGTTTTGAAATTACGGGGAAACATAAAATATCGCTTGAATACTTCTTGATAAAAATATCTCCAATATCCTTACAAATGCTAAAAACCTTTAAAAAGATGCAAAATCATGTAATGGTTACTTCGGTATGCTGCATCCTAACTTGGTCACTCCTGTAAATACTTCTACGGCAACACTCCTTCGTTGTTGATTTTTTCATATAAACAGTGGCATTCATAGATCCATCGCGAATAATTAATTCACCAATACCCATGGGAGTTCAGCTTCCCCATACCATAATGTATGAAGACTGTTTGGACGATGCAGTTTGTGTTAAACGTTCTCTGTCGGCGTCGAACTGTAGCTATTCTATCCGATCCATAGATATTGAATTTTGATTTATTAGAAAATATGACCTGATCTGTTGAAGGCCAATTGCATCTATCCTTGGTCCATTCTAAATTATATTTCTTAGCCTCATTTTGACAGTTGAAGAAGAGATCGTTGATCCAATTGCTTCCTCAATGTTCTGGAGAATTCCTGAAACGTTTCTGTAGCGACAGTCATTTCAAATGGTTGTCTTCTTCTTGCGCGATTCATATATCCTTTTGAGCGATACTGTGTTAAAAATCGTTATACAGCTAATTCGTCGAGTCCAAATAGGCGATAATCTGCTAAATACGATATTTAAAAAGTTAAAGGTCAAGATATCTTATTTTCTTTTAAAGGTTTGTTTCATAATAAATATTTGTTTATACATTGTTGATGTACTAAAAATTGAAAACTGTACAACACTAGTTATCAAACCACGCGGGTGATCAACGTGACCGTTTCGTGAAATTACGCGTCAAACTTTTTATGCAAGCGATTGTATCGTCACTTGTGTAACACGTAGCGTCGTGTTCTTGAAAAATTTAACTTCGAGGTCCATATCAAGAAAACAAGGCCACATAAAATTGTTATTCATTACATAATATCTCTTCCCATAGATGGTTAATGCTCGTCCTTTCTTGAAAAAGTATGGTCCGATGACACCACCAACCTCTCCTCTCACTCCGCACCGAACAGTAATTTTTCTGGGTGGAATAGAATAGCTTCAAAATTTATTATGGATTTATGTACAACATATGTGGCGGTTTTAGCTGTTTATCCAAAATGAGCCTTGTCACTGAAGACGATTTTTTTGGCTGAAATTCAGATCAACTGCCATATATTCTAACGCCCCTTCATCGAACGTACAGCGCAACAAATGGTCGTTTGGCTTGAGGTCTTGTGTCAACTTATACGAGTGGAAGAATTGTCAATTTACAATTTTCACCAATTTTATGTTGACATTCAAACTAGTTTTTCATGGCTCAACTTAAAAAAAAATTCACCCAAATCGTTTTTAATTTCATTAACAAGTTTAAAACGTTGAGTTTGTAATCGCACTCATATGAGGTTTTCATTTCTATGGGATCTTGCAGTAATAAACATAAAAAAGAAAAAGAAAAGGGGGGACATTTGCTTATTATGTTACGCAAACATAAATCTTAAACGAATTAGAAGATGATATGATATGAGTTGCTTGCGCTATGCAAAATAGCAGTATAAGTCGCAATAGGAGACGGCCCATTGAATAAAGTGAATATGGATGTGTAAGAGAAGTGCGCAGTAAGGCACCTGTGAATAAAAATGCTACGAAACGAAAATGTAGTATCAAAACAGTGCTTACGTAGAAACAAGGTTCGTTTGTTTAATTTGCGAAATGAAAAAAATTCCGGCCGACTAGGGGACGTTGCTCCGCAAGAGCCATGCATTTATGAATGAACTTTACGCAACGCTGTTTCGCGTAAAATGTTTGTTGCTTTCACGGAGGTGCGTCTTATTGTATACCGAGCAGAAAATGCGACAGGCTTTAGACTTTAGATATGGCTCGCATGCTTCGAAGGCGCGAAGTAAAAGCTAAACTCCGCCGCCTTTATCTAGCAGAACGTAAAATGCCTGGTTGCGTTGTACGGGGCATAATTTAGCAACATCAAGCTGTCTCAATGAGGCATTATACGGCCCACAGTCTGCGTAATCGAACAATAAGGGGGAGAATTTCATTTGGCCTGATAGGTCTCAACTTAAGATGACTAGGCTCCTTCAGAGCGCTCCTAATCTGAAGCTGCTTTCTATACAAAGTATGTCTGAAAAAGTAGGTCCCGAGAAGTTTAACCAACTCCCCGCCATAATGGAACTGCAAATTATACAGAGCGTGCTGCTCTTTGACCCATTCTTCTGGCAGCAACCTAATTGCTTCTCGATTTTCTGCCCGAGAAGGTACCTATGCATAGCAGTTCCCGATTTGATTGTGGCACCCATTCACCACCAGCGATAGCGCCCACCCCGCCGTGACCTGAGCTCGAGCACAGACCAAAGAACAAATTAATGTTCACGTCGTAAAAACATTTTAGCTCGCCCAATAATAATCTTGAAGTGCCTGCTTGATGCGGCTGTGAACTAACCCCCGGTAGCTGCTCGATGTCCTACGCAATGACTTGTCTCCTTCTCCTTCTTGGAAGAACCCTGCCAAGACGAAGAAGGCATAGCCGATCCCTCGCCATTTGGGTGAGCGCAATTTGATGTTGCGATTTCTTTCGCATCTGCGAAGGCATAAAGAGTTTACTGAACCCAAACGTCGGTCGGGTCCTTTCGGGGAATCACTTGTGCCACCCCTGATTACCAAAAATTCTTGTCTGAACACACGGCGCACCGTCGAAGCTCCCCAAAAAGAAAAAGCTTCTTATACAACCGCGCGCGCGTGTGTGTGTGTGTCGAGACAATACTTATCCCGTTTGTAAACATTCGCTGGCTGGTGGTTGTATGCCCTTTGATGTTCCAATGGGCCGGAGCTGTGGGGCTCCACCATAAGCAAGGTTTCCAGCAGCAGCAGTGGCAGCAGATAGTCTATAGCAACAGCAGTTAGCAGAAGCATCAGTACTCAGGAGTGTAGCAATGGGGCAACAACAACAATTGTGTGTGCTCAGTGCCACCAAACCACCGCACACCACCGGCAGGAATCAGGAGCTCCCGACCCCTGAAACTGATGCCACTATTCCTAGCCCTAGCAAAGCATAGCATAGCTGCTGCTCCTGACGGGTACACTGCCGTCACCTCGCAGCTCATATCGATCTTTCTCATTCTCCTCCGCTGACTCGCTTTCCCTCCTTCGCCTTCTTTGGCCGTCTTCATGGTGGCACACAGCCCCAACAATTTTTGGGGCGTTGGGGGTTATAGAGGTCTGTGATTTTCTCTGTCGCTCGCTCGCTACATCCAAACAGGCTGGGGACACTTAGATTTGAGCTTCATTTTGCTTTTATAGTATAAGAATATGCTACATTTAGTCGGAACCCCACCTCTGACACCAATCCCCCTTGGCCTTCTCCTGACTTAGACTCCTTAGGCTTTTCTCAGTCTGCCTCCTCTGAAACTCGCATTTTGAGCTTCTTTTCCTGTTCTGTTCGTTTCGCCCCAGTCCCGCTTCAGCGACAGAAAATATTTGGGGTTTTTCTCATTATTGCGGTTTTCAACCCTCTCCGGAGTAACTTCTTTCGCTATGCGTGTTCTCGACTTGTGTAACGTCGTGTTGAAAGAAATATTTTCCCAATTGCTCGGCCTTTAAGTATTGAGCAAAATTCTGATGTGTTTTAGTCCTGTGAGCTTGGGGCCCGTTCGAATTGCAGCTTGCACCAAATCCGCTGTTGCAACGCACCCTGCAGTGCAGCTAGTATAGCAGTCACCGCTGCTCCTGCTGGTGCCATTTCAGGTTGGTGGAACACTTTTCTGTTCCCGCACAGTGCCCATGACCCTGCGCAATGATTTTTCCATTGATGTGCAGCCAGTTGTGGAACTAAAAGATTAAAACGAGACACGGGTTATGGGTTATGGCTGTTTATGCTCTTAACTCCTACCCGATACTTTATAACTCGGCACTAGACGGGTCTGGGCCAGTTGAAAAGGCGTGAAAGAGCTCCGCTCCGGTCTCCGCATTACCCGGTGGGTAATCCCGAGCCATGTGGTCCATGTCTGCTCGAATTACATTTCCCACACTTATTTTGCCTTTGGGTCGAAGTCTCAACGGCTAGGTGGGATTTTATTTGTTGGAACTCAAAAGGACTCTGCTCAGTTTTATTACTCTGGGCTTGTATTTAATTAAAGGGGACCTTTCGAATCCCCAGCAGACGTACCTGATCTGGCAACCCTGGTTAAGCTCCCGGCGCCATTCTCCACTTTAAATTGCACATCGACTAAGGGAGGAACCGTCTTCTTTAAATTAAATCTCAGATAGCCTCGGGGATGTTTGTCCAATAAAATCAATAATTTTATTGCACTGGGTATGCTGCGGTGCGACTGAGTCTGAATACAATAGGCTTTGGTGACTTCTATTCTCAGTTGGTAAGATTCGTTGGAAATATGAGAAAATTAGAATCTTGAAACTTTGATTACGGAGATAGTAGTGGAATTTTAATCAGATTATTGTATTGTTCAGTTTGTTTCGATAATATTAAAATATCTGCCGCAGAATTTGAATTATAGGTGAGCTTTTAGATTCCGTCTTTGCAGATTCCATTTTTAAAATAGCTGATCGAATGGATGTGCAGCCTTATGCTGGTAGCCATTTCGACACAAGACGACTAGCCAAGACACTTTCTTACTACCATGTGTCAATTTAGTTAAATTTTTAAAGAGTTCACCAATGTTGGATGATACTGTGCAACCTTCCGCTTTATTAAAACCCAAACGTTTTCAATTAGGTTCAAGTCAGAATTGTATGGTGGCCATTACATCAAAGGAAAATTGTTACTTCCATGTAGGCATTCTAGAACCTGTGAAAAAAATTATGGTGCTGTGATTAATTTATTCTAAGAGTAATTATATAAAAACAAAGGGAACAATGCAGTCTTAGAAAGATAAAAAATTGTTCTGACATTCTTAGCCCTATGGCAAGCAACATTACCCTGCGCGCTTACTCCTGAAACCGATGAAGCGCGATGCAAATGCTGGTTCACCTGCGTCAGATTTTACCGATAACATGCCCGCCTTAAACTCCAATACTTAATTACTTAAATAATTTTAATTTTGGAAAGATTTTTTTCCATTTCTTTACGTAAGCATTTCTTTATGAAAGCCTCTGTGACCTTATTACATAATTTCTCCCTCAAATCCATGATGAAGCATCTTCAAGCGCCATACTTTGTGTAGATGCTTTACCTTGAACATCCCACCAACCACCAACCATCCTACCGTGAAGCATGTGAGAAAGGTTTAGTTTTAAGACAAAAGCTCACCCACAGACAAGTCACATTGTCCATTTGAATTCAGAAATCCTCAAGTCAGCAATCCTCTGCTCTGCCGACAGGGGAAAGTAGCGACTTGTGTACGGTTGACTATTGCAGCCATAAAGTCAACTCATCCGAAATGAACACCTTCGCGAGCAAATTGGAAGAATTAAATGCGCTCCTCTATATAACTGTCTCCCAAGGTCGTAAAAATGCTCGATTTTAATCAAACCATAAAAATATCGGAGATGACAAAAACAAAGGCATAATCTGAGCAACGCCGGGAGACAGCACCCATTGTTAGTGCGGACTGCGGGATGATAACCCATTTACTTCAAGAACTTGTCACAGTAACAGACGGCATCAAAGCTGCCTCAGTCGCCAAAAGTCTTTGCAAACCCTCCTTTTGCTAGCTCCTCACGGCCATACATACAAAGGGCGGCTCCTTGCCCGGTGGTGCTGGGTGTCGGTGGTGGTGATATATCAAAGCCCACCGCCGCTCACTACTAAGTTTTCCTTTTGACTGATATTAACTTTTCTCTATAGATACAGGGGGAGCTGTCAAAAAAACAAAAACATCTGAAAATTGCATTTCGAGTACACAAACAACTCCCATAGACCGGGGCTCTCTATCTGCACGTAATCGGTTTGAGTAGTGGGGCTGGGAAAAGGGCAGCCAGCGCCAAGCAATAGGTCTGGCGCTGTATAGTAGAAAATACGGTGTAGTCGTCGTCGGATCCGGACATAAATTTGAACACATGAACAGATCGACTTGGGTGCATACAAAAACACGATGACTGCTCTAGTGTGCAGGGAAGGTATGCAACCAGGACCAGGGACGATATCGGTAATTCTACGTCTAGCCCTCTGTTGCTAACTCTGCGGCCGTGCAGCAGTACGGCACGGCGCACCCGGAGCAGACATCTTCGAGCGAATCTGCTCTCACACCAGACGCCTAGTCCTGGTCGATGAAGCTGTTCTCCGTGCTGCAGCTGAGGCTGGAGGCACCTAACGGTGAAGGTGACTCCACTGGCACTGTTGTCTCTACAACTGCAGTCCCAGAACAGAATGGCAAACTCGCTCCCGAAGCTGTAGCCAATTCCCTCCACCGTCACACACTCCTATGTGTGGTCCATCCCAGCATCCAGAATCCAGACTGGTCTGGGAACAAAACAAGTGGTACATGCACGATAATGCAACTGCCGGGTATTGAATAGAACGGGAGAGTTTGGCGCTGGGTAGGTATCGGGACGGGATGCAGCAAGAAGTGGTCTCTGACCACCCTTTTTCTAGTCACTGAAAGTCATCCGACGAGGGGATGAATATCGGGCACTATAAAGCTACCTCTGTCACCCTTTAAATTGCACCCCAACAGTGTTCTGGATGCATCCTCCGCACACACCGATGACTACAAAGGACTTTTGATAGCGCTTTGTCGTCTTAGTCATGCAGGCGATCTAATTTTTTCCACCTCTCCGCTTCTTCATTTATCGGTTGGGTTGGACTAGAAGGGGACAGTACTGGAGCACTGTGTAGCTGCACCCAAAATGCCCAAATTGTGAATTCGAGGAACCAAGCTCCACCTCGAACTGTCGAGCATGAAGGACACGACAGCGGAAACTGTTGCTGGGACAAAAAACTTGAACTTTTTCGTAGAACAAGACTGAAAAAAAACTTGAAACTTCTCGAGTGCTTTTAGACGAAGTGCGACAATTCCGTGAATAACACTTTAAAGCGCGGATGTTTCTCCAGAGTTATTATATGGAGTTTATGGTTAAATGACGAGACTCTACGAATGGATTTTCCGCAAATAAAATTCTGGGAATGTCGAGCCTTTCGTCGGAACTCTTCGGGACTACTTGCTGGCGGGTGTGGCTGAGGAGCCATTATTTTGACCTTGCTTTTTATGCGCAGAGTTTATGGCGATGAAGAAATTTGCATTGGAGCGATACCCTCGTACAGCTCAATACAAGTATTCGTCAAAACAAAGTCGCTGCCCTGCTTTCATTAGTCGCATCAAATCGAAGTGGTGGTATTATAACTTTTGCAGCGTCAGAATAGACAGTTTTAGTATCCTTAGTTTTATTATCTTGTTGGATTTTAAGAAGAGCGGCTCGAAATTGTTCAGTGACCTGTAATTTATTGCCAACCAGCTCTCCGCCTCCTTCTAATGACGATGTGGTCAATTCCATTTTATGTGCCCGTATTTTTGATTTCGTTTGGAGGCATAAAATTCACGTTGATTAAACGGATAAGCTTCCTTTAGCTTTACTAAGCGTAAATCAGACTGGAGTTATACTTGTCGAGGAGGGTATCCGTTAAAATTTTATTATTTCGAGTTCAGTTACACAGGAGAAAGATTTTGGTTCGGAGAAAGCGATTAATGATGTCCACAGGATTTTTCTCATAGATTAAAATAAAAATGCTCCATTAGCTCATGTAAAAACAAGCTCGACAAGAAATCTGTGTAAGATTTATTGGTTAGCTCTATTTTCGAGTTTAGTTTCTAGCTTTCATTTGACTCATGCTACTAACAACTAGTAACCCGTTGCGGTCACATGGAAAATTACAGGTTACTTTAACATCTCTACGTTCCGAACGGATGTGATTTCCGCAGGATTCCATAATTGGGGTGAATATTCAGTTCGTAAGAATGTTATATTCACACTACAGCTACGCGAAACCCACTGTACCAGGTGAATAGTCACAACCTGTAATTACTTGAAGGTCACATGAGGTCCATTCGGCCCACGTAGAAAGACAGCTGCTATTCCGGTGTTTGGAATTTTGTAAAAATAATTGTGAGGACAAATTTGGAGATATACAACATACTGACGATCATACTAGAACAAGGCAAGCCTTGAAATAAAAATTTTGTCTCTTCCGGATTTTAATTCAGTTGCACCCCCTTAAAAACTTCAAAAAAATTGCTTTTAAAATATTTGTAAATATGATTGCTCTTTTAATGATTCGTGTTATTATAATTACAGTGAAAGATAATACAAAATTATTAATTAAGGCATTTCACAAGAATAAGTTTTGTATTAAAAGTCTGTCAGACTAGGAGCTAGACACTTCGAACCCCAAAATATTTTGTTACGAAAGAAGACCCAGTCCGCACGTCAGAGTATGGTTTCCGATTTCCGTTGGGTATCACATTTTATAACGTGTAAAGGAAATGTAAATTTTTTTATGCGAACATCTCTTTAATGAATTTTACGGTAAAAATGGCTATTAAGATATTTGTAACTCATGGAATTCTTTAAAAACCGGGCACGTACGTGTCGTACGCATCAACTTAGGGTTCCGTAGCATGTACTAAATACCAATAGTTCGAAAGATGACGGAGTTATAAGGCTGTGACATACGGACGGGTTTCGTTTTTGGTGTTTGGCTACGAAACCCTAAAAATGGTCTTATAACTTTTTTTTTCGTAGGAGTGATCTTTTGCGACATACAGAGCTTTGTAAAGGTGTAGCCTTCATATTTCTAGAACTGAGAAAAGTTCACAACAATTAAAAAAAGTGAACAAAAGCTCAGACTCAATTTTTACTTGAAAAAAACCGAGATCACAAAGAAAAATCATGTTTAGGAAACGAACGTCTATATCTTCCATGCCTTTCATTTGAGGTAATTTCTTTAAATTTTTTCACAACTCTAGTAGTATAAAGTTAACAAATTTGTAAGTTGCTGTATCTCCAAAAGGGCCAATCGTACGAAAAAAATTACTAGACTTTTTTGTAAGAAATTTGTACATTTGTAAGCTACAAATTTAAAATTGCGTTACATTTAATTTCACGTAAAACTGTTTTTGTTCCTTTTACACTCTACAGATATCACACGTAACGGGGCCTATCAGACAGACTCTTAACTTGAGTGATTGAGACCGGTTTCCCAAATAAAACGGGACTCAAAATTTTCGTAAAAAAATTCTGTGGGCTTTGACGTCATTAGGTTTGAGTTTATATTGTCTATAAGAAACTTGAGAAAGATTGTAAACCTCATGGGGACATTTTGGTTGTCAACCTTTTTTAGTATTTTTCAGTTAATCTTGAATTATAGTAACATATCTTGAAAGTGTTTTATAGTCAACTGGATATACCCAAGGTTTACAGGTTTCAATATTTTGTACCTCACCTATCGTTTCCTACAGAAATAAAACAATTGGTCCTATACAAATATTGTTGCATAGGTCTTTTATATGAAACCCCAATGCAAATATTGTTTTTGTGAAGAAATCTGCATTTGAACTGTACTTTACTTATGGTAAATTTAACTGAACTGAACTTGTGATATTTCGCTACGTTCCATATTAGGTCCACTTGTGCATGATTTACCTAATGGGTCGAGCACACCCCTATCCTTCCAGCTACTCTCGCCCCCTTTTTTTTTTATGAAGAAGGGTTCCTTCAGTAAAAGGAAAAAGGAAATTATAACAGCGAAAGTCTTCCCGGATCGGTGAACAAGTCCAAAAAGAAATTGTCTCCGACCAAAGTTTGCAACATACTCATGCTGATGGCATTGTTAACTCATTACCCTTTGCATTAAGTAGCACTCAAAGTTCAATACAAATTGAAATTTATTAACAATTTTCCTCTCAATCTGAGCAAGATTTTATTATAACCCAACTGCAAAAAAAAAAGGAAAGTAGCAGATGGAAAGGAAACGGATGAAAAGAAAATATTTCTGCGTTGTTGTCGTTCTCTTGACACGCGAACCAATTATTCCTCGGGAAAAATGGAGGATGAAATAAGAAAGAAAACGCTCGTGAAGGGCTCGGAAAGGAAAGCTGCAGCACCAACAGTAGCAGTAGCGGGAGACGTGAACAGAAAAAAGCCCTTGAGCTAGAAATCAACAATCTCAGAAAGTTTTTCAGGAAGCAATGAAAAGCCTCCGACAAAACTCTTTTCCTTGGTCGTCTCGGCGTCGTCCTCGTCCTCGTAGTCTTTTCTTGTTTTCTGGTGCGCCAATTTTATCTTGTCGTCATTCTTATCCCACCCAAAGTAACGGCGGTATATGCAGGGTGCAGCATCCAGACGCTGCTGCTTCTACCTCAACTCTTACTGTCATGGAAGTCTTGACACGGGCTCAACTGCAGTAAAAACGGCACATAAATGGGGTAGATCAGGAAGGATGTTGCACCCGCGCCCCATTAGTGGGTATGGCCGGGGTGATTCACTAGAGACCCCATCGGTAAAATGGAAATTCTTGACCAACTTCATTCGAACTGCACAGTGCACACTCGGCGCTAACTCAGCCAGGAGGACTGTCGGCGAAATCAATTAATCCATCGATTTATAATTATCTTCTCCTCTTGCAGGTCTACTACGCGAAGAAGAAGCGGCGGGCCCAGCAGACCCAGGGCGACGATGACTCCTCGAATAAAAAAGAGCGTAAACTCTACAACGATGGTTACGACGACGACAACCATGACTATATCATTAAAACTGGTGAAAAGTTCTTGGATCGCTACGAAATCGATTCGTTAATTGGTAAAGTATTAATAGTCCCCCCGCCCCCCGACTGGCCCACTTGCACCCTAAAGTGTCTCAGTGTCGTGGGAGTCTTGTATGAATAAACCATCATGACTTGACCCTCCATACGTCCGAATCGGCCTATTTTGCTGCTGGTGAATGTGGGCCATCGCACGTGTGCTGGCGAAAAAATACCACGACAAGTAGCAAGTGGTGCCGTCATTTCATATTCATTGAATCATTTCGTCAGTAATTTCGTGTTTCCTTCCTGGCCCTGACTCATGTGCTTTTTTGTGTTTTCAGGTAAGGGTAGCTTTGGACAAGTGGTTAAGGCATACGACCATGAGGAGCAATGCCATGTTGCGATAAAAATTATTAAAAATAAGAAACCGTTCCTAAATCAGGCACAAATAGAAGTTAAACTGCTTGAGATGATGAACCGAGCTGATGCGGAAAACAAATATTATATAGGTGAGTATCAATTCTGTTCACTACAGGGCTGCAAACCACTGCTGGTGAGAATCGCGTGTCGAAGTGGAACGGATGAGGGCTCCAGAAATTTAAATGAGCCATTGACTAGGGTTGGTTGTTTTTTTACAAAATTTTGTTTCACGAAGTTTCATGCAAGACGACGAAGTTAAAATTTTTTATTGCCCAGTTTAAACGAGCCCCGCGATATTACCTGTAATTAGTTTAAAATAAGTAGATAATTTAAATTGCAAATAATTATTGCCTTCATGTTGAAATAGGCTGGCGAGCGGTGAATTAAGATGTCTCGAATTAAAGATATAACACGCTTCATACTCCTGCATTACTTAATGGGGCAGCGTATGCAGAGGATAATGGGAGAAAATGCATACGACTTTATCCAAATGACGACCAATAATAAAACTGGTACTTATTTTAATGGCATTCGTGCGAAAAAAGGAAGCCAGTGGTCGCCATTGAACAAATCTTATACTTTTGGTTCAAATGCACATGGATTGGGGACACATTATTTTTAGCCATGAGTCTAAAATGAATCGAAATGGCTCGTATGGTCCACAATGGATGTGGAGAAAAGAGGCCGATTCGCTAAAATATCGGTGCATCCAAAAAACTCCCAAGCATTGCTACCGTAAAACGATGGAATGGTTTGAAACAAATGAAATAAAGGATATGGAGTGGCTGTCGCAATCTATAAACGTTAATATCATAGGTTATGAGTTTGGTGAAGTGAAAACAAATTTTGTCACATATGTTTTTTTTTTATTGTATCACTGTCTATAGTGTTTCACTCCTCTTCTAGAATCTTCCAGAGATACTTCTCCGAAGTTGGACATACATAGCTGTCTTATACAGCTATTGAGCTCATCCCACAAGAGCTCTATCTAAATCGGGTGATCGCGGGCAGTCCCATCTCTCTTTACTTTCTACATACTGTCGAAATTGCAGGTATACAGGTACTTTGGGTCATAATCTTGTTGCGAAGGGTTTGAAATCCATTTGTACTGCTCTTTCTTGATAATACCGTTAATTCTTCCAATGTCACCGACCCCTGCAGCACAGAAGGAGCCCCGCACCATCATTGAGCCCTCGTCATGCTTGACAGTTGAAATAATGCTGTCCGGAATTTTATCTTGAGATTTTCGACGAATGAATATGCGACGTTATGAACCGAACAATTTAAATTTAAACTCATCGGTCCATAACACTTTCGGCCAGTCTTCCAACGTCAATTTTTGATGGTTCTTAGTCCACTCTAGCAGTTTAATGCTATGTTCACATTTCGACGTGGAGTGCAGAGTACACTTTTGTTTCAATTTCCATGCTCATTCCCAAATAAATATGTCTCAACAGAAGGGTTTCCTCTAGCTTTCCCCGATCATGAACGGCTCGTTTCTCGGTGTATTCCTATGGTGTTGGGCACGGCATTTTTATCCGGCAATTATATGCCTAAAATTATTGGATTACTTCAGATATAAAAGAAGCACTTCTTGAAGAGAATGCATAGTAAAGTGTAAAATATTTTACAATAGGGGTATTCGGTATTCACGCTTTGTTGCATTTGCTATTGTATCGTTGTAATAGGAATAAAATAATCGATTGTTATACAATCAACTATGAATAAATGGAATTTTACACTTGATGCAACGGTGCAATAGCGATATATTTATACAACAAAGTGTGAACACCCCTAATATTTCCTTTTACGAATATTGATTCAAGTTATTTTTTCTACTTTTATTTTTTGAAACCGCATTAAAGTAGTTGGTACCAGAATTAACGTGTGACATAGATGTAAAGCAACCCAGTTCGATATGGTCCATGTTTTGAAAGTTATACTTTTTATGTCCAGCACGAAGTTGTATTATAGAATTTTTGATTCAAGGTTATTGTTGGCGAAAAATCTGCAACTTTCTGTATTTGGCGGCCATGAGCTTGTTTTCAGCAAATATTTATGATCAACTCTTTAACATGACCTTTGCTTAAAAATATAAAACAAAAGCGGGTTTTATAACTTCTGTCCAGAGTGGATCAATATAAGCATGCGATGGCAAGACAAATGTAATTCAATAAGACTGTGCTTTATAAACAAGCAGTGCATTCACTTCACAAATGACTATTAGGGCCTCAAAAGTCAAAGTACACTCAATTGCTCTAATACCTCATTTGCATCCACAAAAGGAATAATCTGTATAACTAATGGAATTTTTTTTCACGTATGAAAACGGTTCCAAGTTCCATTTTTTTGTAAAGTTAACGTAGTATAAGTAAAATAAGGAGTACACAGCGGTTAATAATAATTTCAAAATCATGACAGCTCATAATCAAATCTTTGAAAATTTACTTAAATGTATCGTACATTTTAAACAGCTTATATATACCGAAGAAATACGCAAGACTGTTAATAGAATTTCGTGCTATGTGAGCTTTGTCTTTTTGATTATTCATAATATTATTACAATATTAGATTTTGCGTTGTGGCTTTAAGAGAACTTGAATTTAGACTCGTCAATTCTAATTAGAAACCCCATTTCCTGGATTTAATTAAAAAAATATACTTTTTCATTCCGTTCCAAGTATAGCAAATAATAAATATATAATTTTTCTTTGCAGTTAAACTAAAACGACACTTTATGTGGCGGAATCACTTATGTCTCGTGTTTGAATTGCTCTCCTACAATTTATATGATCTTCTGAGGAATACAAATTTTCGAGGCGTTTCCCTAAATTTAACGCGAAAATTCGCCCAACAGCTATGCACTGCTCTGCTCTTTTTGAGTACACCCGAACTGAATATAATACACTGTGATCTTAAGCCCGAGAATATACTGCTGTGCAACCCAAAGCGATCGGCTATTAAAATCGTCGACTTTGGTAGTTCGTGTCAACTGGGACAACGGGTAAGTAGCAAGTATCCGTCTAATGCGGTTTTGGGGGAGGAAAAATATTTTGATAATTCGAATTGTCATTTGTTTTAGATATACCAATACATCCAATCGCGGTTCTACCGATCACCTGAAGTTTTGCTGGGTATTCCGTATGATTTAGCGATAGACATGTGGTCATTGGGCTGCATTTTAGTCGAGATGCATACTGGCGAGCCACTGTTCTCCGGCTGCAACGAAGTTGATCAGATGAACAAAATTGTCGAAGTCCTGGGGATGCCACCTAAATACTTATTAGACCAAGCGCACAAAACGAGAAAATTCTTCGATAAATTGGTCTCAGATGGTAGTTATGTGCTAAAGAAGAGCCAAAATGGTAGAAAATATAAACCACCTGGTTCACGAAAGCTACATGACATTCTCGGTGTGGAGACTGGTGGTCCAGGTGGTAGACGTCTTGATGAACCAGGCCACTCTGTTTCAGACTATCTTAAATTTAAAGACTTAATTTTGCGGATGTTGGATTTTGATCCGAAAACACGAGTGACACCGTACTATGCCTTGCAACATAACTTCTTCAAGAGGACAACCGATGAAGGCACAAATACCGCTAGTATAGCAATCTCATCACCGTCAGTTAGTTCAACGTCTTCAGTCCTTAGTCAGCAGCAGCATCCAGATCAACAGAGTCACGGTAAGTTTGTTAATTATGTACCTTTCCATCAGTTTTAGTTAATCGTTTTTTTTTTAAATTTTTTTCTTATAAGTTTTCACCCATTTTTAATTGATACGAAGTTTCGGAAATCTGTTTGAATGCGACTTCGGTAATTGACGGAAATCGTTAAGATGTAATCTACTAACATTTATGTTTGTAAAATTATTTGTTTATATATTTAATACATTTAGATGTGGAAAACTTGCATCCCTTATAGGACAAATGCGTTGTTCTGTTAGTTCAAAACGTTTAACAATTTAGGTGCCAAACTTGTTGGCTAGAATTTTCCTCCTTAGACATAGATATTTGTAAGTACCAATATGTGTTCCAAGCATTAAGTTAAGTGGAGGAATATAAGCACTGATACACATGACATTAGTTGCCAACGAATAATCTCTCTGCCTCCTAAATTTTTTTTATTTCTTGCGTTGCGTGCAGAAGTCTGCCCAGGAATTTCTTTTCACGTTGACAACAATCCAATTGTGTGTTGAACGTTAAGTGGTAGTCGACATTCCATCGCAAATTTAATCGCCATAATACCTAATCTCTGCTTTTATTATTTAACTTCAATTTATGACTATATTTCAGTCCACTAATATTTTATTACGCTCTGTCTTTTCTGGATCCTCTGAAATTACCTCTCCACTCTCCGTTTTACTCACCAAAAGTATTGCAATTATACTAATTCCATATTGGAATACCTTCTAATCATATCTACATCAGTACGCTTATATTTCTCTACAAAAGCTTTTTCAGTATAAACAAAAACTCGCATTTGAAAACTAATAGGAAGTAAATATTTGATTTAAAGTAGCACGAATTTTATGTAATTTTAACGTTGGTGAAACATATCGCATTGTTACAGTATGTAGTAGTAGTTTACATACATCTGGTATTGGAATAAGTTGTAATATATGTACTCTGACCACTCATTTAGTTTTAGATTAGGAAAATTTCAGTAGACCGTTAACCGGCATGCTTAAGGGCTGCTAATTTCTACTAAGCTCGGTACGGACTATAAAAAGACAAAAGACTGATTTAGTAGAAGAACGCATTCAAAAGGTTTCCCCAAATTAATTAAAAATTCGCTATAATTCTTCATTTCAAAATTGAGATACCGAATCCGCTTTATGCTTTTGCCTTTTTGCCAAAATTCGATTTTGTTAAGATTCTGTATCACGTGTCATTCACTGTTCATTTACTCATAATTTAGCTTAATTTTTTATCTATTTATATTAAAAAATAAAAACATTGTAAACGAAATAAAACTCTAATACTAACAAAAGGTATACTTTTTCCTCCCTCTCCTGTTCCCGCAACACCCCCAACAATCTTGTTCCTCACGCTTGCATTGGGATAATCACTCTGTTACTCTCTAACACTCGCAATTAAATTTTCTAATGAAACACGATAATATGTGCGTACGTTGTCCGCAACTGTGTAAACTCTTGATCGAATGAAAAACTGCCAACGATTGAAAAGATGACCGCCGATGACTGGTAGTGCCTCGGGATCATAGTAGTAACACATCATCATCATCTTCTACATCATCATCAACAGCGGCCACAGCAGTAGCTAGCACTAATACTACTGCTCCACCACTGGTATAACCTTATAATGTTCATCATCACTAAAAACACAATGGCTCCAACTAATTAGGCTTAAGTTTGTAAAAATGACTAATATGAAATCAAGTGATTAAGGTAATGAAATAATGAAAGTGTTATTATACGAGCAACGGTACTCAACAAAGCAAACAAACCAATTTACGAATAATAATTTCAACAATCGACTAAACAACGTAGGCAACTTGCTCCAATTGAAGATTTTTATTTTCAATTTGTTTATTTTCCAATGTTAGTGTTTAATTTGTTGATACTTGAACACTGATTCCTAACTTTGCGCGTTCCTGAAAAAATGCGCGCAAAACGAAATATGAATGCCATACAAGAATTAGGAATGCGTTTTGATCAAAGTCAAACCAGCACTTTTCCAACATATAATATTCGTTTATTGAATTTAAAGAATTCAGTCGCAAAGATTGCCTTTCCTTTTTTACTCTTATAGATTAATTGATATGGGTGTAACGCTGATTTTAAGTTTACCTTCATTCTTTGATAATCAGGCTGCATTTTTTCAACCTCCTCTGCCAACTTGCCACCCAAAGCTTAAGGACCTTCGTAAGAGTCTTGACATTAATTTAACTTTCTGCATCAGTTGTTCGTTCAATGCTTTGAGGAAAGAACTAAAAAAGATTACATGTTATGAAAAAATCGTAACCCCTTTTATTCTTCTTGTTTTCCTGGAAGGGGTGGCGTTAAAAAATGTAATTAATGTCTGATTTTGTAACTACGTCTCTACGCCAATGTATGTGTCAGTTGTAAACAAAAACAATTATTCGAAATATTGAATTGAATTTCTTGCAAGAACTTGTCATCGTGCTGAAATAGTGAAGACTCAGTTCGAGCCTCTGCCAAAATCAAAAAAATTCAAAATGAAATAAATGTCTGGCTACGCTGTCATTCATATGGTTTCCTATAGGATGATGTCTTTCCCTTTAGTTCTCTGCTCAAAGGTTCACTAAAAAAAAATCATGTCCTCGACCATATCATTCCGTTTATCTGCATCAAGAATTTCAATAATTTTTCCTTCATTCTTTTTTTCACAAAACGAGACCATGTAGCGCAAGTATTTTTTTTTTAGTTTACATTTTTCAAAATATGAATTTAATGACAAGAAATTACCTTTTGATGTCAAGCAAGACCCGTGGATTCCGCTCAGTATGAGTCTTGTGTTCATCCTCGCTATTTAAAAAATGGTAACCTAACAATTTTTTTTACCCGTCACATTGTGCTCGGCATAGATAATTTGCAGGATCAGTTATTAAATGGTATTTCACTTTTCTATGTCGAGGGCTGGGCGCGGCATATTAGAATATGAGAAGGAGTTGCCGCTTAGCAATTTATATTCACAAACATGTTTGCTTCAACAAATAACTGATTACTACAATAAATATATAGAGAAATAAAAAGAAGTATCTCTAAATAAGCTAATTTTTTTACTGCTGTCTCAAGTAGTTAAAATATATGTCATTGTAATGTTGATTAAAGAGACGCCACATTAACGAAAACGGCTCGTGCACACCATAGTTATTATCGTGGAAGACATGGAAGAAATTATAGCTCCTCAAGGAGCGTGCTGAAAAATAAATATTAAACTTAACATTTCTAACAATTCTGGGGAGTTAATAAATATAGTCAAATGCGAACACGATTCTGGTAATGTGGATCGCATAAAAAGGAAACCGAATAGGCATAGCATTATTCCAAGATGGGGACGAACGAAAGTGCAGTAAAGAAGTTTTTTAATATGCGGGTCGTCAAATTCCTTTGCCCATCTTTTAACGAACCCCAAGACAGCATTGACCTTAGGAACGATAGCGTTAATGTGATCATCAAAGGACATACAAGAATTAGGTAAAACTCCCAGATTTTTGGTCGGAATTTAAAATTGCACAGTCCCGTTCATTTGAGATGAATCGATAAATGTTGGCGTCGTCAGCATAGGAATTTTGATTCCCTTAAAATCAAGGATACATCATTAATGTAAATAATGAAGAGAAAAGGACCGATATCGATCAGTTAAGTAAGAATGAAGCCAAAAACAGTGGGGAAGCCGAGAACGGATGACATCTAAATAAGAATGTTATGATTGATTTTATCGAGTGCCTTGCTAAAATCAGTAAAAATGAAGTCGAGTTGCACTCTGGCTTCTTTAGCAAATGTGAAGAGTTTAGTGAACTTCAACAGGTTGGTAGTGGTGGATTTACCAATAGCAATAGGTCAATAGATTGAAATATCGCACTTATTGGCTTTCTTGTGCAAGGGAACAATCATACAAAGTTTTCACTGTTGCGGAAAGACGACATTAAATAAAGGTAAATTAAATAGGCAACATATAACGGAAACAATGGACGAACATAAAATGGATGCCATCAAAACAGCATGAGAAACTATCAGCCATATTACAAACATATTTACAGAGAGTGACAACCTGGAAAATGTCACCGAGTTTTAAGGATGATGCGTAGTCAGAATTATGCTTCGAATTAACGAACCTCCAGAATTGCTGAGGATTGCTGCGCAAGGATGGTTTCTCATCCTCAGTAGATACTCATTGGACCAGTATTCCACGTCCTATATAAACTGAGTACGCAGCTCATAATAAGTAATAAAATTGGCATCGGTCCTCGGGGAGCAAAAACTCCTCCATGCATTACTCTTTAAGTTTTTAAGATGTCGCATTACTTTTCAAGTTTTTAAGATGATGAACGTTCATCCAAGGCTAGAATGCAGACACAGGCTTAGAAGTAGTTAAGGATATGCACTGCGCGAGGCAGAGTACTTTACTCTCGCCAATGGAAACACATGGATAAACATTATCACCTGCTCTGTTAATGTCGGACTCGCTTAGAACACTAGTCACAAGAAGAAAAGTAGTCATTGACTAAGTTAAAAGTATATAGCAATAGATGACGTGCTAAACTTTGTTTTGATGGGTATTTTAATTTGTCTGTCTCGAAATTGAAATGATGGAACATTTTTAGGAGCTTCTAATTTTGCAACCCCAGCTAAATTAAATTTTGCAAAAATACACTCACTATAGCTGCGTTCATTTGTGAACATTGTTCTGGATAACAAAAAGCTCACTTACCACCGTTTTATACAGAAATGGAAGAAGTTTTCGATGAGCGAGGTAATAAATATCTAATTTTTTCCACAGAGGAGCTTAATTCATGCTTAGTAATGAATTCCTACAATTAATTTAATTACGAATCAAATTTGTTTACATCTGTGATTTTATCAAAACTGGAAAAAAGTTATTGCAAATTAAATATAGTGGCACCTAGGTCTCATTAGAATATATAGATGGACGGCTTGTTCCATATAGTCTGCTTGTTCTACCAAATATATGGTTGTTCCAGAAGAACGTGCACAAAAGAACGCAGCTTATGTACATTCGAAATTTTGGCGAACATTTTTTACAAAGGGTTGAGAAAAGTGGTCACACAAAACGAAAAGTGTAGATTCTTTTTGGTATATTAGGCTGTATAAATACACATATGTATATTCAGAGAAAAAACTGTTCATTACTCCTCAAAAGAAATAAAATGAAATGAAATAAACAATATTCGCAAACTCAAAAAATGGGCTTACTAATTTGAGAGATAAATATATAGAAAATAGCGTTGTGGTAAAAACTTATTTTATTGATCCATATCACAAATATATACTCGATCAGGGAGAATCACGGTGAAGTCGTACGGGAATTATGAAGTTTTTTTAAAATATGATTTGTTTAATAGGTATACAAAATAATGTTGTTTGTTTGTTTGTTAGTATGCCCCCAAAAGAGGCGTCACCATGTAACTTTTGTGGTCCAGTGCGGGCACCATATGACCATGAGCAACATCTTTAGCTTGCATCTCCACTAGATTGAGTTGGTAGTATGGGGGCCCAAAAGCAGCAAAAGTTCTGTCCCTTAGTTTTGGCGCATAGAACGTGTAGCCTTTTTTTATACTCTGAGTCTGTATAGAAAATAATGTCAGCAAAATTAGCCTGAAATGTGACGTGTGTCATACAATCCTATAGCAAACGCGATGTACATATATGCGTCTCGAATTATAATTGGTATACAATATATGTAAAGGAAGACGAACAAATTGTTGTCGGTCTAGTGTGCACGAAACCCATCTTGCATTTGTTGATTTTAATCATTTGATTATATATTATTTTTTTTATTGTACATCTTTTCATAAAGCTAATATTTAAATCAGGATCCAATAGTTGGCTTCATATTCGTATTGCCACGAATTAATTTTTCATTGAATGTTACGGCGGATTGATGTTTTTATTACTTTTTGTTTTATTAACATATCGTAGAAATCAATATATTTCGACAGATTGTGGAAATAGTAAGCTAGATTTTTTATAAGACTGCAACTTATCGAAAAATACGTAAATTTTTGTTTACAAGACTGCAATTTATCATATTAACTTCGTATGCTACTATTTTCTAGGATATGTGAAATTAGGCAAAAAATTTAAATTCTTATGAAACTCTCGGTGGTAGAGTTGACATAGACATAGGTATGAATGGACAATGATAAAAATGTACAGAAGCAAAGAACTATTAGGCCTTTGATTGCAAATGTGTAGATTTATTTTTTTCGTCAATTAATTTGATTCCAAAAATAAACAGAGCATTATATGACTTCCACTTCAAATTACAAGAGATTGTTATTCATAAATTATCAATCCAACTGCATTCGAGGTAACTTAGCTTTAAAATTTTTAGATAAGTTGTTATAGACTTCAATATTTTGCCTCATGTAGTTGTAAGAGAAAATCCCGAAAATATTTTTTTTTGCTCAAATTGCTGACGTAATAAAATTAATAAGTATGTGGTTGGTCATAAGGATTACGAGAAAAAAACTTCGATGTTTTATATGTTATAGCAGAAGCCGAAAATCTAGATATAGCGATTAAACCAAATACACTTTATAAGGTTTAATTCTCGCACTAAACGTTGCATGGCACAATCACAGTAGCTTTACTTTAATTCTTATGAGATCATAACATGTTAGAATTTTCCTGATTTTTTTTTTTTGTATTTTCATTTTCTGTTTTGGAATATTAGCTCATATGTAAAGTAACTGTAGGTATGAGACTTTAGGCGCATATGTTTTATTGCCATATTCCTTAAGAAGATGGATATATGGCGATGTGGTCCAAAAATTATGTCTGATAAAGATAAGATTTGAAGATAAGCTAAGTTATGTTTTAATCAACACGTTATCAAAAAGCGTGTTTCCGTACGTATGTGCGTGTATATGTGGGCCCGTAACTTTTTTTCCTTATTGAACATTGACCTGATTAAATCGATTAGCAAAATGTTTGTCTCATAATTAGTAAGTACCTGGGTTTATTAATTTTAATGCCAATCAGAGAAGTGGTTTTGGAAATACATAAATGTACTGGTTTAGTATTTATCTGTATAATTTTATTTTTATTTTATTTTTAATTCACCACAATTTTTGGGAAAACCAACAGCGGCAGTGCATTTAAAGAATTTTTTTCGGGGAGTGAAAAAGGCAAACAATAATTTTCGTTATGATCCGATTCACGCGAAAACTGGTTTGCAGTTCAAATGGCCTATTCTCATATTCTGTCATTGTTTAGTGTGAATTTTCCACATGGTCCGGCGCTTATGCAGAACTGTCGGTAGAACCTATTCTGACATTCGCCTGAAGTGAATATTTTCAGTATGAACGAAGTGAAAGTTATGTACGAAATTTTTTTCACCTGAATTGGGTATCAGAATAGCTGCCGGTATATTTCAACAGTCATTAAAATTTTTTTGGAGGAAAAATGCCCAAAATTTGAGGAGTTGGTAGTCTACCGTATACGCAACGTCCAAAAGGTTGCACCTCGCTGTCAGCAGTGTCAGCATGTATAGAGCGGTCCTGGAGCATCGTAATGAAAAAGCATTGACAGATTGTTAATTTTTAGGAAATTAGCTACAATGTACCATTTTTTTTAAATTCGACACACGCCTGACGGATGATTCGTCCACCACTTATCCGTTTTCCCCTTACATATATTGACATTTGATCCTGCGTCCGTAACCGCAATATTTAAATCTTTTCGCGTTTACTTAAAACCAGGTTATATTAAGGGGTTAGGGAGAATAAGTAATTTGAAAAATTGAATTTTTCATTTTGCTTTTCCTTAAAGGTAGCCCATTTCAAGAATATTTTCTGAAAGTTTCAAGTCAATTTGATTGAAAGGAGCAAAGCAACTGAGCCGCAACGTTAAGGCAGGCCCCCATAGAATCCGTCGGCGCGTCGCCTTTGCCACAGAGCTTGAGAGCTTAAAGCTTTTTAAGCCCGTCAGGAGCGACCCGAACCCATAGAATCATTCGACTCATCCGCTCTCGCTCAGCTGTTTATGACAATTCGAGACCAACCGTCAACTGGCGCAGTATGCTCCGATGGTGAATTAACAAGGTAAATCTAGTACCAATTGGTCAAGAAACTAGACTAATGAATTCGGGAAAAACTCGGCACCCTCCAGGAAATCCAAACGAAGAAACAGGAAACCGAATAATTACAAAATCACTAAAACAATTCACAGATATCAAATTCAAACCTTTACTTGTCAAATAAACAGCTGATTCAACGAATCCCAACTGGCCAATCACAACTTGTCAAAGCTCTGTCAGCAAAAGCTCTCTCACGCCGGACTGCTGCAACGAAATATTGAAGGTTCCTCTAAATTTCTCTCTCGCAACGCGCTGCCGTTGCGTCGGCTATGGGTTGGTTCCCATATGAATGCATGTATTCAATAGTTGTGCGGCGACGGCGAACGCGACGTTTGATGGCGACGGATTCTATGGGGGCCAGCCTTTATTCCTTTCCTCCAGAGCAGATGACGGATAGAAACTTTAAATTCGTTTATAATTTTAAGGACCATTATATTTTAAAAACCACCCACGGATCCAAATGAAATTTTTAAAACATGTTCTAGGTATAGCCGAAGGATTTTTTTCTATCAAAGTATAGTGTAAATACTTGATACAATATTGAAAATAAAAGGAACTATACGCCTCTGAGTACCCCGAAGCCCTTAATGCAGGTAGACAGTCTTAAATGCTTTGCAATGCCCGCACTGCTACGACAATTCTTTTCAATTGTAATTACGATTATAAGTGAAAAAAATCACTTCCTTCATATTTTTTTTTCTGTTGGAGGATTTAGGGTAGTTTCGATTTGCACTTCGGCCTGCAATTACCTGTGGGCTCGCAGCCTGAACACCGTCCGTACGGGCCTGATTCTAGCCTGCATCAACGTCAAATCTTCACTACTTAAGAGCTTAACTCCCTGGCAAAGTAATCAATTATTTCCGATCTTTTATTTTCTCATTATCACTGAATTTTCTCACTTAGCCAAGTTGAACCAACATTTGAGAAGGAATTTATGTTTGTTTTTAGGGTATGATGTTGTTTTCACGTTTACAGGATTTACGAGATATCCTGAAACCCCTGTGCGAATTTTAAATGAATAGTTAAGTAAATTTCATATTATCTGCTACATTGAAGACAATAATTTTTCTTTACACAAGTTCTTTGGCGCTATTTTGTAAATTGCGACGTGAACTTCCCTTTTTTTAATGAAATTTTTAAGGCAACTTTCTTGCTAGCCAGCTCATGTTTTATAGCAAATCAAGCCGAATTATGGCCGTTTTCCTTAAACAAAAGTTAATTCTCGAAGAAAACTCATTTCTAAATTTTTATATTATATTTCACCAAACTTTTGGCGGTTTCTTTTTTACTCGAACAAATATTATGATAAATTACTTTCATTGCGTTATAAAATTACAAGACCTTTGATAGGAGCAAGTTGCTGGCTCGTTCATAGGAGTTGTGTTTCAAAATTTATAAAGCACGAGACACGAGCGGAAAAAGTTCATAAGAATATTAAACAAAAGTCTAAGTATTTATAACACAAATAACAATAATAAAAGTTGATATATATAAGAAGCAAAATATTAAATATACAAAACAGCAAAGCATATATTTACGGAATTTTTGTACCAGAAAGAAATATAAAGAAGACGTAAAATAATTATAAAAGTTAAACTTAAGGCAGACAATTACAGAGAAAAGTGGAAAATCGGGGGAAAAAGTTTATAATGAAATGCATCAAAAAAATAGTAAAATGTAAAAGTAACATAAATACGATATAATTACTTAAAAAGTATTAAGGAAATTTTCGGTAATTAACGTGTACATATGATCGGGAGATAAGAGTAAATGTAAAAGAGTAATAATCATAATTTATAATTAATACTATACAGAAAAGATAGCGAACCAAAGAGTAATAAACGAAGAAACGCAAAGGGTAACATGATGCAGAGAACGAAAATAAATTGCCAATGGAAGCAAAGAAGAGTGAATAAATGGGTCAATCGTAATCTCATTGATAAGACTATTAAGAATTTTAGGAAACAAAATCGATATTCTCGTTTGGATAAAATACTTAAAAATGAACATGAAATGAAATATGGGACTCCTTAATATATCCACTTGCAATAGCTAAAATTTGTTGTTGGACTTCGAGATTCGTGAAACGTAACATGGTGTTTAAGCGTCGCGTATAATGTTCTTCGGTCAAGAACTAAACAAATATAATGTAACAAAAAAAAAATATAAAGTCACAACCAACAGAAATACTGGAGAAAGAAATTGTAAAAATTTTTTATGAGAATAAAATAGTTTTGAAAAAAGAAAAGAAACGTCTCATTCAGTCGGGCAGCGACAACTGGAAATCCTAACCGAAAGTGCGGCTCGTAGGCACCATATACATGGACAAATTTATGCTCGAATACGAGGCTCACTGATAAATTAGTCAGAATTAGAAATTGTATGTTTGTACGAAGCGGTCAATCTAATCACATCCCCGCACATCTCTTACTGATCATTCGCTAACGCGGAATAAATCTATACTAAAACCTCTGTCCAGATGGAAACTAACAAAAAGGCCCATAGGTAATTGCAGATTGCGACATTTTGTTGTTTTGTTACTGTATAGATACTAACCTGCGTAACCTACTGTAGTGGTTTACTGTAACACATCCCACTTTAATTTCTCTTTTCTTTCATCCTACTCCTCTGTATTATAAGTGTTTTTTAGCAACAACGGCTTCTTTATACATTTCGATCTCTAAGTACTTTTATTTTGGAGCACCCACATCTACATTACTAGCAACTAACCTTCGCCTTTGTGTTTTTGTAACATTTTTTTGATAAGAAGGTTGTGACGATTGTTAAACACATCGATGTTGCTTTTAGAATTGTTTCTGCCTTCCAGCAGAACCAGCGAAAAAAACGAAAATTGTAAAAGTATAAATGGATGCACTAAACGCTATCAGCAGCTTTTGGCTGATTGGGACTGCGATGCCAGTTTCTAAGGTAAGAAAAAATTGTTTTTAAAACACTCGGACACTACTGACAATTGTCCCCTTTTTGTGGGATTGGAAATATGTTAGGAATAAATTAGAACCTTTCCGAACAATTAATTATTAATTTTGCTTTGATGATCTTCCTAATTTCAAATCTCCCAAGTCCTCAATTTCGTAGTTAGTTGTGTTTATAATTTTCCGATATGTGAATATCTTCGTTTTAGAATAAAAGCGGCGGATTTTTGGTTATTATATTATGTCAGAAAATCGAATTTTAGTTATATTTAAAAAAATTGTATATTCATAGATCATTTACATCATTTACACTGTTTCGTAAGAAATAACTAACACTACTATTTGCATTAAACTAAAAGTTTGAAACGCGTATTTCTTTACGCGCCCATATGTCCTTACTTATTTCAAAGATTTTTACGTATGTGGTATGTTTTGTAGGTACCTAGTTTTTGAATCGAATTTTAATTTTCTTTCTGTAGGTTTCCTTTCTGAAGTTTAGGCAATTAGGATTGTGACTTATTTCATTTGGCGCACTTCATATTTTGTTATAAGCAGTGCTTATGAATTTGCACCATGCGTTTCACCGTGTAAAGTCCGTGTGACACGGACTCGGGTAAGTGCGACTTTTCCGTGCACCGACGTGCGCAGGGACAAAAGTGGTCTGCAAATAGGCAGTGAACCGAATCACGCAGTCTTTACATGGAACCCGGAAGTACACGGAACAGCCGAAGTTACCCGAGTCCGTGTTACACGGACTTTAAACAGCCAAACGCATGATCCAAATAAGCACTGCCTTTGTTATAACGTAAGAGTGACCGACCGATCATATTTTTTCATATCAAACGACAAAGTGCTCCCCCAAACAAACCCAAGAACAAATTTGCGTGCAAGTTGCTATGTGGGGGTTTTTGGAGTTGCTGATTTCGAATATGGTGCCCAATTTTAGAATTTCAAGATGTCGGCTTCGATATGGCGGACTCAAAATGCTGAACTTCCTCAAATATTCATGGGGGTTTTTAAAGTCTTTGATTGCAAATATGGTGCCAGCTTGTACAAATTGAAAATGATGAATGTAATTTGGCGAACAATCATCATTTATCATTGTGTCCTAAAAAAACGGTTTCACTTCCAAGGCTTGTATACCACGCACTCAATTTGTTTTTGTTATTAGTCCTATGTTTTTGTTCTTTTAAAAATGAATATAGTCAATCAGTCTGCTTCACTTTCTACTATTGAAATTTATTTATTTTAGATTATTTTCTACAATAATACATTTTTTAAGGCAATTGATCCATCTCCTAAAATAGTTTTCACAACTACAGTGATTTCCGGATTCGGTCTTGGAATTTCCAGTCCATTAAAGGCTCTGTTATGTTGGATTATAATTGTAGAATTCATCGATGTTTTTTTAGTTAATAAGCGTTGATAAAACTTATTTATACATAATAGAAAAAAAGGTTTTTATAAGAGTATCAGAAGATAATTCTAGCGTTTGGATATCAGCAAATATAATTATTTAAATGCATCAACCATAAATGAAATAACTAATATTTGAGACAAAAACTATTCAGCTTACTTTTGTTTCACTGACATTTCGGGACCCTGCTACCTTGCCATTAAAAAAGGAAACAATTCATCTTATGAGAACATACAAAATACTTTCATATTACTATCTTGTTGACGACAGAGGTATTCATAAAATTCAATCAACTCTTCAATCAGTTAGCTATTGCGACCTGTTTGAAATTGTGTAACAAAACAGGCAATGGCACTTTGTTCACACTATATACTCGTACATTTTCCTCAATAATTATTTACATATTTTATTTGATAGTTTTATTTCATCTTGGCCTCCAAATATTCAAAATACCTTGAGAGATACTAATACATTTTAGTTTTCGCAAAAATTGTAATTTAAAAATTTAAAAGGAAATTACTTTTTACGCATGACGAGTACACTCGTCAAAAACAGCTAACTGGTTAAATTTACATTTTAGCGTCCCATAATAATATGAACAATTTGAATAACAATATAAGAGAACATACTTTACTTAGGTAATACTCACAGAACGCACGGGATTAATTTCAGAAGTAAATTTTTGTTACAGCTTTGTAGAGCTAGATGTTAGGGGGACACTGTGGTGACTTTAATGATGGCTAGAGAGATAAAATGAGCCCTTAGTCTCATGAACAAACAAATTGCGCTAAGTCCATAAGACTTCAGAAATATCACTTTTAAACGTACTATCAGTATGCGCTCTCGCGGGTTTCATTTTAAATGAAAAGGAAGATATAAATATAAAAAATATAAACAAAATTAGCTTTCCCCAATCGGAGGCACTGAAACAAAAGGCAAAAGGTGCTTTTAACAATCGTCACAATCCAACCTAATTAAACGTAACCGTTTTTTTAGATGTAGAGCTTAAGCAACGGATTTATACTTTAACGCAGTTTTACGAATTAATATGAACAAAATTTTAATTGGTTTTACATTTTACTAATTAGGAATTTTTTAAAGGATTAATACTGCATCCCGGAGCTCATTCCTCGTCGTCATCTTCTGCCTCTTCGGGTGTGCAATCATCAAGCCTAGTAGGTCTGTCAGGGCCAGCGACAACAGCAATGCAATCGTCACATCCACGTCCAGCTCGAATTGATCAATTGATGAAGTTCTTCGATCAGCAACAACAACAACAGCAGCAGCAGCAGCAGCAGCAACAACAGCAACAACAACAACTCCAGTCGATGCTATCACCATCGTCAGCGTCTTCGAATTCCTCTTCGTCTGGTGTATCGCAGGGAAGTGCGACGAACAACACAACCTATCCACATGCTATGGACTGCGATCCACCGCTGATGTCGACCCAATGTCCACCTGCTTACTCTGCCCCGCAAAGGTATAGCTCGAATGCGGGACATCCGCACCACAGGAACAGCCATCGAACATGCGTCCACTACACAATACCACCACTGGCTACTGTTCACAGCAAAGCGCCAGCCCTACTTAACTACGCTCCAGCCTCGTTACCAATAGACTTAGGCCAATCAGGTGCGGGCCTACTGCTGTCCGACCCGACCGTTGTCGCTGCCCAGTCCTCTGGCCCTGGAAGCTACCAGCACCACTACAGTCACCATCCGTTTATGGTCAGTATGAGCGATTCCGTCAGTGCGCCCAACAGCCTCCAGCAGAACAAGACGACTCGGCCGAATGCCTCAACAGCGAACTCCAATGACCGCGACGGTTCTCCGATGGTCGGCGTGTGTGTCCAGCAGAGTCCTGTCGTCATACATTAACCCGGGGATAGATTAAGATTCCTAAGTAGGTCCTATTTAATTTCTCCTCAGTTTTAGCTCATTTAGGTCGATTAAGTTGTCCATTTTAGCGAAATTTGATTATGTTGAGTCTAGTAGCTCATTAAGTGGTTCCGAGCCTGGTTAAAGTGCACACGTATTCGAAATTCGAAGGGTTTTCAATTCGGTTTTATACAAAAAGAGCCTGAGCCACCCAGACGCAGATAGGACACCAGGATATTTATACAAACCTGTGATTTAGCGGATACACATTAAATTTTAATTGTATTTAATAAAGTTAAAGCGTACATTTATTTCTGTCGAGCTGCTAAATATGGAGAAGCGGACTTTTGAAATATTTATTGAAGCCACTAGTTATTGAAGTTACTGATTACGATAGGACCGTAACTGCGAGTAAGGACCTAGCTCTAGTTAGTGTACGTATCGATTCACTCTTTTTACGTAAGACCTAGATAAGCGTAGGGCATAGACTTAAGTTTAAAAGTGATAACTGTTAGTTTTTAACGTACTTTTCCGTGGTATTCTCAGTTTAGTTTGTGACTAGCGTCTAAATGTGTAAGCCACTTGATCTTCATTAAAAAGCTCAGTAACTGCCAATAGACGATATTTGGTAGCATAATTGTTTTGTAGCGGGGCTGAACATTACCAATATATACGTTCGTAAGTACTTCTAGTATTTAATTTGCTTAGACATACTTTTCAGCTGTCGCAATTTGGGCTGCTCGTCCAGAGCATGCAGCTCAGCCTTTATTATCAGCAACTTGTGGGATCAATTGTTGTGTTCGTGCTTGAGGGAATGTGGGCGAGTCCGATTATTGGACTCTGTTGACAATGTTCTATCTGCTTGAGCAATTGTTTGAAACTTGTATAGTTTTTATATTGAATAGCCAATATCGTCCGAAAGTAAGCAATCAGACGGCTTTTAATTAATTTACAAACATTTAGGCTTTCAAATTGGAGGTGCAATTCAGAAATTTTATATCTTATAGCATGAAAAAGTGATTTTTTGCCGAATGATAAATGTATCGCAATTTTTGATCGCTGTGAAACACAGCTATTCGCAAATTGTTGTACATCTTTTTAGGATGAACCTGATTTTCCAACAACAAATGACTGGACATATTCAAAAGTACAATGAAAGGTTGGATATGACAAGAGAAGAAATAACAAATGTAGGTAAATCATAGCGAATTTTTTTTGACGCTTTGATAACGACTTTGAATGCAAATACCTCGCGACCGAAGGGTTAAAATCAAAAGGTACGAAAATATTTTTGTTGCATTTTAGGACACCTATTCAAAGACACCCCACTCAATGGGGTAAGCAAACAAAAATTGTTGAGCACACTGTAGGAAGGGTGTCAAAAAAAACAATTTTTCCAAAAAATTCAGTATTTCTGTTTTGCGGTCTTCAATCTACGACCGTATACTTATCTTAATAGGTATATAAATGAGACGATGGGAGGGCTTTGACATTCAAAGACAGATGGACAGAGCACAACTGTTAGGTTTTCTTGTTGACTCCGTAACCCTAAAAAGGACCTGTGGTTTTGTGAAAGAGAAAAATGCAAGTCGAATTATTCCAAGTCTTCAAACCTTAAATTATTTTATTATATTATATTAAAATTAAAAGTGCAATGTTGCTAGTGGTTCACGTAATAACTGCAATAATTTTGGGTTTGTAAAAAAAAAAAACATGAAAATTGGATGAAGGATTATGACATAAATTAGGGGCGCTTACATACATGTCGTCGTCGATTCCAGGGTCTTCTTTCTCTGCTCCCATTGACCCCCGTATACCCCCTACTGCGGATTATCAAGGCAATTTTTTGAAGTTCATCTTTTTCGATCGCCATTTTGAATTTGGAATTATTTTGTTGGAATATTTAAACCGCTTTTTCTATGTAATGAAAAAAAATATTATTCAAATTCGTATATAGGACACTAAAACGCTAACGAACGGATTTATGTATATAGATTCACTTTTTCATAATTTAAGCGTCGCTATCGAACACAGCAACCTTATCGGGTGCACATTCTCATTCAATAGCAAACGAAAAGCTATGCTCGAAATCTTGTTTCCAAATACCAAATTTTCGATATCGACCCAAATCGTGATCCCAAATGCGGGCCCAGTATCTACATACAATATGTACGAGTGGGTGAGTTCCAAAACTGGCGCCTTGCTATTTTTGGATAAATGGAGATGGAAGTTGTTTCTTTCAGCTGATTTAATTTTTATTCGTTTTATTTTAATGTTATGTAAATAGTTAGAGAAATCGGTTATTGAACGTTTTCAACACTGCAATGTCTACTTAAGCAAGATAGAGCCAAAACTCGCTATTGCGCTACTACTTTATTTTCGGTTTTTGCTGTTTTATTAATTACATAAAATATTTTTCCGTTTTCATGTTCTTTCAAAAAACAAAAAACTCGTAATAACTAGATACGTAGGGCGGAACTGGAATGTAACCACGGGTCTTATTACGAGAAACGAAGCGAATCACCAAATGAAATGAAAGTGAGAAACGAATCGATGCCACTTTCTTATTACAAGAAACGATCGTTTCTATAAGCATTAAAATACGCCATTGTATTTTAGGTATACACCTTATCCATCTTGTTAAAAAACTATTCGAGTAGACAAACGACGAGAAAACTATCGTCGAGGCGAACAACAGTTCCAATCGTTTGTTTGGAAACAATTTCGTTTCTTTTAATACCGATTTGCCATTTTCGTTTCGTTTCGCGTTTAATAAGGCGAAGTCATTTTAAGAACCTCCAGAAATGACTTAAAATAAGAAAAATCGTCCCGTTCTGACGACGCGTGCGCATAACGAAATATAGACAAATTTTTGTTGAGTTATAAACATTCGAAATAAACTTTTAATACATAAATTATTAGCAGTTTTTTTGATTATATGAAAATGTTTCAACACTTTTTTTATTATATTTCCAATTACGGTGGGCGTCCTAAATATGTGCCGCAGGCACGGTGAATAGTTTTGAAATTATTATATAATTGTATACTTACATATAGTCTGCTATAATATTCCCTTTTCTCTGCATTTCATTATACTCAGTCAATTTTACGAATTCGGCTTGTAATTTGCACCATATCAATATTTTGTTGTCTCTCCCATTGGGTTGAGATCGGGTGATTGAGATGACTTTCCAAGACGTATGCTTCGGATAATTATCTTGTTGTAATCAGTCCATCCATAATTCATTAGTTTTATATTATTCTCGGCATAGTGTTTTGAAGGACATATTCATGCTGATCCACATAAATACTTCTTGATCCAACTTCAGTCCAAGAAAACGATTACCATCATACCATTAAGGCCTAATCTCCCACAACCAAACCGACCAAAATAGCTGGAGCTCTTTTATTTCTATTGTAATTTTTGTCACCTATCTCGCAAATTTTGGTCATCATACGGTACCTTTTTCCTCTATGTGAGAATGACCTTTTTGTGTTATCACATGCAATTCAGCGCATCTGGTACAGATGGACAGGACTGATATTTCATAACTGCATTGCCAATAATGTCCACACACAGCCTTGATTTGTCAGCAAATTCAGCTGGGTTTTCGGTTTTATTGTAGTTTGGTTAAGTTTTGGTTTCGTATGGATATTAGGCATTAACATCAACGAATGGGAAATATTTATTTCTTCTATTTCACTGTAATGCATACTGTTTGAATTATATAAAGGAGAAAGTGTCTTATTACCGTATACAAATTTTACACGTACACAGCCCTATTTTTCATTCCAAAAGATTCAAAATTATTCGATCATTTAAAAGAGGGCGGGAGCGTTGCTTTTAAATATCCTACGATTCGAACGGATTTGACATCTATCGGAATCAAAAATAAGGCTGGTAATATGTTCCATGTTGTCTCTCTATAATCTAAGGTTCATATGAATTTTTTAAATAATTTTTTAGTTAAAATTACTCAAAGAAATTTGTCTGCATGTTAAAGTTTTGACAAAAAATTCGAGGTAAGTTGTTCACCCATCCTATGATATTTTTAATTGGAAACTAATTTCTTATTTTAATTGCCTCACTCGAATTCATTTGACGGACAAAAATGGGCATGTGCTTCTTTTATATGGAGAAGGCTATATTAGCGCTTGGAGTTCTGAGTAAAGGCGTTTTGACTTTCTGTAGTAAGTATGCTAGGACATTTTCAATTTCTGCTACCAAATTAATGTGTGGGATAGATGACGTATCTGCATTCGCTAATTTGTGTTATAAATTATGAAATGACATTGAACAATTTTTAACCTTTGCACTCTGAGATTTATTATAAGCAAATAGCTGAATGTCTCCTCAGCGGAGCCACTGGAGTGCAGAGGGTCTGGTTTTACAGTTTCGACGAAAAATATATTTTGCATAAATTTTTATATTTGCAATTCTTAAAACTTATTTGTCAACTATAAAAGGCTGGGGTAGAATCATGTAACTTGTTTCGAGTTAAGTCGAGTAGCAGCACAGTAGTCTCTGAATTGTGCAGTACTGCGGTATTAGTGTGTTATGTGGAACAACCTGACTTGCATACCGAATTCCTATTTGAATCTTATATACCAAATTCAGCAATTTTGAGTGGTTTCGACTCAAACCGAATAAGCTAGATGTTTCCGCAGAAAATCATTTTCATATGCTCGTTGCACGCAAATAGAGAAGATACGATTTTAAGGTTCTATTCAACTTTAGTTTTTTACAGTTATAAATAAAAAGCGATTTCTATTTCAGATCAGACAGTTACTCATTTTTTCCAGGATGCTGCTCAGAACGCAGCACATGAGCTTTGGGTCAGAAGTGTTTTCACCAACGCTCTTTTTTTCCCCAAAATGCCTGTGGGAAATCAGTGTGCGACGTGGAGCCTCAGCAAAATAATCACACTGCGATCGCGATCATAATTTTACTTGTAACTGTAAAGAGATTGCGGCAGACATTGCACTCGAGCATAAAGACGTTACTATGACCACGGGAGCTGCGTACAGTAGCCCGTGAGATTTGGTGTATACTTACCTTAACACTTGTACACACGGGCGCTTTCGGAAACGTAATTTGCACTGCGATCGCAACTTTCAGCAATTTAAAATATGAAGCTGAATATTGCGATTCGAGTGAAAATGATGTTTTCGAACAAGCTCCATGTCTTGTACTTGGCATTCCCGGGCTTTGATGGACTGTACCACGATGGGCGCTATTATATGAGTGGTCAGAAGCCCTATTACAAATAACTTTAGTTCGAATTTGAATCACATGGCTGAGATAAGGTCAAATTTCTAATCAGATTTTAACCCTGACTCAGTTAAAAATTGTAATAGGAAATAGGACCGGACCGTAGCATTAGAAGGGTTGGTTAAAATTTGTACAGAGTTTTTATGCAGCATTTAGAGGAATTCCTTGAACTGAAGTATGGACAATTTCCGAAATGCTCCAAAACCGCCTTGATAAGAATTCAGCTTCAGAGAGAAAGAAATATGCTGAATCAGGCGAATTTTGGATTTTGGAAATCGCCCTGGAAAAAAATAATTGAAATGCCTTATGGTGAAATTGAAAAAAAAGAACTGGCATAAAATTGTAAGGTGTGAACACTAACTAGACTTTGAATAAATGAAAACATAAATATTTCCTAGTACCTATATGCAATTGTTATTGTACTGACGTTGGACCTCGCAGTTATATTTGGATATTTAGAAGGAAGACATCAGTAAGATCAGCCCACCTGTAGTTGTGCACTTTAATCGTAGAAGACTTACTAGAGAGCTTAATTAGTTTGATTACGATCTGTGCTGGTTCTTCTGTAGGCGCGCAGCTGCTTCACACTAATTAAATTGTAACAATAGAAAGATTAACTTTTTGGTCTGGAAGTAAAGATGAAATGAAACCCGTTTGCTAAGCTTATGTGCAGCTTTACAAGTTGTATTTATTGTTTTTGTAATTAATTGTAATAAGCAGGAAGACATGAGAGGAGCAAGTGTGAGTGTCTCAGATGTAAAACATGACAAATTATTTAAGTAGGGAGATTCGATTTGAAAAACCTGTGAAAAAAAGTACTGTAGTCACGCACTTTTAGTTCTTTTATAAACTGTGGTGAAGTAATTTAAATTAATTGTTTTACATTAGTTGATTATTATTATGAAGTATTTAACTTTTAAGTATGAATAAAGAGAAAACAAAGAATTTAGTAAAGGATCAATTGTTTGCACTCATTCCCTTACATCCTATCCACGTTTTCGGAAGAACATAAATGTACAAGTGAATCGTTAGGTACAAAAAAGACCTCAAGTGAAAAGATTTTTAATCTAGTCTCAATTTCATAGCACACAGATTTATTTTAATTTTTGTTTTCATATTACATGCCCTACAAGATTGATAATGACTGTTTTTAGCCGTTACCAATACACGACCGAAAATAGCTGGCTTTTTTCAAATTTTTAAACAATGTATAAAGGCTGAGGGAAGTTGTCATAGTATAATTTAAAAACCACATCAAAATGTTGTGCTTCTTCTATAAAAAGGACTCTGAACTGGGGTGGGATTATGTATCTTGTTTCGAATATAGTCGAAACGACTTGGGATTTTCCCGTCCATTTGAGGTGTAATTTTTTTTTGATTTTTTACCTGAAAATTGCTATAAAAACCTGCGACACTTGATTGTAGACACTACCAGTTTTCTGAAGAAATTTTACCGTTAAAAAAAAAGTGAAATGGGTTTAAAGGAAATAAAATGTCCAACACCACATTACCATTTATTCAATTTTTTAATAATGTGTGTTACCACCATTTCGGTTTATAACTTCGCAAATTCTATTTTCCATAGAATTGTACAAATTCCTTATTATTTCCAAGGGAATCTCGTTCGAAGCTGTTGCTATTGCTCCTTTCAATTCTTCAATGGTGTGAAATTGTTTCCCGGACCCATAAATTTTTCTTGTAAGCCATCCTCAGCGATTTCCGATGACATTGAGGTCTGGAAAGAGTGATGGCCAATCCAAAACTGCAATATCTTCGTCCTCAAACCACCGTTTAACCAATCTGGCTGTATGAACTGCAGCGTGATCATGTTGGAAAGTCCAATGGTGACCTTCCATATTTTCAATTATTTTTAGTTTGGCGCTCCTAGCACTTCTATGTAGTCATTAGACCACTAATAAAAATTAGGTCGATTTGCCCATTGTAAGAAATGGCTCCCCAAACCATGACACCTCCTGCTCTGCTATGACGACGGACTAGAAATTTCTCCTCCTTTCGTAAGTCATGAAAGTAGAATGCATAACCGTCGGGTCCATCCAATGTCAAGCGTTTTTCGTCTGAGAAGATTATGTCTCTCCATTCACGTCATGTGTGTTCGAGCAAATTCAAGCCTTTTTTCTTTATGTCTCTGGGTTAAGTGTGGCTTTTTCTTCAGGCGGCGACGTTGTAGGGCTGGTGAGCTTTTCAGTACGCGTTGCACCGTACGAATACTGGCCGATGTTCCAGCCTCTTGTTGAATTTCCCTCGATGTCTTTGATGCATTTGAGGCTATTCTTAAGATTCTGCGCCTCTCAGATGACGACGTTGCTCTTTTCGTCCTCCCATGTTGTTGTTTCCCATAATTACTCCAACACTTCTGTTGGTCCTTCTACTAATTTCTCGATTAGAATATCCTTCTTCTTTTAGTGCCCTTATTTATCCAATTTCCCCAAGAGTGAGTCTTTCCACTACCCATTTTATTCTATCCACTAGCTATTTATTTCTAAATACAATATGATTACAATTATGCAGTTTGTTTCGCTCCAAATGACCAAAAACGTCTGTGTCTACAATAGTGTCGTAGGTTTTTATAGCAATTTTCAGGTAAAAAATCACAAAAAAAACGCATCAAATGGACGGGAAAATCCCACAAAGTAATTAGCACTTACTTGTTCTAAGTAATGGGGGGATGCATTTTCTTAGAATTCGTGATTACTTGAAATACCTGAGTATTTGAGACTGTCTACAATCATGTGTCGCGGAGTGTATATAACTTTTGTAACGTACTACCATTAACTGATTTTAATTTAAAAATAAGCATTTTGGGGTTTGTTTGAATTACATATTTATAAAATGCATATTTTTTTAAAACTCCGCAAAAGGTTTTCGACGTTTAATATTGTATATCCATTCTCCACCTGGTCGTGTTTTACCTTTTTGGAAAGGCAACAAGATGGGCAATTTAATAAAAATAAAAAGGAGGTATATTAATTGGTTGAGATCTAATGGGAAACAAAATAGATGGCGTAATGCAAACCAAGCCTTAATTGCCTAAGTACACAATTACGACTATAAAGAATGACGGTGGAAATGTAATGGTTTGGATTGTATGCCGCGACATAGAGTAGGTACTGTACCAAAAATTTGTTAGTAGGTGAGTATAGCTTATGATTGAAACGAAAAATTAAATTTGAATTTTTGGCACAGTTGGATGTAAAAATGTACGATTTTCGGTCAAATCTAGACCATGTCTTGCCTTATAAAATAAGTTGTGATAAAATAAAAAAAATCCTTTGTTCAATCTCTAGCCAACTTTATCTAGAAATGTGAAAAATTTCAACAAGATTGGTGCATTAGTTCTTGAGAAATCATGACCACCGACTTATGGGAGGAGTTTCAAAAAGCTCTCTCTCCTAGAGTTTTACTCCGATTGACTTAAAACGTTGGGAAATATTCTTGATATGTTGTACTGTTAGATAAAAAATTGTCAAAAATTATTTTTGAAATTTTAAAACCCTTATAAGTCCTTAAAGAATAGTTTAAACATATTCTATTATATCATTTAAAATTCGTTCCTCGCAGTTGGTAGCAATGACAGGATTGGTTCGGGATAAGTTAAAATTGAAAATAAAATTATTTCTATTTTCCAGTACTAGTAAGTTATTAATATAATTTGATAATTTTTAATGAAATAATAAAATCGCGACAGAACAAAACAAACTTCAACATTATTTTTGCTTTCAAATTTATAGCAATAGGAATCCATGCAACCAACCTCCCAAACCCAAAACGGCTATTGATCTGGATCTTTTTTTTCACTTACATAATAGGACGAGTTCGTCAACACAGCGATATCAAAGATTATATAAATACAAAGATGTAGCAAAGTGGCTAAAATCCACTTCGCGCTTCAGGGGCCAGTTCTGGGCCCCCATAAATGTATTGGTAACACACCTATAGGAACTCTCTCTCAAATTTTTAATTTCTCTGGTTCTATTTTCCGAGTGCACCGAGCGAAACGCGAATGGAAGACGAGGCGCTTGTGAGACTGGCGAGCAACAAAAAAAAGGGAAGAAGCGAATAATGCACGGGAGCATGTAAGCGGGGTGTATTGTGGGGTTGCTTGTCTCTCATATATTAATTCCGGGAATTTGAGCTGTAATTCCAATGATTCTTGGCTAATTAAGATATTTTGTGTTTTCTTGATTTCGTTGTTATTGTCCCTTAATTTTATTATTTCTGAGTTTTCTCCAAATATGTTCCTTTTTACATTTTATCACTTTGGGTTTTCTCGAATCAGGAATAGAGAAATTTTAAAACTAATCCAAAGAGGTTACAATTTTCGTGCAATAAGATAATTTGATTCAATTTAAAGGCTTATCTTTGAACAAAATGCGTCTTTATATCTACTTTATTGCATAAAATGATATCTTCACAGATTGGCTTCTTAGGGAGACAAATGTGGGGGGGTACATATGTATGTAGATTTTATGACGTGGGTCCACTAAGAAAGAATTTTGGGAAACATGTTTGGTTAAATATTATAAAAACCTATTAATTGTATTTCATGTTTCATATAAAAATCATACTATCGGTCCTTGCGACATTCTCGGCTGATCTTAATTAGTTTCAATAATCGAAAATGTATTGTGGTACTATTTATATACCGCCATTCGTAAAAATGTGCCTATGCAATTAATCGCGTTAGGCGGCATGAGATCATCGGAAGTACAAACGAAAAAATAATGTCAGGGTTCAGTTTCAATTTCAAATTATTTACGAGGCACAAAGAATATGAAATACTCAATACCCAGCCAAAAATCGCAACCGCATTCAACTGATTCTCACATCGAAATGAGATTTTTAGAATGAAACGCATAGCAGCCACGGCATCGACAGCAGAATTCATATTATAAAATATTCCCGGAATCAACAGAACCACCCCAAATATACCCCGCTCACTTGCTCCCGTGCATTATTCGCTTCTTCCCTTTTTTTTTGTTGCTCGCCAGTCTCACAAGCGCCTCGTCTTCCATTCGCGTTTCGCTCGGTGCCCTCGGAAAATAGAGCCAGAGAAATTAAAAATTTGAGAGAGAGTTCCTATAGGTGTGTTACTAATACATTTATGGGGGCTCAGAACTGGCCCCTGAAGCGCGAAGTGGATTTTAGCCACTTTGCTACATCTTTGTATTTATATAATCTTTGGCGATACCGTAGTACTGCACAATTCAGCTTCATGGACTACTACGCTGAATTGTGCAGCACTGACCCGGAGCCGGATGAAAAGGCATGGTTTGTGTCACCATAAGCTGTGTTCTTCCATCTACTAGATGTCCATTCGCTGCATAAATATCCGTGCCAAAGAAGCCTAAAAGCTCGGTACTAGCAAATCTCTACGCGATTGAAATGCTTTTTAAAGAGAAAGGACGCTCGGTTATCTTTGTTTCCTACAAAGCCGAACTTGAAACTTGCATCCAGCATCTCATAATACTAGCGCTCAATCGCAGTTCTAAAAATAACCAATTCATCTTTGTTTGCTGCACATTTGATACAAGCATTGAATATGGAATCTTTTTTGCTTTAAAACCCGAAATGTGTAAATCAAAGATAAGGAATCACATTTTCTCTTCGCTTATCAAAAGAGCTTTATTTCGAACGCGTAAAGCTTTACTTTAAACGCGTTATTTCGATTTTATGTGACACGGGAATTTGCATAGCGACTACGAGCGCAAGCCAAATTAATCGTGAATCCGTGGTAGATGGTAAAAGAACTTACTTCATAATAACATTCTACATGTACAGTCTAGGCAGAGATGACGTAGACGTGCAATCCCATAGAAGCTTTTCGTCAAGAGCCTTCATTTTCAAAACCATGATCCCTTTCAATCGCATATGACCTAGCCATAAGCGAACTGCGAGGAGATAACGAGATTCTTACGATGACCAAGGCTTGAAGCAAATTTTTAGTTACTTTGTGAAAAAAAAAATCTACATATTTAAAAGTTCCGTTTTTATTGCAGTTTATTAGTTAACAAATTCCAGTGGTTTCGAAAAACTTAAAAGTTAACTTGCAGCCTGAAATGTTTCTGCAGTTTATTTGCTTTAACCCCCAGTCTCATCGCGCATTTAGCTTGCGCTCTCTTCATAAAATGAATGTCTCTTGCCTTTCTGGCTGCCGCTTGTTGTTGGGTGTTTGACCAGCCCAAAGCGCGGTATTCAGACAAAACTTTATGCAGTTTCTTTTCCGATTTTTTAGGGACAAGTGCTCTGTTTGGATTAAGCCTTTGTTTATAATATCTCATGAGAGATCGATGGCCAATTACTGCTCCGGACGGCAGAACTAGCTGGTATTCGTCTCCTTCAAGGACATCCGGCTCGAATTCTTCATCAATATTCATGCCTTCCTCCTATTCAAGGGAATGTATAAGAAAAATTAGATTTGTAAGAGACAAAAGATTTACGTGATCCGGATAACTGGAGCTGTAGTCGTAAAATTCTGCATACTCTGCTAGCGCCAACCCTTCGTGAATCATTTTGCAGTGGCCCTTGTCGATCATGTGCTTGCGGACAGCATCTAACGAGTAGAAGGTTCTACCTCGATCATTGCACCAAAGGCAAATGAAATCCCTGGACACTTTCTCGGCCAAGTAGAACAGAAGTCCCTCGAGGTCAATGCAGAACTCTGCGTCTGGAATGAAGAATGAGTGGCCAATGGACATGTGCTTCAGATTATCAACGAGGTCCTCGCTATGATGATCGCAAAATATGCAGTTGTTTTCTGCAATCGGGTTCTCAACCACCTCCTCCCACTCATCGGAATCGATCTAAAAATACAAAACATTAACGTTTTAATTAGCTAAACTAGAGAATGCACGCAAGATGTGACACCTCTTCAATGTCTTCATCCTCAATGGGTTCTTCCCCGGGCTTTTTCACCGTTTTAATGGTAATTTCCTTTGACTCATTTTCTTTGTTGAACTTGAGTAGATTATCCTTGTGCTTCTTGCTGCTCAGGTGATTGTCGTGACCGTTTTGTGTGCTAAACTGCTTGTGGCAAGCGTTGCAAAAAATAACTGCCTCCTCTGAGGCCTCTAGTTCCGCATTGCGTCTTTCTAGTACCCGATCACGAAATTCCTCAGCTGTTACAGCGGGCAGTCCTGCTACTCTCCGCTTTAAATTGTAGCGATGCCAGTCAGTTTTGTAGTGATCTCGCATAAGGTCACCATCGGAGAATTTAACACAGCAATTTATGCACGTATACGACATTATAAGGAGCTACAAAAACGTAATTTGTGTACACTAGCGATATTTCTACCTTTCAAAAAATTTTTCGACGCGTAGTGTGGTGCAAGATGTGGTGAAATGTGAAATTGACATTAGACCAGACAGCTGATTAACATTGGCTGGGATAACTTTACAGCGGCTTCGAGTCTCGTTAGTAATTATACATTTAACAACGTTTTAGAATCTGTTCTGTAGTATTATCCGAGTGATAATGCAGCCCACTCCTTCAATTTTGGTCTTGCACATACATCATCCAAATAATTTTAAATTTAAGTGAACCAAGTGTTCGCAATTTATGTTCATGAGCACTATCCTTATGTTGCTATTTCCTGACACCGTCAGAACTGACATCCGACCTGCAACATCACTATGACAACTCGCCGTACAAACAATAATTTTGTGCGTTGTTCTTACAAAATTCTTAGAAGAGTTTGCTTTTGTGCTTCCTAAAAAGTTAAATGTTATACCTGTAAATATTTACTATCATCAACTAGTTTACAGTTACTTGAGCATATTTGTGGATCACCGAAATCAGGTTAGATTTTACTCTTGCAATATTTCTTGCATACCATACCGTACGGACCTAGAATATAGTTTTTACGACCTTTGAAATTACTTGGGCTCTTGGGTTCAACTTTAACAGTGCAACTGCGGCCTGAAGCTGTGCTATCGCAGGAAACAGATCTACAATTGATCTGAAGAAGCCTGCATTATTGTTCGGCCGCTGGCTGAGTTGCCCGTTCTGAGCGTCCCTGGTCAGGGTATAAAGGACAATGAAACCTCAGCCACACTCAGGCGAATGAAGGCCAGGGATTACAATCGATTGGTGTAGTAGTTAATAACTGGATACTCGTGGAGTTATTTCATGCAACGAAATGCTCCAGTCGGCATATGTTTACAATAGTGGGGTCGGCCCTGATTTTGACGAAATTTTCAGGCGCCTTCCATTTGGTCCAGTCTACACACCAACTGCTTTCTTAATTGTTCATATAAAAATACAACAACATTTTACTCAGTCGGGGTAAGAAAGACTGCAGGACGATAACCGCATGATCCATGTGGAAGCCACATGAATATCATAGCATTATCCGTTACCCAACATGCACATCTTGCGGATAAGAGGAGGACACCAGAGAACATTTTCTCTGTCAGTTCTTCTTTCGCTCGGTCACGAGCTACTCCAAAGATTTAGAAATATCGACGCACTTAAGCAAAACATCGAATTATTCAAGAAATAGAGCCACAAACAACCAACAATGTACTGCAAAATTGGGTTGACAGGGTAAGCTATTGTCAAACATGCCACGGCACCTATTTGAATGATATTATATTCCATAACTAATCGGAAGATTATTCAGCAGTGTAGTTTTAATAGTAATTTCAAAAACAACCAAGAGATTGCACTATATTACGGCGGCCACGCACACAGCAGAGACTGTTATTTTTTCATCTAAGCGACAAACCAAACGTCCAACATCATGTTTTGCTTTTTATATAAAACCAGCTAGTAATGTTTTCCGAGCATAATGAACCTTTCCTGAAAATATCGTCCATTATCTCGATACACTATTTTTTACTGTCACGTCACCTCTTGGACTAGGCTAGAACGCCAGTGCGTTCGACAGGCGTAAATATTGAATCGCTTCAAATATCTTTTCAGCAGCATGTTACGCACTTAAAACTTTCAAAAACTTAAAAAATAAATACATTGATATTTTTGCCAAATTATATGTAAACGTGGCTCTAAGCTTATTTCTTTTTTGTGTCTATAAGGCATGCGGATTTGTACTACCCAGTTAAAAATTGTAGATGGCGGACTGTAAACGATTACAACATATGCGATTTTAAAGAAAATTGGGAGTTATGGGTTTTTGATGTTGCTAATGATGAAATTGGACAAAAACGGCTTTTCAGGGTTGCTGATTTGCGAATTTTAAGAAAATAGGTCCGTTCAGCTTTCAGGAATTCAAGTAAAAAAAGTACTTCCTCCCGAGTAGTATACATTTTTGAACCTCATTGATATTGTAAAAAAAAAAGAATCATTTGACAGACTGTTTAAGTTTTACTAGATTTGGTGAATTAATGGAAGCGATAATAAATTTTGCTGGATTTGTTTTGGTGGTATTGTCTGTCTGAGCCTCTGTTTGAAATGAATAAACGTGGAAACTTCATTCATGAAACTTTAGTATGTGAAATTAGACACTTCCAGAATTTCCTTCCACTTTGCTTTTTCTAAATCCGTCAGGTGCGTATCGAAGCTTCAAGGTGTTTCAAGGAGTTCTTTTTATAGATATCATAAAAAACAGAAAAGAGAAAAGGATCAATTCACAAATTGTTTAAGTTTACTACATTTCCCTAAAAATTGAGGAAATACATGTCAGGGATTTATTTGGGGCTCAGGACACGGAATGGCGGGATATTTTGTAGGACTTCAACGAAGATCTGGAGCTTCTTGATTAGCTGTTTCACTATGTAATGTTTTATGAAAATGGGTGCGTTGTGATTATGGAAATCATTAATTTCATAATAAACTAACTGATCCATACCCGCCGTTGGCCGGTCCCAATCATTTTTTTAAAGAAAGCAAAACTTCAATCAGAGTATGACCTAAGTAAAAATTATAATTACGATGCATAGCCTATGTCACTCGGTAGGTTTTTGGCAACACTCCTGTAAAATTTAATCTACATCGATGATTGCTTGCCAACGAAATAAAATAAATAAATAATGGCTTGCCAAAACATATCAAAACTGTTGGCAATATTACAAGTAGCTTTTTTCGTCAATAATTGCTCAAAAAACATGGAAGGATATGGTTTAAAAGGTTAACTCTGGACTTTAAGAACGTGACAGTATTTTCTTAATCATCACTTATGTTGCACACTCGCTAGTATTCTTTCGCTAAAATAATACGTGAAGTAACTTTACTCAAGAAAGACAAAATGAGTATTTCGATCAAGCATTATTTCATCCCACTCGTCACCCGAAAACCGTCTATACTAGCAACAATTATCTTTTTACCCTCTACCCTCGAATCTTTAATCGTATTCACAAGTTTTTTCTTTTACCCCCTAGTTCTCTTTTGTGGATCGAGATAAAAATCTTCATACCCTTGGTCCAAGATATGAAAATGGAATGGACAAATGACTTAGTTCTGGAATTCTTGGCGTTATATGAGGCAGAGCCTGCTATTTGGGATCCAAAGCATTATAGTCATAAAATTAGAAAAGACGTACAAGATGCCTGGAAACGAATTGCTTTTGCTATGAGTTTGAGATGTTCAGTTAAAGAACTAAAAAGGAAGAAAGACTCTTTGATGTCAATATTTCGAGCGCTTTGTATGAAAGAAAGGAAAAGTTTAAAGTTTGGTGAAGAGGGTCACATTTTCAAGCCTAACTGGTTTGCTTTTCAAACTATGGATAAATTCCTTCGAAATGTTTATCAACCAAAAGCAATGACTAAGTCGAAGGTATGTATTAGTTTATTATCTGTAGCCACCAATAGATCGCATCCATATGATTTAAACTAATTTGTGCTCACTCGACAAAATTATTTAAACACAATGATGTTAGAAGGCTTTACTAATGACCAAAAAAAGAAAAAAAGATCTTCTACCAACTTAATAAACCCTTGCCCCTTATTGCGCTCCAATCGTCCCTAAAGTTGTTAGCCCTAAGCGGCCATTATGGATACATTCCAAAAGATTCAGAATCTCAAAAATTTATTTAATATTTGTCTCAACGCAAATAATTTTAAATCAAGAGCAAATAAAAGAAAAGGACACTCGAAATAAAATCTGTATTTTTAGGATAATAAAAAACAGTGGGCTTTGCCTGAAATTCCTAGAGATGAGAGGATCGAGCATCTCAGTGAAAGCTCCCGTCAGGTTAAAACAGATTCTAGCGTCTCGACAACAGCTAGCATTGCAAAATTTAACAACCGTCGGCTTAAAACACGCAAAATGGCAGCAAAAAGGCGAATAGGGTCCACTATTGATATTTTAAAAAGCGTGTGCGACAAAGACGAGAAAGACGACTGTGCGCTTTTTGGTGAACTACTTGCTATAAAATTGAGAGCGTTCAATGAAAACACTCGTGAAGTTGTGATGAATGAAATTGATAATTTGGTCTTTCGCACCAAAATGAATTCGAAAAAAGGTGAACCATTACTCATCTGTTTTGTAATATTTTAATTGAAACTATTTATTAGGTCCCAATCTTCTGCAACCGAATTATTCAATAGAAACTGAATATTCTGACCAAAGCTCGGTGCAGGACATTTCTGGGAACATAGATGTGAATTCAGCAAAAGGGTAGTGCCTTTTAAAAAATAACAAGCAATATTTTGTAAGGGGTTACCAGTTAAGAGGATAACAGCGTCACACTGACATTTTATACGCATTATGAACAGTTTTATTTTATTATTTAATTTTACGTGTAAATAATGACTTTTATTAATATCTGTTAAATAAAGTGCATATCCTACTAAAATATGAAACCGTTGTGTATATCTCTAAATTTTTTGTAGGCATTGAGGTAATGGGGTATTTATCAGTTTTGTCATTTTTGTCTTGCCCTTCTATTTAAAACGAATAAACTTTAAAACGATAGAAAGTTCATCCGTGAAACATTAGAATGTGAAAATTTAGTTTTTATTACGAACAGCTCCTTCAAAATCACTTAAGGGGACATTCTGGTTTGTCGGCCCCAAAATAGCTCAGTTTTATGATTTTTTTTTAAGGAAACTATTAAAGATATCAAAACCGGGTTTTTTTTAATCATTTTATTCATCCTTAGACTACATTCTGGAATTTTTTCGAGTCACTCCGGAACCGGTAGCCCTCCTCCAGGTGGCCAAAGGTAGCCGTGCAGCCGTGCACGACCCGCTGGTGGCAGGTTTTTTAGCGTTAATGGTGATGTGAAACGAAAAATGACGAATGTTTATTAATCTTAAATGTATTTGTCAAATAGTGGTGGAACACTTTTTCAAAATTCGCAAAAATAAAGAAATGGCAGGCAGTTGAAAAAAAGTGCATTTTTCGGCGATTTTTTTCACCGTTTTTTTGCTATAACTTTAAAAAAAAAACAACAAATCTGTTCCACAACTCTTTGCATATACTTATAAAGAACAAGAGTGCCAAGTTTCATAAACAGCGCATGCACGGTTTTTTCGGAAAAGCTGCCACCGCCGACAAAAAAGAAGTTTTTAGAAAATAGCTCTTAAAGTTTGGAGACGCATTTCGACTTGAAAAAAAATTTGATTTCTCGACGATTTTTTCATGCCTTCCTTCCGTCCCCTTAGATCCCCTCCTAACGAAAAGGAGACAAAGAAACATCAAAAATACCTACCTTATAAAATTCATTCAATTCTAGGCCACAAATCCGAACGCTATTCACACGCTCGTTTCATAGCTCGCACCTGCTCTCCGGCTCGTCGGCTCAGACGGCCGCGCGGCGGGAGGCACGCCTCTTCAATTGCCTGTAACTTTTGAACCGCTAAAGATTTCAGTTTCAAATTTTAACATGTTATTTTTAAAGGTTCATACTATCGGTTTTCTGACCAGAATGTCCCCTGAACAATCTCAGATTAAATATTTATAATACGTTAAATCACTTGTGTGGAGATTTCTGGGTTTAATTAGACGAAGCCCTAATTAAAATCAAGAAACGTTTAAAAATTGAATTTATAGCTAAAGAGTGGATAAAACAACATTGCAACAAAATACATAATTCCATCCCAGCTCTTTAGCTGTGTTCTTTTTATCCGGATCAAGCTTTAGATCAGTATCAAGTAAGAAAAAAACGATCCAAATCAATTACCGGATTAGCGATTTTGGGTTTGAAAAGTTGGCATGAATTCTTATTTGAACTTTTCAAAATAAAGTTGAACTTTCTAAAGTTCTGTTGCGATTTGATTACTTAATTAAAAATTATCAAATTATATTAAGTTCTAGCTGCTGGAAAGTTGATTTGATAGATGGGATAGCTAAACCGAGCCACATGTAAATCTGACAGCACCCAGTAACCATTTTTGTCATTGCTACTAATTGCGAGGATAGAAATATGAGAACAACGACCTGTGTTGGAATATGTTAAAACTATTTTCTCGGATCTTTGATTCAGAGCAGGATAGATATGTGGATCAAGGTGTTGTTGTCTTTCATGTTAAAGCGTTGATCCAGAGCATAATTCGAATGAAAAAAACACAGTTATTGTCTTCTATAAAGGAATATTAGAGTTTTTTAATAAACATGATTATAATAGAAGATAGATCTTTTCTTGCCAAATATCAAATCCTTAGCGACTGAGATTGGCATAACAATAAGTTTCCAGCTTGCTTAGTTAAGTGGGATATTTGTACGAAGGAATTTTATCTTTTCAGTAAACCCATTGGCATCACCTTGCAAATTCAAGACTTAATAAATTATGCAACAAAACAAGAAAACGGGGGATTGGGTGGGCGTAAAAGACCTGCGGAGACGTAAAGGGTAAGTTTTTGTTACATGGACGGCGCAAATGAAATGCATTTATTGTTGATATTTTTAGTAAGCATCCCAACCAGAGGTTTCATCCGGGTAGCCATGCGTCGACAAGCCCTGAGCCGCAGACTGTGATTGATGTTGCAGATTCAAGTGATGATGCTTCGTATAGAAGGCGAACAGTTGGGTCCAATTGGTCACGATATGAGGAAGAAACGGAAGTAGACTTCACGGAAAACGAGCAAATGAACGGCGCAGACTTTGAGGCCCTACAGGAGCAATCTCGCAGCACAGGAACACATTTTACATTTAGTTATGAAAAAGATTGGGAAAATGATACTGAAGCTGAGAAGATGATGAAAACTCCGTACTTCAAATTAAATTTATCACTGCTCAACGCAGGGCTTCAAACAATTCCGTTTTATAAGCGTTTAGACTACGGCGAATCGCTGTTCCCGAAGCACAAGATTAAGGAAATGGATCAACATGCAGAGAAAGCTGAAGCTGTGTACAAGGCTTTACTTAGTCGTGCGGAGGACGAAAGTATGAAGGGAGCTAGTCGGGATTCTTCGGCGAAATCTAATAAAGGTAAGTCTTCCGTACCACGCACACCGAAGACAGAACAGACGGCTAATGTTGCCGATGAGAAAGATGATGAACTAGACAAACTACTTAATATGACTGAGAGTGACGTAGGTAAAGGAGACGTTCCTAACGAAATTCCTGATGAACCTCAGCAGGAGAATGTAATAGAGGGAGGGGAGAAAACCGAAGCGGCAGTAATTGAAGAAAAAGGCGAAGGCCAAGAAGTTGAATCAGGCAATAAGGAAGACATTCAACAATGGCTGGATGGCATACTTGATGATTAAAATTTGTGTCGCTGTATCAATATTTGATCCTTGTGCCTTCATTCAGCTTGTTATGAATTTGTTGTATTTCACTCGCTTGTTATCTTATTACTCATAAATATAGAAATCGAAAGCTCTAAGCTATTTTAAATTATATGAGTACAAAGGGTTACTCAGGGACCGATACTTGTTCCCATCCTTTTTTGTCTGTTGATTTGTATGGAGACGATGTGCAACTATATCTGAACAGTGAAGTTAACCTGGTGGAGGATTCTGTCGTTTGCGTTAATGATGATCTGCGTAAGATTATCAATAGCATCAACTTTCACCCTGGTAAATCTCTTGCACTGCATACGATGTTTTGAGCCTTCACAACTTTCTCCAATCTACATCAACTTGCACCTGCAATATATGTATTGATCGAGAGCGCAATTTGAGAGTTATGCTGTCCTCAAATTTAAAATGTTGCGATTATGTGGGAGACCGCTACAGACGGTCTAAGACTTCTTTGGCTCTTTTTAAACTAAACTAATTCAATACTGATTACTCGTAAAATTACTTATATTTCCCCACTTCTGCTTTGTGAGCCTAATTTCGCAAATTGGAGCGGACACTGTTCTAGCCTTTAAGGTGACATTTTGGTCAGAAAATCGATTTTTTTTGCTTAAATGAACCTTTAAAAATAACATGTTAAAATTTGAAACCGAAATCTTTAGCGGTTCAAAAGTTACAGGTAATTGAAGAGGCGTGCCTCCCGCCGCGCGGCCGTCAGAGCCGACGAGCCGGAGAGCAGGTGCGAGCTATGAAACGAGCGTGTGAATAGCGTTCGGATTTGTGGCTTAGAATTGAATGAATTCTATAAGGTAGGTATTTTTGATGTTTCTTTGTCTCCTTTTCGTTAGGAGGGGATCTAGGGGGACGCAAGGAAGGCATGAAAAAATCGTCGAGAAATCAAATTTTTTTTGAAGTCGAAATGCGTCTCCAAACTTTAAGAGCTATTTTCTAAAAACTTCTTTTTTGTCGGCGGTGGCAGATTTTCCGAAAAAACCGTGCATGCGATGTTTATGAAACTTGGCACTCTTGTTCTTTATAAGTATATGCAAAGAGTTGTGGAACAGATTTGTTGTTTTTTTTAAGTTATAGCAAAAAAACGGTGAAAAAAAATCGCCGAAAAATGCACTCTTTTTTCAATTGTCCACCAGTTTTTATTTTTTCGAATTTTGAAAAAGTGTTCCACCACTATTTGATAAATACATTTAAGATTAATTAACATTCGTTATTTTTCGTTTCACATCACGAAAAAGTTCTCGTTTTCAAGAAGGCACAAAATATTTAAAATTTGACCGATTTTAATAAAACCAAATGGAATCGTCAGTTAAAGATTAGTAGAATATTATAAAATTAATTTAGTTAATGTATTATTAAACAGTAATTCTAGAGAGAGATAGAGTTTTTTACATTTTACAACTCAAAAACTATGTAAGATGCCAGGTTACAATGGAAATATATAAAAAGTTCCGCAAGGTACCGCTCTGAAACGATTGGAGGTGATAAATTAGATAAATAAGAAATAAAAGTAAGAAAAAAAAGCGCGGCATATCACTGCCTTTCGATTTAATCGATTTTTTTCGAAACAAATGTATGCATAACCTGTTTCGCTGGACAAAAATCGAAAAAGTGATGAATCGTTTCAAAAGTCGGTATTATATGGTTCTCGGGGGCACTGATTTCGAATCTGATATCGGATTTACAAAATTCAAAATGGCGGACCGGAAGTGACGTAATATTTTACGAAAAAATTGAGTTAGCGCTCTGAAACTCGGTTTAATATTGTTTGCGGGGTCGCTGATTACGAATCTGATATGAGATACATAAAAATTCAAAATGGCGAACCGGAAGTGACTTAAATTTTTGCAATTTTTAATTTTATAAATCCGATATCAGATTCGTAATCAGCGCCCCCGGAAACCATACAATACCGAGTTTCAAAGCGCTAACTCTAGTTCTTCGTAAAAAATTACGTCACTTCCGGTCCGCCATTTTGATTTTTACAAATCCGATATCAGATTCGTAATCAGCGCCCCCAAAAACCCCCGGGTGAGAGATTTCAGATCGATAACTTGAATTTTTTAGTTTTGGCCAGCTTTTTGAGATTTGGCCCCACTGTGCAGCGGGCCGCGCACGGCTGCACGGCTACCTTTGGACACCTGGAGGGGGGGGAGCTACCGGTTCCGGCGTGATTCGAAAAAATTCCAGAATGTAGTCTAAGGATGAATAAAATTATTAAAAAAAACCGGTTTTGATATCTTTAATAATTTCCTTAAAAAAAATCATAAAAATGAGCTATTTTTTGGGCCGACAAACCAGAATGTCCCCAAGAGTATATACATAGAGATAAGAAGATTATAATATCAGCTCAATGGTAAATATAAACACGTCTGAATGATAAGAGTTTATTGCCGAATTTTCATGTCGTTTCACATTTTCTTAACGCGGCGACTTTGATTTTACAATTTCTAAATCTCCGTCTCCTGCTATTTACCCATTTGCCCTTAAAACTTGCTCTTTTGTTTACTTCATTTGTACTCATGTAAAATTTAAAATGAATGAATGAATGAGACATATTGGACAGTAAAAAGAGGTCGCCTGAACTGAACTTAATATTGGTGGTAAATAATAAATTTATAAAAATAAATCATTTACATGAAAATTTGGGAAAAAAAATTATTGGAAATGCTTGATATGTAAAGCAACGGTAATCAAAAGTTTCAAGGGTTTTAATAATATCTCATTTATTAATAGTCCTCTACACCATTATTTATAAATAAAGTTTATTCTTACAAATAGCAATAAAGTAACAAAAAATCAAATTAAATTATATTCAATTCACTTAGCGGCTATACGTATCCTTCCGTTCCGAAAAGGCCACTTAGCACAGCGCAGTACTTAACAAATGCTCCTTGTCAGTGCTTAATTCTGAAGATAACTCCTTAAATACGATACTAGAAGAAGAAATGCTCTGAGATTACGCTAACCAAGAAATCCTCTGAAGACTATTTTCCTTTTTGTAAATTTGTCCTAAAAATATAAACAGCGAATGCTACGAAAATGTGTCTAAAGTGGATACGATCGAAGTGGGCCCCTTGCAGCCGGGACTAAACTTGATTTGTACAATTCGTTTAAACATCTTAAATATCAACAATACGTGAGAGTAATATTCTGCGTTTTATTATTACTTTATTAATCTCTTGGTTCCTGTGGTAAGTGGCCTCTTCACCGAGTTTCTATTATTATCTTGTGTACGCGCGTTCCAATGATGATCCGCGCTGCTCTTAGGTATTTACTTACTTTTGTGTATTTAATGAAAAATATCAATGCGAAATTAAAACTGATTTCTTCTTGACTCTTATATTATTTGTTTTGAATTTTGTTGTTATTAAAGCGGAACTTTCGTGTGCTCGTTCATCCCACGCATCTTTTTACAGCTTCTTGTACCAATAAAGGTAGTGCTCTCCATCTTCCACCATTAATTCGTCAACACCTGCAACGAAAAGATATTTTAAGATCGCTATTATTTATAGTTTTTAAAAGCTGCTTTAAAAGTAAAGTTCTCTTAACGCTTGAGCGGCACACCTATGCTTTGCGCGACTATGAAAAAAAGCACTCTGCCCCAAATTAAAAGAAAAAGTTCAAATGACGATTGTCATTTTCCTAATAACCGCAGGACATTTTTATTTTACCTCCACTTTTCGATGCATTTGCTAATAGTATTTTGTGCAACTAGGGTGGAAACTCTAACCCTCGCTTCGCTTGTGCGTCTAAAGCCCGGGACAGACATGGGGTATCGATATCCAGCTATTCGCAATACTCCGTTCATACCCCATGTGTGTCACCGCATATCCTGGATATACCCCGAAAAACAACTGGCTATGAACTGGGTATGGATACCCCCAAAAACTTCTGGATATAGGACATAATTTACTGTGCACAGCGCCACGGGCGGTCAGTGGTGGCACTGTGAGCAGACAAATTTTGCCAAGCCAGCAACAACTTCCTCGACTTTTTCCTGCGAAGGTGGATATACATTCAAGAACTCTGGCTAAAAACAGTCCAAAGTTCTTTCGCGAAATCCTAAGATATTATATTTTATAATTGATTTACCTTCTTCCTAAAGTAATGTTTTTAAACATACCTTGGACCATACCAATCTTTGTTTTGAGGCAAGCTTAGAACCTAGCCACCAAAGCCGCAAATACATTCTTCTTCGCAACGATGCTCTCATTGCTAGAAGCCGCAATTGCTTCCTCCTCCTGTCCAAATCCTGAATTTGCCTCATATTAGCAAAAATTTGCTCTCGCTTTAATTGAATTAACGCAACTATTTCTTCCATTTAAGAAATTCAAATTTCAGATCTCGTTTTTGAAATTTAAATTTGACACAACTTTGACAGCGCGATACCCAGTTTATGTGTGTCAGGAGTACTCAGATAGCTGGATATTCGTGATATCTGGATATAGATATCCAGTTATCGATACCCCATGTGTGTCACAAGTATAACACTGCCATCGTGGGCAATCGGCTAGTTTTCACCCGAGTTGTACACTCTATTTTTCATCACAAGTGCGGTGGGTTGGATAAGGAGGTGGGGGAAGGAGGAGTTCGTGAGGGCGGAACGGGTGGTGCGGGGGCGGAGCCCCCCTGCAAATAAAAAAAATAAATTTTTGCTGTAATTATGGTGTCCATTGTGATTATCGTCAAATGGTCGAACGTATGTCAAATCGAAATTTTGGTATTGTGAATAACGATTGCAATCGAAAAATCTCGATTGTGATCGAATATCCTTTTCGATTGTTTATTTGTGCTCGAAAGGAAAACGTTGCAGCCATATTTAACAGAAATTTACGTATGTAAGGATAATGTAAGTAGTGAAAAGCTAAAATTGAATGAGAATATGATAAAAAGATGTATTCCTTTAGGGAGAAAGTAAATAAACCAGAGAGAGTGAAAAAAATCACTTTTAAGAGGAAGATGAGCAATAAAAAGCAATTGGAAAAATTGGTGGAGATTATGAAGAAAAATCCAGAAATTGCAAAAGGCCTAAGTCAATAACAATTATTGTGCTACTCCAACTTCTCCGAAATCGCCAATAATTTTTAATATAACTGAGGATGATTTGCTTTTTAATAACACGACTAATTCCAAAGCTGTTTCCTGAAATTATTCTGCTAGTAGTATTGCTGTTGCCACTACGTCCAGTGCCCAAAATTTACGGCTATCAAATGAGGGCCAAAAAGAAATTTTGAAAACAGATTCTCTTTGCCAACGCGTGAAGCCAACAATTTTCAATTTAACTGACGAGAATTTTGATTGCAATAACTGCAATCCACTGAGTGCTACAAGGAACAGAGTAAGGATAAGATCAAATAAAGCTCAAAAAGAAGTTTTAAAAAATAACTTCAGTTGCGAACGAATGGGTCTAATGCAGCAGCATACAAAATGTCAACAAGAGTTTTATAAGGAGTTGACAAGTGAGCTAAAAAAGACAAATATGTATGTAAAAGAACTTTGCGAATTTAAAAAAAAGTCATATTATTTAAAAAAAAGACCAACAGCGTGAAATTTTAAAGCTAAAAAGAGAGAATTTCACTTTCACTTGACACAGTCAAAAGCAAAATATTCACAATAGATCACAGATATGACAATTCGTTTATATAAACTGTGGCAATGCTTTTGTGTGCTTTCGATTGTGTTACGCAATATCAAAAATATATTCAATCGAAGCACGATTCGCTTTTCGATCGAAAGATGAATCGATAACCACAATGGACACCTATTTCTCAAAAAGATATACGTATCTTAAAGAAAAGTAGTAAGAAAAGGTTTTTATGATATCTAAGGTACAGATGTTCAAAGCAATATATGTACTATTGCATTACATAGTCTTAACTACTCTGGTGACCATGTGATATTTACTCCTGATTACTGATATGCCCGGCTTAAATAATTTATTTAGGTACCTGAAAAGTATTAAAAGGATGTTTAACACGTGCGAGTATATAAAAAAAAAATGGGATTTCTTGAAGAAATATTCTGAGTGCACGAGTCTTAACCAGAGCCGGGCAAACTCGGCTCTTTTGACTCTCGAGTGCTCCTCAGGTAGATTTCTAGAGCTGCTCATTGCTATTGCAAGTGCAAGCGAGAAATGCATACTCCTATCCAGTAATCAGTGATGGGACATGTACTCACTCCTTCTCATTGCGTTAATGGAGCGACCCAAATGCACTCAGGTATACGGCTCCCATGAAGGATTTCTTGAAGAAATATTCTAAGTGCATTTCCATTTTAGGTACGTTATCCTATGAATCTTAATCTCGCGTGCGTTCTTTAAAATTACCTTTGGGTTAATCCCAACAGGCTTTACAGTGGGCAATCGGCGAGTTTCCACACGTAAACGCGTGCGGTATAGTACTGGTTTCCGCGCACGTGTGATGAAAAATTAATTTTCCGGTTAATTCTGTTTGTAATTTGCTATGAAAGACCGACACATGAGGCTCGTCAGGTAGCTTATAGCTGCTGAAAGTGTGTCGTGTGTGGTGCAGGGTGCCTTTTTGACATGACATTATTATCTACGGATTGCTAAATTTCTTAGAGCATCTTTCAACTAGTCCTAAGATAGAATTAACCTTATTCACAACACCGTGAATGTGGACTTTGAATGAAGAAATTTTTTTTTTTATAATGAAATGGTAGTGATTTCCTTAATAAGACTAATTAAATTATTTTTCAGCACACGTGCGGGGTAAGTGGTACCTTACCGCACGGGTTTCCATGCGGTAAATCATCAATTAACCACGGTGCGCTAAGGAGCCGATTGCCCACGATGGCTATAAACGAACTCGCTTCGCTCGTGCGTCTAACACCGCCATCGTGGGCAATCGGCTCCTTAGCGCACCGTGGTTAATTTATGAGTCACCGAATGGAAACATGTGCGGTAACGTACCTACTGCTTACCCCGCACTCGTGCTGAAAAATAGCATACGTAACTCGGGCGGTAAGTAGCCGAGTGCCCATGATGGCTGTTAACGCACTCGCTTCGCTCGTGCGTCAACACCGCCATCGTGGGCAATCGGCTACTTACCGCCCTTGTATCGTAATATACTATTTCCGCACGCATGAGGGATAAGTACCACTAAAACGCACGCCTTTGCGTGCGGTAAGTTGCTTATTTCCCACTGCGTGCTTTCGACGGTAAAAAAAACACGCTGCAGAAAATAAAACACGCATCTTTATAACAGAGCCGGTCAGACTCGGCTCCGTGGCGTATGTAAGCGTAAGGGTACTTTTTTTTCCTTTTCCCTCGGAGCAGGCAAACTTTACCTTCATGGGAGCCGTATACCTGAGTGCATTTTGGGTCGCTTCATTAACGTAATGAGAAGATATGTAAGGGTACTTTTTTTTTCCTTTTCCCTCGGTACCCGAGAGATACTGAAAAAAGGATCCTTTATGACACAAGTTTATGTAGATGTTCTGTATGACTTGAAATTTGGCCGGCTCCGCTTTAAAATAAAACCCGGAGATTCAAAATAAATTACGCAATTTTGAAAGGAAATGCAGTTCGTAAATAATACATATCTTAAAAATGTATTATTTAACCACGTTCTATGACAGAATTGTTCTAATTTTTCTATATATTTGAATACGAAAAAAATTAATTAATTTTCAATTTTTTTTAAATGTAAAAATAGTTGTAATTATTGCTTAAATAATAATTTTTTCTGTTGTGGGGGGCTCTGCCCCCCACACCCCCCTCAACGCCCTTTCCTCAACCACCCTCTTCCGACGATCGCATGCCTCACTAGTGCGGAAAAATAGAATGTGCAACTCGGGCGGTGCGTAGCCGATTGCTTACGCTGCAGCTAAACGCACTCGCTTCGCTCGTGCGTTTATTGCTGCCAGCGTGCGCAATCGGCTACTTACCGCCCTTGTTGCACAATATACTATTAATTTGAAACGTACCCACTGGAGCTATCAGCTGATTACCAGGTGGATTACTGGGATCAGGAAGTTCAGGTAATCGATAAAGTAACCAATAGTTGTATCTGCAAAATTCTCAAATTAACTCATATTTAAAAGCTACTTGGACTGGGGTTACCCTCTTGGTTCTTCCTTTTTGCTTGCCAATGTGTGTACGTAATGTCCATTGGGCCACTCTCTAGCCTCAAAAGCAAATCTAAACGAGAGTGAAATTTTAATTAAAACAATTTGGAAAATATAATATATATCTTACCTTGAATCGATTTCGGCGGCTTGCGTCATTGCTCGGAAAAAGCTTGTATTCTTCGGTGATATAAGCGACAGGGAAAAGGCTTCTGTTACATTTGAACCAACCCACAGGGTGTAAGTGTAAGACACATTTTTCGAATCCGACTCTTCTGCCGATGAAGTAAGTCCGAACGGTACTGCAAGCTTTGGCTCGCCGTTTTCTAGTAACATGTTCGAATTGGTTTCAACTATGTTATGCCATTAATTGGAAATCTTACCTGAAAGTGTATCGCTGCTCTCGCGAATAACATGGTCACACTGCAAGGCCCGAACAGCACCGAGACCCTTCCATCCCAAAGCAAGGATTATGTCTGCTGTAAGGCCGACACCAATGCTGGGATCTTGTCCATCTTGAAGAGGTTCTTCAGTCCACCCACCGTCTGGTCTTTGCTTACTGAGGATCCACTTCGAAGCTGCTGATCGGTTCCATGACCCAGTTGGGTCCAATTCTAAGTCTTGAAGGGCTTGCATCGCTAACGCTGTACTTCTCAGGGATCCGAAACTTCCCCGGGGATCCTGAAGGCTGGCTAAACCTCGAGCAGGACGCCGAACAAAATGTTGCAAGTGGCGGTGTCTGTGATCTGTAACGATACACCGCAGTGCCAAAATGACCATGGCATTAGTGTCAACACTTTGGTCTGTAACTCCACTCGCAATGTCTAGTAATCTCCTTATTTGTCGTTTGCGGACGTGTGCCGCGGAGCTGCATGCGGCTAATGTGGTAAGAGCAAACTCGTTGTCCTGGGCAGGCTCGTGGTGCTGCAATGTTGCCACTAGATCGTGTCCATGAAATCTTTTCGGATCTTTGCACAACGATCCCAAAGCCAGGACATATCGAGCGAGTTTATCCAGATTAATCGGTTTCGGGAGGGTGTGGTGTCTATCTAGCATGGAGAGAATTTCAACTTCCATTTCTTTAACCGAAAGAAGGTCTTCCAATTCCTGAATGACCTGCAAGTGACCATCTGAGTCTGTTGGATCTCGTGCTCCAGAAAGCTAAGAAGATCAGTTGAGAAAAAGTCTTATATAATTTAACACGGAAACATACCTCTTTTGCTAAGATGACCATGTGGGTGTCATTTCCCCATCCAAAGTCAGGAGCCCGTTTCTCTTTTAGCCAGTCTAGTGCTCTTTGGATTCCTTCGGATTCCCGTTTGTCTGGGCCAGCAGATCCCAAAATCTCGTGATCCACTATGATTGACTCGTGCATATGCTCGCCGTTCTCCTGGAGATTTGGGGTCATGGTCGTCTGTGTTGATGTGGTTGCTGATCCGCTCGCATATTGCGATGTTGCTGACGCCAATGGGGAGGAAAACGTGGGTGAAGCTGCCGCTGCTGTAGATCCAGCCATCACCAACGTCGCATGTTGAGGTGTAGTGACTGGCAGTGTTGTGGAATTTTGGGAGCTATGCGTTTGGGTCGTTCGTGTATGCGTCTCTGAGTTCGTTGAAGAAGTTGCTTCTGTTAACGTTTGTGATATTGTTGAAGAAGTCCCATTCTCAGCGGCACTAAGTGTTAGCAGGAGGAGTATGTAAGTGCATGATAGGTATGTGGGAGATATCTTTGTCTCTTGAGCCATTTTATCTGAAATTCGGAAATAAGGAAAGTTGTATTTTCGTTAGTTTTTATTTTCTTTTTATATGGGGCGTTATTAATTATAAGATCCTGCAAATGCAAATTAATCACGAACAGGTAGGGCAAGGTTTTGAGTACGATTATAAATGGATGGAAATTCGAGCAACGCAACAAACTCGCAAACTATACTCGATTTCTCATGCTCCCCGCTCAGCTTTATTAATTTTGCTGATTCAGATAGGACTGGAATGTAGAGTATTTTGTCGGGCATGACTTACAATTACGCAACTTTCTACCCCGAGAATATTTTGGGTTTCCGCGGGAAAAATGAATAAAGATTCCACAGATTCAAACATCTATATCTTTATATATGTATATAATTCTACAGTACGTGTGTTGTGACTGAACTCCTCCTAAACGGCTAGACCGATTTCAATGAATTTTTTTGTATGCGTTTGGGTGGCGCCCTGAATGGTTTAGATTCACAAATCAGCCCGACAGATGGCGCTGCGGTTGTTGTAAAAATTCATAATTATACTATTAGTAATGCGTGTGCCATGTTATGGGTATCGTTGGAAAGGGGAGGTAGTGTAGAATGTGCTGGTGAAAGAAAGGTTGATGAAAAGTGTTAAATGTGGGAATTATTGGTGAAAACGTGTTTTTGTTGTGGGGGAGGGGTGGGGGTGACACCCCTCAGAAGTGTGTCTCAGGGGTAGGAAGAAGAGGCACTATAGGAAATTGGGCCGGGTTGGTGAAAGTTGGTGAAAATAGTGAAAACTTGGTTTTTTCGGTGGGGGCCGACAAATTTGAAACGACTGTGGAAGAAAAGTGTATGCATGAATTGGAATAATTTTTTCACCAATCGATAGCTAAGGAAGCAGAGTAATCTATCTTTATATAGAAATGAATCCCTATTTCCCTTGGTCACGCCATCACGCGTGAACGGCTGGACCGATTTCGCTAATTCTTTTTTTGTTGTGTTTGTTATTGTGAGGAGAAGGTTCTTATGAACGAAAACATTAAGAATATTGTGCGGAAAATCAGAAAATTATGTTTTTGTTTTGGGTTTTTGGGGTCACTGATTTTGAATCTGCCATCAAAATTTTGGAAATCAAGATGCTGGATCAATATGGCGACCGAAAAGTGAAACTTCAAGGGATTTCCCTGAAAATCCGCGCTTGTGGATTTTCGGGATCACTGATTTCGAATCTGTTATTCAAATTTCCAAATATGAGACCACCCCCCACCCCGCTGGGAGATATAGGAGAAGGGGTGCAATAAGAAGCTGGTGTAAAATGAGGAAAACTAAATTTAATAATACTTTACAGTTTACAGTTAAAAAAGTATTAGGAATAGGTGAAAGTGATGTACGGGGTGTATTGTGTACGAATTTATGGTTGATTTAATGAGACTACCCCCACCCCGCTGGGTCACATAGAAGAGGCGGTTGTGCAGTAGGGAGACGTTGTAAAATTAAGGAATACAAATTTAATAGTATCCCGGGAAACGCCGGGTCCGGGCAAGCTAGTATGTATATAAAAATGAATTGCTGTGCGGTACGTCTCGCTAAAACTCAAAAACGGCTTGACCGATTTCGATAATTTTTGTTTGTTTTGTTCGCTATAGTACAGGGTAGGTTTAAAAAAAGAAAATTCGGGAAACCCTAAAGGAAAAGCCGGAAAATCGAAAAAATCGAAATTTCCGTTTTGTATAGGAAGCGAATTTTCCAACTTCAAGGAATCTTTATGAAAAAGTCAATTGGAGGTTTTCGGGGTCGCAGATCTCGAGCTTGCATTCAAAATTTTTGAATTCAAGATGTCGGATCCAATATGGCGACCGTAAAGTTAAACTTCAAGGTATTTCCCTGAAAATCCGCACTAGGGAATTTTCGGGATCACTGATTTCGAATCTGCTATTCAAATTTCCAAATATGAGACCGCCCCCACCCCGTTGGGAGATATAGGAGTGGGGGTGCAATAAGGAGGTGGTGTAAAATGAAGAAACCTAAATTTAATAATACTGTTGGAAAATATCTAAAACATGTGCAAAACGCAAATAGGAAAACGCTGGGTCACATAGGAGAGGCGGTGGTGCAGTAGGGAGGCGTTGTAAAATTAAGGAATACAAATTTAATAGTATCCCGGGAAACGCCGGGTCCGGGCAAGCTAGTTCGAAAATAAAATTCAAGAATTTGGATAAAAATAAAAAAAGTAAAGTGCTTGTAAGTAATCTAATGATTTTTTATTTCAAACTGCAGATGCCTACTTATAGGTTCTACAGGAACAATTTGAGCCCTGCGTGATAGAGCGGTTCGGTAATATCACAAGATTTATTTTCCAACAGGATAATGCGTAAATTTTGTTGTTATTTTTCTACCATAGGTCATACTTAATATCTTGTTTTACTTTAAGTGTGGAAAAGTACTTTGAAGAAAATATGTCGATGTGTTGGCCTTATAGCCCATTTGAATCTAGTTGAAAGTAACTGAGTTATGCCCAAAGTGGGAGTACCTACTACGGAAGCGATCAGAATTAATTAATGGAATTCTGGAGGCAGGAGGTCCATTCCCACATCAACATGAACAAATTTAACAGATTTTATGAATTGTTGGTTTCAGGCCGTCATAAAAATGAAAAGAAGACCAACCAAATATTGAGGTCAAAAAATATTATAAATAAAAAATAACAATTTTATCCCTTGCCTTTCTTTATTTAAGTAGTCAGTAAGTAGCAGGCAAACACAATTAAAGGAAAAGTTGTAAAGGTAATATGGGAAAGAAGTCAATTTGCATCACACTTAATGTGTTTTCAGCAGCAGGTACACGCTATTCTTAATAAACCAGTTTGAGCATTTTTTAAGTCGAAATTGGTTTCCGGTTAGACACAGGGGTTGCCCCAATGTGGTATCTCAATGGACCTTTTTCTTGGCCTAAGTGTGCCTTTAGGCAGGCACGCACGTTAACCTAACCTAACCATATAGTAAAGGTCACTTGGGTTTGTAAGACGTACATATGTTACACCAAAAAAGATGCCACTAATTGAAGATCACGGAAAAACCTCAGAATGAAATGTCCACACAAAATGGGTTTTAGCACAGTCAGGAACAAAGTAAATTCGGTTTATTTACGAGCATTCGTTTCTTCTATGTATGGAGTCAAATGCTAGCAACCATTAACTGAAATTAATTTTCGTGTTCCACTTTCCTATTTGCAATGCGATTTTGGTAATGAACACATGTCAGATCGAAAAAAAATGCTCGAAATATGCACTTCTCTCATGTGCTGTGTATTTCCACCACCCAAGCAATGCATTCTTACGGGTGCATATTCCAGTGCCAACTTTTGGAACCACAGATCCGGTGCTGTTGTTGCAACCGGAAGCTGGAGTGGTTTCAATCTTCGTGCATCCTCCCTGCTATTAGCGCTTGAATTGTTCTCTCGCCCCAATTCACTCTTTCCTCATTAAGGCTTTGTGTATAGGCATCTCTCCATGAGGCTGTGCAATAAACGGGCTCCTGGTACAGTGTCTTTGCACATGAATCGCCCCGGAACGCTTCCAGGTGATGGAAGGTATTATTGTCATGTTTTGCGGGCAACAAACCCAGGATCCCGCAGGGAAACAATGATACAATCCGCAGACGTATATTGTTCGGGGTTTCAGTGAAAACAACCAAAGTCTCAATGGCAATAAAAAGCTAGACTTGCTTTGAGGTGTCAGCCACCTTTAGACAGTCGATTCCATCGAAAAAGCCATTCAGAGTGCATGAACCGGTTGCATAATTCGCGCCCACGGCCGGTACGTTTTACACGTGTCTTTACAAAAACTCAGCACAGTTGCGGAGCCCTGGGAATTTTTCAAAGTAAGTAATGCCGTGCACTTCTTTCGGGCGTAATTCATCCGTCTTGCACATATGTACATATGTATCTCTTCGTACACCTTAATAAAGAACCCGGGCCTGGAGTAATCCCCAAGTCCCGTCTGTACAGAAATACTGAAATTTCCAAAACCACCCCATGGCTGCCGCCACCTACAGATTGGTTCTTGTCACGTAATGTCGCCGAGAATTACAGCAAGAACGTTGTACCCCCTGCGAAGGGTTGTGTGCATAGATAACCAAGTAACTGTTCCCAGTCAACGTGGCGCGGCGGTTTATGCGTGTTTTATGCTAAGTAAGGCTTCGACGAAACAAAACAAACGCCTTGTAACACAGCCTTGCAATTTAATTTTGAGGGTAAATATATTATGGCTGTTTATTTATAAGTGCCAGATTGCCGCGGATAAGATTCACCAAAAATTTCGTTAATTAGCTTCGGGCTGTAAGCGTCAATCTCTGGGGACGTACTCTTAACACCCAAGTCTGCTGCATGAAGGCGTTGTTTATTGCTTAATACCTTAGACAGACTAATGCCAGACATTTGGTTTTATTTCAGCTTAAGATGATAAGTTAGCGTGCACAATAAATATCTCATTTTTAGGCTTTAATTAAGCTGTTATACATATGGGGTAAACTCAGGATGGATTCTCCATGTGAGAAAGACATGCCTAACCCTGAAATTAAACTGCAACACTTCTCCATTTTTATTTATTATCCTTGGGATAGAAATACTCGTTTGCAGCTGCACTATGTCTTAACCTCTTAATTCGCCCGAGTTAACTTGTAGGACTTGCACTTTTGGTTTGGCTTTTCCATAGACCACTGTTATTATGTCTAGCGATTGGCGGTGGCCATTCAAGAACTTCAAAGCCTTTAGTAGATAAGATAGCCACCATTTCGTTATTCGAGCCGTATGTTTTGGGTTATTGTCTTGTTGAAAGACAATGTCTCCAATTTGCGTTCCCCTTAAATCCTGACTTCCCAGCAAATTTTTTTCCTGCCCTCTACTTATTTATTTATTTATTTATCTACAGTTTCATCAACAAACTGATTACTTACTATTAGATGAACCATTAACAAAGCTGGCTTTTAATGTGGCCTTTAGATAAATGGAAGTCAAAATCAGGGTAATTTAAGTTGAACGAGCGCGACATTGAAGTAGCAGACTTATAAAACTTCCAACGCCACCTGAAGTAGCGTTACCACCTCTCGAGGTTTCGCCGCAGTCTCTGGGTTTGTATCAATATCTCCGGGCTCAGGGTTATGATTGATTTTCTCCGGGTTTGATACCTATTGATGACAAAAAAGATTTTTGTCATCATTTCACCAATAGGTTTAGGTTCAGACGCATTTGGATCAATCACGAAGTGACCAATCGGGCAATTTCTGACAACTCTCATGTAAACTCTTCTCTCTCAATCTTTTCTTCGGTTGGTTAAGAATAGGAAACGTTAGTAGAATGTCTCACGCGGAATCGTTTAGGAACACGTTTTAACAAGACTAGACCAGTATTTGAATGCATGAAACTACGTTTTATTTCTGAAATTATTTGACTAAAAGACAAGACAATATGGAACGAAATAGTACGACTGCTGACTTTTTTGTAAGTTATTTATTGAATGAAGATTCTTTGCACGACGAAATTCAAATAGTCCAAAAAATTGCTCCCAAAGTCAAAGATCTGGATGTTCCTCTAGATATAAAGTGGACCAAAATATTTGCAGCGTCCGAAGAATTACAAGAACTTCCAAAATTAGTAGGAAAAATATTATCAATTCCTATAAGTAATGCCTATGTAGAGAAGGTTTTTTCGATGATGGGGAATGTGTGGATGTTCGTAATCGAATGAAAGTAGAGCTTGTTAAAGTTGGACTTGTAAGCAAACTCAATTTTGATATGAGCTGTGAAGAATTTGAAAAATTTATTCGGCAACCAAAGCAAGTTTCACGTATAAAATACTGCATTATCCAATGAAAAATATTCGCGGAAAGAGAAAAAATAATTTAATACATGTGAAAATATATATCCCCGGACTCATTATTAGGTTCACCGGGTGGCAGCTCCAGGCGAGTTGGTAAGCCTAAGTCCTGCACACCCACACCATCGTAATATTTCCGCTTCCAAATTTAAATGTAAGGGTAACATGCCTTTGCTGTAGCCTTCTCCTTTCGCTCTACATACCCATTCCTAACATGGGAGCCAAACCTATTGATTTCGGACGTTTGATATGCCGCCGTTTAGAAAGAAGTGGTTTTCTTTTGTTTTAGTACGCCCACGCGCATTCCGGCTACACGCAAGGTCCTACGAAATGTTTCTGCGCTCACGTTGATTTGATTAATTTTCTGAAGTCTTCTGGCTACTTGAACGGATTTATCCACGCCGACTGATCCTCCGCTCCTTATGATTTCACGCTTGATAGTGTCCGATAGTTTTTTTTCCGGCCGGGTTGTTTATACGGAACGTCTTCAGGGAGCTTTTTTCGCATTTAGTTATGCTTCCCATAGAACGCTGAAACTTTCTAGCTCACAAATTTGTTAAAGTGCACTCTTTGGATGTTTACGTTATAATCATACCTCCAAATAATAATACAGCCACACAAAAAAAAATTTTCGGGCCCGGGGTTTTGGGGTCGCTGAAACTGAATCCGATGTCAGTTCAATCCCATTACGTCAGGTTTTTGACAAAACCTCAAAAAACCTCAGCAAAAACGAGAGAAACCATGTCTTCTTTTATATGTTTTCGGGGTCGCTGAAACCTGACGTGATGGGGTTAAATCGACATCGGATCGACTCCGAAAACATATACATAAAAGACATGGTCTGATCCCGAGATCGACATTTTTTTTCCTCTCGTTTTTGCTGAGGTTTTTTGAGGTTATGTCAAAAACCTGACGTGATGTGGTTGAACTGACATCGGATTTAGTTTCAGCGACCCCAAAAGCATATGAAACACAGTGCGATCCCCGGGCCAGAAATTTTTTTTTTGTGTGGCTTTGTAATTAGAAGACGCAAATCGTTTGTAAATAGCAATGATTATCTCTACTGTCGTAAATATAACCATTTCATTTCTATTGTATCGCGTATTTGTAAACAATTCTTCAGAATATACCATATGCTCATTGTTTGCACAAAATTGTATTGTATGATGTGGCATTTCAGCCCTCGACTTCTTACTGTGGAAGAGAGTACGCAACAAACTAACCACACGGCAACAATTGAAAGACAATATTTCGCAGAGAAATTGAAGGCGAGATGTGGATAAATGTTATGAAAAATGGTAAAAGATCACGCATTTGTGCTAAAGCATGATGCAAATTAAATAATTTGTCCAACTTTTATTTCAAAGTTATTCAACAATCAAATCGGTCCCAGTCCATAAAAACACCCCGTTTACTTATATAGAAAAAAATTTGCCCACAACGACAGTATACTGTGAATTTTCTCAATGCATCTCGAGATCAATAATTGTTTTATAGCCATTGGAAAAACTGCTAGCTAAAAACATAGCAGAGAAAAGAGAGCAACAGAGAGAAGGGTACAGGTGAAAACATTGTAAGGCATATTTTTTTTCTAAAATTGAGATAATAATTCCACTGAAAAAATGGAACAAATTAATAATTAATGTACGTATTATGCGCAACAAAAATCTTTAAAAATCGCATTAAAAATGATATAAAGAATAGTACAACTTAAAAATAGTGTAAATGCTAAGAACAAGCTATGTAAGTCCACGTTATGTATGAAACACAATGTAAACACTATTTCATTACTTTATTAAAGAAATGTTATATAGAAGTTCGCTAAGGGTGCTCTTCACAACGCTGAATAATAATTATTTAAATTTTAACTTTAATCATCTCATTTTTAAGTAAATGTGTTGTTCTTTCCAGTGGCGTAGCATGGGTGCCAGCCGCCCGGGCGGAAGAAAGTTTTGCCGCCCTCTTAGTTATTAGCGAATTGAATATAAAACGCAAATCGACTACCAATTAGAACTAGAACGACACTGTTAATATTTATATTTTTATTGAAAAATAATATACGTGTTAGAATTAAAAACAAAACTTCTGTCTTTAACTAAAACTTTATTCGTTAGCCTTAAAGTACTCATTCTTGATCTTAAATAATTTTTGATCAATTTCAATTTTGAAAAACTTCTCTCACAGCTGGCATTGCTTATGGCAATTGTGAAGAATATTCGGAGCATTATTATAATATTGGGCAGAGTATCTTCCAGCTTGGATTTCACAATAAATTTTAATAATTCAAGTGAGTCCACATTAATTAATTTATTTTCGTTGCTTGTGTGAAAAAAATATGAAATGGTTCAAATATTTACAAGATATTATTATTATATATTGTGAAATTTAGCCGCCCCCTAAAGCTTCCGCCCCTGCCGCCCCACTACGCTACGCCACTGGTTCTTTCCCTTCCCCTGTAATATTTTGGCAAATATGTTTGTTTGAATTTGTATTTTGGGTAATGAAAATATTTACATTAATCGATCGTTTAAAAAATCCATCTGGTGTTGCTGTTTGCGTACCCTAAGAACAACGAACCACTTGAAAGACTAGCTTCTGGATGCAGAGGCTATTCTCCTTATACTCGTATGTATGTAAAACTGATTCTTTGTTTGCTTCTTTTGGCTTAATTGAATTCGTCCGAGTCGCTTTGGATGAAAGTTTCACAATTCTATCTTTCAGTTGCAGTACATTTACACAACTATTCAGAAAAAGTGTTAATTACAGTTGTGAATCACCGCCCCATTAAATAGAAGCACAGCTTGGACCGGAAATAAAAAAAGTTGTTCAAGTCTCCAAAACCTAAATGAGCCATAATTTGCAGGGCTTCCATTGCCACCGAGCGTACACCATGGCCAGCTGCTAAAAGTGGATTTTGGGTTTCTGTTTTAAGGTTGGCCGTGACAAAACAGCCGGGAGTAATTTACAGCGGCCGATTGTTCTGGGCCTTTTGCTCTCAGCACAAAGCCAGCGCAGCGCGACTGCGTTAATTAACTGGGCCCATTTATCATCAATGTGTGTCCCCGGCCAAATTAACAAATTGCTAAACTTTCATCACGATAACTTATGGAATCTCCTCCGGTCACTGGCGGCAAATAGATCCCCCTCTTCTGTATAGCCGGGCCAACGTGGAAGCCCACAAATTGCAATTCCGAACAAAAACTGTCTCCTGTCAGGCAATTGCATTTAGCTGGTTGAAACCAATTTTAGGAATCCTCTTCTAAAAACTTTTCAAATTAAAAAAAACAAGAGTGCCCCATTCCCAGCGCCAGCACATTCGACTGCAGCTTGGTGGCGAGGTTTTTGAAGCGATTTTTACAACTTTTCCAATTGCGTTAAATGCAGCCCTGCAACCGTGCCTGGCGCAGCCTGGCGCCCCTGCCCCGCTGGTCTTTCTAGCAAACTTTTAATGAGACAATGGCGAGCTGGAGAATTATAAAATTTAATAAAACCTATTTACGCAGGGCGAAGTCGGAGCGCCATATTTACATGAATAGTACACTCCGCGAAGCCCCGGACAAAAATGCACTTTTTGCCTTGTCACCATCGAGGTTAACGATTTCCTTATCCCGTTCCTGCTGCAGGCTGCAGGGCGAGAATACTTAGATATGGATTTGCGTCACTACTTCACCCAAGTGCCGCATCAGGTCCCAGTCCTGAGTCCTGAAAGATACTGGAGCACGATTTTAAGTGAATTAACTTCCTGAGAATGGAGAGCTACATTGTAATAGAATATTAAAAGGATGGAAGCAGTGACATTCTATGGAGGTGTTCTGCGCTGATTTCTACTTGCTGCTCAAGGATTTGACCCAGTTCGCCGTGCACGAGGAAGGTAGCCCCACGGTGGGCTAATTTAAGGTAAACTCAATGTATTCCGTGTCTACTGTGCACAAATTTGATCAAGAGGATGCGACTGAATAAATGTTAGCTCAGGAATTGTAATAAAGGCTTCTTTGCAGGGCGAAGACTGCACTGCTGGCTCTCTGACTCTCGTGAGGAGTCAGCTCCTTCCTAGATTGGGTTAGTTTAAGCTTTTGATAACGTTGCAACACATTTGAATACAATGTCTGCCTTTGAAGTACGTATTGCTTTTTCCGTTAAAATTACACACTCTCTCAATCCAGCAGAAGCAGGACCCAAATGACAAGATACTTTCGTAATTGATTTGACATACATTCTACCTTTTCATCACACCAAAAATTTGTCTCATTGAAATTAAAATTAACTCGGTTCGATAAATATAATTTCGATTGAATTTTCCCTTCTTTAATTGGATTTTGGTTTTCCCTAATATAATAAATATTCTACTAAGGAGCACAATTCTACATTATTATAATTGTCCCGCAATATGCATTGCCAAAGCAAAGCATTGAGCTCTAAAAACACATTTAATTTCATTTACATTTTCAATTATACTTACGTGATTTTGCAAGAAAAAAATAATTCATAATCACCACCCTGTCAATCTATGTGTATATGTATATAGTAATACGATAGGTCGAAGCGGTCTAATAGTACTCAGAGTATTTTGTGAGTATTTCAGAGTTAGAAAGGCTAATCAAAAAATTGTCCACAAAATGCACATTCGCCACCCTGGGTACGTCCAGCAATAGGCCAGCTCGCGTAGTATGGTATGCACCCAAAGTTTTAATGAGTTCGTCAGGGGAATTTCTGAGATAATACCATATAATATTTAATGCGGTGGAAAAGTTTGTTTTGCGGTGGACTGCAGAGGAATTTGGTTGGTTGACTTGAGAACGGTGGCCCCTTTAACATCTTGTGGTAGTTAAAGAAATTTGTGAAAGTATTTTTTAATTATCCGTACATGAGAATGCAGTCAAGATTGATATTGATATTATTTTTGACTAAGACAAAGCAACTTAGCTAATTTTAATGAGTTTTGAAATGTCCGCCGGCATATTTTATTTTATTTGGGAGGCCTTTACAAAATTAATAACATCAACTGGTCATCTATGTAAGAATAAATATTCGATGTTTATAGTGGTTTATCGCTCTTTCACGATAAAAAGTCCAAACGATTTCTTTCTACTATTCCAATCTCAGCCTCGGATCTAGGGGGGGACAAGTCGGAGCCCGTGCCCAGGGCGGCAAATTCAAGCTTGGCAGACGAATACACTATTCAGCATTATCGCAACTTTGCGATGACTGAGACGCGCACAGTAAATTAATAAAAAAAATTAATTAATTAATTTATTTTATTAATTTAATTAATAAAAAAAAAAAAAATATATAATAAAAATAAAAAATGTTTATTTCGAACAACTAAATAGAAGATCCATAGTGTATTAGTAAGGTTTATAGTACGTTAGTATCAATAAAAACACAAAGCACTTTAAATATAAACATAAAAGACACAGATAGGTCCACTCCTCCCGCGCCGAGGGTGATTAAGGAAACGAGCTGGATTCCGTGATCACCCTCCGCACAAGGCTCCTTCGTAGTGGCGACGTGAATCTATCAGCTATAGTCTTTAAGGCCCAAACCCATAGAGTCCGTCGGCATCAGGCGTCGCTTTGTGCGGCGCCGCACAACTATTGAATACATGCATGCATATGGGAGCTAACCCATAGCCGAAGCGCGCGGCAGCGCGTCGAGAGAGAGAATTTTAGAGGAATCTTCTATATTTCGCGCGGCAGCGCGTCGTAAGAGAGCTACATACTTAAGAGAAAAGCGACGCGAGACGGATTCTATGGGTTTAGGCCTTTAGGATGCTGTCGGGACTGTCCCATGTTCCATGGATCAGGGACGGCTGCAAAGCCATCAGTCTGACGCACTGCAGAAGCGGGGCAATCCCATCATCATCCCGAAGATATTATTATATTGGACGCGCAAGGTGTCCAGTGATCCTTTGGTATACCTGACCCACAGGCTCCCCGTATACAAGCTCCGGCAAAGCATTATCTTAAATTGCTCAGTACAATGGGAAAATCTGCGAGCCATCATATTACCTCTGACTGCCAAAGCCCTGCGCTCCCTTTCAATATCAGCATCGTCTTTAAGGTCGTCGGCAATGATATGATATGCCATATAGTACTTTAAGCACGTAATTTATTCTTCGCGGGGCGCGTAGGCATAGATAGGACAACAATCGCGCTTGCCCGGCGCGGCGGCCGGTGCAGTGGCAGTGTGCAAGTGAAACGCACTCACATTTGAGAGCGGTTAGTGTGCATGCGAAAGGGATGCAGCTATATTTGAAAACTTCGTCAAAGTTAACCTAATATAAAGTTAGGAAGCACAGGAACAAAACATGCTAAAATCTGTGTTTTGTATGAGAAAGAAACATAGGTAAATCATTCTCTCTTTTTCATATGCAGTAGAAAAGTATCAGTATACCACACATCAGTAAAATTCTGAATGAGTAAGAAAGAAAAAAGTTCTGCACAAATTGAGTTGGGTTGCCAGGAAAAAATATTCTTGGTTAAGAAACTTTTATATTAGGATGATTAATGCTTATTACATTATAATTAATGATGATAAGGCCATAGAATTGTTTGCAGAACAAAAGGCTCGACGAGTAAAGTTGTAATTTCAATGTGAAATATAATTATAATTTTTAATCTCACGTTTTATTGCAGACCCTATTCTGTCCTCTCCTAATTAAAATATATGTCTGACACGTCCATGCATTTGTGGAAAAAATATAGGCTTAACAGAGAAATAGCAGCGCTAGACCGGACGTTGTGGCATTCTTTGGGGGAGGCCTATGTCCATCAGTGGGCGTCTTATGGCTGAAATGATGATGATGATAAAGGTAAAAATATTGTCGGCCACGGCGGCATTTTTCAGTTTTTGCCCTGCCTCGAAAAAATTCAAGATCCGGGGCTGTCCAATCTGCAAGGCTAAGTATTATGATTGTGCTACTTATTCATTTATTAAAATGTTTTGCGGCTTTATAAATCTAAGTGAAAAAGTGAAGCCTAGTTGCAACCTTAAGAACTCTAGTCAGAATCCAACTAGGATATTAAAATGCCTTGCTAGTTTTTTACAGATTCTTTCACCATTGAGTTGAGAATAATAGTCTCGTCTTGACTCATCTCCCTCGTGTAATATTAATGCTTATACCTACATATTACGGAGTACGTTTAATATAAATAACCTGACAAGTGCGTATCGTACAAGCATCAATTTAGAGTTAGGTTGGTTAGGGTAATTCATACTCTAAGAAAGAAATTATTTGTTTCTGAATTTGGAATATTTCCAGGCAGATTCTAAAACAGCGACTCCGAAAACATCCTAGTGCGGGTTTTCAGGGCAATCCTTTGAAGTTTTACTCTTTCCGTCACCATATTGGATTCGCCATTTTGAATTTGGAAATTTTAATGACTGATTCGAAATCAGTGACCCCGAAAACGCCCTAATATGGATTTTCAGGGCAATTCCCTGAACGTTTACCGCAGAAAGAGAAGCGTTACACTTTTTCATTTGATGCGTTTTGGTGGTTGAAATTTATTTGTTGAACATCTACTTAGTAGATTGCTGCTATTACACTGATAATTGTAGATGTCTAAAAAACTTGTTAACGTATCTTACTCAAAATAATTTTCGTTTAAAGTATTTATAAAGTCCTACTATCTTAATTTTTTTCAGATTTTTTAATTGCATGTATGGAAAGTTCGAGGGGGCACATTTTTAGCGATTTTGGGAGCCTCCTATATTCCGAAAACTGTTCACCTAAAGAAAGAAGCCTCCTAAGATCCTTTATTGCATTTTGAGAGACCTGTCCAACGATACCACATACAAGGGGTGCGCGAAAAAAAAATCTGAAATTTCACAGACCCTTGGCTACAGGGTGCGTGTGGAGATAGGCTTGACGCAGGAAAGTTTTTAGAAACTTGCAACTTCGATTGTGAATACGCGGGTGAACAAGTAAAATGAGGGGTGGGTTGACGTTTCAAAAACGCCTTCTGTCCCTTTTAGTCAGTAAAGCAGAAATTTACAAAAAATATTAATGTCGTTTACGAAACAAAAGGCCTTGCATAATAATAAGAAATAAATCAGGAACAGAAGGGCGGCACAGCGAAGTCAGCGTCTTAATGTTTACTGACACGAGCGATTGCCATGAACCATGTGCCGTACTTCAGAGAGTTTTGTGAAACATTTTGCCATTGTGGATTGCTCGAGCAAACGAATTATTCCAGCTCGCAAGCATTTTAACATTCGGTTCGGGCTAGACCTTCTAATTCCTTTCCTTTGTCGAGGCGGGGTATTCAAAAAGTGAATATACTTCTCTCGTTACGCTCGCAGGAGATATTTGTATGCATGCGACTTCCCTTATGGAGTCATAATTGCAAAAAAATATTTTCTTGCAGAGCCTGAAAGCCCCTTAAATATTCGTGATTCAGAGCAGCGCGGAGCGGCCTATTGTGCCGATCATTAAAAAGCGGCGCAAACTGTTTTTATGCAGTGCTTTTGAGAAGCCAAATATAATTAACCCAGCTCTCCTGGCCACTGGAGCTGGATGAAAGGGGGTGGACGCCCCTTTGTTTTTGGATTGGAATTAATTTGACGAAGAGCAGAATGAAGTAAAAAGCGGTGAAACGTGTTCGAGATTAATTTTATGCATAATTTCTCCTAATGAAACGATTATCTGCTTTTGTTTTTAATACTTTCGCTTCAGTGCAATTCTCCGGAAATTTTCGTTGAAAACCAATTTCCCAGCAGGCGCTGGAGAATCTGACCATAAACAAGATTAATGCAGTGACACCTCCGTACCACGAACCCCACCCTGCGCTTCTTTCAATTTGGAGCTGCCAAAAATAAATAAGTTCGCACCCCGTGGCCCTTGCCAACCTAAAGGGTAAAGGCCTACTTTGAACGGTTGATTAATTTCGTGAACATTGTTCCAAAGGCCAAGGAAGGACTCAACTGCCACAGGCAACGAGGGCGAAATGTTAATTTCGATTCTGAGGCCCGGATCGGTACCTGTTCCTAAATTAAATGAATTCCTTTCAGGTCCCCGGCGCGGCGCTCCTCCGCAGCATTAACACATTATTGTCAATCTGCTGGGAGGAATTTGTCCAAATTTAGTTATAATTCCGGAAGGGTTCACGTCCACGGCACTTTAAAGGTGAAAGACTTGCCGTTGCGCTCCACTTGACATGAATTTCCGGCACTATCGAGAACCCTTTTGGCCCTTCTCTGCTTTTATTTAAATACACTTTTGCGATTATGACCAGCTGAAAAAGGTCACTGTAAGTCGTTTGGGGCCGATCAACTTTTTTTTAATTTCCTCGTAATTGAATTGCGCCAGAGTTTGACCAGGCAAAATTGCCTTCTTTTGTCGCCGGAAAAACCAATTATCCAAAGCATAAAGACGTGGATATATTATTTTCGGGGTAGTTAAAAAGTCATTTCCTCAAATTATGACCGAATTCGAATCTTCTGCTTTGACAGCAAACTGAGATAACTTGACTAGCAATGCTCTGCTCTGACCCCAGAAAGGTTTTGTTTGCAAGGCACGACAGAGGGACAGGACACCGCCGGCAATCTGTGTCTCCTTTCAATATTTTTTTTTGTGCTTCAAAGGGAAATAAGATTACGTATGGATTACGTCGGCCATTATCACAATGGTGTTTACGATCTCGCCGCAATCTCGACGAAGCATAACAATGGCTTGTGTTTCGATATTTCAAACTGGTCTTTTGTCCTGACATTTTATATGACTCTTAATAGTGTCCTAAGGTGATAGCAGAACCTAATTAAAAATACTTGTCGTTACGCATATGGGACGTTCTTTTACAAACCGAACACCTTTCTGACCGACACATTTTTGATTTTGCTGAAACTTTTTTTACGGGTTCTATATTGAAAAAAAAGAAACACGTATTTTTTTATTTTATTTGTTTTTCACAATATTTTGGACGCTACACAGGATTGAAATTCCGCGACTTCGGTGATTTTGTGCTTAAAGAGGAATTTTCAAAAATTCATAACTCCGATTCTGTTTAAGCTACAGACTGTATTTTTTTTCATTTTGAAGGTAAAAGAATAAGCTTTAATAAAATAAAAATAAAATACTTTCGAGAAAAATTATTAACAATTTAAGATGGTTATTAACAAGTATTATTTTATTTAAAAATGTTCACAATAGTTTTCTTTTCATACAATGAGAATTGCTTTGCTTCCAATTCTTGAAGAGAGATTGGAACTATACAATGATACTTTAACGTGCCTTTTATCATTGTAGCTTTTTGGAAACGCGTTAATAATCTTTTTTCTTCCTCTTCATAATCATTAGTTGAATAGCGACACGTTATATTTGGTAGAGCTTTAGACGCCCAATTGAACAACTCCTCCGGAGTGCGGATCGGATTATTTACCCTTTGAAGACTAGCTCTAGCAGCAAGTCGTTTTAATGTTCCACCTATTCCGTCACATGGTCCCTTACCATGTGAGGTTGGAAAAAAAGTGCCACTCAGCTGCTATTTTAAAATCTTTTTTTTTTTTATTTAACTAATTAACTTAAAGGGATTAAAACACGAGTCAGTACGAATGTTTGTGCATTGTAATTCACGTGAGACTTTTTTAGGCATCGTTATAATTTTCGTCAGTACTTTACCAATAGGCTCACTAGCTTAGACACACAGGGCCAAACTTACGAGCGGATAAATTTGATATGAACACTCGCGGGCGCGGTAAAGAATGCTTAGCCAGATACTAGGCTCTATTCGGCTAACTGTTTAGTTATACGTGACTATAATTGAACTAGACAGGTATGTGTCATTGTCAATAATTGTATATAAATGGGCAACATACGTGAAAGTTCGGTATGACTAATACGGAAGCAAGTAGTTAAGCTTCATCTATTAATAACATAACAAAGAACTGAATTAATACAAAATATCTAGTAATAATTTTTAATAAGATTGTCTATTCAGTAACATCTATTTTGAACTGATTAATATACAAAACTATATGTACTATAGAAAAAAACGAAATGATGCAAGAAAATATGACAGGCGATAGAATCCCCTACATAAATTAATTTATTTCCAATAGTAAAAATTAATACCCCAGGAAAAAAAAAGTAGTTTTTAATAGAAAATTTGACGTAGAATACGACGGTAATACTCATAACTCGCTACGAGGGGGGGCTAAGCACAAAATCACCGAAGTCGCGGAATTTCAATCCTGTGTAGCGTCCAAAATATTGTGAAAAAAAAAAAAATACGTGTCTCTTTTTTTTCAATATAGAACCAAATTTAGAATGTTGTTTATTGTTTCGCAGTTAGGTACTAGGAAAGCAGCCCTTATAGTCTCGTCATGTCTGTCTGTCCGTGTATCACAGCCTCGTAGTTTTTACCGTTTGGAATGAAATTTCACAGTAGGATGCTTGCTTTGTGTTTTAGCGAACCCAAAGGCAGCAGTTGTAAAAAATTCCTTTTAGAGTGCTTCTCCACACATAGCAAGTGTTATTTTTTCGCGTGTACTATTAAGTGGAGTATCGTAGAATAGGTAATTTAAAATATTAGGGGGAGAAAAAGTAAGTTCCGTTTTTATGGTAAAAACAAATCATTATTTATAAAATATATCGTTTTTAAACATCATTGAAAGTATGCTCCATCGGAAGCTACGACGTTTGACCATCTTTGCGGCAACTTGCGGATTCCATCCCTGAAGAACTGCTTGCCCTTCGAGGCGATCCAAATATTGAGCCAAATTTGGATACATTCTAAAGAATGAAACCGTTCTCTATTAAGGGCTGACTGCATCGACCGGAACAAAAAGTAATCATTCGGTGTAATGTTCGGTGAGTTACGGCGGCGGGTGGTATAACACTTCCAGTTCAGCCTTTCTTTTCATCTCCAGTAACAATCCTGTGCAAAAAATCCCTTTCTTCTTTCCCTTTGCAGCAGCATTTAAATGTCTTCACATTTTTCAAATATGGCGGCGCACGTGTGATTGACACTTGTAATATGTCATCTTGCCTTGCCCATATGTTCTCACAATCCCATTGAAACTGCTGGAAACGCTCGAATGACAACAAACAAAACATCAACTCGAATGTAAGAAGAGTGGTAACAAGAATAGAGAACTAGCCTTCTTGCTCGAATGACAGACCGTACCACAGGACTGCCGCCATGATGGAAAAATTATGAGGACGTTTTTCGACTTACCCCCACCACTGGAGTTGAATCTCATGGTCTCTAGTCTTCTTGCATGATACATACAATAAGAGTTTCTCATACTTAATACAATCAAAGGTGTCATATGAATTTATTTCATTTTGGCGCTTCAGTCGTGAGATTTTATATAGCCCTCCCAAAGAAAATTTGGAACTGATGGATCAAACAATTTTAAAATATTTGTGAAAATAGCACTTAAGGGATCGTCTCAGTGTGACCCTCCGAAAAATCACTGATTTTCGCGATTTTTTTTTTAATGTTAAAATAAACTAATCGGTCCGGTTTTTTTTTATAAATAAATACATTCATGACGAATACCAAATGATTTTTTTTATGTTTATTTATTATGTGTATAATAGTTGAATAAATTGTTGAAATGACACGTAAAAAAAAGGTCCTGTACGGTTTCCACGATTGCGGCCGCAATTTTGATCCGAAACAAAAATTTCAAAAAGATTATTAATCTGTAGGGAAGTCGCTATGGCGCTATGGAGGGGTTTTTTTTAATTTGACAAAATGGCGGCGGCGGTTTGAACAAAAAGTATTTAATTTGCCCCTTTTTTTCGACAGATTTTGGAAAAAAAAAATAGGAAGATTTAAAAAAAAAAAAGCTTCCATAGCGCCATAAAGAATGACGCAACAAATCGTCGGTGGTCAAATCTTCGTAGATTGGCTTCAAAACCTCTTGCACATCGTCATCGAGCGCTGGTAGATGAGAATATTTTCCCTGAAATCCATTGGCCTCAGCTTTGCGCCATTCGCACCACGAATCTCCTCCCGAAGGACAATACTGATACTGGGGATTCTCATCAGTTCCCTCCGTTCCCTTTCTACAAGAAACGCTGTAGCGACCGTAATAATTTGAATTTCGATTTGAAAATTTGAGAGAATGTTTATTACAGTGTATACTATCCGATAATGCAACAAAAAAATCGATTTTTCGAAAATTTCACACTGAGATGATCCCTTAACCCATTTCCCGCCAGCACTCAACATTGTGATTGAGTATATACATAGGTACATACCATATTGTAGAGTGTTAGACAGTTCGGAAATAGGATTTCCACTGGACCAGAAGCCCTTTTTTTAATCTAATATGTGTAGGTGGCAAATTCTATCATTGTGGCAGTGCACATTTTATCAGCCAATATTTCAGTTACCTCGTTGTCGGAATCACGCAAACACATTTTCAAAATGTAGTAGTAGAATGTAGTATTCCATTCCGATTACTCAACATTGAAAGAAATATGTTTATATAAGGTTTTGTTAAAACGTAATAAAATAAAATTGTTAAATTGAAATTCTTTCATTGATAACACTTGTGCAACTAATTGCCAACAATGATCGCTGTAAAAAATGTTTACTGTGTGGCAACACTTGTCAAATATTATAATTTATCGTCAGAAAGCATATTACACTTAATTAGTCTACTGAAAGCCGCTTTCTTGTCATGATTTCCTTTCGCTACGGCTTCTTATCTTACCTCCGGGGACTACTCAACTTAACAAGGTGAGTCCTTTAAGAGGTGCCGACTTTTACGGCTTCTGAAGTCGTCGAACCCATTTCATTAGCTATTCAAATCGAAACGTAAATAGAGATTTTATAGTTTGTTGAAATTGAACTACGGAATTTCGAAAATGCTGGGAGTACCTTTCCTCCGGGCCCAATCGATTCCAAAAGTAAAAATTTCTTTTGGAGCTTTACTTCCTGCCACCCGAAAATTCCAGCGCGCCAGACAGGTATGCCAAAGTTATAGCAACAATTCTAAAGTTCCGGGAGACGCCTACGTGAGTCTCAAGTTGTATATCCCAAGGTGGAGAGGGGGCCGGTGTTATTTGTACCTACGTCTGTTTGCCAGTTTCGTGCTACGGAGATTTCTGGAGAACATCTTCTTCGAAGGTGCTCAGACGTCCTCGAACTGAAGTTCGTTAAATATTTTCACAAAATGAGCCTTCGCCTAGAAGAGGTGGCGGAAAGGGTGACTGAGAACCGTAGCTGCCGGGTCGTTTATCTGGAGACAAAAGCACTTAGCCCTTTACCCACTGGCACTGCTGTAATTTACGTGCGCTTCGCTCCGAGCTGAGAATTGCCAAAATTATAAAATTTGCATAACAAATTAAGTAGATGGAAGTGCTCTCGACCGACCGGCAAACAGGTGCCGGACGAGTGAATAGTCGGCGCCGGCAGGTGGGCCTTCGACGGACTAGGAAGGAGAAAACACACCACCGCCGCGCCGCTATCCGTACGAAATCGGCTCCTTCTGGGCGATGATTAATTGCAGAAAATTAAATTACTTCGCAACTCGTAATTGCTTTCCCATACGCTTCAGGTGCGAGACTCGTGTGGAGCTCAAGACGTTTGTCAGCTCCACCTCCAAGTTCCACGACTGACGACGAAAGCTGATTAGGGGATTACGATCTGCGTCAAATGCTGCAGTTCGCTCGGTATTAGCTTCTTTGATACGCGTTGCTTCACTTAATTACGTTTTCTCTCGCGGCGTAAATTGAGGTTAATTAAAGAGAACTTTGACTTTTAATTTTGTTTCGAGCTGCAACGACTCGTTTGTGTCCCGCGTCCTGATTTCGTCGGGATCGACTGGAATTGTGAAAGTTCAGCACTTGAGCCTTGAGCGTTTAGCGAAGTGCCCACATGAGCGGCAGTTCCTTTGACGGTAGAAGGCTTTATTTGTTCTTTGTCCGCAAAACCTTGTACAAACGTAAATTTCTTTCTCGAAGGTTTACTTTGTTCTCATGTTAGAAGGGAAAGGAGGACACGAGTTTAAATTAATAACGTCAAGTCTAAATATATTATGTATGACGTTGATATACAGACACACATATATCAACGAATGAATAAGTTCGACTAAGTAAAATTGTAAAAACATGCTTAAAAGTAATTAAATGAATTCCGCTCTTGCACAATAGGTTTAGGCATATGATGGACGAATCGATTATGTACTTTTACTTTTACTTTTCGGCAAATAGTGGCTCAATCGAGTAGCACTATTAAATTCGAAAATCGATTCGTATATTCGGCACATCAAATCATTTGAGGTATTCAGGTTTTTTGGGATATACAGGGTCTTTCAATAAAGTCGCTCAACTTTGAAAAGTAAATAAAACAAGTTGTTTGTGAGATATCCACTCCATCTTAGTTTTACTTGAAAAATATATTATATGGCATTATGTATGGAATATAATGTTGTTCAAATGTCTGTCGCGGCTTTGCTTGATGGCACGATTTAGGGAGGTCCAATTTTCGATGACTTTGTCGCATAAATCTAACTGAATTTGCTGAATGTCGTTCGTTATGATGACTTTGAGGACATCAATTGTTGAAGTAGTAGAAGTCTAAAAGCGTTAAATCGCACGATCTCGGTGGCCAGTTCACGTCGCCCTCAAATCGCTCTTGCAGAACGTCTATCGTAGCATGCGCTGTGTGTGCCCTGTTGAAACTCCATGTCGTCGGTATCCATATCATCCAGTTCAGGCCACAAGAAGTTGCTTATCATCTATCTGTAGCGCTCGCCGTTAACGTCACTAAAGATGAAATGAAAAATTTTGTGTCAACTTCCGAACACGTTCAAGCAAAGCCGCGGCGGGCATTTGAAAGATGTTATACACCATACGTAATCCCATAAAATATTCTTTCGAATAAAATTAAAATGGAGTAGATATCTCACACGCAACTTGTTTATTTACATTTAAAAGTCCAGCGTCCTAATTGAAAGACCCTATACGTGAATATGAAAGAGTGTGTCAATTTATGCTTTGAGTATCCCGATCATAATAACCCTTCTCCTAAAACCACTTTCCACCATAATTGTGTTTACCAAGACCAAGGTTGAGCGATCATTCGAACCAATTGTGGCAGAATAAAAATAATAATTCTCTCCATTGTCCCAACGATTTTTGGTGAGGGCTATGGTTAGTTTAAGGAAAAAAATTGAAGGGCGGCATTTCGAAGACTTGCATCATACTAGGAAAATCTACCGCACGGCTCTGAGCTTTTCATAAAATTTTTTTGAATCAAATTTTTGTTAAATTGTTTGAAATCACCAACTTCTAGATTTCAAGAGGCAGGCGATATCTTGCACTTAAATCATGCGATGTGGTCCATTGTACGAAAAATTTATTCACTTTATTTTTTTTCTTAAATTTCCGTAATCGCCGTACGTAACGATTTTTAAAATTTTGATAATTAGTATTTCTTAAAACCTCTTGAATAAGAAAAAGGTCTTAAATATGGAAAAAAAATTGCTGTCATTTTGTAAACAAAATAAAATTAATAAAATGGCTACGTACAAGCATAGATACCTACTCATACAGATATGTATATATTAATATTTTTATTTTTTGTAATTTTGGATAACTCTTCACCAAATATCGATGGGACGATGGACAGCAATTTTTTATCCATCACATCGAGGCTCATAGCTTTATAAATTTTTAATATATTTCAATGAAAATTGGCATTGAATAAGTTGAATATATACTTAATAAAATATCCTTTACCTGATCCTTAAATAATAAATTAAGCTTCAAACATTGACAATTTTTGGACCCGTCACTGTGGCGTTCCCCTTTTCAAGATTTTTTTTACTGCGTTCATAGTCGATTAACGTTTTTATTTTTTAACCATTTGTAGTTTTGCTGTAGAATTCACAACCATATTTGCGTTAACAAAATTTTTGTTTTCCCAAAGTTTTGGGTGTTGTTGCGGAACTCTGTTTTGTAAGACGGCGACGCGCGACGCCACGGTGTACATGACATCGGAGGTAAAAAAATTAAAATTTCATCTATTAAAGGTACATGACTGAGGCTACCGATCTACAGTGCGATTTTACGAAATTTCAGTTAATGTAAAAATCGTAATAAGTTGAACAAACATTTTGATTTTTTATGGAAAAAAAAACTTTAAATGAGACAAAAAAAAAAATTGTATGTGCCGGGACTCATAGTTCAAATGTGTAAACAATTTGCCAGAGCGTTGAGCGCTCTCCTGGAGGTAGAGCAGTGTACTTATAACTTTACTACGATAGTAGTAGTAGTATAAGCTTAAGTACTGTACAGGTAAGTATAAGCACAAGTATAGTACATCTAAAAGAATCATAGCAATCCTTTGAAGTTGAGAATTTTTGGTCGCCATATTGGATCCGCCATTTTGAATTTCCAAATTTCGATAGCAGACTGGAGATCAGCGATCCCGAAAACATAAAAGGATCCGATATCATAGATATCGACCCGGGAACACCAGATTTGTACGAGTACCGTCGAGAGCATAACGCGTACGCATACGGTTTCTTTTATTTCACTACCCCCCGGTAAAGATGTTTACACATCAAAATTATAAAATGATTATTGGAATAGTGTTCAAGATATTATGCATACGAAAAAGGTAGTTTGAAAGTTTCCAGTCTGGAGGAATTCCCTAGGCTTAGTAGCGAACTGACGTCATTCAAATTCCTGCAACTTCGTCAAATCTGCAAAATATGAGCTTGACTTTGGACGAGAATATTCCTAACGGATTATTATATGAATTTGAGCAAAAACAAAAATCGACTTATTGATAATTTCAAACAGATGTTCAACCACAACTTTAAGTCTACCTCCTGTTCTCGAAAAGTCTTGGGAGCACTTACATAGAAAGCCACAATGTGCAAAAACCGGAAATAAGCTTTTCTACTTAATGAACAGTAAAACTTGGCTATCCCTTCCCTTTATTCAAATTCAGAGCGATTAAACATTCAAGTTGTTCATAATACCGAGTAAGAAATATCCCAGATTTAGTACTGTGAAGTACCTTCCACCGCGCTTTATTTCATCATCCCTAGGCACTTGTCTGCCATCTCCTATTATGAAGGTGTGAAATTTCATACAATATTTTATAAATGCGAGATTTTCTGCGGTGACACTATTACGACTATTAAAGGAGCTTTTCTGCGGAGCACCTCAGGTGGTAGATTTTATGTAACTCCGCGCAATTTATGGCGGGCGTCTTGCTGGGTAACTTTCCGATATGTAACCAAATCAGCACTCACAACTTTGAAATTAAAGGCGTATGACGGCACAGAATATCAAGCGTGCAAGGACTTACCTCTACTCTTTGGCGAAGTTTAATTCAATTAATAACTCCGAAGTGTTAGAATCGGTTGAAGTAAGTCAACTTCTTGGTGAATGTCTGGAATACGTGACTGTACGGCGCTATTACCATGAAATTCAAAAAGTTCTGCTTGCAGCCGCCGCTAAAACCATTCTGCAAGAGAAAAGACAAAATAAATAAAAGCGAATGAGAAAATTCAATTGTATGAAAGCAAAGACATGTTGAACTTGTGCTCGCTCGGAATGGAAGACTAATTCGCTTTCAGATATGCTTTAATTAAATGAAACCGACTAACACCGAGTCTCTTTTAGGAGGCCGCCACTAACTCCGGCTGTGCTCTGTCCGCCCCTGTTGCTGGCGCCGCCGGATAGAACTGCTTAAACTTAAAGGCAGCGGTACGTTGCAGTTCCGAAAATTAAGCTACAGCACTTCCTCTGAGTGGGAAGGTCGCACTTCTCGTAAGCAGCCTCTCTTGGGGCGGGAAGTGCTGTTTTTCTTGAATCGTGCCGAGAATGGGCCGTCTTCGAGTAAGATGTCTTTATATGCACCTTATTAACATTTTAATTGCGTTCCATTCTGTGTACCCCCCAAGTTAGCACATTTTGCACTCGGCAGTGAACACCAGAAAAACTTTACGACGGCTTGCACCATATTCGAAATGAGTGAAGATGGCAAGAGCGTTTACGGAGTGCGACCTGTGGTGCTATTTAAATTGGTTCTAATGGCATTTAGCAAAAAATTAATCCAATTAGCGCGCAGCTTATGTGATAGTTATCATTTCATCCAATACCAAAAGTAAATGCAACTTTAACTTTGTATGTATGTTATTCTATGTGATGTGGTTTATCAAAGACGTTTCGACTGTTATATCGTTACGGCACTTGAAAGAAGCCATAAATTATAATATATATGACTGCAACAATATTTGGCAAATATGACTCTAATTTTTTGTATTAGCCCACCTCTCGGATGGCAAACGGTAACATTGTAGTAGACCACAACTAGTCACGTTTTCTTCACGTTTAACAATAACATAAGTGTGATCCGGTAAAGTAACCTTGGAAGTAATGAAAATTTTAAAATTTTTAAAATAGTTTTCTGACAAACATTGAAAACGCGACCATACAGAAAAAAAAATTTCTGGCCTGGGGGTCAGACCATGTTTACGATGTACATATATAGTTTTGGGGTCATTAAGTGGCACCACTAGTGTGGCTGCCTGAAAAAAAGGTAATTTTTGGGAATTTTTTTAAAGAAAACTTCTGCATAGAATGCTTTAATGTTTCACGGGTATATTTGTGGTTATATAATAAATACATGATACAATTTTTGGACCAAAAAATCGAAAATGTAGCGAGTTATTTGCAATCTCCCAAGGCCCCAAAAAAAGTCCCCCCAGTGCTGCAGTGATAGCGACCTTTTTAGTGCCAGAAATCAAAAACACAAAAAAGTTTATAAAACTTAAAGGTATTGCCCGTACCATGACTCTCCATCGAAAATGAAAAATTGAAATTTAACAAAATGGCGGAGTTTTTAAAAAAAGTTACAAGTTTCGCGCGATAATGTAATGATTTTTGGCCTGTCAAAATAACATTTTTGATTTGATTAGAAAACTGGAGGTTCATGGTACGTAGAAACATCTATGAAAGAAGCTGCAACAAGAATCAAGTCGATCGGTGATTTGTCATCGAGTTATAACTGCAGCAAATTTGAAAAATGTAGTTTCGAGAAAAACGCGTTTAAAATTTACGTTTTCTAGAAGTTGATCTACGCCTCGGAGTATCATTGGAACCGTTTTGTTTTAAATACTGAGATTTTTCGCTCGTTTACATTAAAATTATTTACGATGTACTCACTATAACGGTCACAGTAAAACTAGATGAGTCGTCTAAATGTGCCAGGGTCTAGCAGCTCCAAAATATGCCATGCAAACGAAACCCCCCACCCATTAACCGGCTGCTTTTCAGATGGCTGTAACTCAAAAACTATTTTAGATATGCACTTGAAATTTTAGTACGTTATTTTTAAAGGTATAGACTATCGAAATATGCAAAAAAACAAAATTGGATTTTCAAAATTTCACACTAGTGGTGTCCCTTAAAACCGGACTTCGGATTCGGTTTCAGCGACCCCAAAAACATTCAGTAAACATGGTATAATTATAATTATAAAGGAACAGTGTATTTTAAAAATGTTAAGAACTGTTAAACAATTTCAAGAGTTGCGTTTAAATATGTGTAAACAGAATAAAACTTTTATGAAAAATATGCTTTGCCGTGCTTCAAATGTATGAAACGATTAAGGTTGTTCGAGGTTAAAATAGACTTGCAAATTAAATTTTATTGAATGTTCCCTACTAGAAACATATACATATGTATTTGACTGTACATAAACAGGACCAGGCCCGAAGACGATCATGTAAGGCATGTGACGCAGAGGAGTACTGCGGAACTGATCAGTGAAGCACGATGTGTGATATGTGCAACATGTCTAACTTGATAAAATTTAATTTACCTTTACATATATGAAAAATTTCAATCATATTGAACAGTTGAAGTTTCCAAATTGCTAAAAAGTGCATTCACGTCATTTTGTTTACGAGACCAAGTAACTTCACAATATGGCGTGACTACTCCTAATGTTGCAGAGGTCCCGGGTTCGAATTCCACATGAACGAGATTGTTTTGCTTTTTAAGGAGTCAGATTATAAGTGTAGCAGATATGAAGTGTGAAATTGGAGGAAGGCTGACGTGACGTGTCCGGTAATGGAAAGTGTGTCTAGATTAGCTACCTACTAGGACATAGCAATGTAAAAGTAAGCGATGTTATCAGTTAAAAAGTAGCGTGATCAACCACCCAGCGATGATTACGGAATCGATGCGGTAATGATATAAAGTCCCGCTGGGATCCTATATTGTAGATGTACAAAACGAATTGAGAGGACTGAAACATCTTAGGCACCAGGATAGTATATAAATCCCTCACGAATTTACGTTTTATAGGGAACAAAGAATTTTTATGGGAAGCAAAAACTGATTCTGTTTTCCCTATGAGTCATCCGTGGAGACGTTCACCAAAGCTTTCTTTTGTTGCCTGCACAACGCGACGGTTCCGTAATATGTAAATAGAATTAGTAAGGCTATAGGAACTTTTGTGATAGAATTTACGATTAGTTGTGTGAAGAGGAAGCTCTACATATGTATGTATATGGATTTCTTAGAAGGAAACCCATGATGAAGTATCGATCGATTTCTAGGAAATGCGTTTTAGTTTTAAGGTTCCATATGAAACTTCTTTGTGTGTGTTTAGTTTTTTTTTCTGTGGTAAAACGTAGTCCATAGGAAATTATGCTGTGCCACCAAGGATTCTCCTCATCAAATATAATATGTCGCAATCTTCTCGTTAGCGTTCATAATTATCTCATTTGCTAGGTTGGCATCACGAACCCAACTGAATGGAACTTCTATCGAACTGAATCCATTTACTTACATTCGACTCGATCCACCCCACATCAATTACCGGAATAAAATGATTTGGCGGTAATTAAAAAACGTTCCAATCGGGCCTGGCCTGATTAAGGGACATCGATGTGAATGTGAAGGAAAGGTCGTGAGGCCCTTGTCAAGTTAATTAATCATCTCTCATCAATCTTGCTCCTGCTGAACGACGTTCGAAAGGAGTCGAGGACAAAGGGAATTCATCTTTCAATTAACCTTCTCCACTAGCAATCACCACTCCTCGACGACAGTGGCGCTTTCTAGGTTAAGGTGCTTTTAGCACCCCTCGCAATTTGCTCTTAACCTAAAGTGTATGAACTGTACACACGTAGGTATGCCTAAGTCTATACAGACCCACCGCACATATTTTAGTTATTAAGAGGCATTCCTTAAGTGGATTGAATTTTCCAGCACAGGTATAAATTTCGCGAGCGAACGACCCTCGTATCGATAAACATCCTTTCATCTTAAAGGAATTTTTATCTGTCGCTGTAAAACTCTCATAAATGGGATGGATCTCGCAAAACATACATAACTACATGCGAAGCGAATTCACTCGCAACGGACTTCGGTTTGGGTGCAGATAAAAGATAAGAACTTCGAGGTGAGTTCTTCTAAATGTCATCATCATCATTTTGGAACTTGATGGGCCGCGATGTCATCGTCGACGCTGTTACCCCACCGTTTAAAATGGAGGGCATTAAAAAAATAAAAAGAAATGGGAGGAAGGGAGAAAATTTCAATACTGTTCAAACACTGAAGCTGCAGAAAATTTTGTGGGAATGCAAAGCAGCTTTAATGGTTACAGGTCACAGGATTACCTGGTGGATATCATTACGTGTATGCAGTTTGCAAAATTTTTTTTTTATTTTTGTTCGGAGTTTTTTTTAATGAAACACAAAGATATTCGTTACTATAAATGTGTGTAGCGATTTTACCCAAACATGGCAAAGTATATTAGTCCGGTAAAAATAGTCGAAAAAATAGAGGCAGGTTTGCCATAATTCGCATAAAGCTGAAAACTGGTACAGACCTTGATGACATTATTACAAATGAAATACTAAAAGTCCCCATCGAAAAAAAAGTTATGCAAAAAAGATCTTATCTTCCTCCAACATCTGCTTCTGCTAGTCAACACTTATGTCGAGTGTACTATCAAGTTTAAGTATGGCTCGGCAATCAACTGGACGCAGAAGACTGGGGTTGGATATTAATAGATAATACTTTGGAACCAATTCAAACTTTACTCCCACCATCTCCGGAGAGACTTCTCAACACCATCTTTTGCAATTGCAAAAACGGTTGTAGTGCAAAATGTGGCTGTAAAAAAGTCGGGTTATCTTGTTCACCAGTATGTAAATACTAATTGCCAAGGCCAGTCTTGTTCCAATGTTGAATCAACCGATAAAGATTTTTATGATATTAATGAGGACACAACTGATGTATCTTCTCCACATATCCAGCTAGAAGAACAAGAAAAAGAAGAAAGCGAAGAAGATATAACTATTGAAGTGGCATTTGAAGATTATCAGTCAAAATAAGATCTTCCCGAAACCAACAATAATTCGTGCGATTTATATAATTTTTAATAGCACCATTTTTCAGTTAATACAATATTTTTTAATAAAACTTAGTCACAATAGATCGTGGACTATGCTTACCGACGATACCACGTTAAAAAAAACGCGCCAAGTACACTACCTCACAGGTGGTGCGGAAATGTGTGCATATTATGTAAAATACGACTTCTACAACTTTTAGAATCGCAATATCTCAGGAATGGTGATTCTTAGAAAAAAAACTATAAGGACAATTTTTGTAGATAATTTCATCGTCTACAATTTTGGTCTGATCTATTTTTATGACAAAATTTACCGTTTACCAGAAACATTGGAAAAACTATATTTTTTACCTTTGACGTGTGGCCTCCTCTATACAATTTGTAATTTTCCATTGAAATCACCCAAAAAAAAAAAGACCAAATGTCAAAAGTCCCCGTCGATTCGAGCGCCGCTAGAGATATCACAAGGGGTCATAGGTCACGAAAAACGGATATAAATAAATATCTCCGGATCACTTTCACGGAAAAGATATTCATTATCGAATTTGTAGCTTAGAAAATTTCCTACAACAAATTTTAGTCACTGTTTAGGAGATAATATAATTTACAAATTGTAAACTTTAATTTCTCACGAAACATATACTTTTGTCCACACCACTTTCTAGACCGAGTAGCAGGTTCATTTTTTTACGTGTTATCTCAGTATGGTCCAGCAGGGGTGGCTAAATGTGATCCAAGTGGTCACCTCTAACGCTAAATTTTCGTGCAGAACACGGATTCCGGAATGATCCGAGGGAGCCTTCACCCCATTCACAAGCCCATTAAAAATGAATTCAGTGAGACCTCTTATTTTCTCCGTAACTTAAAAAAAGGAGAACGAGGTTTAGAAGACATGTGTAACCACAATACTCGGAGTCAACGTGGATTTAATGATCAGATCACCAAGGCAAGTGTGCGCAACCAGCAGACTCAAATAACCCCATAACACAATAACTCCTCTAACTCCATACCCTTGAACGCAATAAACGGCGAATAAGGGAGTGATCCTTATGCTAACATAACTAGCATAGATTGTTTTACCGCTCCCCATTGACCTCTCCCATCCCCTACTTCCGACTCCCTACTTTTTTTTTTAAATTTTGACCTAAATCTATATTAGCAAGTGTCTGAAATATATACATATGTAGGTACTCCAATTGCTTTGTTGTATTCAAAAATGTTGATCCTAAAATTCTTCTCGATTATCGAAAAATATATTGTCGAGGGTTCTGGAGAATTCCATGTCACGTCAATAATCCGATGGTATTAGGGAATTTGTTTTAAAGCAACAAGCATGTATTGCGGTGTATAGGTGAAAAATTTAGAATGAACAAACATGACTTGCATATGCACATGTAGTAAGCTTCCTCTTAAGCTTCTAAAAGACAATAACATTTTACCTAGTATCTCATAAATTTATTCCACAGGATTACAATTTATCGTTTGATTTTTGTCAACTAAAAAAAATGAATGTATATCAGTGGATTAAATAGAAGTACTGCACCAGTTGAGTCGCTAAGCTTTTAATCAAAAGTAAAGAGAAATTTTGAATGGAGCTCCCGTGGGAAAGGAAAATATAAATGAAGCCTCCCGGTACTCGCTATCATTCCCGGAACACGCAAACAAAAGAGCCATTAAAAGTTACTTGCATGCGCGAACTACATGGACCGCACAGATCCTTCACCCATCTGGGTAACTGGGATAACCAATACTTCTGTGCGAATTGGACAAAAACAAGTGCTGAACAAACACAATATGGGCTTAAAGGCTCCGGGCGAGCTGCAGATATTCGCCATATAAAAGTTCGGGGGAATGGTTCGGCATTGTGTGCGCCACGGAATCCCCGAATGGAACCTAAAACTCGGGACCGCAAAAATAAATGCTAAACATTTCTTGTGCGATGCCTTCTGGAACTGTCTTAAAAACAATACCGGAGTGCTCGTTCCATTCAGAAGTTCGTCCTGCAGTTCCCGAATGTTTGGCAGTTCTTTTTGCGGGATTGTTCCCTGGCAGTAAGTTAAACTGCAATGGAGGACTGTTGTAGGATGTATTTCTCGTTGGCGATTTTGCTATTGCAAAGAACAGAGGGTCTGTGGTATAAATCACTTTCATGTAAATGAATGCGTTCCGGCTAAATGTTTTTGCGGCCACTTTAACTCAGAGCAATCCGTGCTGCCTCTCCGCTGAAAGATTCTGAAGGATCTATCCCGCTCCAGAAGAAAATCATTTGCAAAACAGGCGAAGTTGTTAATGAAGTGCCCATGTTTTCCTGCTGGGACCGGAACGTATTTACTTCCCTCATAAGAAGGTGGAGGGGGCTCATTCAAGGACTTCTAAAAACATTCTTTCGTGGCGCCCTCTTCATTTTAGGAGCCGGTCCTGTTTCGGTATATGTATTAAAGCTCTTCCTTTAGTACCTTTAACCAAATACATGTTAGCCAAATAATCTTATAATTAATTAATTATATATAATAAATTACTAGGTGTACTAAAACTTGGTTGTTCTGAGGCAAAATAATTGTCGAACCATTGTTACACTTTTTCAACTTTCGTGAACCGTTGGTGTGCAAATTCGATTTAAAATGTAGTAACCAGGGAAGGGAGGTAAATAAATCTAGTCTAATTTGAAAATGAATTCAAGCGTAGTTTTAGCTACATGGGGGCGGGCATTGTAATGAAGAAAAATCACTTTGCGCATTCCGTTAACGTCAACTGGCCTTTTTAGGGTTTCGTACCTAATGATGAAACTTCGGTGTCTGGCTGTCTATATGTCATCGGTTTTCGGGGTGAATTTGCAAAATTCGTACTGTGTCGCCGAAACAGCAGTAATTTGGAAAAATTTTGGTCGTATTAGCGCCTGCTGTACGCAAGTTTGTGAAGAAAGTTCGTGAGATTTGAACTCGTTTAATATGTTTTCAATATTTTCCAAAGATGTTCAAGTATAAGTCTATTCATTTCGTACAGCGGACAATTTGTCTGTCGGGGGTTTTGACACAGACAAGATAACCATATGAGGTGATTATCATAACATCAAGATGAGGGTGGGATAAGAATTAATCGGTCTAGGTAAAAAATAACACAACTTAATTTATTTGTCAACATATTTTCATTTTATGTCAATACACTTCGACTCCATTCTCGAATATATTGACGTCCGAATAATACGATTGATCGAGGTCCTCAAAATAAGCCTCAGTTTCAGTAATGACCTCCACAGTCCACATTATACGCAAATCTACTAACATCGAGCTATTTCAAGTTCGCATTCAGATAATAATCGCTGCGAATCAAATCTGGAGAATTTGTTGTATGACGAACCAATTCGTAGTGCAATTCATACAATTTTGCCATTCCTTTCTCATTCCCAAGTATTCACGCAGTATATTCTCCACTCGTTCACGAGAGGTGCTTACAGTCTCAGCAATCTCCCGCGCCTTGAGTCGTCGATCGTCAATTATCATACCATGAATTTTATCGACCATTTCTGGTGTGCTGACCTCTTGGATACCTTGGCCGCTCATCACCATAAATGTGAAGTTTTGACGACCGTGTTTAAATTCAGCTGTCCAATATATTTTTATTGGCATCCAAGGTGCAGTTCTTGATGTGTTAATTTAAAGTGTTACGAAAGGATCGTACAAATGACGTAATATCAAGTAATAGACGTATGAAGGAAATCTATTATTTTGCCCTAAATTGAGAGAATTTCACCATTACTGGTGGAATAATCATCCACGAGTATTCTGCACTTGATAGACACACAAGCTCAACCAGTCTGGATAAATCAAACACTGGAGTCCAGTGCCATTTGATTACTTTACTAGCTATATGTAAATTTCTCCTGAATGCATAATTTGTATTGTGAAAACAAAGCTTTCATTTACTTCCACTTTAATTCTGCCCTGCCCGAAGTTATTTGCCACACAAAGAACAAATTCCAGAGTAGGAACTGTTAACGACATCTTAACAGCAAAGTGCACTTCTATAGCTTTGTTCCTTGCCGTACAGCTCCAGTGAGCGTCTTGAATTCGCAATTTGAGTGAGTGCACATTCAATACCCTTGAAGCATACATTAAAGATGATTTGCTTACTTCCAGTTCTTAGGACTAGTCGGATTAAGTGACGCTTATAAAATAAACATCTTTGGAGGTAGGTACAATTTTGATCGATATTTTTTCTGGAGATGCTTTTTTAGACGTATTCCTGCTGCCAAGACGTGGACATGACGAGCTGGACTGAAACTGTTTTACGTGGAAACATTTTCAAATCAGAGACGTGCTTAGAAATCCTGTTCGTGAGCTAAGCGATAAGAATCAGTTGTTCTTCCCCAGATTTACATCTCCGTTCTGTGTATGTGTAAGGAAAAGAAATAACAAGCAACGCTTTGAAAATATGAGGCGGTCAGTTAGGTAGTAGGAATTTATGGACCGCTAGGGTCTGTCTTCCCGGGCATCACTCATATGCTGGCAGGGAAAACCCAAGGACCTGGCTCCCGGAAACCTTCAACTCTTTATCTGCACCGGGTTCAAGCGTGCTCACCTAGAAATTTATATTCCGCCCACCGAACATTACTCGGACCCAAAGTTGAGTCGACATACAACTGGGACATATGTCAGGAGTGGTGTCCTTAAAAACAAATTATGGTCATGATCCATTTTCTGTCCAGCATGGGGGAACGATAAATATTTATGTGCTCAAAAGACACCAGCATGAAACTACATTTTGTCCGCAGAGCGGTACTGATACACATTTGAGTATCTCCGGATGGGTCGGACCTTTTAGCTCTCGGTTTATCTGCGGATATGGATCCGTTCCCACTACGTGCGGTATGACATTGACACAGCATCGTTTCACTGAACATTGATGCCTCGGTGCTCGGGAGCGGGCGGTGCGGAGCTCCCCCGGCCTTTCATTTTACTTAAAAGCTTCCGATAGGGATCGTCATGAGAAGGGTCATCGTCGGGGATGTTTTCTATACGTGTACACACACACATGGCGAAAGTTCAGCATTAAATAAATTTAAATAAGTCAAGTCGTCTGCTATTATTATCACAGTCAACCTGCCGGCTGGGCTTTCTGGTGCTGATCCATAAATTCCACGTACTCCACCTGGACAGTCCGTGAACATGATATAATTTGTCCTGGCGACATTTCCATACATTCCGACGTTTATACAAAAAGCCGTCCTCTTCGCCCTGGGAATGTTCTTCCACATCCATTTTGTTGTTTTTCCTGTTTGTTGCGCGTTTGTGGGCAATGTGAAGCACTTCCCAAAATTTGGGGCAGATAATTTATGCCTAGACCGCAAACAAAACTAATTTGTAGTTCATCACATGAAATAAATGGAAAGCAGAATGGGACTCCATAATTACTAAAAACGAAATGGTATGCCAAACAAATCTAGTAGTATATCAGAAGTAAACACAGGCAGGTTTACCTGTATGGAGATTAATTTGACACTATGCGATTAATTTTGGAAAGCGCATTTTTCCCTGACTTTATACCATATACCGGCGGTGAAGATAAATTAAATTAGATAAGGTATACGTACATACGGGAAATATCGTACCCTGCTTTAGGGTATTAGTACCGTTTCACGTGTGTCACGTCTACTGGTGGTACTAGTGGTGTTTGTTTGAGGTCAATTGTTTTAAGCATCCAACTCTGAACATAATCGAAATGTAGTTCTTTCTCCAAATCTATGGGCATTGAAACATTTGCGATACTATTTTAGTCGAAAACTCGAAGTTACCGTTTTTACAAAGAAAGAATGTGTCCAAGTTTTTAAATTAGATAAAGGTTCCATTAATAAATCTGGTAACATTTTCCCTGAGGGAAATAAAGGGACGAGAGGAGAAATCATTTCCCTGGATTTCCCTGTTAGGTAAGGTCAGGGATTCGTCCGATTATACATGTCCTAAATATATTTGCCAAGGTAAGTTTTTTCGACAACGAGTTAAGTATGTGTACGGCTGTGTATATATGCAAGGTACTTTTATACTATTATATTTACCCCAGCAGTACGGATCGAGAATGAATGGAAAGCAATTCGTTGAAGCGCAGATTATCTTCGATATCATATTCCATTTAGAGCTAATATCGAATAGGAAAAGACTACAACGGAACGCTATATCAATTCGAGACAATGATTCGAGATCGGCTAGTTACAGCGATTCGATAACGGCTTAACGACCTTTCCAAGTCAGAAAACATAAAGAGTCGCGAATGAATAGAAAATAATTCGGTTTGGCTCAATTTAATGAGATTTTATCAATTCAATCAGTAAATAGGAATTCTATAAAAAACACATTCCACATTAACATAAATAAATCACAACACCAAAAACTTTTAAGCGTAGGTACAACACACCATAATTGCGTGACAAAATGACTAACGCCAAACTTTCTACGGTTCTGTGCATCGAAGACTTTCTCGAAATTTTCGAAAAGTTATCGGAAGTCAATTTTTTTTCTCATTTTCTGACTTCGAGAATTTTTCGAGATTAGAAACATTTCGCTAAATTGTTTGCTGGGACTTGCCTAAAAGGAAGGGTCCATTTATACAAATAAAATATCAAATGTATCAAAATAAATAAATATATCAACATCCGCACAGGTCATACGTAAAACGTTCCTGTGACAAGTTTCATCTCCTAATTAAAGCTCTTTCAAACGATTTGCATAATTTTTCATAATTTTCAGGATTATTTTTTCCACTCCCGAACACAACAGTGTTTTTATATATACTGTTCTTAGATTTGCTTCGCTTTCTCACATAGTATTTTTTATTACTGAAAAATGTATGGCTACACTTTTGGACTTGCAGCTAAAGTGTAAAACTTTCTTCCACACCCCAAAAAGTGGAAAGAAAAAAACTGTAACCTTCCATTTTCCACTCAGTGGAGGTCTAAATAAATTCAAGAGTGAAAATGAGTCGTAGACTTCCAATAAATTCCACTCAAAAGTGTATACACTAAAATGTACAAGTGGAGCCTTATCTGAAGAATACCGTAGGAGAGTGATTAGAAACAGACATAAGTTCTTTGACGTTATTATTTGCGCATATTTTCGACTTTTTCCCCGGAGACGATATTAGAAACTGATTATTAACTTCTTAAAAACTGAATGTTTTTAGGGTTTCGTACTCGAAGGGTGCCCCACAGGACCCTATTACTAAGCCTCCGTTCTCCGTCCGTCCGTCTGTCTCATGAACCGTAATAGGTAGGGAGTTGAAATTTTCACAGAGTGTGTATGCCGCTATAACAACAAATAATGAAAAAAACCAAGATGGCAAATTTCAAAATGGCTGCCATGCAAATTAGAAAAAAAATTTCGATTATGTTAAAGCGCATCTCTTGTTTCATTTACGAAAGTATTTAAAAAGTACATAGTGTTATATCTTGTACGATAGTACGGAACCCTTCGTGCGCGGTTCCGACTCGCACTTGACCGGTTTTTTGTTTTCGCTCATATTTTACGTCAAGTTCATTTCATTAGTAATTTCTAATAAAGGGTTAAATTTTCAATATGTGATATGCGTTTAAGTGACTTTGCCCTAAAAAATAAGATTTATTATAAAAATAAAAATTTGGGGTGGACCCCCATGCTTTTCAACTCCTGATAATGCTATCTACATAATGCTAAACAGATTAGTATTTATTGGTTTTCATATTGCCAGGGTCGTTTGATATTTTCATAATCGGAGGGTTGAAGGGGTGGAGGGGGTTACAAGTTTTCACTGTATTTTGTGTATGTGTATTAGAACTCAAATAGCGATTTCTTAATTTTTCATGATTATAGGAATCGGAAAGTAAAAAAGGACCAAAATATTTGATGATTGTATCTTGCACTATTTTACAATCGTAACTAGAAGAAGGAAAACCACATACTTATTAATGAAATTTTTTATTGAATCGAAATATTTCATATTTTTTTTAATAAAGAAATTATCTAAATAAACGAGAAATTTGTTATCTATAGTAACCAGAAAAAAAGAGAAAGCATAAAAGTTAGTGTTGCCGACGCGTATTCGTACAGAGAACAGTTGTAAAAAATAAGGGGATTCCCCTTATTGCAAAATATTCAGTTGACCAGTTTCGCGTCGAGTGCTTTTTCTTGAACCAAGTTCACAGAAGGATTTTATTCTGTTGTTAAAGAAAAGGGAATAATACAGACAAAATTAAAAAATTAAAAATCCCCACTTTGATGACAATATGTGTCCGCCATCTGCCAACTTCCATATTTATCATAGAAATATCTTTTAGACGCTAGCAACTCATTTCTCCCACTCGTGATTATGTAACTTTTTTGTTACGCTGCTGTCGAAGGAATTTAGTTTCATCGCGGCTCGGCTGGTCCAAAAACTAACAATTATTGCTCCTATGGTCGGGTTATATGGTGAGTAAAATTGAGTACAAATGTAAAAAATCGAACAAAATATAATTTATCTTGGTGACCCTCCAAAATTTAAATTGTGTCCTTAATTGCGTACTTGCGTCGTTACCTCATTTACTTGTCAACTCTATAAATATTACGAAGACATCTATAGGCCCATAAATGAGGATAGTTGAATTAGTGTATAAAATATTTACGAATCGTGAATTACCCTTCCAAAACACTCCCATCGAATCCCCAAGGAAACCGTAAAAAATTATGTGTAAATTTTCAAAGATTAAATTTCTGAAGGGGTTGGGAACATCATTTATCATGAACACTCTCCGACGAAATTTTCATTTGTTTGTTTGGGTTCTGCTTGGCAAATATGTATCGGCTGATTAATAACTCAAGATGGACTCCACCTCCATCCGGAGCATCCAGACCTCTTCTGTCGTGGCAATATCTCAAAGACGTTCGGATAGTTAGTGAAACAATTTGGAAATGCCTTTATTCAAACAACCATCAATCATATCCCCTAAAGCGGCAATGAATGGGTTCCATGCCAGTAAATCTATTCAGTCGTGTCGCGACCGCTCAAATTAATTGAATCCATTCAATTTTATTAAAACCCCCGAAAGTTTGGATCAACTGCCCCTAATCTCGAAGGACTTAAGGACTTAGGTGGATTGCTGTTATTACTCCATCGTACAGGCAATGCGAGCAGGGAGGTGCCCCAATACCGTGACAGATGCAAATTAAATAAATTCAGAGTAATTGGCCTCGCCAGACCCCAGCTGCTCCACTTTCTCTAAATCGCCCCTACCAGCCGCCCCAAGTACAATTCATTCAGTCTGGCCGGAAGTCTTCTGGTAAATCTGCGCTCTTTCTTGTGTTAACCGATGAATAACGACGGAATTAAAGAAACTCTTGAATAAGCTTCAATGAGCAGCACCCCAGCCTGGGCCACCTGCTGCCCGATTCCCTTGGCGCTCCGCTGGCATAGAGGGCTGCCAGACGTGACGTGTCAGATCAACATGTTGCCCCACCGACATAGAGCAGCGTTTCCAATTCATTTACGATAAAACCTAGTGAGACCCGCAGAGATAAATGAAAATTCAGCGCTCAAGTGGCCTCGACGACGTCTCCCAGGGACGTAAACTGACACATTTATGGGAAACCAATTTAAGCTGAACTTTACGTCTGTAACCCGCGCGAGGAGGGGGTGGCTCCGAGCCGGGTCCCGACATAATCAAGAAGGAAATACGCCACCGGGGACTTATCGTAAAAAACATATTGGGGAGCTTGTTAGGAAACATATTCGGAAATATTTTCCCAGAATATAATTCCGCCTGCCCGATTGGGGAGCTAAACTTCGACCATATGACGGAAAGGCCATTAGTCTGGCTGCATGTGGACTCAGTGCTTAAGTGGAATTAAGGGATTCCTGACAGGGCCCAACTATCTTATCTCATTTGGAATTCGCCCCATTTGGAGCTAAGTGACCCCTCCGAGAGCGGCCGGCGATGTGCCGAAGATGTTTAAAGTTTTAATGGCGAAATCTGAGAGTTTCCGCAGATAAGAGTGTTCCAGTTTTTCAGGAGTCAGCAGCCGGTTGATATCGGGGTTACAGTTTGTCACATACCCTTGGATTCGGGAAACTTCTTGCGCAACCCACGATCCGAATTAAATCTAGAAATATACGATGGGTGCTGGCGCGAACTTTTCCTAAGGCTCTTAAATATTGTAATTGGGATACGTTCGCCGAACTTTTAAACTCCCGTTTGATAAAGGAGGGCAAAGTTCGAGTTTCCGGCGAGCGGCGCTGCGCCGGAGGGATTTTTAATAATTCTATAAATTAAAAAGTTCCTCATGACTACCGCGGAAGCCAGGCAAACTTAAGTCACATAAAAAGTTCAATGGCACAGCCAGCCAGGAGTTTTTATTGCGCTCTTATGGGGAACTAAAAGTGCCAAATGCAAATTTTGAGACACACTTTACTCGAGACGCACTTTATTACCACTGCGGTAAACCTTAGGGCACATATATAGCCGTCGAGAAAAACCAAGGGTGGTGTGCACGGAGCCAACTTGCATATGCTTGGGGCTTGTGGGTTGCGACACGGGACTCAAGAATGTCATTAAAAATTGGGATATTTTGGAAACTACACAAAACATTTTTTAGGGTTTCGTATTCAAAGAGTCCTAATGCACCCTGCTGTCCGCTCTTCTGTTTGTCACCACCCTCTAATGCAGAAACTATAAGTGCTACCTGCATACAATTTGCACAAATTATGTAAAATGACAACCCAAAACCAGTGTTTTATTTCTGAGGTTTCTCGTAAAAGTGGGAATGACAAGTTTTATTTAGCGTGTGCACATACTCGTATATATGTATAGTATATCATCTGAATGATCATTTGTATGGCCGGGCCGGCCGGTGGCGAATTTCTGCAATCCTTCAGACCATCCATTACATGTGCATAGTTGGAATATGATTTTAAAAATTTTTAATTTTTAAAGTGAAACTTTTATAGTGATACAAAATCTGTAACGTTTCAATATGGCATAAAACATACGAACGATAGCTTTCACAAAATTTGGCACATGAAGGTTTTTGGGTTTGCTGATTTCAAAAATGGTACTCGATTATATAAATTCAAGGCGGAGGCTTCAATATGTCAGACAGAACATTTTCATGAAAGTTGGATTTTTTGATTGTTGGATTTTGGGGTTGCTGATTGGAAATATGGGATCTATTTTTATAAATTCAGTATGGCGGCTTCAATATGGTGAACTCAAAATATTAAACTTCTTCATATTTTCAAAACAGCTATGTAGTAGAGGAAAGGCTCTACGGTGGGACACATTTTGTTGTTTTGGCATAAAATTATAATAAAATATTGCAAAAATACAATATTTCAATGTACCGTACGAGAGATAATGTCCATACTCAATATTTTTGCCGAACAATGTTATTCGATTGGGTTTTAAAACAAAATTTTACAGACTATTATCCGAAGAAAATTTTTTTAGTCCATCGAAAAGGTAAGCGTTTTACTGATGTAAAAAAATTAATGAAATTAACATCAGTTAACATAACTATAACATGAAAAAGTTATTAAACCGATTAACAATTTTGACAATTAACATAACCTGCTTTCATGTTGGTACATTTCAAGTGAACGAATGTTAGAGCTTCACTTTAATATTAGAGCACGTCATGAGCTGGCGAATTATGCAACAATGGTGCCAGATGTGGGGATTTGCCATTATGGAGCACGCAGTAAGTAAAGTTCAAGATACTTTGAGTTGGAGTAGTGTTCTTTATTTTTTGTTTAATTGCGATATTGAAGACATTGGTTACTCAAAAGCATTTGGTGGACCGATGAATATAAATTCACCGAAGAAGGCATTATAAACTTTCATAATCTTTGTCAATAGGCAGACAAAGAAAACAATCCTTATTTAAAGAAGGCAAAGGTAAACATGTACATAATCACGAGCTTTTTGAGCCGAACACCGCCAACACCCCTCAAGGCAACACCCTCATCCCTTCCTAAGACGCCCTAGATAAGACTAGTCCATATTTCCTAAATTTCTATATAAAGATCATTTAACTTTTTAATTGCATTATCTGAAGATGAATTTAACCCATCTACTGCCCACCTCTGTCTAAGGTATTATACATAGGTATTCAGGTAACAAAGTGAAATGGATAAGTGCCATTGAATGAAAACGAGAAGGTTGAATGCGGCGTAACGATGTCTTAACTACTTAAGTAGTACACTTAGTGCCTTAACAACGTTCTCTTTCTCATGTTGACGTATAACTTATTAGCCGTAGCACAAAGAACAAAGTAATACAATATGAGCACTTGAAGTGCCTCCGGGAAGGTAATGTATGTAAATTGCAGGTTTAAATTGCACTCACGCACCTCCCAAGTTTCATGCAGCCAAGAAGCTGAGATTTGTATATCTTCCGAAAAGTTTCTTTTAAAGTTTAAATTACAAGCACACTTGCCGTATAAAGTGGCACTGAAAAAAGTTTTCGTGAAACTATAAAGGAATATGTCAATATTGGTGACAGGATGCGAAAGTGCGCTAAATCGAAAAGTGGCCCTACGCTACGTACAGATGCCTACTTACATGAAAAGCACTTTTCTCGCGGTGATGAAAGTTTCCTCCCAGGACAATGAAGATGTTTCTGTAAAACGAAAAGAACATTGATAAGAAAAATGGAAAAGTTTCTGTGGGAATGAAAAAGGAATAAGAGCAAGATTTGCTGTCGAGCGTCTGGTCTGTACACTGTACCGCACTTCCTCGCTGGGACTGCGGACGTGGCAAAAAGGAACACATGTTACAAATTGCAAACTTTCCAATTTTTCTTTTGGTCTTTTTTTTTGCCAGAAACGAAAAATTACATTCGGCTGCTCGTTATTGCTTTGCTTCTCGTCCTTCCGGATTTTGACCAGCGCAGTTCGCCAGCAGGCGTCTAGGGTCAGGGGAATTTCCCACCCTTTCCAGTGGATAAGCTTTCAGTTTGGCGTAGTTGAGTTGCCTCGGTTTAAAGTTAATATGCATTTACTCACGTCGGTATTTGGAAGTGGTACTTTTAAGTTTAAGGTTACTTCCGCTGCATATGACATGTGTTCGAGAAAGTCCTACAGGGGAACTAACGAAATGCAGTTTTGAAAAGAATTTCCATCAGTCTATAAACATAAACATGCCTTTGAAAAAACTTAACGACGGAATATCTATTTATTGGAGTTCTCTCTGAATGGAACCATTTGGACATGCAACTAGTTTGCTTTTCTAAGAGCGCACATCGCTGCACTGCGAATCCCTTAAGGAAAGTAAACATCCATTTCCCAAAAAGCAACACCCGTTAACAAGATCGTCACAAAGGTTATTCAAATTCAATATAACATTCTTGTCGTTTCATTCTAATTGTACAAGGACTACTTGGTTCCATGCGCTAATTTTTGGGTTGCAGCTGTAAAAGTAACCGTGTGCATATAGTCCAGTGAAAACAGGTATTCAATTTGTACAGACCTTAAATATGTTACATCATTACAACTGAAATCTCAAAAGCCCTCACCGGTCCCACTTGCGCTCAAAATTTTATTCAAGGTCAAAAGCCAACGACATCAGTTTTTCACATATTTCTCGTAAACGATAAAAATAGTTCAAACAAAAGTTGTAGATCTTGTTTTTGTCTACAAAAATGGTTCATATACTTTTTCCTACGAATCATCATTCTTAAAATGTCGCGATTTCAAACATCAAGAACGACAAAAGTAATAAGCTATTATAATTTATAGTAATCGAAGCGCCGCCTACATCATTGGTATCATCACTTTCGTCGTAGCTGCAAAAACAGGCGAGAAAATGGAAAAACAATGTTTGCACCTGTTTCCCTCTCCCCAGCCCGCCGTGACAATTACGACAAAAGTCGTAATAAGCAGAGTTGTAGTCCTCTACTTCACTTTTATCGTAGCTTTAACAGAATTCGAGAAAAATATTTTGTCCAAAGAAAAAAAGATCACATGGAAAAAGAAACACGGATGTAACTCGTTTCACCTCTCCAGACCGGTGATGACCAAATTGTTTTCCAATTTTCTTCTTCTATTAAAGCTAAGAAAAAGTAAAGTCATAAGGTTGCTTATGATTTTTGTCGTAACTGTCACAGTTGTCTGGGGATGGGTGAGGGGGGGTCTAAGTGCATATTAGTACTTTTGATGATTGAAATCGCAATATCTAAAGAATGGTGATTCATAGGAAAAACGTATACGAACCATTTTTGTAGACAATAGCAAGATCTACAACTTTTGTATGAATTGTGTATTTTTACGTTTACACTTCATTCACGAGAAATATGCGAAAACCCGATGCCATTTGCTTTTGACCTGGAAAACAATTTTTAGCGCAAGCCGAATCGGTGGAGACTTTTGAGATGCCATGTGTAATGATGTATTTAAGGGGGATAGCCACCGTGATGACTCAAAAAAAAATTTTTTTTTCCATCTTAAATTAAAGTTTATATATTCAATATAAAAATATGTGTACAAAATTTCAGGTCAAAATTTCGAAAATTGACTGAGTTACAGCCATGTAAGTATAGTAGCAGTAGTAGACCGACTATTTTCCGCTTGACGTCCCGATGAGAATGGCACGCTCTAAGTCCCTTGGTCAAACGTATTTATCAATAGGTGGCTTATTGGGGTCCTTTTCTTCGAATTTCTTTTTTCATTGCTATATAAATATATTGTTCTATTGTTATATAGTATTTCTATTAAGCGTAGTTGATTTAAAAAATTTTAATTTTTACTTTTTTTAGGCTACTTTGAAACAAAAAAAAAAGGTCGAAAAAATGGAAAATTTTTCAATTGGTCGCCATTTTGTGAAAAATCAAAATAAAAAAAATCGGCTACGTACAAGCAAAACTACATTCATAAGATAGATTACAAAGAACTTTTATTTTGTTTTTTCTGATAACCCGTTCTTGAATAATCGATGCGACCATGGAAGGGGAATTTTTTTTTGGACTCCACGGCAACGCTCAGAACTTTAAAACTATTTAATATTTTTTAATAAAAATTTATGTACATATTGTTCAATGTACACTTAATAAAATAAATAAAAAACGATCCTAATATTCCTTTATTTTCCCGGTCAATAAAATTCCCGGAAATCACTCATTTTTTCGGCCCTCACAGTGGCCTTCCCCTTAAGGTCTGTACAAATTTTCAACTCTGTGGGAATATTGTCTAGGTTTGGACTTTTTTGTGTCTTCTTTGACTGGACTGGCATAGTGCCTTCTCTTGCAAAAAAAAACAGACCGGTACGAAATGCAGAGCAGTGTATTGAAAAATGTGCATGTATTTATACACGGAGTATACAACATTTAGAAAATTCGAAAATACTTTGTAGATATTTTCGTATCGCTTTAGGTAGTTTGCCTTTGCTCGACTGCTCGAACATCCCCCCTTAGGTCGATAGGCTCAAATTGACCTTCCTGATGATGTATGACATCTTGAACATTGAACTCTCTGGAATTATTGGGTGGAACTCCTTTAGTCCACCTCGGGACTAATGATTTTCGTCATCTACCGCACCATAAATCAACCTCCGGAAGGCATTACCTCAATTTGTTCAATAGACACATTTTCTGTTTTGATTTTAATATTCCCAAGATGTCGTCATTTGTAGTAAGTAGTCTGTTGTTGACGAATCTTGCATAAATAATAGATAAATTCTAAACTCGAAGAAGTAATTAATCACCTCTTTGCCAAATTACCAGAAACCTTTAAATAAAAAAGGTAAATCCATCCGATATAATTATTATTTTGTCTTACCGCATACCTTATACATATAACCGCTGCCCATAACGACGTTAAATGTCCTAACTACACATAACTTTATTTTATGAAATACTCAAATTCCATTACGTGCATACATAGCTATGAGTCTTGGCGACCTGGTAGGTGCCATGAAACATTACGATAATCGTAAAGCCACAAGAAAGCCAGAGACGACCACATAGTTCCTGCACTTCGCCTCATACAGTCAATTTGGAATGTGATCTGAAATTCGATTGCAAGCAAATGCCAAGGCTAGCCCGCCTCATAACCAATGTGGCAGCAGTGGAGTGTAAAGTCCTGCAATTGAGATAGCTTCCCTCACGCTCATTAGTGGTCATTCACAAGATCACGAATGGCACATCAGTGACAGAGGGGATTACTGATGTAACGGTCAAGACAAGGATTAAAGTGCCTCGGGCTTGTCGAATGCTCATCTGGATAAGTGAATTTTGGTGCAAATCAATCAAAACCGATTATGAGCTGTTAAGATACAAAGTACGTGCCATCAATATTCCGAGTGCGGGGCTTCGGAGAAAATTATTTGTGACAAGTCTAGCCAGTCACAAAGCATGTTAATGCGATGTCCTTGGAAAAGTAAAGGAAACATCATCCTTATTACCTGACATTAAATTACAACGAAGCCTTGTGAGTAACCAAGCAACGCTTTGAGGAATAAAATGACGTTGAGATGAAAGCAGCGGTAGGACTTCGCTTCAATTTCTTTATGGCTGGAAAGTTAATTTACTCCCATTCAAACTCAAATGTTTCCTTCAAAGATGGTAAATACAATTTTAAAATTTTTCTTTTACGGCAGTCGGTTGGAGATAATTTAATTGGCGGTTCTTTTTAAATCCCGCTTAATAAAATTACCACTTTGGTCTCAAAGAGAATTGAATGCAATGCTTGCTTAAAAAATCAGAACGACGACTACTTCAGTGTTATTAAAAAAGAACAATTACAAAAGTTTTAATAATACAAAACCGGCTCAACTTCCTCCTCCTATGGGTGGGCTTTTACAGCAGGAGTATACGAATTAAGTTCTTGTTATTATTGTTTTTGTTTTTTATACAATATCAGAATCGTGCGAGAAGGAAGTATGTTAAAAAAATAATAAAAAATCATCACATCGGAAACGACTTGTAAATCAATCTAACTACTACTACTGGATCGTTATTTAGGGCCTTCAATAAGGACGCTCGACTTTTAAATGTAAATAAAACAACTCAATTTTTATTTTATTTGAAAGAATATTTTATGGCATTAAGTATGGAATATAACGTCGTTTAAGTGTCTGCCACGGTTTTGCTTGGTGTCACGTATTCGGGAGGTTCAATTTTCGATGACTGTCGCATAAATCTGGCTGAATTTGCTGAATGGCGTTTGTTATGTTGACCTTGGGGGCTTCAATTGTGTGCGGTTTATTCGCATATACCTGATTTAAGATAGCCCCGAAAGGAAGAAGTCTAAAGGCATTAATCGCACGATGGGCTGTGTGGCACGTAGCATGTTCCTGTTGGAACCACATGTCGTCGGTATCCATATCATTCAATTTAGGCCACAAAAAGTTGCTTATCATCGATCTGTAGCATTCACCGTTTACGGTTATGGCAATGCCAGTTTAGGTTTGAAAGAAGTACGGACCGATGATTCCACCAAACGAAAATCGGCACTAAACAGCGACTTTCTCGGGATGCATTTGGTGCTAGTGTATTTCGTGTGGATTGGTATCTCCCATAATCCCACAATTTTGCTTGTTCACTTATCCATTCATCCAAAAATGGGCATCGTCGCTAAAGCTGATTTTTTTGCGAAATTTGGGTCTACTTCCAACTGCTCCAGAGCCCAATCAGTGAACACACGGCGTTGTCTATGGTCGTTTACCTTGAGTCATTTGGAATTTATACGGGTGCACACCCAACTCTCGATGAAAATTCGCCAAGTTGAAGTGGCAGAAACGTCAAGTTCTTATGAAAGCCGAGAAATTGACTGCCTCGGGTTATCCGTACACTCTCACTCACAGGGGCGATACGCAGACCTTGTATTTCAGTGACGGATACGGGTGTTGGCTGATTATTTACCGGACCAGTTGACTCGAATTTGGCCACCAAACGTCGAATGGTCGACTTGACAGAATGGTTGTGGCGATAATAAAAATCACGTAATACGCGAAACGTTTCTCGAACGAAGCACTGATTGTGTTAAAAAAAACTAAAGATTTGCACACGTTCTTCAACGCTATAACCTTCTATGGGGGTTTGCAACACACAACTGAACAATTCACAACATTTGACAGATGTTGCTTTAACAACATGGCCGCCATAACCTAAAAACTTTCGAGCGTCCATTACATTCAAACATCTTTACAAAAACTAAGCAAGTATCAACCACAACGAAACCGAAGTGACTCATAACTAACTGGTAATGAAAAGTGGGTTGGGTCTAGAAACGTGCAAAGCCCGTTTATCGTAAAGAAGTTGTATTCCATCGTGACAATGTGAGACCCCACACGTGTTTTAATTAATATTGGAGCACCCGCCATAGGCACTGGAAAAAAACGTCATGACTTTTCCGACAACTCAATATTAAAGGGTGTCTATTTTTCTACCATTTTAGTATTTTGTTTTGCTGTAGCCATCAAACGAAGGGGAATACAATAAAATTGGGAATGGGGAATTTGTACATTGCACATTGCTATCTATAGTAGTATTGTACAGAGAGAATTGGAGATTGTTAGTATATTTCTTTTAGAGTTTGAAGTTGGATTATAGTTTAACCATTCATAAAATGAAAAGCCCCATCCCTAAATGTTTTTCGTTAGTCTTTTGCTGTAATTATGCAAGATGTGAATATCCTAGTCATAAAACCGTTGACTAAAGACTCCAATTAGGAAGAATGTGAAAATAACATGTCTGCATTTGAAAAAATACAACGATCAAAGTATCCCTTGGATACTGCAGTTGGTCTCCTCCTATTCCTCCAAAGCTTCTTTGAGAACTAGAGCTTGCTGCACTGTGTAACGTCTCAAAAGGTTCTTTGAGACCGGAGGGGGAATTCAATTAAAATTGCCGCTGGTCGGGTTCTAAAAGAATTCTGATTTATTTAACGACTTACAATCTATTTATACAAAAATTACAAACAAATACTTACATACTAGGCACAGTATGTGAACCAAATACAAAGTTATGAATACAAATTTGTGGGTACAAATTTATGAAATTAATAACAATACGTTGCACTAAAACTGAGTTCACTGACTCACGGGCATATGGCGTAAATTCGTCGCGCAGGTAAGTGCAATAAGCTTACGCTGCATAAGTGACGCGACCGGCAAGAAGCTTTCGTAGCCAAATAATGTTGCATGCCGTGAGTCAGTGAACTTTGCTTGACTGTTATCTTAGGGAACTTAGAATTTAATTTGTTCAGGCGTGAACATGCTGGGGGCCGGCGGCAGATGCCAGAACTCGGTCGAAATGATGTTGCAGAGACTCTTGTTGCCTCGGGTGACGGTCTCGGCTTGAGGTTGCAGCATCTGAGCATCTTAAGTTGCAGCAGGTGAGCATCTTCTTCACGCTGGTCCAGTATCGCCAAATTGCCAAGGAAAGTATAACTATGGCAATCACGCTGGTGGTTGAAATTGAGTGATACAGCAGGGATCTTCGTAGGGTAACTTCATGTGGGTTAGTCTCCTGGCTGTAGTCGATGATTTGCTCGTCTGCACGTATCAATGCTTTGGACTGCAGCCGGGCTGGTGGTTTAGTGAAAGTTATGTTGGCTGGATTCAAGCTGATATTCTTCGTATAGCTGGTGATGACATCTACTGATTCGTCTAGAGAAGTCTTCAACGTTACTTCCTTCGTCTTTAGGTGGCAATAGTCAGCTAGATGAATGATGCCAGAGGCATTCAAATGTACCTCTATCCTTGAACCCTTACATGTCACAGATACGACCCTTGTTTGATCAGTTATATAAAGCCAGGTATTCTTCATTGTTAAAGCCTTCCAAATAGTGCCTGTAACCTCTAGTTGCTTTATTTCACACTTGGGTTTTGCGTGTCGCTCATAAATTTCGTCTATGACGCATGACGGACTTTCATCGATGTTGTAGATTATTGTTGGACTACAGAGATAGCCCTGTTTTGAAATTTCTGAGCAAGACCTTAGTTCTTCATTTTTCAGGTAGAAATAAGACTGTTGGTCAAAATTTACAGCGATGGTGGAGAATTGAATTGTAGCCACCGCAAAGGTATTGTCCTTTATGGTCTGAGGAATTGGAGTCACATGTATGAGACTATATACAGCTCTTTCTATGATGTTTAGGTATCCGTATAAGATCATCGTACCATTATATACCTTCACATCTAGATCCCTTCGAGGAGTTGGTAAAATCAGGAACTGGGTACCAATTTTCTGTGATATGTTCTGGATGGAGGTATTAATTTCTTGTAGAGTTATGAAATCTAGTATGTGACCATGGCCGTGCAACGCATTTAACCAATGAACGTATTTTTCCTGAATTTCATCGAAATAATCCTCGGCACTGATATATGTTGATACGACCTCAATACTAATCCTGTTGTGATCAGCGCTGGTGTACCAATTTGCCATTTCGTTGATGGATTTAATTACTTGAATTAGTCTGCCATCGAATTGTTTTAGCTTCTCCACTATTGCAAAATTTGTTTGATTTAATCTTGCGTTAATTAGTAGCACCTCTTGGTTGGTAAATTGTAGGATTTTATGCTGATTGTGATGCAAGTCCTCGATTTCCTTGTAAACCTCATCGTTTACTCCAAAAACACTAGTAAGGAACTTTCCAAAAAGCCCCCTTTTTCTTCTAGTTTTCTGTTCCGTATAGTTAAGAACTTCATCAACGGACTTTAAAAGATGTAGTTTTCTTATCGATAAATGCTCGAACAGTGTCTTGCAGCGTGTTATTTTTGTAATTCTTTCCGTCTGTTCACACATCTCCTTTATTTGCCTCCAAGTATTTTCCACATTCTCTCTGTCATGTAGAATTTCAGCTATAGGAAAGCTTACTTGAAGTCGGAGATTTCCTCTTTTTACTTGGGCACTGCCTAAGTTTTCTATATAAAAACCAAACTTGGGTTGGACTACCTCGTAGTCACTGGCGAAGGCTACTGTTAGCCAATAAAACATCAAAATTGTTGTATGTAGTAGACTTGAAGCCCAATTGCAGGGTGCTATTTTCGTTTTCCTCTTCTTTACAGGCGGAGGGGAAATGGCTACTGCTTCTTTTGGAGATCCAATCTTGTGAAAGTGCTCCGGGGTTGACCAGAGTTGTGGCTCTATTGTATTGTAATTCTTCTTTGTGGAACGCTTTCTTGTTTTCCGAACTACTGTTGCTGTAAAGGTCTTGTCCTGATTATCATTATCAGAATTGTAAATGTTTATTGGTAACTGGCACAAATTATGTACAGGACGTTTTTTGATGACGTTTTTGAACTGTACTGAGACTATGCGTACTACATTATCATCCCCAGGGTGTAATTCTACAATTCGTCCCAAGCACCATTTTTGAGGTGGTAAGTTATCTTCCTTCAACAAAACTAGTTCACCAATGTTGGGATTTTTGCCAATTGTCTTCCATTTGCTTCTTTGCTGAAGAAGCGCTAAATATTCCGTGGACCACCTTTTCCATATGTCTCTCTGAAGTTTTGTTATTAACTTCCAGCGCTGATGAATTTGTTTTTCATCAACTTCGGGAACGGGTGGTGCTATGAGGGGTCGTCCAATTAGAAAATGACCTGGGGTTAGTGGCTCTAGGTCTTTGGGGTCACTGGATTGTTGACCTATAGGTCTGGAGTTTAGGCAAGCTTCCACTTGGCACAAAACAGTACTGAACTCTTCGTAAGTTAGTAAAGTTTCGCCTAAGACTCGTTTGAGATGTCCTTTGACGGACTTAACCCCAGCCTCCCATAAGCCTCCGAGGTGAGGGCTGGCTACAGGTAGAAATTTCCATTCTGTCCCGTCGTTGGCTAAAGCTTCTGAAGCATATTTGGCAGAACTGAGAATAGCCATTTGTAATTCTTTGTCCATTTGTTTCTTAGCGCCGACAAAGTTGGTTCCATTATCGCTATAAATTTGGCTGCACTTCCCCCGGCGGGCAACAAATCTTCTATAAGCCGCAAGGAATGCTTCCGATGTTAAGTCAGAGACAAGTTCTAGATGTACTGCTTTTGTGACCATGCAGACAAATAGCGATATATATCCTTTGGTTGTTTTAATCCCTCTTCCCTTTGATGCCTTCGTTAAAAAGGGTCCCGCGTAATCAATCCCACAGCTTGAAAAGGGGGGAGATGGGGTTACGCGTACTGCGGGTAGATCTCCCATTAGGGGTTGAGTTGACCTCTGTTGTTGCCGCACACATGTTACGCACTTGTGAATTCTTCCTTGCACAACTCGTTTGCCATTCGTTATCCAGAATTTTGATCTTATGTGGCTAAGAGTCAGCTGGGTTCCCCCATGTAGAGTCTGCCTGTGAGCATGATCTATGATAATGTTTGTTATATGATGGTTGTTTGGTAACAGGGCTTGATACTTTGCTTCCATTGATAAATCTGACTTTTCTAGTCTGCCACCTACTCTTATGATGCCTTCAGAATCTAGAAACGGATTAAGCGATAAGAGCTTACTGCATTTTTTGAGGGGAGTTTTCTTCTTTAGAGAGGCTAATTCCTCAGCGAATTCTTCCATTTGTGCAATCCGTATAATGCGATTGGTTGCTTCTTGAATTTCTTTCGTTGAAAGATGACCATCTCTTTTGTTTTCTTTAGAGAGATTGCAGTTGTTTATGAACCTTAAGCAGTATGCAATAATTCTGACTTGATTCATGTATGAGGAGCATTTAAAAATTTCAGAGGAAGAAATCGTTGTTGTAAAAACTGTAGTGGACTTTCTCTCGTCTCTGTCTGTGGTAAAGTTGCGCTTTTTAGCTGGCCATGATTCAGGGAGTTTACTAAGCCACAGTGGTCCCTTCCACCAGAGACTACACGTGGTAAGCTTAGCTGGGTTAATTCCTCTTGATGCGACATCTGCTGGATTTTCTGGAGAGGATACATGCCTCCAAATGGATCTGTCAAATGCTTCATGTATTTTGCTGACCCTATTTGCAATAAAGGTTTGCCAATTATTCGGATTTTTAGCAATCCATGCTAAGGCAATCTCAGAATCGCACCAAGCAAAAACTGTAGGGTGCTCGATTTCCAGAGCGTAAATGGTAGTCTGCAGTAGTTCTGCTAACAGTAATGCACCACATAGTTCTAGACGAGGAAGCGATGTCTTCTGTTTCAATGGGGCAACCTTTGTTTTTGCTGTTAGTAGTGTTACATGTATTTTGCCAGTGGGGCAAATTGTTCGAGAATATACCACCGCAGCGTATGCTTGCTCGGAGGCATCGCAGAATCCATGAATTTGAATTTCTTGATGTTCCCGATATTTTATCCACCGGGGAATTTTGATAGACTGTACATTCATTATCTCAGCTTCTAGCTTTTTCCAAGAGTCGATTATTTCCTTGGGAGGAACCTGATCCCAATCTGTTCCTGCTTTCCAAAAAGACTGCATGATGAGTTTGGTTGTTACTGTTACTGGAGCAAGCCATCCTAATGGATCGAAGAGACTAGCCATTTTAGAGAGTAACTCTCGTTTCGTGAAATTTCCATCTTTAAAGTCGAAATTAAGAAAGAACTCAAATTCATCATGTTTTGGATTCCAACGAATTCCTAATGTTTTTATCGAATCGTCCTCCTTGATTTCTAAAATGCCTTTCTCTAGTAGTTCTTCAGGGATGGGTTTTAATAGGTCTGCACAGTTTGAGGTCCACTTGCGAAGATTGAAACCGCCAGAACGCAGCAAGGCAATTGTCTCATGTTGTATTTGTTTAGCCTTTGAGCTTGTGTCTGCTCCTGTAAGCATGTCATCTACGTAGAAGTCTTTGTTTACTATTTGCCTTGCTAGAGGAAAGCAATCACCTTCATCCTGAGCAAGTTGTTTTAACGTTTTGACAGCTAGATATGTGGCTGGAGCTGTTCCATACGTGACAGTGTTTAATTTAAACTCTCGGATTTCTTCCGTTGGATGAAGTCTCCAGAGGATCCGTTGATAATTCCTGTCTTCTGGTGCAACTTTGATTTGCCTGAACATTTTTTCCAGATCGGCGGTGAATACATAACGATGCTTTCGCCATCTAAGCATTATTTGATGTAAGTCCTGTTGGATTTTTGGTCCGCTATGCAATAGGTCGTTTAGGCATAGCCCAGAATTAGTTTTAGAAGACCCATCAAATACTACTCTGAGTTTTGTTGTACTGCTGTCTTGTTTGAATACCGCGTGGTGTGGCAAATAATAGACTTTTGTTGGGTCTCCTGTATAAGGTCTAGCTGGGCTCATGTGTCCGAGTTGTAAATATTCTGTAAGGAAATTGTCATAGCCTTCTTTGTCAATCTGAGACTTCTTTAGCCTTTTCTCCGTTTGAATTAATCGTGCTATGGCCTTGTCCTTGGAGTAACCCAGGGTTCCTGTATTCTTTTTGAAAGGTAGTCGGACAATGTATCTACCATCCTCATCTCTAGAGTGTGTGGATTTGAAGTGCTCGGAGCAGTGATCATCTGACGGAAGCTGAGCTGGATTATCTTCTATTTCCCAGAATTTTTCCATTTTTTTATCAATCTCAGCTGTGGATATGAAACTTGATACATTATTTGTGGTTTGGCATGTGTTGGGGAAGCTTCCAAAGATGATCCAACCTAATTTGGTGTTTTGGGCGGCTGGTTTTTTCGGTTTCCATCCATTTAACACTATGTTTGCGTAGACATCCGCACCAAGTAATAAATCAATTGGGCCAGGCATGTTGAAAGTCGGATCAGCTAGCATCATGTTCCCATATTCTTTCATGTTAAGCATTGGCGTCGGACTTTCAGGAAGCACCGAGTTAAGCTTGGGTAGTACTAATGCTTCCACGCGAAGGAACGTATTATTCTCATGTTTGAGCTGTAGCTGGAGAGTTACTTTGCTGTTTGCCTTAGCGGCTTTTGTTTCACCTACCCCAAAAATAGTGGTGGCTATTCTGTCCTTCCTTAGTTTTAAATTCTGGACAACCTCTTCTGTTATTAATGAGACTTGGGAGCCAGGATCTATTAGTGCTCTGAACATCTCGGTTTGACCAAAAACATTTTTGATTCTCACCATCGCTGTTGGCAAGAGAACCTTGGGTATTTTTGTCTTGTTGTGAAGTGCTACTGCATCTTCATTGTGGAGCGGAGTATCCACTGCTTCTGTGTTCTTTTGCCCTGATTTTGATTGAACATTATTCTCTATGTTTCGGTGCAAGAGTGTGTGGTGTGCTTTTTTGCAGTAAAAGCAGCACCTGTTTGTTTTGCATTTTTCTCCTTTTTTATGGGATAAGCAATTAGTGCAGACTCCTTTTTTTCCTATAAATTTGTATCTTTCCGGCAAGTCCATTTTTTTAAATTCAGTGCAATGATACAACTGATGATCTTTGTCGCATAGAAGGCAGGAACGGTTAGCTGATGTATAGAAAGATTTTCTCTTATTCGTGAATTGAGTGTCTGGTTTTGTCGGTTTAGAACCTTTTATGCAGTCTAGTACTTGATACCGTTTTTCGAGAAAGTTGAGCAGGTCCTCAGTGGATGGCATTTCCCTGGGATTGGCTAAGGTTTCTTCAAAGAGTCGAAGACTTTCAGTGTCTAATTTTCTCATAGCGATACAGATAATCATCGGACCCCATTCATCAGTGTTATACTGGAAGTTTTTTAACGCTTCTAAGCACTCCTTAATTGTGTCATAGAGCAAGATTATGTCTTCTTGGTTTCTATATTCAACCCTTCTTGCATCTATGATGGTGTTTATGTACGTTGTAACAATTTTTCTGTTGTTACTGAAACGTGCCTTTACAAGCTGTAAGGCCGTGTTGTAATTGTTACTAGACAATTGGAGGTGGCTTATAATCTTCCTAGCGTCTCCTTCTAAATGATAAAGAAGATACTGCATTTTCTCCACGTTGCTTAAATAGCTATTTGAGTGGATCACATTAGAGAATAATTCAATAAATGTTTTCCATTCCTTGTAGTTTCCACTGAACTTAGGAATTTTTATAGGTGGTAGTTTTGGCAAATTATTCATTAGAGGTGGTGCCCCCCAAGAATAAAGCGGCATTTGAGCACCAAAAGCTGGAGGAATGGCAGGTGTTACAGGAGTGGTATCTTTTTGAGGCGTAGGTTCTACATCGTTCGACATATTAGGTGTAGATGAGGCTGAGCGTTTTTCTCCTGCTGCTAGAATCGCTTTTAGCGTTGAATTGAACAATGTTTGAGTTTTCTCATATAATTGTTCAGTGAAATACGGATGTTCTTCTGAGAGAACAGTTTTTATTTGCTTGTGTAGATCATCAAAGGCTCTCCAGATGGTTTCTACATCAAGTTTCTTTGTTGCGAGGTATTCTAGTGTTTTTCTCGAAGCACCATCTTTTTTGAAGTTGCTTGAAAGTTTTTCGAGTTTCTGAGCTAATTCCTTTTGGGTTTGGATTAATGAATCTGTGTTCATTTTTAGGCTTAACCTTGGGCTTTGGAGGATTACGTATCTGTGACTGATCGAAAGGGAGTAGTCCAGGTAATTTGGACTTTTCGGTGAAGAAAATTGTATTTTTCTTCTTGACCGTAGAGTGACTGAGATCTGAGTCTCTTGTGTCTCTTGTGCTAAAAAATTAGCAAGTTTCCAAATTTCTCGTCGAAATTCAGTGGAAATCGTAGTTTTCTGGATAGATCTGGATTCAAAGATTCTTTGAAACGCTAAGTAGATCTTATCCGGCTCGAAGGACCATGTACAATGCTGGCAAGAATATTCTCAAAGCTTCTTTGAGAACTAGAGCTTGCTGCACTGTGTAACGTCTCAAAAGGTTCTTTGAGACCGGAGGGGGAATTCAATTAAAATTGCCGCTGGTCGGGTTCTAAAAGAATTCTGATTTATTTAACGACTTACAATCTATTTATACAAAAATTACAAACAAATACTTACATACTAGGCACAGTATGTGAACCAAATACAAAGTTATGAATACAAATTTGTGGGTACAAATTTATGAAATTAATAACAATACGTTGCACTAAAACTGAGTTCACTGACTCACGGGCATATGGCGTAAATTCGTCGCGCAGGTAAGTGCAATAAGCTTACGCTGCATAAGTGACGCGACCGGCAAGAAGCTTTCGTAGCCAAATAATGTTGCATGCCGTGAGTCAGTGAACTTTGCTTGACTGTTATCTTAGGGAACTTAGAATTTAATTTGTTCAGGCGTGAACACTTTGCCTGTTTACGCACACTTGACATCTGAAATAGAGCAGACGGGGGCGTAACTTGGCGGCGAAATGTAATTATGCGCCATCAGGATAGGCAAATATCATTAAAAATAAAGAGGACCTGTGCAGTGCCAAGGTCCGACATCTTCTTTCATTCCGTAGAGCCGGGGAAAATGTCAAATTAAATGAAAAATTAAAACAGGGCTAAGGATGTTAAGACGCGCGCACTAAGCGAGCAGTGAGGATTTGCGAAACACTTCGTGTCTGGTAAACAGGGATATTCACCCGGAATGAATAGCGGCAGATCTATCAGAAAAGGTCACTCAGGACCTTTCCGTTTTAACGAGCACTACGGTGGCTCGTTACTTTCGTTCTGCATAATTCAGTAAGATTAGAATTCGAGGAATTTACGTACAGCAGCTTTTCTTTTGCAGGAGTGAAAGAAAGAAATCGGAAATTTAAATTGCAGAAACTGAGACTTCTGCGAGATTGAAAGAAATTGCAGTTGCAGCTAGTTTCCCCGGGTACTTTTCACAAAAACGCAATGTTCAGGTATTAAGGCTCTCTCACCTTTAAGAAGCTACGCTAACCTTCTCGCCTGGCCCTGGAGTTGAAGCGATTCAATTTTTCTGGGGATAATTTCAGTGCTTAACTACCGGCGAATTGATGAGCGTAAGGGAAGAGAGAAAGGAGAAGTAAAAATTTCACAGCAATTTCAATCTTCCCTTTTCGGTGAAGAGGCGTTAAAGGATCCCACATCCACGTCCTTCCGCTGTGCGCTGATTATTCTGCTGAAGGCTTTTCTCTGCTCCGCAAATAGCAACTTCATGTGTTGGGAATTTTAATATGGTTGCCCTTAGTTGCCCTTGTGTCTCTGGTGCTGGTGGATTTTCACAGCCTTCTAACGCTTCCGCTTTTCCCGCTCCCAGACGGTAAAGTTCCTCTGGATGCCAGTTGTGCGTTTTCGAGCTTTTGTAGCGATGTTTCCTCTTCTTCCTTGCTTTTACAGTTCCCCCCCGGACCGCTGCAAGCGGGAAATTATAAAGACATAGAGTTGAATGAACAAGTGGAAAAGAAACGTTTTCAAGCGATATAATGGCCCAGTGATATATTACGCGGTCTTTCACTCCCTCGTTTGCGGTACAGCGAAAGAAATAGTCTTGCAAGTGCTGGACCCTTGAAGCTGCTTTATAAAAACTTCCCCAGTCGAGTTAATTAATCGTTGGTGTAATAACCTTGTGCATCTGGACTTTCGCATTCCACAGTTTTAATAATGTAGAATTTATTAAGCTGTTGCGTCATAAATCATCCTCATGGGGTGCTACGAATTTGGGGCTAACAACATTGCATCATAATTTCTCGGATGTTGGCAACGTGAGACCTTAAATTTTAAGTAATTTTAAAATGTTGAAATGTCGTTTCTGTCTAACGTTAATTTTCCTCGCGACACCGCACGGTAGCAGACGACGTGTTTTTGTGTGTGTATATTTGCATTGTTGCAAAACTGGCCTTTAGGACATTTGAACTGGAATGGCCTTTAATATTCCCCATTTCCAAAAAGCTATTTTTAAGTTTGTACACATATTATTAGCATTTGTAAGAAAGTGGGTACTAGGAGGTTTTAGAATCAGTGACACTGTGAAATGCCAAGTTTACAGTGCTTCGGGATTTTTGGAATTTAATATTACAGGCTCTTTCAATAAGGACGCTCGACTTTTAAATGTAAATAAAACAGTATCCACTCCATTTTTATTTTATTTGAAAGACTATATTATGGCATGGAATATAACGTAATTCAAGTGCCCGCCGCGGCTTTGCTTGGTGGCACGTATGTATTCGGAAGGTCCAATTTTTTGTCGTGTCTGGCTGAATTTGCTGGATGGCGTTCATTATGTGGACCTTGAGGGCATCAATTCTTTGCGGTTAGGCATAGACCTAAAATTTAAGATAGCTCCTAAGGAAGAAGACTAAAGGCGTTAAATTCCATGATTTCGGTCGCCAGTTTACGTCACCGCCGCGGGATATTACCATGCCCTCAAATTGCTCGTGTAGAATGTCCATCGTGGCATGCACTGCACTGTGTGGCACGTAGCGCCGACCTGTTGCAACTACATGTCGTCGATAACCATATCATCCAGTTTAAACAAGAAGAAGTTGCTTATCATCGATTATGTAGCGCTCATCGCTAAAGATGATTTTCGATGATGAACGTTTCTCGAACGGAGCACTGATTTTGGTAATAAAATTTGTCCATATTGAAAGACCCTTTAGTTACGTCATTGATAAAATCTGAACAGTATGATACCATAAGTTTGTGGGCCTTCGAGCTTAATGTGGGCAACGATTGTCAAGCTAGGTATATGCAGAGAGTTGTTGTATTTCGAAGTTCGCAGTACTTTACATAATCGGTTGACTCCCAAATGACCTCCTTTCTAACCACTTTCCAGCTTAGCATCGACCTTCCAATCAGTGTATGTTACATGTATAAATTTTTAATTAACTTTGATAAAACAATTTTCAAACAAATTAGTTTTGCTGTTAATATGTGGAGCATGACAGAGTGCCTAAAATAATAAGTGAATCTTCTGGGGTTACATATGCCTGCACAGGCTCTGAGCGAAGTGTATCTCATATGACTTGGTCGTTCCCAAAATATTTAGTTTAGCCCTCTGTTGTCGAAAGACAAACAGTGAATTTATTTTCAGATTACTGGAAAACTCACACCGAACCACCGTGGGTTCCAGAAGCCTGTCTCTAATGCATTCAGACGGAGTGGTAAACTTTCGAAAAACATTTTCTTCCTAGGGACGACCCACTCATATGCTGAGAGTTAAATTTTACCAACGAGTACCCAGAAAATCTCCGTAATCAAGTGCCGGATGCAACTTTTCTGCATGCAAGCTCCCTGGACATGCCGTAAACACGTGCAGCAACACCAGATATCACGTAATTATGAAGCGTATAATTACAGTGTGGAAGCGATATTATAGTATGTTTGCAAAGGAACTTCCCGGGTTTTCGCAGGCATGCACCCCGCCTCCTGCGCCTTGTCCGCAGATTCTATCGTAACGTAATTATGTGCATAATTCGCAGTGTTCTCGTTAAAGAGCTGGCGAACCTCGAACAAAACAGAAAAACCATAACTATGCCTGCGAGACTACACAACCTGTCTCTAGCTACAGATGAGCGATAAAGCTGCAGCCACAAAGCCATTCAGGTGTAATTATTTACCCGCAAGTTGCCTGTGCCTTAGGTTCGGCCACGGAGTTAATTATTTCTGCATCCTGGACAAAGTTGGACGAAGCCAATTGCAAGTTATGAGCACTCCCCGGCGTTTCTTGTGCTCATGGAAATTGTTATATAAAAGTTATTTTGCCGGGAAACTTTATTATTCGATAAACGTAATCGGTGCACCATTAATGGGGTGTCCCGGGGCATTCCACTTGGTTCCTTTTCGGGTAATGGATTTCCGTCTGATATACAGTTATACATACATATGTGTAAACAGGGCTCAGACTTATATTATTTGCGAAGTTGTGCAATGATGCTTTTAATATTTAAGTTTGTCCACTTGCGGAAATCTTCGAATAACACGGTATGAGTTATTGGGAGTAAAAAGCTATTCTACCATTTGTTTGATTTTTATTGGACCATTGCATTGAGTGAAAAACATCGATTTTTTGTCGGGTTTTTTTACACGCCTATACACACAAACATACGAAGAAGACGAAGTTAGTTTTGTATATGCTACTTGGGCGAAAGAGTAGACTTATATTAATAACTAGTTGTGTCCGATACTTTGTTCGCTCAGGTCATTTCGCGGAATGGACCAACAAAAATTAATTACTTTAAAGGTGTTTAAAACAAATTTCAGAGAAAAGTCCAAAAGTTTATCATTTTACCGTTACAAAGTCGTGTCGAAGAAGGAAAGTTAACATGTTACACGTTCAAGTTATGTAAATTACACCACGCCAAGTACCCTCGCCAGCCCCCAACACCCTGCCAAGCTAATCGGGCCTAAAAGATATTGAAAAATGCCTGAAAATACGTTTTACCCCTTTAGGGGTCGAATTTCGAAAAATCCCTTCGCAGGTGGTTGTCACAAGACCATCAAGTCACTCCTAAAATTTCACTTTTCTAGGTCGACGGGTTTGGGCTGGGGGACTATCCTGCGGGAACTCATTTTTTCGTATATAAAGAGTATTCTAATCTGACCAAGGACATCACCTTGCTAAGTTTCATTTAAATCTGTCCAGTAGTTTTCCCGTGATGCGTGCACAGGAAGACAGACAGACTAAATTTGTTGTTTTGGTCTCCATATCTATAATAATGTCCACCGCGATAATGTGGAAAAATACACATTCGGCCCCGTTACAATTTTATTATAAGGAAATATGTTTATACAGGGAATATCGTATAGCGCATACCAAACTGTTAGATCTCATCAAGGCCGAACAAAACATCGTATCGCAGGGGGGAATCTCAACCGTTTTCGAGTTACAGGGTGATTCATAATATCGGGATGCACTATTTTATTTTATTTTTATCTTTTGATCTAAGTATAGCAGCGACATTTAACTCACTCGAAACTATTAATACTATCTTAATGTGCTATCCAAAAATGCCACCATCGTTGATGTATCTCTACCACTGCAGGTACAGTCACTTGCAAAAGTGCAAAAATTCTCTCAAATTTCCTAAATTTTACGTTTTACTCAATTTTTCTGAATGATGGGAACCGCATAAGTGTTAATTGCATGCACTTTATTATTCATTAAAGGGTGGGTCTTCAGTATCGCACTTTTCGAGTCTTTTCTCTCTAAGGACATCACTGCGAACAGTATTACCCTACAAAACTCTCAGGTATTTATAAAGGTTTATTCTACCTCCCCCACAGCCTCAATCCAAATGCTGTCAAGGCTATGGTCGGGATGCAGCTCGTGGACACCCCTCCAGAGGACATGGAGTCAACATTTTTCCAATCCGAACTTCATCTGGATGTCACGGTTGAAGGACTGTGTGACCTTCAGTAGACCTTTAAGCTGGTGGTCAGTGCCAATGATCAACTTGACGTCGTCGAGGTATATCAAGTGACTCAGTCGGTAGGCGGTGAAGAGTCACGTTTTTTCGTATACACATACCCTGACTCATTATTACGAGTATTATTATTAACGCGGAATTGAAACTGAATTTAAGTATAATATCTATTCAAATGCTTTGGAATGAAATTGCATAATTCCTTTTTTCGGATTGCTCCGGTTTAACCAAATTATCTGGAATTATCGTGCCTCATGTATTACCACTACTTATCAAACAGCCCTCGTAATTATTAAATAATAATTTTTTCAAGCTGATGATCAAACAGAAACGCGCTTTATAAAGTCCTTCACCCCATACTAATGGATATTAATCGCTTCGAGCTCTTTTCCGCTTCATTTACCAATTTGAAAGGACGGAGGGGATAAGAGGCCATTGACTCAGCAGGATTAAGCAAATTTCACGAAATCAAAATCCATTGGGTACTCTTGAAATGGAATTCTGCAGTCGAGTACGTGAAGTCAGGCATTAACTGTGATTTTTGAATAGATCCGCCATGGTCTGAAAGCGTCTGTCTGAATGGAGTTGCATATGAAGACCCTGTTGCCCAATAAAATGTCCAGTCCTGCAGTCGATCCCAGCCATACAGTTAATCCAAAGCCTCCAGCGAAACGGAAAGTTTAATGCTCCGGAGTCCACCCGTCCTGCGATCATAGCTCTTGCTGAGGAATCTTTTCCCAGTAGACCTCTGCCGGGTGTGTCCGCACATACGCTCCTTCGCCTGAATGCCCTGCACTAATCCTTTCATCGTCAAGAGACTGCAGGGAGCTGATTCTCGATCCCAATCGGCACGGAGTTGCACACAGTTTCAAAGCTATCTTAAAATAAGAGCCAGAGTCTCCATTAAGACCATCTGGCGAGCTGAATGGGCCCAGTGTGTTCCCGCTTTAGTATCTAAAATTTCATATGAGTTATGCCACCACATCCTACTTCCCACAGGCGAGTGCTGTGCCAGCTCAGATTACTGGGACGCCCATCAGAGCAGTGGGCAGTTGTCATCTCTAGGGCCAGAGAGGTGGCGGCTTACACCCTGGTGGACGACTGCTATTTAACTCTGTGGCCAGCAGCGTCTGCATAATGTCCACGCCGCGCCGCCCATAAATATGCCATATAAATCTGCCGGCCCTTGCTGCTTGTTTATGCAATACGGACTGTCGTAATGTTCCGCAAGTGGTTTCCTGAAGTGTCGCCACCCTGTGCCCTGCTCTGAAGTGATAACCCAAGCTAATTTCCAGAATCTAATCGGCTAGCGGGTTGTTCACGAGTGAAATTGCTTCGATTCATTTGCATTTCGGCTTCCAACCGCCCGAGACTTCGGAAAGCCACTTAAACGCGGCATTGACAGCAAATCCCACCGAAACAGATTGGCATTGGTTCGAAGGAAGATGCAGCGATCTGCTCGTTGTGAGAAATCTCCACGGCAAAAGCTGACTAATACAATCTGGAAGTCTTATCGTCTGTTCTCGCTCTGCTTCCTGTTCCTTTTTCCTTCGACGTGAAAATCCAATACCTCCCTGCCTTGGTGCTCCAGAAAATTTTTCTTCAGCAAATCACGTCTGATTTACATAAAGAAAACAATTGCGAACAAAAATGTAACGTATGGCGTTTTGTTTCCCTGCAAAATTGAGAATTTTTCCTTCTGGACTTTTCCCACAATACACACTTTCATGGACCGCAGAGCACGGCATCCGGCTTATCGCCTTATTTATGAAAATGAGGAAAGCATGTTCCCTGCGGAATCACGGAGCTTTGCTGCTCCAGCACAACTGGACGGAGGAGTCGTTGTCATTTCTCATGATTTATTCGAAACTTTTGTTTCTAAAATTGTTTCTCTCTAATTGAAGAGTTTTACAAGCTGGCAGCCACACTAACCACACTAGGCATTCAATTCACCCCCATGCCATGGCAGTCCAGACAAACGAGAATTGTTATTAAAATCACCTTTGGAACAATGCTCGTCTGCATAGTGCTCCAGCAAACGGTTTCGAAGAACTGCGAACTTCTGGGTGGGAGGTAGTTTCTTAGATGGAGGTTTATGCTTCGCATTGGTCAGCAACACTCGGAGAATGAACTTGACTGAAGGACTGATAATAACACCTCAACAAGAACTTTGATTATTAATCGCGTGGTAAATGTTCAGGAAATTATAATTGGTAACATTATTCATTTATGAAAATGCCACGTCACACTTCGAAAAAACGTTTATTAATTGCGAAGACCCATTAACACAATTGAAAAACATATACAACAGTAAAAGTTCACAAATTAATGGAATGGACATAAATATTATGTCGTTTCAACAGGATGGCGCTACCGGCGATACTCTACCAGTACCAGTCTCGCTTTGAATTTTGTGAAAAACTACAAATGTTTATCTATAGTCCTATAGCTCCTGAATCATTCTTGGCTTATTGCTTATTGGCATAGACGAGTTGACATAACCACACAGAAGAGAATTTAAAGGTTTAGCATCGCTAGGCTTAAAGAGTTAGGATGCTGGAAAGTTAGCCCTGCTAACATACTTAAAAAATTGAAAGCCTGTCCACATAACTGTAGCGGCTCAGAAGGAAGAGCTCCAGAGTGAGACTTCCTACTAGGACGGAGTGCAAAGAGCGCAATATTTTGCCATCCAGATGAGTCCAAATTCGGGCATGGGGGTTTGGGGCCGACTTAATGTCATGTCGAAGTGTATTACCATCTTTCTGATCATACTAGTATCTTCCAGCTGAAGTTGATGGCGATCAGTAGGACTGCTTGTTGTGCCTTAGGGGGAGTAACGTTAAACCAAAATATAGCTGTACTCACTGAATCGCAAGCTGCTATCATAGCACTTGAATCGGCTGTTGTTTCTGACCACTGACCAGGCAATCGTTTATCTATCACCCTGCTTTAGGTTTCGGGCCATGCAATGTTAATAAGAGGGCTGAAGGATTGGCCAAGCTGGGCATAACTCTTGGTGGATCAGACGGAACAAGCCCGAATAAAATGGGTTATCAGTGAAAGCTGTTACCCTTAGCTCTTGCCAACTTAAAAAGCTCCCGACTTCAAGCAAGCGTCGGGCAAAGGGACTTAAGGCAGGCCCCCATAGAATCCATCGGCGCGTCGCCTTTGCCACAGAGCTTGAGAACTTAAAGCTTTTTTAGCCCGGCGAGAGCGACCCGAACCCATAGAATCCGTCGACGCATCCGCTCCAGCTCAGTTGTTTATGACAATTTGAGACCAACCGTCAACTGGCGCAGTATGCTCCGAAGGTGAATTAACAAGGTAAATATAGTACCAATTCGCAAAGAAACTAGACTAATGAGTTCGGGAAAAACTCGGCACCCTCCAGGAAATCCAAACGAAGAAACAGGAAACCGAATAATTACAAAATCACCAAAAAAATTCACAGATATCAAATTCAAACCTTTACTTGTCTAATAAACAGCTGATTCAACGAATCCCAACTGGCTAATCCCAACTTCTCAAAGCTCTCTCAGAAAAAGCTCTCTCACGCCGGACTGCTGCAACGAAATATTGAAGGTCCCTCTAAATTTCTCTCTCGCAACGCACTGCCGTTGCGTCGGCTATGGGTTAGCTCCCATATTAATGCATGTATTCAATAGTTGTGCGGCGACGCGACGGCGAACGCGACGTTTGTGTTGACGGATTCTATGGGGGCCAGCCTTAAATGCTTGAGAGCTTAAAGCATTTTGAGTCCGGCTCCCTCTCTCACGGCGGAACGAAATATAGAAGGTTCCTCTAAATTTTAGAGAGAGAGATTTATTTCTTTGCGTCAATCTGCCGTGAGAGAGAGAGCCGGACTCAAAATGCTTTAAGCTCTCAAGCTCGCGACGCCGCGTTTGTCCTGGACGAATTCTATGAGGACCAGCCTTTAACTTTGTACATCTGCCTGCCTTTCCGTACAACTCGCGAGTATGTTTACTTTGTGTGGTGTGCGTTGAAAAAGTTGCTAGAATGACTTTTCGGTTTGAGAGAAAACAAAAAGCTCGGATAGGTTACGACCTTGTTACGTTCCGTCTGTGTATTATGTAGTCTGTGATATGAGCCACTGCCCTAAAGCGGAACATGCAGCTAAGCTAAGGCATCCCCGTCAACAACCATTGTCGCAACTTTGAGAACCCAGAGGAGAAAGACACTCTTTTTCACTTTCTGTGCAATTATCCAACTTTTTGTAAAGCAAGATACCGGGCATTGGATAGGTATTTCTTCGGTGATCTCAAGGAGGTAACCAAGGCGGAGATTGGAGATATTCTTCAGTTTGTAGTAGTAACTTTTGCGGGTGCAATGAACGCACAAAAATTTTTTGTGGATTGTTTTCATTCACAGCTTTTCACCAAAAATGGATCTCGTCTCTTAAGATAATTGTTTGGCCAAAATGCGGGTCACTTTTCGATATTCTAAAGCTCCGTCCGCGAACGTACCGTGCAACACGTGGTCAATATTGCCCACTCTCCAATGGGTATGCCATTACCATTAACCAACGAGTGACCAGTTGGCGGAATAGCTGACAAAATGCGTTCGTACATAATTCTATCAATGTAGATGTGAACCGTCAGAAAGCTCTGTTTGTTGTGATCGGTGAAATGCAAAGAAACGAACTAAGTTTTATTTTATTTATTTTTAAGAATTAGCTAATTTAGCAGAACTAGCTGCTTAATAAATTTCATTTCTTCGTTTCTACACACTTTTACACAATATTTACTTGAGCTTAAGCTCACTTTTGCTTGAACTTTCACACATCTCATGTACTAAATACGTATCTAGGGCCCGAACCACTGCTAAAAAGTGCTGAATTAAATGCGGCAACTCAAATGGTTTAACTAACACAAAGGAAAAGTTAGAGCATGGCGACCAAAACACGAGTAAGATGGGAGACTCATTTTATAATGAGAAGGAAAAGGCTGCAGCATTTTGGTTGGATGGTTTGGTTTTGGCATGCCCATTGGAGAACGGGCATATCTCTCCTCTGGAATATCTCCGCTGTATCATAGGGGGGGTCACCTAATGCATGGTAGTATTTTGGACATTCAAATGACTTTTTTTTTACTTTCAGCTATAACTGAAATAATTGATTTTGATATAATGACCAAGTTTAATTAGCCTAATAACCCGTGGTTGCAGTATTTCTCCTGCTCTTTTTACTATATAGATTATTTACTCGCCACCTTATTGGAAGTAAATGTAATAACTAGTAAAATGAATAAATAAGCTCAATTTGATAATATTCTTATTTCACGATAAACCCTAGCTTGTAACGTCCAATTTCCCCAAAAATGTGTGACTTGATTTAATAAAAACGAGGACAGCCCACGTTAACTGTTTCTTGCCTGAAGCTGTAAAAGATACAAAGAGAGTTACAGAGAGTTCTACTTAATGAAGCGAACTCGCTGCTAATTAATTAATTAATTAATTTTTAATGTCAAGTTAATTTCACCGAGAAAATTATGTTATTGACCCAATAAGCGAGAAATCTCCTGCAACATGGAAGGATTTTGGGTCATTGTCTCCATAAAGTGGAGACTGAATGAGGAGAGTCTTCGCAACGCAAACGGGATCAAGAGCTGGCCCGAAAGCTTCATTTTTTTATTGTTACCCCAACAATGCGAACAAAACGGAATAGGAAAATAAATTCATTTCATGGAAAGGTGCAGAGGACTCCTGCGAGGAGCGTGCACATGGTTTACTTAATTAGAAGCCTCCTGCGAGGATAAAGCCAATTGTAAAAAATGCGAGTTAAGAAATGCAGCCCGCCTGCGGCTGAAAGGCGAGGCTGGGAACAAAGTGCAAACATTTCGCCAAGTGCACGAGTTTTGTTTGCTGTTTGCGAGATTCGCATGTTAGGAATTTTTGGAGAGTTGCCTGGTTGGGGCGAACTCATAGTCATAGACGGGGGATTTTGAAAATACCTCAAGAGCCCTTTTCAGGAGTAGGTACACTTTGTGCTTCTGTCCCAATTGGCAAGAACTGAGACCAATGACCTCAGCATTGTAAACTTCCCAACATTGACAGCCGTTCATACCTTTCAATTTCCATTAAACGTGAGGTGAGGCCTGCTGTTCAGCTCGGAAGTTCCTTTAGTTCCGTACTAAAAGTTTCCCGAGGGACTGGGAAATTTAATTTTCTTTCCTGCGGATAATTGGGACGGCTGGTATACGTACAAATTTTTATTTGCTCTTCGCATAAAACTTTTCTGATAGCAGTCAACTTTAATAAGATTACCAGCTGATCCACTCACTCGGTCCCCGCCCTAAACCTTCGTTCGTGATAAATCAATCTTCTGGTAACTTATGAAACTGGCCACAAGCATTCCATCGAAGCAATGAAATCGAAATAAATCGGTGAATTCGAATTAAGTGGCCAATAGATAAGAGAGTTTGGTTGCAGCGCTGTACCTATTTATGTATTGCACGTTTCAACAAAGCTTTAAGGGGGAAACTTTTAATTGCCGGTCTACACAAAAAAGTGAGTTTATTCTTTCTGGATAACTGCACTGCACCCTTTTTACTTTTCGCCGACCGTAGGAGTGAGGAAAGTTTTGTAATCGCCCAAAAACTTCGACTAGAGGGTGCAATTGATTCTATTATTTCATTGTTATACAAAAAAATTTCGCTATGGGAAAAGTTAGTGACCTTTATAATACCCACGTTCTAGTTAAAACAGGACGTTTAGCTCTTAAAAATCCGCGGTGGTGTGATGACATTGAAAATCTGCGGAGGAATTGCGGAGGTGGAAAAGATGCCAAGCGGAGCAGTTATGGGAACCAAGTCCAGTCAAATATAATCCGTGTGAAATGACGCCGCAAGACTCCTGTAATGGGGATTTTTGGGGGAAATTCGGGGGAGTGTACGATTGATCCCATCGAGTTGAACATTTTTTTCTGACAACGTGGACAGCGATTTCGAGCATTATTTAACGGGGCCAATTGAAGCACCCTTCACGTTTGGCTTCGTTACTGTCAGTAGCCATGAGGTGTTAGAGCTCTTAGCCATATCAATCAAAGTCAGGGGAGGGGGTCTTGATGAGGTCAGTCTAAAGTTCCTTTCTTTTTTAATATCCTACTATTCCCTCGTTAACTACAATACTTGATATTATTAATTCTTGTATAATGGCGTGCTACTTTTGTGGCGCATGAAAAATAGCGAAAAGAACCTCCTTTTCCAAAATCAGGACATGTTGCGCATCATCAAGTTTATAGGTCCATTAGCATTCTTGCTTACGTTTTTAAGATATTTAAAAGCTTTTGTGCAATCAAGTTGTTCCTCAAGGTTCCTTATTAGGACCATTACTGTTTTCTATATTTCTGAATGACCTAGCATTGTGCTGCGAGGTCATTACATTTCAAATGCATGGCGGATGATCTACAAGCATATCTCATATATCGACGACCTTAATGCAATAAGCCAATAGGCGATATTAAATAAACTAACCCTAAAAAGATATATTCTATCAGATAGTGAAAACAGGTTCCGATTATTGAGTCTATCTTGCTAAGGGAGGTAGGATATGTTAAACTTCCATAGTAAACTTCGCGTGAAATTTCTTTGGACGGATTCCACTTTTTGGAAATGGTCACCTGATTAAACTGGGGAACAATACTCAAGAATACCGCGAACAATTGTCAGGTAGAGAAGTTTAGACGTTTCTATACTTTGTTGGTAGCGAGAAGTTCGTATGATAAAACCTGCCAGTCTGAAAGCTCTCTTGGAAATATCGGAGATATGAACATCGAAACTCAACTTGTTATCGAAAGTGACACTCAAATCCTGGAACTGGGGGACTTCGGACATGGTAACAGAATTAAGGTGATACGAACTATATGTGGGACATTGTTTTAAAAGTGAACATAATTTTGTAACATTCATTGACATTTATGGACAGCCAGTTGGTATAACGGTTAGACAATTCTAAAGTATATAACAGTCTTGCTTGTCATTGATTACTCTAAAGAGTTTGAGTTCCTCAGCATTGAAAGGCAGTTAGAAGTAATTTTCTTAGTCATGTCATTTATAAATAACAAAAACAGAAGCGGATCGAGGATAGATCCTTGTGGAACACCAGACACAGGCATAAACTCACAGGACGTACGTAATCATAAAACACGAAGCACATTTTTCTGTACCAGTCTGATGTAGATGCGTTGTCATATTTAAGGATAGTGACGGAACCATTACGGATCCTTGAGTTTGTTATATAATTCCAGAAGGACTTTGTGTCATTACAGCGCAAACAATCCCCTACATTCTCAACATAGTATCTAAATACCGCTTTTAGAAGAAACCGCTTAGTGGAACATTCGGCATCGTTTACACCCAGGTATACAAAAACTATGTTAGTCAAATCACTAAATTTTTCCAATAGTTGGAAGGTTACCTAGTGTGTCCTTTAGCACTTTATAAGTAGTCTGCAATTCCGTGGTAGGTTTTGTTTATGGCCTACGGAAGTTTCATCATGTTTCTTCCCGCAGTCGTCAGTTTCTTGTTGTATCGTTTGAGTGTTACAGCAAACATATGTGTAATGTAAAATTGTCTTGTTAAATTAATCAATATAGTTTTAAATTGCTTAATGAACTTGTTGTACTTTCTTTTAAGTTGTCTTTATGTTTGTTTTGGATGTATTTTTATTTTCTTTATTTACACTATTTAGATTCCAGCTGTTTCTGTAAATTTAATTCACCATTTGTCAATAAGTACAGAAAAGTTTTTCTTATTAATTATGTACTTGCATTGTATACTCAATAATAATAACAAGAATTCAATTCAAATGATGACTTTGTTTTCTTCCATGTTCAGACAAATAATAATGTTCTTGTCACACACCTCCACGGCACGTAATGTTACCAAAAGTGATAAAAATATAAAATGAAATGACAAACTCCCATTCGGAGTCACCCGCTTGGCAAAAAACTTACCTTTACAGTTTTTTTGCAGCAATAATGAAGTTTTCATTGGCATTCCTTCGTATTAAATTAAGCTTGCCAAAGTGTCCCTGCAAACTCGACACAAAAGTAATCACATAAAAAATTTAACTGCCTAAAGGACCTCATCAGGGTCCTGATCGGCACATGAGCTATATTCGAATTTGAAGCCAGGTCCGAGGAGTTTATCTATGTGGAAAAGAATGTGAGGGCCTATAGCACTTATCCCAGCGGTGTAATAGACCAATAAAAACTTCCAACTTTATGACCGATGGGATGGACTTCCGCCACGTTATGCTGTTTTTGCACCGATCTCGAAAATGGTAGAGAGTTTGAAAAGCCATCAAGGTACCAACGCTCCAGACAATGTGTGCCCATAAAATCTGACTCAGATAGCATCCATTTCTTACTCCACGTGTTAAGTACTCCTTCCTTTTTCTCATCTCCGAAGGCTCCCCAGGGCAAGTTACAAGGAGCCGAGAATTCGTTTCTGGTGTCCAGTGCCACTCCTCTTTTGGCAGGTTCTGGGAGCTGTGAGGCGTTTTATTTGTGCGCGTTAGTCCGCGCGTTTCTGGTCCGCAGAGCCTTCGACACTAAGTCGTCGAGTTCAATAAGGCCAAGCAGTGCAAATAATAAACAGGCGAAGTAGAGGTATTCGAAGCAGAGCGCAAATAGATTTGGCCAAAGTTCCCCTGGGTGGGCAGCTCTCGACACGCCAGCAAAAACAGCAAGAGTAGTTCTTGGGAGGCACTTTGGCCAAGTACCAGCCAGCCAGAGATATCTAGCCAGGGTGGGCGAGCTCGGCTAGACAAAGATGAACACCACTTGAGGTGTAATGGCCTTATGGATGTAATGTGGTGGAAGATTAAGAAATGAATGGAGCTGCTTTGACGGAGGGGGAGTGAAGCCAACTTCTATACATTCCGCGCCTCCATTTCTCATCATTACAAGAGTTTCCTTCGCATTTTTGCAGCTGTATCCACCCCTTGGCATCTTTCACAGAAGTCTCTCGCTTAATGCATGCAGTTACCTCCACAGTCCGTGCCCACTCAGCCTGACCGGCACCTTGAATGTGGGGAGTTGGAGTCCACAGCCCCAGGATCTTTTGTTCCTTGGGCGTAGGAAACGGCTGCTGAGGGCGTCGTGAACATGGGCGCGGTGAATGCGGTCGGTGCATGAAAATCCACGGCTCCTACAAGATTAGTGGAGTTCCTGGGTGAAGCTGAACTCGAATTAACTGTGAGCTGATCCTTTTTCAAAATTAATTCACTTTAATGGGCTGAAAGGAGAGTCGTTTAATATTAAACTTAATGCGGATATACTGATTTAATGCTAGTCTTTTACACGCCGCGCAAGGCTTTTACATCCCGTTCGTTCGATAATGAATTGTTTAATACTGAAGATTTTCTAGTAAAATTGTGTATGCGAGTTACACGATGTATACAGGGTAAATCAGTTAACACATGTAAAATGATAGGGGTGATAGATTTCACCTAGTCAAACAAACAGCCGTATGGCAGAGGGGAAATCTCACCCGTTTTCGAGTTGGTGATTCATAATTTCGAGATGCACATTATTATATTATTTTTGTCTTTTGATCTAATTAACGCACAGACATAAATCCACGCCAAACAACTACTATCTTACTGTGCTTTCCAAAATGCCACCAATGTTGGTCTACCTCTACCACTGCAGGTACAGTCACTTATGAAAGTGGAATATTTCCAAAAATTTCATAAATTTCACGTACTTCCCAATTTTTCCCCGAAACTCATGTAATTAATGCACCCCTTTTTTATTTTTATTGAATTTGCCATCTTGTCGTCTTTCCGTCCAGGTACAACATGTCCAGCTAGAGAAAGGATATACAAACTTATACGTAGAAAAGATTTTGCGGAATATTATAATAAAAAAATCTGATTTATGAATCACCCTGTAACTCAAAATCCACCTAGTTGACCTAGGTGAGATCTATCAACCCTATCACTGATACACACTGTATACAAAATGAATAGAAGAGCTTGGAGCAATTTTTGAAAAAAATGATTATAAAGGGTGGTCCATCTAGTGTTTGGAATTTGCTCTGCCGCTAATTTAAAGTTGAGCTGAATATATGTCATTCTCGACTTGACAGACATTTAGTTTAAGGTTTCACATTTACGAAATGGGACGGTATTCGCTTCAAAAAGGTTGGGAAATATTAAAAACTTATTTCCAAAGTCGTGAGTCTTCTACTCAAACTGTGAGAAATTTGAAAAAAAAATTTTACGAAAAAAATAACTTCCAAAAACCCAATTTGTGGATCAATTCGTGAAGCGCGCTCGTGAAACTGGAATGTTGGTGGATAAACCAACCTGTGTACGTACTCGTCCGATTGCTGCTGTTGCTCAAAGTGTGGTGAGCAACCATCAACATCAACTCGTCATCGTTCTCAACAATTGGACATTGCACGCACTTCTTTGATGCGAATTTTGCGTAGAGACCTTGCCATGAAGCCATATAAAGTTCAATTGGTACAGCACCTAAAGCCGGTTCACCATCCGAACCATACAGCGAACGCTACAATCGACCTTTTGCGCCCTATCTTCGGAAATCGCATAATCAGCAAAAATGGTGATGTGATTTGGCCGGCATGAAGCTGCGATTTGAAGCTGTTGGACTATTGTCTTTGGGGAGCGGTGAAAGATAAAAATAACGTCAATAAACCAGAAACAATTCAAGACCTCAAGTACGAGATTCAAGCTGCTATTGATGATATAACAAAACAAACAATCGAAAATGTACTCAAAAATTGGGTCGACCGAATGGGCTACTGCCAAGTCAGCCGTGGTGGACATTTGACCGAAATTGTTTTTCATAAATAAATGGGATAAAACATACTTTCAAATAAATGTTCAACCATTGAAAAATATTGAGCCGTTTTTTTTATAACAAAAAGAAATTCCAATTTTTAATGGATTTATATTTTAAAATATATCTACCGTTTCTCGATTATAACTGCATTGTATTACAGCGTAACTATTCATTCATCATAATAATAACAAAAATTCGTCGAACAGTTTCTTGATGTCAGTAAAAAATACAGTTTTCCCAAAGAAGTCAGCTGTTACAATTTGCCCCGTACTTGGTAACAAACGTGAGGCACATTCTAATACTAATAAAGATTACAATTTTGTTGAGTTTTGGTTTATGTATTATTCGAAATAACACTATATAAAAATACAACCTTAATACTTAATGTTAGGGCATGCTTCCTGAGGATTTTGCCAAGTTGGAGTGACCGGTGGAGGTATACGCTAACCGCCTCCTTGCGAAAAAGTGTTTCGTCAACTGTTAGTGCAACGACTGACAAGCTGACATATTACAAGTGTCAGAGATAAATCATGAAATCACATAAAAGACAAGGATAACGATATGCGCAGTCACCCGGTGGCGCCATATTGGAAAAAGGTTAGGACGTCTCATGACCTACCCCCACCGCTGATTTTTCAAGGAGTTGAGTATCCTGGTCTCTGGTCTTCTTGGTATACACATATGTATTTAACTGTTATGTAGATTTTTTGATCATCACTAAAAAATGCCTCATTTTCGTAAAATGAAAAGTTTACGCATTAACATACATACCTAGCGTGAAAGTTTGCAAAAAGCAAATTTTGCTAATTCTTTCCAAGCACCAAAACAACACCTTATTTTTTTTCTCATATGTAAATTATCATTCTTATTGCGATATAACATTTTTTTTACCCTTAAATGAAATGCATCTGTAGGGTCTTCACTATTATATTATAATAAAACAAAAAATAACAGGAAACAACATTCCGTTAAAATTGGTCATAACTTTCTCAAACTTCGAATTTAGCCGTTTTTGGAAAATGAGATAAAAATGGTGACAAGTAGTAGGTGGTTAAGGATTAATTTTTTTGTTTATTTAGCAAGTACTTTTTTAGAGTAAGACTTGTCAATATTCATCCAATAGCTTCCATGATTTACAACACTATTCTTGTATCGTTCCTTATTCTAAGAGAAGAAAAAAAACTGAATAAAGTAATTCGCATGTTAACACTGAAGCAGAAATCTAACCAATTATTCTTCACGGGATTTATTATCAAACCTACTTATTTAGTGAATATATGAGATTCGATGTTAAAAATTGTCATAGAAGGTTACTTAAATATTTTTCTAATTTACAATAAGGCATTTGTGAGGAATATTGATGTTAAGTTGGGTTCTACATAGTAGTTGGAGGGAACAATATTTTTTATTCCTGTAAATGCATGATAAATACGTGAAATTTGTTTGAATCGATTTTCAATATAATAGTACTTCGGTAATATTCAAGATTCAACTTAGGTGTAGAAGTGGAATTCACGCCGCACAAAGGAGGCATTATTCAATTATAATGCAAGCAATTCATAAGTCTATTATTCGCCCAGAGATTTTCTTTGGGAAATTTTTCAATTTTCACGCTTCAGGCATATATAAAACTGTCTATTAAATTCCCTTACATTTGGGGGGCTTAAGCAGCTTAAAACCTGCCCCGAAAAGGTATAAAAGTGAGCACGTAGCCTCGTATAGCATGTCGAAGGGAAAAACGTGTACATTGGCCAAACAGGAAATTTCGTATGCGTCACGTGTACATGATAAACTTTTCAAAATAGATATTGTCAGGGACAAACAAACCCCATCCTGTGCTATCTCTTGCCTCCCTATTCCTTGAGTACACCGCCATAGAAAAATGTCTCCGGAAAAGGAAGAACCGGTGTGAAAAAAGATGCCGAGCTGTTCATGGGGAAAGGGGGCGTAGATGCTATTTGGGGATAAAAGATTCTCAAACGAGGCAAGAGAATTGAAGGGACGCTGGTGATACAAAGGCGAAGGGGATGGATTCCTTCCAGACTTTTGCGTAAAAATCACGTTTCGCTGGTTTGTAAAAAAGATGAGCCAAAAACCACGATATTTAGATACTGTTATGTGGCCGACCGGGGTAATTGCCAAAATGACTGTCTAGGACGTTTGCTATGCATAGGTATGCAAATGAAGTCCCAGGCAGTTTTAACATATTTAAGGTGCAAATTACCTCTATAAACTAATTTTTATAATGCAACGAAATCTCCCCGCAAAGAGAGCGAAATTAACCGAAAGCAAGAGATTTTCGAATTATGTAAATTATGCGAAGTACAAGCACCGTCTAAAAAGCGGAGGTACTCTCCACCCCAATTATAACGAAATTAAAAGTTCACTTAACTTTAAACCTGGTCGGTGGGTATTTAGCTCTCACATAAAGAAACAGTTAGGTTGTTGTCGGATACACATGAAATTAGGGTTCTGTACATATTTCTTAACCAAAAACCTTTTTTTTTATAAATGGTAAATAGTCGGAGTTTTTCATGTGTTTCTTAAACTTAAAATTTTAAGGTAATGGTGATAATTTGTGCTATCTTCACAAAGTCATTTACGTTTTAAGATCCATCAGTTGCAAAGTTAGAGATCGAGATGGGAAGATGTGTCCTCCGTGCACTGTAAACCATTATGGAGGATCATATCGATCCGCGCCATAATAAAAATTGTCATACTTAATACGTTTAATTGGATTTTGAAATACTTACAACATGACCCTTGACTGGATTTTGAATTGAAAAAAATTTGCAAACTTTGATGACACTAGAGAAAATATTATAATTTTTTCAGTCGACTTTAAAAAGAAGGCATTGTCTCTTGTATGGAGTAGGTAGTATTGGGGATAAGAACACGAAGACTGCAAGAAAAAAACAAAATTCTTCTGAAAATCTTAAAGGAAAAAATAAAAGGATATTAATTTGGAGATTTTCATATCATCGCCGTAGATAGAAGATAGATATTTGTTTATAGTTTTTCACAGGTCTGTGTAGTTATGTTCAGTAAGGTTTGCGATTTCATCATGACACGTTTCACTTTGATCCAACGCTTGGAATTTGTCGAAAGTTATTACGCAAATTCGCATTCTCTTGTCGGTACTGTAAGTGCGCTTCGTGCAAAATCGGCCGTCATAATGCTCCTTCTGAGCGCGCAATAAGAAGCATAATAACAAAGTTTGAAAGTAAATTCACTCTTCACGATACAAAGGTGCCTGTGAGACAAAGTAATGCCCGAAGTGAACAAAATATTGCCGCCGTTCATGTCAGTGGTCGTGAAAACTCAAATGCGTCTGTTCCGCGTCGTTCTCAAGAGTTGGGGCTCTCCAGAATGACAACCTGGCAAATTTTGCGATTGGATTTGGGTCGTTATGCTTATAAGATGGTATTGGCACAAGAACTCAAGCCAACCGACCATCACATTCGTCGGCAGTTAGCTGATTGGTCACTGGAAATGCTGGAAGCCGACGACAATTTTCATCGCAAAATCATCTTCTCAGATGAGGTTCATTTCTGGCTCAATGGATTCGTCAACAAGCAAAATTTCCGCTATTGGAGTGAGTCAAACCTACGATTGGTTCATGAATCACCTTTGCATCCACAAAAATTGACCATTTGGTGTGGATTATGGTATGGCGGAATCATCCGACTTTATTACTTTCGAAATGAGGCAGGAGATGCCGTTAACATTAATAGCAACCGCTATAGCACGATGTTGACCAATTTTTTTTCCCGGAATTTGCAGGCGACCTTTCCAACAAGACGGTGCACCCCCTCACACTTCCCGACTTAACGTTTTTATTGCGCGGTAAGTTCGGTGAGTCGTTTATTTCCAGAAATGGAGCCATCGCTTGGCCGCCTAGATCGTGTGATCTAACGCCTTTGGATTATTGAAATTCCGGCTGAAATGTTACACAGAGTCATCGAAAATTGGCGTGAGTGGATGAACGTGTGCAAGAGGAACCGCGGTGGCCATTTGGCCCACATTTTATTCAAATCATAAATCGCATAAAATTATTTTTCAAATAAAGCAATCAGAACCATTTTTGCTCCATAATTGTGTGTTTTATTCAAATTTAAAGTTCGTGCGTTCTTATTGGGAAACCCTATATACTCATTGTGAAAAATATAAAATTGCCATTAACTATAAAAACTCGAAATTTTAATAAAATACAATAACAATACTATTTGTTGAGATGTTTCCTTTATCTTACCAAGAGAACTGCTAAGTATTTTATATGGAGAGGGGTGGTGGGAGTCAGCCAAATGATAATGGTTGGTACATGTTTGGTCTCTGCATTAGAGATTGGGAATCACGCACACAAATAAAATCTCACACCTCTTGTGCAATATCGTGTTTACCTAAGATAGTGATTCAGACCTCAGTACGAGCATGATTTCATTTTGCACTGAATTCAAAGCTCTTTCTTCCTTGTAAAAGCTCTTACGTCCCTATAGTTAACCAGGCAATGCACACGTGAAGCGGTATAAGATTTGGAAATGCACAGAATGGTCTGTAGTGTCAACTCTGTAATTGTTAAGTTCTTATTAATTAAAAATATAGTTCTGCCTCGTTTTTCGTAAAATTTATAAAAGGACTATTTTACCCTGCGGTCGACGTGTATACTCGTCATTGCCTGATTTTAATTCCGCATACTCTGGGGGGTTTTTAAAACTAAATTACACGCTTAACTGGTTAATAATCTACCCTGTGGGACTCCCAAATTAGCCACCTTGAGCGATTTTGCGTAAAACGTAAAAAACCCATACCAGCAAACTTTGTACTGAAAATTACTACATTATTTTCAGCATTTCTTACATTCCAAAACGACGTAATTTTAATAAAATAAAAATAAAGAAAGCGCCAAACAGATGTCTCTCATCTGCATGCATAGTTTGGATATGTGGTATTTTGAAAATTACTATGAAATATGGACAGTATTGAATTTTGACAATAGTTTTATAATTATAAACGGATATGGTAGCAGCTATGTAAATCTGATTTATAATCTGGTTTCCTTTAGCTTTTTTGTTTTTAATTCTGCATCAGAACTTTATGTGAAAACTCAAATAATACACACTCGTTTCAATTAAAAAACTTTGTCGATTACCCAAAGAAGAAATAAAAATGATGAAACATAAAAATGAAAATACGGATTGTCAATAAATTGACTTAAACAGGACAGCTTAGATATACCAATCACTACTCAAGCTGTGTAATACTTGCAAGGGGAGCTTGTCAGCAGATATAAAATTCCAAATGCCTCAGAAAAGGTACAGTACTCCTGAGAGCGGAAAACTGCCAGATGCTACTTATCGAATCACGTAACCCTTTTTATGATTCGGGACTCTGAAACCATTCCGGCCCGAAATCCCACATCGAATGATATATCCCGTGAAATAACAAGAGAAATCGACTTCCATTGTTTTTGTACTAGTTAGCCAATCCAAAAACTCGGAAATGTGCATAGGTACAACAGTGGTGATTTTCCCTGCCTCAATTATTCACCGGGTTCTCCTTTACCTTATGCAAGTTTAATCGCCACTCGTATAAAAGCGCACACATAAATTAAAGTTCGTATAAAACAACCTTCGATAGGCTGCCCGTACGCCCATGGGCTTGCATGCTCATAGAAAGTGTAAACTGGCAACGACCTTCCGCTGAATCAGGACACAATAAACACGGCCAATATCGATATAAGCTCCCAGAAATCCCCTCCCGGGTGCGCCTGGCCCAACAGTCCGCACAAAAACTCTCTAAACATTCATGGGACCGAGACGATTTATTTTCATACTTATCACTTTGATTTGGTTCTTGCCGACATTGGGGCATTGGGCCGGGCCGCACTCCGGGATGGGTTCTATTTGCGGAAGACACAACACCCGTAAACTGAGAGCGAAAATGCTAATAATGTCTGCCTCATTAATTTTTTACTCAGAGACGGAACCTTTTCGGGGATCAAAAAAGTCAAGATAGGGACGTCCCCTGGCTTAATAGTGTAGTGCGGTCTTGAGCGGTCGTCTTCGGACCTGATGTCCATCGACCATCGTAAAACATTCAATACCGGGCGGATGCTCCCCGATAAATAGATATGGCGCATGGATTAAATCCTTTGTGCGATTTATCTTGGGGTCATTTTTATAGCTGACTGGTTCAGGATTGGAGATACTTTGTGGGCCGCTTTGAACCTGCCAGCTTTGGGTGTATCTTTCAAGTAGACAATTCTTGCGCGAAGTGGAAAAATAGCATTTTAAAGAACATGAAATATGTCAAGGATTCATTACTCCGCCTCTGTTAGCGCAGACGTATGAGGGTTAGAATAGCGTATACAATGATTTTATAAAGGGTCATTCAATAAGGACGCTCGACTTTTAAATGTCAATAAACCAAGTTGTGTGTGAGATATCCACTCCGTTTTAATTTAATTTGAAAGAATATTTTATGGCATTAAGTATGGAATATAACTTCGGTCGTTCAAATGTCCGCCTTGCTTGGTGGAACGTATTCAGGGGGTCCAATTTTCGATGACTGTCGCATAAATCTGGCTGAATTTGCTGGATGGCTTTCGTTATCTTGACTTTGAGGGCATCGCTTGTTTGCGGTTTACTCGCATGGACCTGTGATTTAAGATAGACCCAAAGGAAGAAGTCTAAAGGCGTTAAATCGCACTATCTCGGTGGCCAGTTCACGTCGCCCTCAAATTGCTCGTGCAGAATGTCTTTCGTAGCATGCGCTGTGTCGCACATAGAGCCGTCCTGTTGGAACCGCATGCCGTCGGTATCCATATCATCCAGTTAAGGCCACAAAAAGTTGCTTGTCAGCAGTCTACAGCGCTCGCCGTTGACGGTTATGTCAATGCCAGTTTCGTTTTGAAAGATGTACGGACCGATCATTCCGCCAGACCAAATCCAACAATTTTGTTTGTTTACATATCCATTCATCCCAAAATGGGCTTTGTCGCCAAAGACGATTATTTTAGCGAAAACTGCTCCAGAGCCTAATCAGCGAACACACGGCTTTGCCGATGGTCGTTTACCCTGAGTACCTGGTCAGTTGGATTTTATACGGGTGCAGACCCAAGTCCCGACGCAAAATTCACCAATTTCAGGTGTCAAAGAGGCCAATTGCTTGTGAACGTAGAGAAATTGACTGCCTCGGGTTTTCCCGTACACTCTCACGCACAGCAGCAATATTTTCAGCAGACGTTGCGTGTCGGCGACATACGGATGTTGGCTGACTATTTACCGAAGAGGTTGACTCGACCACCACTGGCCACCAAACATCGAACAGTCGACTCGACAGGACGGTTTTGGCGAGGATGAAAATCACGTAACGCGCGGAACTTTTCTCGAACGGAGCACTGATTTTCATAAAAAGAATTTACTGATTTGCACACGTTCTGCAACGCTATGACCTTCCATGGTGATTTGTCACACACTACTGGACAATTTACAATAAGTTTACAGATGTTGCTTTAACAATATGGCCGCTATAACCTAAAAAATTTCGAGCGTCCATATTGAAAGAACCTTTAGTTGTTACTAAACTTCCTAGATTTTTGTATAAAACTTTCACTCAGATAATTAGCATCTACATAGTTTCATTCTAATGTAAAACATAAAGCCAAATGCATTGAGCATAACCGCTTGAACATAACCGCTTTTGAAAGATCGAGGAGAGAATGTTTTCGAGCAACTTTTTGAGGAACATCAAATAAGAAAACCCGATCCCTAAAACCACTTTCAAATGACACCCCACATGTATTAAAATGTGTATTTCTTGGGATTTAGTTTACCAAAATTTATGAAATTTTTTTTTAGTGCTGACAAGCTTAATAGCTAACATGCATATTAAATTAGTTGAATACCTTTATCCGTTCGAGGGGAATACGAATATGGTAGAGGGTTCATTTCCTTTTGACGTACAGAACCCTAAAATACTAAATTTGATAAATTTAGAGCTTATCTGTCATTGACATAATTACCAGGACCTCATTGTCCTTTTACAGTAAATTACGTGCTCTTCGGGAAATGCGAGATTATAAATTTAATTTGAATGACTTAAAATCGATAAAACGACATGACTAGAAAAATTGATTGCAGTGGAGTATAAATCCACTGCTGAGGTAAGAGCAGAGGCAGAGCAGCCGGTGCCTCTGCCTGCAGCGTCGGGAGGGACTTCTATCCCGAGAATATTGCCTACGGCTGGATAATTGATTTACTGTAGCCAATGTTATCTGTGACTAATTCTGCACTCCAAGCTCACACATTTGCCAGATGGAGGCAATCCAAAGGACGTTGTCAAATCCATGGGGTCCTTAATCATTAGCAGAGCAATTGTGACTTTATCCTCGAAATCCTCGTAGAGCTTCTGAATTTGGGGCTCTTGAACAGGAGCGTTTCCCGTTCCAGCTGTCTGGTGTGTGTGCGAGTGCCTGCTTTACAACAACATAGCCAGACTCATCGCAGGCATGGTACCGTTTTAAAGCTTTAAGTCTGGAGGACTCCGTGCATTTTCATCAGTTAGTTTTTATACTCTAGAATGTTCTGACTGAAAATTATTTCAAAGTTTACTTTCCAGGGATTTAAATTTTAATTAGCCGGTTGGAAAGCATTGCGCCCCACTGGTTTTTGCTCAACGTAAATGCATCCACACACGAGCTAAGTCCCCACAAGAACTCCACAGATATTTACATTTTCTGTCGCACTATGTTGGCTGGATGGGCTTTACCATTTATTAAAAAAAGGAGTCTGCGACAAGCTCAAAATCCTCTAAGAATATTTCGCTATTTATTCAGAAGATGTAAGCATTCACAGCGTATGAAAGTGGCTTAAGGCTATTCACACATTTTTCCTTGTTGCTCTTCGCAGCGGCCCGGCCGTGAGAGAGCTGTTGTCTTTAACAGAATTTTTTGAGTATGCATTTCTTCCGTTTAAATTACCATATGTTCGGAGTGTTCAATTTTTTTAAGTGGGCAGTCAGGACTTGAATTAGTATTCTTTTTTATTTTGTTGGCACACTATTGCAGTTTGGATCTCCTTCTTTCAAGTGATATTATAGTTATTAAACGCTTTTATTTAGTTTGACCTGTATGTATGTAAAGGGTTTCCCAATAGGTATGACCTGGTATTGATAGTTCGTGGCGGCCATATTTGTTTATGGTTTTTTTACAGGTCTGTGCATACGTTTCACTTTGATCCAACGATTGGAAATTGCCCAAAATTATTACGTAAATTCGCATTCTCTTGTCGGTACTGTAAGAGCGCTTCGTGCAAAAAACGGTCGTCATAATGCTTCTTCTAAGCGCACTATAAGACGCATAATAACAAAGTTTGAAAGTGAGTTCACTCTTCACGATACAAAGGTGCCTGTAAGACAAAGAAATGCCCGAAGTGAAGTATTGCCGCCGTTCGAGTCAGAGTTCGTGAAAACTCAAATGCGTCTGTTCCGCGTCGTTCTCAAGAGTTGGGGCTCTCCAGAATGACAACCTGGCAAACTTTGCGATTGGATTTGGGTCTGCATCCTTACAAGATGGTATTGGCACAAGAACTCAAGCTAACCGACCATCACATTTGCCGTCAGTTCGCTGATTGGTCACTGGAAATGCTGTAAGCCGACGGCGATTTTAATCGCAAAATCATCTTCTCAGATGAGGGTCAATGGACACGTCAAAAATTGCCGCTATTAGAGTCAGGCAAATCCACGAGTGGTTCATGAATCACCATTCCATCCACAAAAATTGATGCGGACGACCTTTATTTCCAACAAGACGGTGCATCGCCTCACACTCCCCGACTTAACATGGACTTATTGCGCGGTAAGTTCGGTGACTCCTTAATTTCCAGAAATGGTCCTATCGCTTGACCGCCTAGATCGTGTGATCTAACGCTTTTGGATTATTTCCTTTGGAGCCATATTAAGTCGAAAGTTTACAGCAACCATCCTACAACTCTTGAGGTATTGGAAGCCAATATTCGTCAAGCCATAGTTGAAATACCGGCTGAAATGTTACACAGAGTTATCGAAAATTGGCGTGAGCGGATGAACGTGTGCAAGAGGAGCCGCGGTGGCCATTTGGCCGATATTTTATTCAAATCATAAATCGCATAAAATTATCTTTCAAATAAAGCAATCAGAAACATATTTGCTCGAAAATTGTGTGTTTTATTCAAATTTACGTTCTTATTTGGAAACCCTATGTATGCAACGGAATCTTTCAAATTAATATTCACCCACTTCCAGACGTATGATTAATTTGAGTTTTTTGTGAACGTATTAAAAATCGATAGCAATGCAATAATTTTATAAAGTTTCCAAATTTAAGATTGCGGATCCAAATGACGACCAAAAAAGTTAAGCTTAAAGGGATTGCCATAAAAGTCAGCACTATGGGAATTCTGGGGTCACGGATTTCGAATCTGCCATCAAAATTTCCAAATATGAAACCATCCCCACTTCCCGGGTTGGTAAGGGGGGGGAAGTAGGAAGGTAGTATAAAATAAAGAAAGATAAATTTACTAATACTGTTGACCATGAAATCGTACTGCATAAATTTAAGTGTCGATTTGAATTTTCTTCTGGATCCTCTTTTTGGGCGTTCCACATGATTCTATTCTGGGGCCTGTTTTGTTCTCTATATATATTGGCGATTTAAGAATCGCCAGAATGCTACGGAAAGTCAACAACACAGCAGCCTTCGACTTCCATGTTGGCAAAGCAACCTTAGGCATTCCCTTTACTCCCCCAACCCACCACTACTATAATAAGCATTGTAATTTTTAATTAGCTAAGGCTTTCAATCTGGCAATTTGTTTTAGTTTTTAGTTTAATGTAGATAAATCTGTAGCTTGCATTAAGCGAAATAAATAAATAAGTACCCTTGAATTGAACTGTGATATAACATAGTTCAGTGTGCTGATGATGTTCAACTATACCTTTCAGCTCCAAAGAAAGAAATTTGTTATATATGTGAGTGGGCCAAGTGCTAATCAATTACAAGTTAATTACTGCGACTACCTCTATGCGTGCCTACTGCTTGGACTATGCAACGTTCAGTAAACTCCTTGAGGCCTTCAATGCCTGTATCCGATTTGCTTACTGTTTAAAACGTTTCGACCATATCTCGCCTTTTGCGAATATAATTCTCGGTGTGACACTGATTGAACACTTGAACTTCCGGAAATGTGTTTTTATGTATAAGATTATACTTGGTCATCAAATCGACTTTCTTACTTACTTATGTGTACGTGATAACGTTAAGTTATTCAATTCTATTCGTATGCGTATTATTCATGTACAAATGTTCAAAAACTGATTTTTTGTTTGCACTTCCAAATTGTGGAATAACTTACAAAGAGTATGTAAATTTGCTACTTCTGAAAGTCAATTCAAACGTTTGTATATTCACGACTGTGTAAATTGATAAAATTAGCGCCAATTGTTTTAGTTTTGTTGTACACTTTAATTTGTTGATTATTCTTTCGTTTTTGCGTGGCTTTTATTGCTATTATTGTAACAAACAGATTCATACTCCTAATATTGACGGCATTAATATTTTTAAAACAAATGTACGCATTTAAGCTCTAAACCTTTGTACATGTCAATGATTGAATAATTATTATTATTGTTATTTATTAAATACTCGTTTGTCACCCAAACTAATCTGTTAATTGTGTAATTAACTACGCGCAGTCACCCCCGTGTTCGTCATTCCTATATGAAACAACAAAAATTGTTCGGTACATACCCGTTGAAGGCTTACAAAAGTTCCTCTAGAGAACACGACCAGCAACCTGAAAGAAATGGAAGAGAAACAATTTAGTTTTTTCTCTACGTGCCTCTACGGACATTCTGTGATTATCCCAGGAAAAAGGCTTTCTGTGTTTCCTGAACTGCATGAGTTCACATCATCGCCTGAAGGTCGAGAAGATGTCATTTTAACGTGTCAAGACCCTTTTGCCCAGAGTAAAAAAACTGGTAGTCAGGGTAGTTGAAAATTATTTGAAAATTGGATAAAAGCAGTTGCAGGTTTCGACCAGAGTTCAATTAGTCAACTTCAAGAGCAATTAGGCAGCGTGACAGGCGTAGTTCGGGATGGAGGGTCATCAGGAATAAATAACTAACTCAGCAGCAGAGGGCCATCGACCTTCGGATGGGGTGGGCCCCTTGGCAAGGGCCGGTTGAAGAGAGGAAGTTGTGTGGTGGGTCACAATGAAATCGGAGTTTGCTATGGGAGTCCAACTCCTTTTCAGCAGACTTCTAAATCACCGTTCCCAGGCAGGGCGTCACACCGGGATTCATTCTGGCTACGCCGACCCGTGACCTCTGCAACAATAATTCACTTCACTTCATTTCCGACATGCCAGACAATTGCTTTGTTATAGCGATGTAAACAGTTTAAAGGGCCGCCCCAGTCGCTGCACATGTACTCGTCGTACCCTCCCACGGCCCGCCTAACCTAATTAAAAGAGGCTCATTTCGGTGATTACAACTCGCCCCCCATTCGCCTGGCAGAAGGCCGCGCTTCATTACACGGGCTCAGCGAAGATTAGAGTACTCTCCATTAGAGCAGGCAGATTTCATTTTCCATAATGACAAACGTTCGCCGTCCAAATGAAACGGGGTCATTATGCTGGCCGTATGCATCCTCGCAGCGCCCATTAACATTGCACCGAGCGGCCAGTAAGTTTGGTGGTGATTTATGATCCAGGCAACTCCCCTCGGTGCCTGGGCTCCAAAAACAATTTCCAGTGGCACTCAAAGGTTAGATAATTTGCTGTAGTTGTTTTGTTACCTTGATCGCAGCCCAACCTTACACCCCACCCCACACGCATCCAGACAACTCAATTCGGTAGCCAGGACAAGGGGGCAGGAATGTGTTTGGGTAACGCAATTAAGCCATCATGCCCAGGTGCACACAGGTATTTCCCGGACAAGTCCCCCTGACCCAGGAATGAAGGGCTTCGTGAAGAATCTCACCGAAATTGAAAATTTCAAGAAGTTTTATTGAATTGGAAAGGTTTGAAGGTTTACATAATTTGTTGGCCATCTCTTAAGGGTGTAAGGGTGATCTTTCCATATAATTGTAAGTGGGGTGCAGGTGTGCTGAGGTTGCGTTTAATGGGCAGAGCCCTCCACCCTGATGGGGTCAGCTCCAAGAGGAGCACGGCATGTTTAATTAAATCTCTGAAATTTCCTGGGCTGATATGTGCTCCTTTACATTCCACGATGTACTTTGGGCAGCAACAACTGTGGCGTAGGTTTCGTAGGGTACAATGAGTGTCTGCAGCAACATAATAGTGCACCAGCCGGTGTACACCGGAGAAAGGCGGACCTGGCAAGTATTTGTTCTGGAGTGATGCCAGCATTAAGCAGTTTACTGAAAATGGCATCATACGGCGCAGATGAAGCTCAATTAATCACGATAGGTGTGCATATGTTGGTCCTTAAATTAAACGACGGACCGGCATGGTGCAGAAATGAAATGATGCAGAAGCTTCGTCGTAGGAGTAAGCCGATCATTGCGGGTTTGGGGTGCAATCTGCTCCCATTCAAATCAAGCAGGGGGCTGTTCTCGACGCAGTGAGGACTTCAAGGGCCTTATCATGCACTTACTGTCGGAAACAGATGCAAATTAGAAATATTCCTTCAAATCGGAAAGTTGCGTCAATGGGATAAATTAAGTCGGTAATGAATCACCACCATTATCAATCGCATAAGTATATTTGAGCGGCACCATTTCGAAAGAATATCGGTTTTAATTAAAACACACTCATCGAACGAGATCAATTTTTATTAAATAGAAAGCGCGCTGGCGTCTCTGTCGCGGATGCGAGTAGCCAAAAGTGTTTAAGGCAATGAGAAAATGGCGATACGCCCCAATCAGGCCCGTACCCAAGAAAATTTCTCGGAGGGTTCTTAACGCTTTACACGATATCTGTAATCTGTGGCGGATCTAGAATAAATTGTTATGGGGGTGAGTTGATTTTCGGAATTATTTTTCGCACGAATTAATAAAACATAATGAAAACAAGGTCCTGTTGCTGAGGAAAAATCCAAACTTAGATCACATTGAGAAATAAATTTATGATGAGAAATGTGTAATTAATTTATTTCGCTCCAAGTAGGCGTATACGCAGCAAAATTGTTCGGGAGTGGTTTGCATAAAAACAGACGAATGCCCATGTTCTCAAACACATTTTGCCAGGGCCGAGCAATCCTATTTTCAGGATGGGTACTTATGGCGCCCTTAATTAGGGTGGCCGGAGAAGTGACGTCCAAATGTAAAATTTAGGTTCCTCACATTGAGAGGTATCCGAATCACCCCTGTCTGTGTTTCGCAATTCTGAGCAGTTTTCGAGTTACAGGATGATTCATAAATTCGGGATGTACATTATTATTTTATTTTTATCTTTTGATCTACTCAACGCAGAGATATAAAACTCACGCCAAACAACTACTATCTTAATGTAATTCCCAAAAATGCCACCAATGTTGATCTACCTCTATCCACTGCAGATACAGTCATTGCGAAAGTGAAAAAAAACTCCAAAATTTCTTGAATTTCACGTTTTTCCCAATTTTTATTGAATTACCAATCTTATTGCCTTTCCATAGAAGTACAACACGTCCAGATAGAGAAAGGATATACGAATTTATGCGTAGAAAACCGTTTGCGGAATATTCACAATTCTGAATTTTAAAATGTATTTTTTTCAAATTTAACGTTTGTAATGTACTGACATTAACTGTAATAAGTTTTTAATTTAAGAAAAAGCATTTCGGGGTTTACCTAAGTTGAATTTTTTATAAAATCCACAATTGCTTTCCTACCTATAAAATCGTATATTCTTTCTCTACCTGGATGTGCTGCACCTCTATGGAAAGGTAACAAGATTAGTGATTCAATAAAAATAAAAAAGAGGTGCATTAATTACATGACTTTCAGAGAAAAATTGGGAAAAACGTGAAATGTAGGAGATTTTGGAGTTTTTTTTCAATTTCGCAAGTGACTGTACCTGAAATGGTAGAGGTGGACCAAAATTGGTGGCATTTTGGAAAGCACAATAAGATCGATCAAAAGACAAAAATAATATAATAATGTGCATCCCGAATTAATGAATCACCTTGTAGTTCAAAAATAATACATGCGGGCGATCATCAAAAAGATAAGATATTTCTAGCAGACCTGCACACCTGAAATTTAGTACGAATAACTGTGATTTTCCCCCTCCTACCTCAAAGGGTAGTGGTAGGGGTATGGGGGCTGCAGATTCTACTGGCAAAAACAGGTGAAAGTATTTCTAGCAGACATACAAACTTGAAATTTTGTATTTAGTTAGTCTTTAGTTTATAGAGAAAGGAAAATTTTAAAATTGTGAAATATTCTTTCTACTGGTTAATATTACAAAGAAATTTATATGTAGGTGGTGAACTAAATATTCCTTACTACCAACTATACAAATAATAATCAGACAGAGTCTATTCCTCCTACGAACTGCAACACTAATTCATAGATCACTCCAAGTCTTTAAAGATTAGTTTCAAAAAATTCGTGGCTTGGCCATTACGCAGCATGTACTGTGTACTGTATATGTAATGTGTATACACGACCATGTATATATATATACGGATACAGTTAATTGAGGCCATTACCTACCGTATCGTTCCTAAGGTTATCCTTTAACATAATTTATGAGAAATGTCCTTTCTCAAACTCATACCTCACTTTGGCTGCTCATCCATAAAATTGGCAATATTCCTGTAACCCATAAATAAATAAACAATAAATTAACTCAAATGCCATGAACTTTTCAAATGAGACTGAGCAGTTTACCCTTTCTATAGATTTTATGGGCTCGTAACTCTACGAAGAAATCGGGCTCGGAATGTGATTGACCTTTTTACTGAGCTATTAAATATTCATACCGGAAAAATAGTTCTAATATTAAAGCACCAGCAAATTACGAGCACCAAGTCGGAAAATTTAAGGCTGGGTGCCCACAAAAGGTAGTAAAACGAGGTAGGATTGGACCACCGGGAATTAGATAACTGATAACTCGAAAAATCGATTGGCAAACTATCTAAAATTCGTTGTGACTATCTACTTCATTAGTGTAGGGGAACAGCACATATCGAGTCCAAATCCAAAAACTTTTGACATATGATATGGCTGAACTTCTTTGCGTGAAGAGCCGTAGGTATGTACATATGTGTAGGGATATGTAATTTATTACATGCGTGTGTTACTCGTATGTAAAAAAAATGTTAATTTCCTTATACGAGTAGAAAAAATGCCAACTTCATATTTCTTCTTGTATCTTTGAGATTTCGTATGAGATCTTGCGTGTTTATTATATACAGGGTGAGGATTTGTAGTAGATTTAAACAATGTTTTGTGTATGGGTATGTAATTTCATAAAAACAAACAATCCCTTTTGCGCTAATCGAAATTTAAACGACTCCATGATTTTCAAAGTTACTTTTTTTTTTCTTTGCTTTTCTTTGAACTCTGAAAAGAAAAAATTCTGTACTATTTGTCTGTACATACAATACAGCATAAAGAATGTTATTCTTGTAAAAGACATTTTGCCAAACATTCTGACAATAAGATTAATGGCACCCATTTACGGGTACCTTTCATTTTAATAAAAATTGTCTTAGCTTTCGGAAAATGGATTAGGAAAACTTTTATTTCAAAATTTGATTCTTCTGAAGCACCGAAGTACGGGCACTCTGTTAAGCAAAGTGAATTACACGCACCACGTACGCCTTACTGGCGAGGTAAATATCATCCTTGTTGTGCCATAAATATTACAGGATGTCAAGAAAATTTGTAAAAGTTAATTGAATTACAAATTGATGATGTATTTGGGCAGTTGCTTTCACCATAGCTTGTTGATTCATGTGATTTATGTGGCGGCTGTATATTTTTCGTTATCGATAACATTTTCCGCGCCATTAGTCATCATTTTGATTTAATTAAAGAGAATTTTATGCTCAGTAGCGCGTGTACGATAGGTTGTTCACAAACCGCACTAGAACACCAAGTATGCTTTAGATTTATTTTTATATACTCTGTTCAGTGGTTGGGTGCATTTTTCTTTAATTAAGGCATCTATAGAAAATATTTTTGAATAATCTATATTTATGTCACAACTGCAAGAGCATAAATTTCCATAAAACAAAAATTGCAAATAAATTACGCAATCCTGCATTATATATAAATGCATGTGTCGAGCAGATTGCGTAGTTAAAATGTTTTAGTTATTACAAAATTTGAATTAAAATTTGCCTTATATGTTATCTCATGTCTCTCTCATGTATGGCTAACAAATTTGCCCGCTTATTTTTTTCTCAACACTAAGCGTATCATGACCAGACTGGTGACCGAATTACATATATTGTAAATTCCAACGTGGGTAAAAAATTCAGATAATTAAAAAAAAATTCTGTGTAGGTGCCTATAAATTTGCTGCAAAATTAGTATGTAGAAAATTAATTACTTGGCATTTTAATGGTGAATTTGTATAGCGAGGAGTAATTCGTGGTATTTACTTTTTTGTAGAGTAAATATATAAATTACGTTACCATTTGATAACTTCCCCCGGAAAGCCGACGCAGCAACTTCCGGGCTACGAGTTCCCAGAACCTAGCGACGCCGACGCCACAATATTAACACGAAGTCACGTAGCGTCGTCACGCTCGGCGCCACACGAATCAGCAGCATTTTAGCAGACAACAAATTCCTGGAACTCGGCTACGATGATCTTTCTACCGTGATCAAGCTTCCGACTTCCGAATTCTACTAAGAGTCAGCCGATATTTGTTAAGGGATCATTCTGGTTTATAATTTTCAAAAAATCCATTTTTTTTTGGATTTTCCGCAAGTATATATATATATCTGTAGTATTAGAATTATTATATATATATATATATATATTATAGAAGTATTGTGTCAAAAAACTAAAATGATCGGAGCAGTCCAAACATAGTATTTTGTGACTTGTTCGTAGCAACTTTTACTACCTGAGTGCGCTCGCCCGTATGCTTATTGTCTAATTTACACACCCTACCTTTATTCATTGGTCCAAATATCGCAAAGCTGAAGCAGCAAATACTCTTTGTAATTATAAACATCCTCCTGCTCTTGCTGCAGAAGTTCAAGGAGCTTTAAAGCCGATCTATGAAGACCTGACGAAAGACGAGTTGCTTGAAAGGTGTTTAGGTGGGCATACACAAAATAACAACGAAAGTTTCAATAAATGTGCTTGGAGTATGGCGCCTAAACATGTACCTATTTAATGGAAAAACAATAGTTGAAATTTCATGTAAAATAGCAGCTTGTATTTTTATTGAAGGATTTGATCCAATATAAAAAAAAAATGAACGTCATGGGCATCAAACTCGGCCCAATCGCCATCGATTTCGCCAGAAGACGTGATGATGGGCGTGTGCGGTTAACAAATCGTTGCAGTTCCCAATCATCTAAAGATGACCAGAACAAACGCAAGGAAGGCTAGAGTGGAAGAAAATGAAGTTTTCGAAGAGGCAGAAGGCATTTTGTATAGTGCAGGCATCGCTGATTAACTTTAGGTAATACTTTTCCCTTAACCCATTAACGCCGAGGTGATCAGAATTTTTACTAACTTTTCAACGTGTTTATTTATTATGTTATCGGACCAAAAAAATAATGCAATACCTCTATTCCTACGCGAAATTTGATGCTCTTTCAGAATCTGAGCTCAAAATTTCGATTAGACACCGAGGAAAAAAAATATGGTCGATTGAAACGTGGAAAACGTGAAAATTTTCGAACAAAAAAATTTTTCGCATTTCTTTTCACAATGATACCGCAAAGGTATCAACTTTTTACTATGATCAGAGGTGATCATGGCACTCGAACATTACGAGGAATTTTTTTCAGAAAATTTCATCGACGCGTTTTTTCAAAATGGCGGCGAGAATGAAAACATTTTATAAAATCTTAATCTATCGGTTTCTTAAAAACTATAAGCTTTAGACAAAAATTTCTAGGAACTAAAATGTCTTAAAATTAGTCAGAGAATACTCTCACATTTTTTCAGAATTTTTGGAGACAATTTTTGAATTTTGAGGAGTGTTCCTTGACTAATTTTAAGACTATTTGTTCTTAAAAATTTTTTCGTAAAGTGAAAAAAGCACCCTGAAACGTGAGAGGCAAGGGGAATCACGAAAAAAAAGCACCCCAAAGGAGACAAAGTTCTACCACGTTCAAATTTTCAGGTATTTTTGAAAAAATGGATTTTTTGAAATTTTCGAAAATCAAAAATTGTCCCCAAAAGTTCTGAAAAAATTTTTGAGTGTTCTTTGACTAACTTTAAGACATTTTGGTTCTTAGAAATGTTTGTCTAAAGTTTATAGTTTTTAAGAAAACGATAGATTAAGATTTTATAAAATGTTTTCATTCTCGCCGCCATTTTGAAAAAACGCGTCGATGAAATTTTCTGAAAAAAATTCCTCGTAATGTTCGAGTGCCATGATCACCTCTGATCATAGTAAAAAGTTGATACCTTTGCGGTATCATTGTGAAAAGAAATGCGAAAAATTTTTTTGTTCGAAAATTTTCACGTTTTCCACGTTTCAATCGACCATATTTTTTTTCCTCGGTGTCTAATCGAAATTTTGAGCTCAGATTCTGAAAGAGCATCAAATTTCGCGTAGGAATAGAGGTATTGCATTATTTTTTTGGTCCGATGACATAATAAATAAACACGTTGAAAAGTTAGTAAAAATTCTGATCACCTCGGCGTTAATGGGTTAACAAAACTTTAAACGCTTTTCTCAAAACTTTTTTACGGCCGGCGGCCGTGATTTCTCCGAAACTGCTGGACCGATCTTCATAAAATTTTAACCACATATTATACACATAAACAGCGCTCGCCTGAACTAATTTTAATTTTGATTTTCACTACTTTTTTTGGCTCAAAAACAGTGAATAAAACGCAATTTTGGAATTTTTTTTTTAATGTCCGCCATTTTTTTATTTATCGGTAAAAATTAATATCCGTAGTTCGGATCAGATCTACACACATACTGAATGTAAAAAATTTTGATTTTTTCATTTTAGATGAGCCATTATCGAGATATCACGGCCGCTAGCGAACTATTTTTTTTCACGGTGTTACCGTCACCCGCCATTTTGAACTATTAGAAGAGTGAAAAAATTTTTTTTCTATGTACATACTCTAAGAGTGTATTAATTAACCTCAATAAACTTTTTATAAATATTTAAAACAATTTCTTCCTAAAAAAATTAATGAAAATAGCCATTTTTTGACCGCCAAAACCAGAATGATCCTTTAAGTGATTTTAGTGCTTGTTATGCAAATTATGATTAAAGTAATAAAAGTGATGTCTTGAAATAAAAAGATTTGTATTTTTTATTGATCCACAAGACTAATACGTTAAATTATATTATATTATCTCCGTTAAGATACCTAAAGCTCCTACACTCCTAACAAAGTGTGGTACCCAAAAGTTGTCAAAAGTTTCGTTACTCTCGATAAAATGTAAAAGGCTTTCCAATCTCGGGATATCCGGATTTAGTAATTCTTTCTATAGTCACAAAAATACTCAGTAAGCTTTGCCATTTTATCATGGAAAGATACCTACGCAGTTAAAGACAATTTTGGGCGTGCATCAAATAACTTCTGGCCAGAGCCGATTAATAAAAAATTAAATAAAGTTCTTATGAGTATTTAATGAACGTTTTGTTTGCTGCAAAAACATGCACATTGCGCCCGTGGCGAGGGGTAATGAATGTGGGCCGGTCAGCGAGCGCACTGAAAGGCCACGTCGACAGACTTAATAACAACTTCGAAATTAATCATATCATGACTGAATGGTTAAAATCAAAATGTCCCAAAACATTTTTGGTTGCATTTTAGGAGATCTATCGAAAAACACCTCACTCAATGGGTTAATAAAATATATGTAATAATTCCTTGTTCGTTTAATTGAAGGTTGCAACTTGCTTTGAGCAAGTACATACCTGGCGAAAGATATTGATGGCTAATGACATATGGTGAGAAGTTTTGATTCCATTTGTTAAAGCTAAATGAACCCACGCCATTTATTATGGTTAAACTATGCCACAATGTACCCACACGTAATGTATACAAGTAAGTCTTAAGAACACGATCAATTACCCCCGTGTTCGAGTGAAACATAAATAGGCAATGGGGCTACTGTCCTGCCCCCTCCCTCGGAGTAAGGTAATCACGTTCACATGAGCACTAAAAGTAATTTCAGACATAGCTCCTTATGGCCTACGAACTTCTAAGAGCTTTTACTGCCAAGAAATAAATCAGGCGCTGCAGAGCGCCCAGTGCAAAGACCCACAAATTGAATTGTTTCAGACGCTATCTCGTTACCGCCTTCTCTGCTGTTAAAACAGAAATAAATCCGGAAATGTATTATTCAATCAGATGGAAGTCACCCCAGCGGAACAGCCGAAAATGTGCGATGACATCATCATTTATTGCTCCCAGGTGACTCGAAAGAGGTACCCTGCTCGCCTGTCGCACTCCGCCTTATCGCATCAGTGTCAAGGACTCGCCAAGAAGTTCCTTTAAATTTATTGCAGAGGGCACATTTCTCATGTTCCATCCAGCCGCATGACATTATTGAGGCGAATTTGCCCCGATGAATACGTAACGTGCCCTGGGCAGCCCTCGTGGCCCCGCACTTCCAAAATAAGAGATACGTAAATTTGGCACCGGGGCGTTGGGGGCAGTAGGTGCTTGATACAATACCTGAAATCTGGACTGATCGAAGAGGCACATCGGGCCCAGGACGACCCCTGATCCTGCGACAAATTACATGCTACGATGCCCAGGAGTACACGCTGGTTAATATTGCAATCAATATCCTTGGAGTGCAATAAGGCGGGGGACGTGATTTCCGTGTGATGTGACACAGAAACCACTGCCAGCTCCGTCTGCGGGTTTACTCCTGGACACAGCCAAGAAATTAGCTCGACCAGGACAGAATCACCTGTCCAGAGCTCGTTCATCCCACTTTCGGACTTGTCCCCCCTAACAAAGGACTGTGAGTAGCAGAAATGTATGGTGACACGGAGCATAATACACGTGTGTAACTCACCGGTGTGGCATGGTTCATTAATGTTGTGAAAAGCTTTCAACGGAATTTAAAGTTTTCCGGTCCCGTTCCCGGAAACTTTGTTCTGCCCTCCTGGGTAGCCACCGCCACCCTCCTGCCAGCAAACGTCCATTCGATAAACTGGGCTGAGCGATGTATGCAGGAAGTTTACCCGACCATTTTCCTGGGGGATTACTAAAGGGGAGGATACCTTAATTAGTCACTGTTGTAACCAGAGGAAACGCAAGGAATTAATGGAACCAACAGAACATTAAAGGTTAAGAAAGCACGAAGTCTCGTCCTTCTTCATCGCTATGCATGCGATGCACATGCACTCATGGGTTCATGCGTTCCCCAGGGCACCATGTTTCCAAGTGAATTGGACGGGAAACAGACAGTTTCCCGAATTAATGAAGGCTTTTTATGTGACTTGCTCATTAAGTCGGCAATTTGGAATAAAAAAGTCGGATAATTCTCCCGAACGTGGTGAACAATGCAGTCAGTACTTGTGGAGGATTTATTAAAGCAAACGTGTAAACAATTTTATTTTAATTACAAGTCATTTTATAGTCAAGCAACTCACACGATTCTTTATTTGGAGATTGTTAAGAATGTCCCCTGAGTGGTTATGCACCCTGGAAAAAAATGGTTACTACATTTGAACACATTATAAATTTTATCCGAAACTTTATTTTATAGGTACCTACAGTTAATGCATAGTAGGGCCACTGGAACACTCCCCACATACGTTTCACCACTCGGATTCCACAAGAGATGGCCACTATCTTGAGATTTGAGGGTGAAGTCAATTATTTTGGTATGGTATATGTATGTATATTGTATTTATGTGAGAAATAAATAATGCTAAAATTGTTGAGGATAATATTTCTAACGAATTTAGTGTGACCTTCTTTTCGAAATTTTGAGAAGAATACTGGAAGCATTTAGCTAAGGTGTTAAGCTACATAACGGTATTGAGATGTTGCATTTGTCAATTATAGATGATAGACAGGTAATTTTCGTAGCGCAAGCTTTCTGATCCTGTAGGTCTGAGGAGTGAAACGTTGACAACGTCAAAAGCTATTTTTCCCACACAATTAATTAATTAATTGTACCCTCTTGGGGGTTGAATTTTGAGAAATGGTGAAACACGTATATTATGTATTATAACACAGCGACATCGAACTCACGCCAAACAACTACTATCTCAATGTGCTTTCCAAAAATACCACCAATGCTGATCTTCCTCTATCACTACATGTACAGTCACAAGTGAAAGTGGAAAATGTCTCTAAAAGTTCCCAAAAATCACATTTCTTCCACAGAGTTTTTTAATTTTTCATTTTTATTAAATTGCCCATCTTGTTGCCTTTCCAAAAAGGTACAAACACGTCCACGTAGAGAATGAAAAAACAAATTTGTACGTAGAAAATCTTTAGAAAAATTAAAAAAAAAATCTGAATCTTACAAAAGAAAAAAGTCATGTAAATGCGAGTCAGACTGGCGCGTAAAGGGTTCCGAATATTTGCCGCTAATCAAATGACTGTAACTTAAAAAAATATTTTTTCATGTCATATACCTAACTGTAAATTAATTTTCGGACTTTTTCCTTTACTTGTGTTGCGAGACTTTGTTTCTTGCCAAATTTCATGATTCATAGGTCAACGGGAAGTACGCTATAGGTTTTGATTTATTTGCGAGCGTCAAAATATGCGGCATAAATGACCGTATTTTTTGATTGCGTTGACTTAGAAGTTTGATTTTTTTTACAGCTCGAAGGGACCGTAGACCTAAGTAATTGATATTAATTAAACTTGATACCTCCCTGCGTTCCTGAGAAAAGGGTCTTAACTGACAGACGAACAACGAAGTGATTCTATAAGGGTTCCTTTTTTCCTTTTGAGGCACAGAACCCTAAAAATTAACTCAAATTAACCCAAAATGGTTGTTCTTCCATTAAAACTCATCACAGTTAATGGTAGTACGTTACACACGTTAAATTAATTTTTTTTAATATCCCGGTAAAGGTTTTCGACTTATAAATATAATAAGAAATAAATTATACCTTCAATCCAATAAAATCATAATATAGATAATATAAAATAAATATAGATCAACATTGGTGGCATTTTTGGAAAGCACATTGAGATAGTAGTTGTTTGGCGTGAGCTCTATCTCGCTGGGTTGGGTAGATCAAAAGATAAAAGTAAAATAATAATGCGCATCCCGAATTTATTAATCACCCTGTAACTCGGTTGAGATGACATACAATTTTTGTTTGTCTAAGTGAGATCTTCTGCATGCGTTATACGAAACACCCTGTATATAGATCAACGCCCGCCTGAGGAAATATGGGTCCCTCCTTTTCGGGTCTTTCGTTGATCAATTTTTGTGTACTGGCAGCCCTTAACGGTTGATGTAGGCTAGAAGTTAACTCCTCGGTGACATATCTTTATGATTATGATCAAAACCCTTGGAAAGCAAATTTCTAAATTTTTGTTGAAGTCAAATTGCCGTCGGTCTTTTTCCACACAACGGAATTTAAAGAATTTCGGGGTATAATTTAATCGAAAATTGAAAAAGAATTTCACGGCTCATTGGCTTTCGAAGAATCTCAAACATTGCCCGGAAGGCTATGCTTTTGCTCTGCCTGATTAAGGAAGGAGATGAAAGGAATAAATTATTCCAGACAAATTCAAAAGACAATTGCGATGTTAGGTATACGATCTGAGGCACCTTCTGACTGTACCCCGCGAAGGCAGCAGCAAATTGCTTAACATACACCCAGCTCCAGCATCCCCAAAGATTGTCGGTGAAAACGACAGCGCCGGCAGACATAATCCTGTGATTGGTGTCAAGTTCCCGGTAGCTCATATCTGGCAAATGAACACCGTGTGCTACAAAGCAGAGCTTAAAATAAATCTCCGCCCGAGATAAGAAGAGTGCGCCGGTGGAGGAGCACTTTAAAGTTCTTGAAATGAGCAGGAGGGGAGGCTGTCTGAATTCCTTGGCTTCATCTTTTTCTCCGACTCAAAGGATGAAAGGCGGAACAATTGGAGGAATAATACGCGCCAGGGACTTGTGCTGCGAGGTCTATCTGCAAAGGATCAGTCCAAACAAAGGCGTACATCGGCATATCAGTGAGAACATGTGCTCGCGCCAGTACTTCAACAATGTAGGGCTAGGCTAGGGCTCCTGTAGAATAGGAGGAGGGGGGCTGCCCCTTGGGCTGTGGCAAAGTTTCATTGAAAGCTGTTCAGTCCTTTCCAGTTCCGCTGATTCTCTTGATTCGGATGCTCAATGGAGTGTCAGTAATACACAAGGTTGCCGTACATAAATTTAAATGCGCTGCAAACAACTCAGCGGCCTGCGAGGGTGAGGGTACAAGGGGCCGCCGGAAGAGGGTGTGGAAAACTTTCAATCCGTTAGTTTGCGAAGCTCGCCTTTTCCCTAGTTAGGACTCATCCCGAGACACGTTTGTGTGCGTGTGATTTCAATTTTTTTTTCAGGCGCCCAAGGGATGTCGTCTCCGTTACGAGCAGCACAAGAGCAACACTTTGAACGGATCAGAAAAACAGGAACTTTAGGGATGGGTTCGTCATATAGAACTGGAAGATCTGATAGGGTGCATGGGTGCCTTGTCAAGGGCAGGATCCTGCTGGAAATGCGAAAGGGAGACGTGCTTGGAAACACCGAAAGAGACTCGGTCTAGTAGAGATTGCCGGCAGTTCTGCGAGGCGCCTTTAAATTTATGTAGGAGCGGCGGAGATAACAAACAGGGAAAACAAGGAGCTATGGGACGCTGCGTTATGGGTTCCAAAATTGGCCAATTCCGGTAGCGTTTTGCCGCCGTCACGTCTACCCTTTTCCTCGTCCTCATTCGATTTTCGTTTTTGTCGATAAGATATGGTTTTTATTTTTATCTAATTTTGGGCCGCGTAATGGGAGCCAGCTTCAGTCACATTCTGTCGTCAGCCGGCAGCACCGCAGCGCCTGCCGCCAAACGGTCGACTCTCGACTTGCGATCCCTGCAGGTGAAGTTGAGGCCCAGGCGTGTAAAGGGGGAGTGGATTTCAGATGCTGAAAAGCATTAAGCCTTTGTAAATGGATTTCCTGGAAGCAAATGGGAAAATTCTTCTGGCTTTAAAGGCCCCAGGGAATCACTGAGGCTTAAAGTGGTAAAACAATTTTTTTTTATATTTGGGTATTTAAACCTGAAGCAGCGGGCGATTCCTTTAGCAAATCCAAGGAGAACCGCCTAGGATTTAAAGTATGTTAAGGAGGGATTAGTGCCCTGATAAGATTACCTGCCGAATTTCACGTCCATAATGGATTTCGGCTTCTGTACCGGTTCCGTTCTATTCAAGAAAACAAGATCCAGACATCGAATAGAGTTAAGAATTAAACGCTGAACAAATTTCCTTCTTTTTAAATTCCCGGCTTTTCCTTTTCAATGGGGAAACTGGTGAATGGGCCTTGTAGAGTAGAATGGCTCCTTTTAGGGCTCTTGTGATTGTATTGATTTTGAACTTAATAATGGAAGAGCTCATGTGGAATGAAAGTGACAGCAGACGTCTCTTGATCGAAAAGGGGTCGGAAAGAAGAATGCCGTTTATTTAGCTAGATTGGGAACGCTGATGGTGAGAAAATTTCTTTATGAACTACTGATCCCCCATTAAAGCTTCGACGGGGTTTTTGGGGAGCGCATATAATCGATGTGAATATGTGGGCGTATTAAATTCTCAACGTGACGACTTTGTCTCAAGTAAAGGCGTTGATTTATGCCTTAATTCCTACTTATTTCGTGCATGATGAATGCGTGGATTCTTATATGCTTTATATAACAGATACTAGCAGTTTTAAATATTCTTATTTTCCGCTGTAACAGAAAAAACGGTCAAGGTGAGTCGATACTTATATGCTGCGTATATATTTCGTATAACGACTATTTTTAGCGAAACCACAGTTTTCTTACGGTCATTGCGTCATCTGTTGACATCAAATCAGCACTAACTATATAGACCGGCTATAGACTCTGCTGGCAAACGTTTACTCCTCGACAAAATTAATTTTTCGATCACATTTTGACATAGTTGCGGTTGAATTTCATGAATAACGCGTAGAATTTCCGTCTTTAGCAATGATCCGAAAAATATTTGCACACACTTTTCCTCTTAAAAATTCCCATAGAAAAGAGTCCAATGGTTTTAAATCGCACGAATTTGGTGGACAATTAACTACTCCCTATCTCGAGACAACAAGGAAACTTCGTTTGCAATAACTGCATTGTTTTGACCGCAGTGCGACAGGTTGCACCGTCTTGTCGTCCACATATATTACCTAATTTTGGCCATTAAAAGTCGGTTAAACTATTGCGAGACGAATACCATTCACGGCAGCTGAATTGTCCACTTTATTACCTTTTTTTGTGAGCAAAATCCCCTTACGCCACTTCTTATGACATTTATGGCGCCACCAATCCCCTAGGTAGCTTGTAGTTATATGGCATCAAGAATTATCCACCACATGGAAAAATTTTCATAAAGGTCGGCCAACTCATTTTCCAATCTTTTCTATTCATACATAGGTAAAAAGGGTGCGTGGTCACCACACGCGTTCGAAGTGAAACTCCTTTAAAATAACACAGTGATGAATTAAGTCCGCCATTTTGAATTTGTACAATCTAGCACCACATTTGCAATCAGCGACTTCTAAAACCCCAATATACCAACTTTCATGAAAATCTGAGCAAGTACAGTATTTTGAGTTTACCATATTAAGGGGGGGGTAACGTTAATTCGGCGTGAAAAAGGCCCTTTTTCAAGAATTTTTCCAGACGTTACAGGCAATACAAATTTAATTAGTCGATCGCAGCATTATAGTACAACCTGTGAACAATATTTTCCTTAATATTTTAAAACAAAATATAAATAATTAAGCCGACGGCAGCAATTCTTCGGAGGCGCCTCGAAAAAAAGTTGTTTGTCGGTGAACAATATTACTGAAGAGTGGATCATCTGAATTAAAAAAAAAAAAATGTGTCATTAGATAACCGCTTTCCAAAGGTATTCCTGGGAGGAAATTTTTTTTTTTCGATTTTTCAATTTTTGCTGACACTTAGAAGTGAAAACACCGATTTTCGTCTAAAAAATGAACCTATTTGTTATTGTAAAATCTATAATTATGAAAAAAACAAAAAAAGCTCCCAGCGTTACCTGGTCATTTATGTAAAGAAGCTGTATACAAAATTTCAAAACAATCGGTCGAGTAGATTTTGCTCTAAACTGTTCACCGGTTTTAAAAATGACAAGCGTCAGAAAATCGCTTTAAAGTTTTGCATACCTGAAAATCGCGTAGTATACATGAAAGCAACAAACGCTCAAAGTTCTGTATCTTAGTTAGTTTTACTCCGATTTGAAATTTTGACACAACAATCTTAAGATGTTGTACAATCATATGAAACAATAAAACAAAATGAATTTGTTTATACCACAAAGTCAGCACAAAGTTCGCGCGCCACGCGTTTGCTGGGCAGACAAAACCGTATCGGAGGTACAAACGCTCAAAGCTCTGTATCTTAGTTAGTTTTACTCCGATTTGTTTGAAATGTTGACACAACAATCTGAAGATGTTGTACAATCATATGAAACAATAAAAAAAAAATGAAAATTAAATTTTTTTAATACGTTACCCCGCCCTTAAAGCCGCCATCTTGAAATTACAAAATTGCGCACCATAAAAAAAAACGACGACTGCAAAAACCCCCACATACGAACCATCATGAAAATCAAACTCACGCCAAACATCTACTATCTCAATGTCTTTTCCAAAAATACCAATGTTGATCTACCTATACCACTGCAAGTACAGTCACTTGCGAAAGTGAAACAAACGTTCTGAAATTTCCTAAAATTAACGTTTTTGTCACAATTATGCTGGTATACATACCGAAATTATGAATCATGCTGTAATTCGAAAACAGTTGAGATTTACCCACTCCTCCTGCCACAAAAATTTTGTTTGGATAGGTGGCATATATTACCTACCCCACTTATTTTGGCATGCGTTATGCGAAACCCTTAAATATATGTAATAAGCTGTTTTGTAGAAGCGTCCCTAACTAATGTATCCAAAGACATATAAATATCTGTTTCTGAAAATTAAAAGCGAAAATAAATCAATTAATGATTTTTTTAAGTGAAAGAAAAGCGGCGCCTCCAACGAGTTCGGGCCAAAAATTGTTGAAATTTCAATCATGAAACACTTGTTGTCGTTTGGAGCCTAAAGCCCTTTTCAGCCCGGAGCACTGGCGCCAAGTTTTCCGGCAGCAAACAAAACTTTTCCGATTCTGACAAGCAGAGCTATGGAGTGAGTACCCTCGATCTCTCAAAGAAATAATTTCCACCACAATGCTCTGCCCCGGGGATGATTGTTCAGCACTACCAGTGATATAAATTTATTGATTAATTAATTACAAAGAACAACAATCCGAGCACGGCCAGGAAAGGGAGCACGCACACGAGTATGTACAGCGCACAGTGCACACCTTCAGTTCCAGGCGAATCCTCAGCATGAGGCCTTTCCTATTTGCCCCCCTTATCCTTCGACGGCCGGTCGTGGAGCTCCGAACCCAACCAGAACGGCCGCATGCACTTTGTAGCTCATGAAAATTTTATCCGCGTAATTATCGCGAATATGTGCATCAAAATCGGGCTCATTCATGTTTCAGAGCCTTGGCGAGCCATAATGACGCAAGTGTTTTAGGATATCCATTATTTAGTGATAGTGCCGAAGGAGCTAGAGTGGGGACGGAGGGGCAGCGGGTCGAAACAATAGCGTGCCGAGTGTATTTTAGTTCTGGTTGTGGTTGTTCGAAATGGGGACACTTATGCTGCAGTTTATAAAGCGGTAGGGTAAGGCCACGGTTCAGTGAACCCGGGCGCAATTCTGCGCACCATTGCAGAATATTGAAATTTGATTAGAACACTACCGTGCACTTCAAGGGCTGGAGGTGCGGGAGCAACCGCCCGTAAATGACTTACCGATTCCTGCTTCCGCGCTATCTTCAGCAGACTATAATTATATTGTGGGCAAACAAAGCGAGGACGTCACGCTGTGGTGGTTCGCCTTTAGAAGCTCCCCATATGCCTTTGGTAGTAACATTCTGCCATAAATTTTGTCGACTAAATAAGTTACGTCGTTTCCGGTGCTGTTTTATGCAAAAAAAATATAAAACGACGAAGTACGAAAATGGCCAGTATGAGTGCACCTTATAACAAACTAGCTACAGTACCCGTCTTCAGCAGTTGCGCCACATCTGGGGAGGCGATTTCGTTGAGCTTTGGCGGTTACACGACCTAATCTGTTTTACGTTTTGACATTTTGTTATCGCATAAAGTTATAATAATAATGAAAAGCAAAATTCACTTTTTATCGACGTTTGGCGATTATCCGACGCTTCCAAAAATGCTCAGTATCTTACTACATGTAATGCGTGTCAGTGTAGATGTGTTTGTGTCTGCCGATGTATGTATGTGACTGTATATGTATTAGCATGTGTAGCATGTTGGGAAATAATTACCTTACCTTACCTTTACATTAAGTGCATTCTTTAAACGATCATATCAGCGAAGATACTTGCCATAATGAAAAAGGTTATATGGGAGAGTTGTGCATAATTCTATTCTCTACAAAAAAGTTCTTAACGATCTACCTTGAAAAACCAACTCGAAGCAATATATGGGTATACCTTAGTATGACTTTCAATACCCGACTATCCAGGAACCCAGCAGATTGTAACTGGGTTAGAGGTACATATTTTTCGAGATATAAATTGAGCCGTTTATTTGATTCAACGTAAAATCTATATTGTTTTTGTCCAGCTTCGTATAAATAAGTGGTTCCAAACGGAAATAAAATTCAAATAGCCTTTTTTTTTAATATCCAATATCCAAAATTCATCGCCATCAAATATATTTGACCAGAATTAGACCATTGTTAATGCATTACTTACTCAATTATGTATATAAAACTTTCAGGAAAAATCGCCAAGCCACATACATACAAATCATACAAGCCACTTTCTGTTATACAAAAATCTTCCAGTCTGTTAAAATCACCGATTGGTCTACAACGTGTTAACCAACTGTTCCAAATTTGACTTCTAACTGAGTATCCAAACTCAATTCATTAAATTTTTATAATGCATTACTTTTAGGTTTTCGTAAGGAAACCCTATGGATCTCGCTTTGTCGTCAGTCCGTAGATGTACAATACAAAAATTTTATTGAAGATTCGGGGGGAAAGGGCACGTCATTAGACGAAAACTAAAAATATGCACAAATATTTAACAATGTAAGTAGGTGTTTATTTCAATCTTCAAAAGTTTTTTATCTCAAAAGTTGTGCAAATAGAGAGCTTGAAATAGTAATTTCATGGGTCCCTTTACGGAACACTTTCATGAATCAGAAACTCATTTTTATAATTCCGATTGAGAAAGTCCTCCGGCGTGAAACAAATTCTCCATCCTGAACTCTACTGGATTCGTTTCTGTATGTTTAGCTGCATGATAGCTATGGTGAGTTCTACCGGGTTAGAAGGAATATCCTCATTTGAAAGAAATTGAGAAATTTGAATGCATACAAGCTCACACTCTATGAGGGGTTCACGCCAATTGAGTGTACTGTGTTTGAAGTGGAAATTAGTAGGTGGTAAAAGTAAATGTAATAATACGAGTATATGTTAAAATTGATGTATGGTGGACCGACTACATTATTTTTCTTCACAAACTCAAGCTCAAATTGCTATCGAGAATTTTCTTAACTAATAGAGAAGCGAACTCTACTCGTGGCATTACAGAAACACTTGTAGTTGCCAAATCATATGGTGAATAGTGTGGGGGTAAATATGAAAGAGAATGGAGTAGAATTGCATACAAAGAAATTGGGGTAACGTCAAATATAGAATTACAGTGGATATCTTCTTTATTTGCATGTTACATTATGTCAGAACAAAACAAGTGAGAGCATCTATATACTTAGAATCGTTTTGGGAAAATGTAGCTACCTCATTACCCTAATAAAAACCCTGGTACTTAGCCGGTAGCGGGCAGAGCGGGCAAACTCGGCTCTTTTGACTCCCGAGTGCATCTCAGGTAGATTTCTAGAGCTCCTCATTGCTCCTGCAAGTGCAAGCGAGAAATATTTTTGGAGCTCCTCATTGCTCCTGCAAGTGCAAGCGAGAAATGCATACTCATGTGATGACGCAGTGATGGTGGACATGGACTCACTCCTTCTCATTGCGTTAATGGAGCGATCCAAAATGCCGATCCAAATCAGATTTCGGTTAACCCCATCATCATAGTTGAAACATGGGCTATTTATGATTTGCTGTGGTACGTCCGAGCACCTAACATAGCCATGGGAAATTAGATGACACTAACCAATAGGCATTCACTGTGTTAGATTTACTCACGGATCGCTTTCTATCTTTGCAGGGGAATGATCGAGTCGCCAGCGACCGAGAGGAGAAATACCAATGGACAAACTTAATTATAAGTTAAGTAATGTGTAAAGTTAATAAAAACTCTTAACAGAAAAGAAACAAGTAGTAAAGTGTTTGGATTTTTAGAGTTTTGAGGTTATTTATTAAATATCATGAGTGTTTGAGTTTTACATTTTCATTTATTCATTAGTTATAAGATTCTTTAAAAAAAATTATTAAATGTCCCAAAACACTCAACGCTACCGCTACTACATATTTTCCAAAATCTCTCACCTACGTGGAGCCTCTAAATTCGTTGGTGGAGCCCCCCATCCGGAAAACACTTTCGGAACCGTTGAAATAAGTGAATGAATAGTTTTATTAAAACTTTAGTTATAGTCGCACTAGATGGAAGAAATTTTATAACCACCCCGCATAAGTTTTCTGCGATGAAGTGCATCAGCATTTCAACAAATTACAGATTCCTGTTGGGGGGTGGGGTATAGGTGCATATTTCAGTCACGTATTAAAAGCAAACGTGTCCGCATCGTAAAAGCGATGTTTATTATAAAATCGAATGAACGCGCTATGTGCTACGTAATAGATGCCATAAAGATCGCTATTTGGCAAATTTCTCTTATGGGAGATATGCTTGTAGGTAAGTTAATAGTCAACTGAATAAGTAAAACCTCTAATACCTGCACAATTTCATTGTTAACATTAAGTAGAAATAAAACGCCATTATCAAAAATACGAAATTACTCCCATAGTAGGTACTTCGCTAACAGGCCACGACCAGGTGTACCTAAAGTTCACTCTTTATGAGGACTTTAAACTACTGCTGGAAATATGAAAATTAAAGTTCCATTTCGGTATTTTAAAGCTTTAAATTAGCCTTCTCCCAGCAGCCCCTCGAGTTTTATCGAACCAGGTAGAAGGGCGAGTGAGATAGGATATTCCGACGATAAAATGTGTCATGTGACAGGTGCAAAGTCATAATGGTCGCTACCAATCAAAGACGCCAGGAGCGCATAAAGCCTCCAGTCTCCCTGAGTCTGCCTTGGGGTAACGTAACGACACCCTTTGATATGAGCATCCCCACAGGTCATAATATTTGCCGGTGCTGATCTTACTGATAATCATTGAATGCCTTTCACTAGTAGACGGTTCGCCCGACACGGGGTGGTCTGCGGATATTAAATGGAAGCAGTTGCCGCCACCAAGGTAGCGCGCACCCCGGCTCCGCGATGAGGAGGAAAGATAGCGCACGCAAGCACTTTTCGTCTTTTTATAATATTCCCTGTTTAAGCCCGCCGCAACGGGAACTGAACGAAGGGAGTATACGTAAATGATGAATAAATCGATCTGCGTGAAAACAGTAAAAAAACCCGGCGTTCTGAGCGATTGGGTCCCCGCACGCCGCGCCTGGTTCCGAGGTTGTGTGGGCAAAGTGCTTTTATGAAAAACACCGGAAAATTGAAAATGGGAAAGCAGTAAGCTAAAAAATTAAGGATGACTGGAATGAGAGCGGTAATTTGTGCCATGTCGGGCTTCAGTCACCACTGCGAAGGCCGTCGTAAGGTTTGCTTGCTTACACGAGTGAATCACGACAGTTGCGCCCCACAACTTTAACCGATAGAAAATGAAAGTTCCGGCAAATTGCCCCCATACCGGCGTAGATTCATATTTTAAGGGGACATTTCCCTCAGTTGGGTCGAAAACATAGCCAATATTTAGGAATTTTTTTCATGGAATCAAACAAACTAATTTGACCAAACTTTTTTCTACATTATTTATTGATCCTTCGAGTAAACAATCAAATTTTTTCAAAACATTAAAATAATTTTTAACCCCCCCTCCATGCCGTCAAAGATTGCCGTTTTTTGGAATGACGTCATACTGGTGAGCATGACTTTGTTGACAAAAGTGACCTGAAATCAAAAAATTCATAAATTTTCTTTAATTATATAGTATGATGCTCAGTATAGACCAACAGTTTTTTAAAATTCAAAAAAATAACAAAATGGCGGACTTTTGAAAAAAAGTTCATTTTTTCGGCTTTTTTTTTTGCTCTATTTTTGTTATAACTTTTGAAAAACAAAACAAAAAAAAAATTCGTTGGTCTATACTGAAAAGACATGTTTAACGAGCAAGTTGGCTGAGTTTGAGGAAAAAAACTTTAACCGGTATATCTAAAGTCATGCTCACAAGGAAAAAAAAGTGGATTGTTGGGAATTCGTGTTTAAAGTTTTAAGTCGACTTTCGACTTGCTAACAAAGCAGCCGGCCGCCGGCTGGAAGCGCGCCTCTTAAATGACCTGTATCTTTAAATCTACTTTATGAATCAATTTGGGATTTTGGTATGTTATTTTGAACACTTATATCTATCATTTAAGCCAAAAAAAAAAAATCGATTTTTTGAACCCAACTGAGGGAAATGTCCCCTTAAGTGAAGTCAACACTGCGGTGGCTGCATAGCGCACTTTTCACGGCACGCATACATCGTCAATAACGCACAGCTTTTTCTTTTCATTCCGTTTTTGCAAAAGCAAATTTAGCAACTCAGAGCTGATCCATATTAAGGTTTTAATATCCAACCTCTTTACAGGTACACTTACGATTCGCTTTTGAGCTTCACAGTTGTTGCATTTATTAAACCTTTGATTTGAACTTGAATTCAGTTATCTCTTTTACATGCACATTCATCAAAATATTCTCAAATTATCTATATAATTTAAACGCCAGCGCGAACTGGCTGATCACTCCTGTGCGTTTAGTTCTGCACTATTTGAATGAATCCAACGCTAATCGAAAGCTTATCAATAGTAGGAGAAGGGAGGGGTAAGACAGGGTAGCGGGCAAGACGGGGCAGAGGGTCTCACGTGTCGTACGAACGTCCAATCACAGCTGCTCTGGCTCATAATGACGCGACGTTGTATTGTTTCTTAGTCAGCACTGTCACCGGTTTGTGAGTTTACGTGTTTGTGACCTAGCGCCAACTGCCACTGAGCTATTAGGTCCTCCTGAATAACATAGCCACACAAAAAAAAAAAAAATTTCGGGCCCGGGGATCGTACTATGTGTTTCATATGTTTTTGGGGTCGCTGAAACTGAATCCGATGTCAGTTCAACCCCATCATGTCAGGTTTTTGACATAACCTCAAAAAACCTCAGCAAAAACGAGAGAAAAAATAACAATTTTTCAATCTGGGGATCAGGCCATGTCCTTCATATGTTTTCGGGGTCGCTGAAACCTGACGTAATGGGGTTAAATCGACATCGGATTCGGTTTCAGCGAATTTTGCGATTGGATTTGAATCTGTATCCTTATAAGATGGTATTGGCACAAGAACTCAAGCCAACCGGCCATCACATTCGTCGTCAGTCCGCTGATTGGTCACTGGAAATGTTGGAAGCCGACGGCGATTTTCATCGCAAAATCATCTTCTCAGACGAGGCTCATTTCTGGCTCAATGGATTCGTCAACAAGCAAAATTGCCGCTATTGGAGTGAGTCAAATCCCCGAGTGGTTCATGAATCAGCATCACATCCACAAAAAGTTACCGTTTGGTGTGGATTATGGTATGGTTGAATCATCGGACCTTATTACTTTCGAAATGAAGCAGGAGATGCCGTTACCATTAATAGCAACCGCTATAACACGATGTTGACCGATTTTTTTCCCCGGAATTTGATGAAATTGGTGCGGACGACCTTTATTTCCAACAAGACGGTGCACCGCCTCACAGTTCCCGACTTAACATGGCCTTATTGCGCGGTAAGTTCGGTGAGTCATTAGTTTCCAGAAATGGTCTTATTGCTTGGCCGCCTAGATCGTGTGATCTGAATCCAAAGGCGTTAATATTTCCACATTAAGTCGAAGGTTTACAGCAACCATTCCACAACTCTTGAGGCATTGGAAGCCAATATTCGTCAAGCCATAGCTAAGATACCGGCCGAAATGTTGCACATAGTCATCGAAAATTGGCGTGAGTGAATGAACGTGTGCTAGAGGAGCCGCGGTGGTCATTTGGCCGATATTTTATTCAAATCAGAAGTCGCATAAAATTATCTTCAAGCAATCAGAACTTTTTTTGCTCGAAAATTGTATGTTTTATCAAAATTTAAAGTTCGGACGTTCTTATTGGCAAACCCTATACATGCAAACGGTTGCGAGTGAAATAGTGCGTTCGGGCTACTGCGATCTTTCACTGCGCATCATCTGTCGTTTATTCTGTATTGTGTAGTGAACTATTACCATATACGTACAGTACACGTTTAATTTTTCATTTGTGCAGTCCATGAAATAAATGTGATTCAGTTTTCATAAAGTGTTATCATGGGAGACGTATTAATTTGAGTTGTTTTTAAAAAAATGTATGGCAAAATAATATTGTTTTCTGAGCAGACATTAAAATAATGTGATACTGTGTGTAACCTCAAATATAAATACATTATTTTGCCTGATGAATATGCAGACGGTAGTTATCAGCGGGAATGCTATAAAGAATTCACAGGACTTCCGGACAAATATTTTACTTCAAAACCTTCAAGTTCTGAAAAAAACAGTGAAAAAGAAAAATCAACCTGTGTACCTACAGACAACTTATTTCCAGCCACGCTGTTGATACCTGAGTTGACCATAGACCCATCTTATTTACAGTCTTCAACAGAATCTTCAACAAATACTTTAGATCAAATTTAAAAATTCCGTAGAACTAAACGCCACTTTTACAGCACATCACCACAGAACAAATTATGAAAATATTTTCTAAAGATATTAAATTTTTTACTTTTCGTAATAAAAAAATAATACAGTATTTGAAAATTTACAAACAGGAAATATTTTACAAAACTCTGCATTGATTCTGATAAAATTAATACTGCAAATTGAAAAGAAAAAGTCAGCGGCTAAAACTGTTAAAGCACAGCATTTAATATCAGGAGAAGTTTCGATACCACAAGCATTATTGGATTTTTGCTCTACCCTTCTTGGTGGGTGTAATCAAAAACGTAATTAAATATTTCTTTGAATCCAATAATACATATTCGAAATAACATTTTATTACTTTGTATAGAATGGCTATGAACACAATAACACTATTTTTTCATTAGATTTCTTACTATCAAAATAATAGTTCCCTCCTATAGTAAACAATAAGTTTTTATAAAATACTAGCAGACCCGTCCCGGCTTTGCCCGGGCATTTCTACATTTGTAAATTTGAACTGTTGCAAAATGAGTAAAATTGTTGATAGAAGCGCAGTCTAGTTTTAGAGAGAGACACACGTTTGAGACTGCCCTTCATTGGTCGATTTTTAAATGGAAAAAGGAGATTGATACTGGAATGTTGTTGTGACCTGTCTTCTTTAATTTTAAGCGCGCGATTGATCCCAATATAAATCCCGGAGTATTCCATCTCCATTTGATCTGATTTTTGCATTACCATATCTACAGAAGAGAGACTTCCATATAAGTTTCTCAGAGAGTATCAAAAAAGTGAGAGTTTTTAAGCTCATAAAAAGGTCCGCTTGACCTCTTCTGCAATATATTCAATCTAATGGAGCTTTCTCTTTTCATGTAAAATTGACGAATAATCCTTTTCATTCCTAAATTCATGCATCCTTTGGAAGATATTTAATTCTGTTCAATGAAATATTTTCATTCTGTTTGTTTTTCAATTTTATATTGTCGAAAAAAAGCTTCTGCGCATTCGTTTGGCCTCCTCTGGAATAAATTCAATAACAAACCTGTCCCTTGCCGGATTTTGCATATTTGTAAATTAAAACTGTTGTAGACCTAATGAAACTATTACATGCGCGAAGACGGTTTTTCTTTTTTCCCGCGGGAACCCAAAACAATCTTGGGATAAAATGTAGCCCGCATCATGAACGATAAAATGCTGTACCTTCCAGTAAAGGCCTCATCGAAATCGGTTCAACCGTTCTGGAGATTAGCCCTGACACATAGACAAAATTTGTTGACATGTTTGTGTAGATTTTGGTATAGTGTAAGTAAAGATATGAGCTTCGAAAAAGGCAATTATTTCAAAACCACAGACCCTAAGAACGATTATATTCAATTACACGGATTTCCGTTCCAGTTGAGTCCTCATATTTGATCCGCCATCTTGAAATACCAATTATCGATGGCAGAATAAAGATCAGCGACGCCAAAAACTCCGTATATGGATTTGTTAAGACCGAAATCCTTTCATTAGCCGATTGTTTTAGGGTCACTTTATATGCAGAAAGCCCCCCTACTCCCACGGGCAGGAGCTAAGACACTCCGTGAATATAATACCAGGGCCATTTCGCCAAGGTCTGAAGATGTATAACGGTTTAAAGATATTGCATGTATGACTTATAGTTTTCCAGATAATTTTCGTTACGCAAACTTTCTGAACATATGCCTGTTGAGTGTACCGTCAAAAAATATTTTCCCATACATATGTATATTTATACCCCCTTTTACCTCCTTGGCGGTTGAAATTTTTGGGATGCTGAAACATCTGTTCCATTATTTGTGTTGCTGAGTGTTTTCGGGGTCGCTAATCTCAAACCTACTATAAAACTGTGGAAATTAAAAATCAGACCCTTTGCGTCTTGCTGGCATTGTTCACTGTACAAAACACACAAATAGATCAAATTGAAGTACTTAATGGTAGAATTCTATATAATAATAAAAAATATATACTGATAATGTATTTGTTCTTTTGTTATTTTACCTACCTTTCACAATTATAAAATACGTATATATTTCTCTTTTAATTGAAAATGATTCCCAACAATTTTGCTAGTAAGAACTAATAAATATGACAGTTGCACTGAGAAAGTAAAACGATAAGTGACACCCGTAGACGCCTGGCGGGAATAACTGATTGAGTGGTAACTGATATATGATGTTTGAAAATTATTAAAGTACTAATATCGCTATTAAAAAATAGGGGTTGGTGGTAGAAGGGTGAAAATTTAGGGTTTTATGTATTTTTTAATGCCGAATCATAAAAAATTTAAGCCAAAAAATTTTGTCCAAAAAATAAAAAAAAATGTTACCGTTATCATTTAGGGGTATGAAAAATAGTTTACGTCCTATTCTTAGACCTACTGAATATACACACAAAATTTCATAAGAATCGGTCAAGCCATTTCGGAGGAGTTTTGTCACAAACACTGTGACACGAGAATTTTATATATTAGATTAAGATTTTTTACATACAACCGCTTGCATGTAAATATATATGTACTTCGCGCTCGTATATTTTTAATGTGTCTGACAAAGTGTAAGAACCAACGAAACTGTCTGATTACTGATAAAACATCTTTTGATAGTTCCTGCAGTAACATATTTAAAATTCAGCTTTTATACTAACGTAAGTATAATCATAATTTATTATAATTTAAGGGTGTCTGACAGGTGATTGCAACTGTACTAAGTGTCTGACAATGGACGACGTGATTTCGAATATTATTTCAAATAAAATATATTAAAACTGAGCTTTATACTTTAACGAATTTGAGGTGCGATTTTATACACCTTTGCTGCCTGTTACCTTTCAAAGCCACCGTGATCCAAACTTCATAGTCGGGGATCGTTTTCACCTGTATTAGGGACATACACAGAGAAACTTTCAGGTTTTATAACATTACGAAGGTCTGATCGTCGCGGCCTCTTGGACTATACGTACAAATTTCAGAGTTCGGGTTTGGATTACCTTTACAACTATTGATACATATGTATGTTATTTTAGTTTCTCTTGAGTTAGTTAATGATTTTACGTGAAGTAGTGTAATGTTCGTTCCCGTTAAAGGAAAAAGTATACAAAACAAAAAACCTGTTTGTGAAGAAGAGTTTACTTTAAAACTAAGGACTGGTGAGGATTAGCTATTTTATTAGATTTGGTACTGGAGCACGTATAAGTGGATTTTTGGATTCACGGCAGCTTTGATATGTGCCAGATTAATTTTATCTGCAATTAAGAGCGCTTGAGCAAGGTGGTGTAGCTGAATGGCTGAAAAATGCCAGGGCAGATTTAGCATCATTTTTAAAATTTTGTTTTGTTTTGTTTGTAGTAGTTTAGTGTGGTATTTGGAGCAGTTAGCCCAGACCGCGAAAGAGTATAACATCATCGATTGGAAAATCGTTTTATAAATTGTTATTTTGTTGTCGATGTTTAGAAAAGGCTTTCAGTTTATTAGGGGGTACAGTCGCGTTTTATATACCATACTATACGGAACAGTCTTTTCTTTGTAAGTCAATTTGCGGTCGATGGTAAGGCCAAGGTATTTTATGTCATCCTTCCATTTTCCAATTTGTTTACCAGAAAGATATAATATAAGTCACGAGGTGGGAGCTATTCTCCTGCGTGATATAAAAACGGTGATTTTGAGACGTTCATTTTCGTCTTCCATTTAAAGAAATAATTCGAGAGAGAAGTCAATGCATTTTGTAAGGTAGAAATGATGGTGATAGGGCATTTGGACTTGCAGATAATAGCGGTGTCATCAGCAAAAACGGCTCTTTCACAGTTTTTAATAGAGGGATTGTCAGATGTGAATAAATTGTATAAAATAGAGCTGAGCGCTGATCCTTGCGGAACACCCGCTGGAATATTTTGAGGCAGTGACTGAGAGTTGCCAATTTTAACTGAGAATTTTCTGTGATATAGGAAATTGTGAGTATTTTTAACTTTTCATTTTCACGTTTATACTTTACATCAGCCTTTAAGAAGTCACACTTTTCGGACAGACAGACAGACACAGTACTCGTTGTATATTCCGTTATTTTCATATTTTTTTTCTTTATTATGTAGGTAACACTAAAATGATTGAAAATGTAGGTCATTGACCTGGGAAACTGCGCTGATATGTAAAAAGTCCTTTGAATGTTTTTTATTTTCCCTTCCTACCTCCATTCGCATCAGGAGTTTGAATGCAAAATAAAAGGACAGTCGGAACAGAAAAAGACTAACGAATTTCGACTTCAGCGGGGGAGAAGTTCACGACTCACGACGAGGGCCGGTAGTTTACCCAAAAGGAGTGCTCGGGCTGTCATAATTTGCAGCTGAATAAACCATGAGTTTGTTTAAATTTATCTCGCTTGAAGGTCCTTTCTTTGCTTCTTTCAATTTCAATTTGCAGACTTCTGAGTGACAAATTGCCCTGGAATTCCCAGAGAGCCAGGGGGCTGAGCAGGGAACATCTTGTCAACACGTGACCGCCCTCTAATTCAATTTCCCACACTGTGTCCTGGGGCGGTCTGCGCCGCAACGCGGTGCCCAGCACCAATTTTTAATCCACTTTGTTGTTCGGCGTATTTCGAAAGTTCTTATGAGTCATTTGAATAAATTCATGTGAAGGTCATTGACATGGGAGCCATCATGAATCCCAGCCCCCGGGAAGTGCGCGTATTGATATTCATGTCTGTGCCAAGGAACTCCAATTTACATAAACTTTGCAGCAGTCAGGAATGATTACGGCTGGCGGAAGGACTGGCTTGGAGCCCTACGGGATAGCTTAGCGCCAGCCCCTTGTGGGGAACTGGGACCGGGGAAAGTTGTAGAGAAGACGACTCTTTATTACGTTATTACCCGACATGCAAGCCCATCGAATGAATCTTTCATTATTCGGGAGCTAGGAAGAGCGCGGTGCACAGGACACCGGCAGACACCGGGACAGTTGGGAAAGTTTTGCGTTTTGTTATTACCATAAACGGAACCCGTCTGACAGTAAATGTCACGGAAATTATTGATTCACTCTTTGTTTCGCCGGTGCCGTAAAGAATTCAAAGGCGCCCATCGCAACCCCGTCAGGATCCAGCCTCGACAACAAGGATATGCTGCAATTCATCATCAAGTGCCAGACACAGAGCCCGGCAGTCAGCTCGTCTGGAATGCCCAGGGCTAGGGAGCCCCATTCGCACGGGGCGGAAATCCCATCCGAAAAGAAAATTTCCTTAATAACAATTTCGCCTTTCAGTGCGGATAGTTTGACCCGAAGTTCTCTCTTTCAACTTTGCAGCTATGATTACGTTTTCGGGCGTTCACATCGACGAGTCCAACTCTCGGCACAGCCATTCCTCGCAAATTTCTTTTCCGGGTGATTCCTTGGAATTTTCTCCACCCGTGCCTTGCCTGGTCCTTGAATAATAAATACAAATGGAGTCGGAACCGACTTGACTTCATTTAATTGGAAATCTCCAGACTGATCGGGAAAGTCTCGGCACTGGCAAGGAATATTCATTTGGCAAAATACCTCGGCATCGGTCATTCCCACTGCACGTACACGTGAAGCTGAATATTTGTACTCTGCTGGGATTCCAAATTGATTAAATGCAAATATGTATCAGAGGATCGAACCCGACTTTAAACTAAGGCATCTCGAAGAAGTTCGGAAGAAACGCCAGTGACTAGTCGACCAGTGGGAATAGAAAGTTGTTATCCGGTCTGTCTGAGCAGAAATGAATTGGTTCTACACAATCAAAAATTAAATAAACAATACACAACCTTCATCTCTAGTTCATTTCCGCAGTATTTTCCTTACATTTCAGAGCACCGCTCGTCATACCTGTAACAGGAGGATAGTTACCTCTTGTCGGCAGCTCAGATATAAACAATTTTGAGCACTTCATTTGGGAGACACGGTGGCATTAAGGCAGGACACCACTGTGGAGAGTTGAAAAAATCCGTTTTTTCATTTTCTGAAAGTACATATTTTCAAAACTATGTAGAATAAATTTTAATTCACAAAACGAATAAATGCCGAAGTTATAGCCGTTTACCTGGGCGTAGGGAGCGCAGCCATCTAACGACAATGGCCACAAAAAATTGAATAAAAAACCAGTGAGAACGCCGATGTTGGAGAAGGTCCGTCTTATGGGCCGGGAATCGACGAAGTTATGTAAATATAAAAATTTTAATGTTTATACATCATTTACTGCGATTTACAGAATGAACTTTGCTCAAAAATTCTCTGCATGGCCTTAAACTTTTCAACACGTTTTTGTCGAAACGACTTTTCTCAACCTGGTAGACTTCATAACACGAGCTACAATTGTCCGATTTTAAATTTAAAAACTAGAAATTATTTGTAATCGCCGTGATAATCGTAGTACGTAGGGTTTTTTCTATTTTTTTGTTAATTAGTATATTTTTAAGCTTCCGGATGTAAAGTAAATGTCATACCGGAAGGGATCTTTTGTTTGAACACTCGCCGCTTTGTGAAAAAATTAAAAAAAAAACGGCTACGACTAACGAAAACTAGTTATATAAATTAAAAAAATTTCGATTTTTTTTCAGACCAACCATTCTCGAGAAAGAGATCCGGCCGTTGGGCAACAATTTTTATAGCTCTTTAATGCTGATAATATAACTTTGTTATTTATATTTTTTTATTACAATACAAATTTGAATAATATTAATTCAATGATGTTACATTGAACATATAACATACATATATTTTCCACAAATCCTAAATAAATTATCTAGTTACCAAAAACAAATTGAGAAAAAAACCCAATTTTCAACCCTTCACAGTGGTGTACCCCCTTGAGCAAACAGAAATAATTAAATTCTAAACAAAAGCACGGGTAATGAAACAAAGGATAGACATCAAAAACGCATCATACTCGATTACCGTCCAGTATTCCCACTGCAATTTCCCGATAATCAATTTTCCCGGCAACCTTTTTGTTAAAGGAAAATTTCAGTCTGTAGACTTTTTGTAAAAGGAAAATTCCAGTCTGTCGGGAAAAGAATTACCAGGAAAATTGTTTGTTGGGAAATTGCAGTCGGGATACTGGACAATATCCTTGTGCTCACTTGTTGTTGTTAGTTGGAAAATACAAATATTTAGGGTGCTGTAGTTTGTAGGAATCCGTTAGTGGAGGCCTTACCATGGTTTCATATACGTCCATCTGCCTAAGTGTTCTCACATTTGTATAATAAATAATAATAATTTAATAATAATGCGTATATATTCGGAACATCGTACTCAAGCGTTTACAATATTTTATTGTACTATTAAGTTCGTATATTATTATTGGGTTGTCACCCTTTGTAATAAAATTTCACCATTTTTAATATACGAAAACGTAGCAGTGAACAAGTGAAGAGATATTTATTGTAAATTTTTTAGACTACGTGGAAAATGGATACGAAATTTTTTTATTTGATGTCCTCCAATCAAGAGTGTGCTCCTATAAAAAAATCCAATGAATCATATTATATCAAATATTTTCTCTTGACACTTCAGCTGCCAAAATATGATGAGCCTCCGCTTACAATCAAGGTGGTCAAACCTCTTCATTTGGTATCCATGTCGAGGAAGTCGTGAATAAAGAGGTAATGCTCCATCTTGGGGCATCCGCCATATTGGATTAAGAATGACGTCACATAGTTAAACGTATTTTACTCATCCAGCGCTTTCATTTGATACCCATATTTATAATATTGGTTGAAATGTTTTTTATTGTCAGACATTTTGACTTATGGTGGCTGCCATTTTGCTTTCATTGTAACGGTATATAGCCTATGATACCCGGAGGATTAAAACGATTCTAATGGCCCCTCATTTATCCAAATCGGTAAATCCAGTGGGGCTCTAGGCCGTAACATCCGGAGAATAATACATACTACATACACGCATAGACTGATGAATACGTAACCCTTCCGTTGTCTGGTAACGCTCTCGATCCGTGAAAATTTCGTTATTTGTGTTTCTTCTCAATTCAAGAAACTTTTTCTTGAAATCAAAAAAGGCTTAGGAAAAATGCGATTATTTCTAGAGTCATTTCATTAGTTTTTAAAAACCAATTAACTCTTGAATAAACAAATTATTTCTTGAAGCAAGAGTTTGCAGGGAAGAAATTATTAATGAAGGCTGCCGAATTCCTAGATTTAACATATAAAATAAAATAAACTTAAATTTGTATTGTAATCATTTAATCCCATAAACATTGTTCAAAGAAATATTAATATTAAATGAATTATCTCTATATTTTTTGGAGGTGGGCAGAATAAAAATAAAAGGCAACGGCCAGTGTAAATTTGCTATATCATTAAACGCAGTCCTTTGGAAAAACGTTCAGGAATTTCACTTCATGTCCGATCCATGCATTCTCTCCATAAACCCTTCACATTTGAAACAGAGTTCTTGAATTGATTTTGCACATCGTTACCACAATACCGGGAGCTCCACCCTCAGCAATGAATCCCGTAAATCCCCTCTATCTGTGCTGCTGACATGTTCATTCTGTTATCCCAGGTGAGGCAAGCGCGGGTATTATGCGGCAAAAATTTTGCAAGAGATTTCGCTGAACACAAGTGCGATATCCACTTTTTACACTTTATGACATACTATATTTGATTTTCGATCAGTGCGAGTGCCTCTTGATGGGATGGAAAAACACTTTTGTCCGCGGTGGATGAGTATAACTGAATTGATTGAAAGTTTGAATAATGTGTCATTGCTTTATATTTTAAATATTTAAGTCAACACGATTTAACCTGATGTGCAACACTGGAAACCATTGACGGCTTATAAATAGAATGGCTTCGCGTAAGTCATGCAAAAGTTAAACCTAAAATTCGATGCACTAGTGGTCTTCCAAATTGTTTTAAGCTCGAGACGTAATTTTTATATTTAGGTACATAACACATGCATTTTTTACATAACACGCTTTCCAAACAGTGGCATCATTGTGATCCTCTAACGAAAAATGACCGACTTCAACCAGACTGCAATAAACTTCGTTTTGTCAAATCTGTGCAACGACGTCTATGGTCTAATTAGCAAATATAAGTCATCTGAATAAGAGAGAATTCTAGAATTTGACAAGAACATCGACGCATCATTAATGAGTATGATGAACAGCAGAGGACCCAGACGACTACCTTGGGGTACGCCCAAGATGTTGAATATATCCTTGGACAGAACGCCTCGAAATAGAATTCGCTGCAATTGGTCGGATAAGTAAGAGCAAACCCATTCGATGAAGAGAGGGGGAAATCTAAAAGAGCTAAATTTATGTGAGTCGACCCGGAGGAAAAACTTGGCGCCACATCATCATCATCGTACAAAAGAATCTTACACGAAAGCGAAACGGATGGGAGGTCGTTAATAAAATGATTAAATAGTACTGCTCAGAGATGCGATCTCTGTGGGACACCCGATAACGTAGGACACGCAGCAGATTGCACTGCAAGAACACGTACAAATTGGGAGCGACCAATGAGATAGATTGTAATCAACGCCAGCACAGACCCAGTAATACCCAACCTCTCAAACTTCTCGAGCAACACCGGATGGCTGACACGGTCAAAGGTCTACGCAAAATTCGTGTAGACAACATCAACTTGGGCCCCACCGTGCAACGATCGTGAGATACATTTGCTGAACGCGAGAAGTTTAGCTTTTGTCGATCTACCTTCCCTAAATATATGCTGTTTTTTCGCATATGTGTTTACAAGCGATCGACCAGCAAGACGTTACCAAGCTCTCCAGAAGTTTCGGTAAAGAATTCTGAACGGAAACGGGACGATAGTTTTTCGCGTCGGCCTTCGATTCTGACTTTGGTATTGTCTAAGACATGTTTTCCGTTCACAAAATTTGGTGGTGATAAAAATTATAATTAAGAATACGAAAAAACAGGCCTGAGTAGTAAAATATGATTTAAAAGCATTGAAACATTCCTAAAACAACGTTTAGCTAGGGAACATTTGGCTGGACGATTAGTAACACACAAAAAACGAATATACAATTAAAGGCTTAATCCTGGCCCTAGTACCTACCAATATAATTAATTCCTACCCTTTTCTGTTAGCATTTGATAATTTCTCTGAGTAAAATTTTAGATACTAATCCATATACTCTTCTGCTTTTAAGCGCCGGCAACATATATGTATATGTAACTTCTTGAATAGCAACATTTTTTTCGCTGTCGTCTTCTTGTTCCTCAGCGATGCCTTATAAAATATTGCGACGCTATAGATACAGTCTAGTGGGACACGAGTAGTCTAGTGGTAAGCGTGTTAGACCGCCGATTCAAAAGTCCCAGGCTCAAATTCAATTCAGACCACACACTTTTACTAATAAGCCACAGATGGAGGCCCCATTAATTAGGATAGCTACTGCGGGCTAATCACCCAGCCTAATGAACATAAACGATTAAAGAAACTGAAGCAGAGCCTCGAAGTGGACACGCTTTATGGAAGCTGTATGATCCTAAATGGAGTGAAATAGTAATTATTAAATTTTATATGTATACACAGTCTAGCCTAATTTCAGAGTTCGATTAATTGATAGTTATTTTGTCTAGTTTGCGCCACTAGATCGAAACTCAAAGAAATACTTTAAACGAGCTCCAAAATAAAGTTATGCACTTAGTCATAAAACACCTGTCTTGTTTCCAATCTCTCACTTTCACCATTTTAATATTCTTTTTCGGTTAATTAGTCACCTCTGTAAAATTTTAGACCAGGATTCAAGGAAAAGAGGGATTCTACCGTATTTATTGGGGAAAACTGAAGTTGGAAAAAGAAGACTAAAAACCACTAAAGTGTGTTAGAACGAATTAGGAGGGAGCACCTTTGCGTTGCTCATCTAGACGACAAGGCCAGGAGTGATAAAAAGGGCTCATTAAGAGGGTTCCCAAATGGCAGGGATTTAGGGGAGAAATAAATCATAACTTTTTAATGCTTGGTAGTGGCCTGTTTAGGAACTAAGCGAAAATAGAATCACGACAAAGGCCTTCACTTTTAGGGTTCCCCCAGAAAAAGTGAGTCATCAACAGCACCAGGTATATTTTATAGCTGCGTTGCCCGGAGATAGCAAGATAGTTAAAACGGTCGTAAGGAACACGGTAAAGTCAACGAGGAGCGAACTGGAGTTATATTTAAATTTAAGCTCGCCAATGCAGCAACTGTGTAACAACTTGAAAGCCTCTTTAAGGCCACCATCCCCGCCAACGACACCGGAACAGGGACCTTAATAAAAAGTGAAACCGAATCAATTTCACTTCCCTTTCAATCGACAAACTGGGAAACCTGGCACTGTTTAAAATTAGCACCCGGCGCTCCCCGTTTGCCTGAGAAGTTCGCCTTTCAGGAAATCCCTATCGACGTCAGGTTGCATAACACTCTGCTCGCTGGCTGCTGGTTGTCCTTGCGAAACCCAATCGATCGGAAGCGCTTGACAGTTAGTCATATGTCGGTGGCTGACAGTTTTTCCACTTTACCCCACATCTGCACATATGCCGCGAATAACAGTAACAGCCCCCGCTGCCAAAAAATGCGAAAAATTCAGCCGCACCGTTAATATTAGTCCTCCACTAAATGTAGCACAGCGGCAAGGCAATCTGTCAGTTGTGAGCGAGGACGCAAGGGTGCCTCCGCGCAGGGGGAAATTCAATAAACAGCTGATTGCATAATTTTGGATTTTCTAGAACGCGACCGTTTTAAGGACTGACAGCGCTCCCCCGCTTGTCCTCGGTTGATTAAAATCATATTATGAGAGAAAGGATTGCATACGTACAAATTATGCACCGCAAACTGCTTATCCCGGTGCTCCTGTGGTCTCGCTGCAGAGGAAGTCGCTGCTTCTGGCTGCTGACGACGGAACGGCGGCTTACAAAGTCCCCAACTTCCGAGCCCAAAATCACTTAAGCACTGGCACGATTTCACAGAACGGGCGATTACTTATTTATGCTTCACAGAATGCCTCGGGACCGACAGCGGCGAGCGAGGACAGACTCCTCAGTCCTCAGTCCTCACAGAACGAACGCGATACACCTCATGTGCACACCTGAATCAGAAAGCTAAAGAAAGTACTGAGCACCGAAAGTTGACCTTTTCTGGCTAAGTGTCTATCCCCTTAACTCCCGGCTACCGTGAGACTGGAGCTGAAGTTCGCATCCAACTCGGACAGGGGTTAAACTGCGACTAAAATTTCGTTCCGGAGTCCTTGATGAGGCCGCCTGCTGTAGCCTGTGTATTAAGGAAATTTCCCCTGAAAAGTTCCCGACTGAGGCAGTATCGGCATCACCTCCAGGAGCTGTGAGGAGATGGAGACCCGGGCCCTATGGGGCTTTGTTGGTGGGCCAGAATTTGAACTCGGTCTTAATGGATTTGTGCATGACAACTGTTCCGAAAGTAGATTGTCGTCGGAAGTTAATAGATGCGATAATCCCTAAATATGTGGAGCAGCTTACCAGGGGATCGCGCACGGTCCTCCAGAGTTCGGAGTATGTGTGAAGAGGTCCTCAAATGATCATTTCCTGCCCACAATCAGCAGGAGATACCGCCTAAGAGCTCCTCGAAGTCGAAGACAATTCAATTTATGGAGAAACAGAAGATAAATGGGGTAAAGCTAAGTTGCAGGAATTGAGAAAAATTGTTAGCTATTTTCAATTTTCACTCTTCGCGGTTAATGGCCTTTGGAGGTGGTATATGAGGGCAATACGTTACCTTTGTCACAGCCATCCAACGTACTTTCTCAATAATTTGAGAGGAACTCTTCTTTCAATGTCTTATGCAGCTGAAGGATGTTTCTTGAATTCCAACAGAGGCGACAACTCTATCAGCGCTGTCATGTGCTTTTAGACTTTTGGAGATAATACTTGAAATCTACTGAAGTGGGATAATAGGTTGAGATTTCGAAAATAGCTTATTAGTCCAAGGGGCAACCACAAAAATTGGGTGTATCGAGCTGGGCGACGATTTTTTCAGGAAAAGTGCACTATGCTCAGACAAAACTAACTAGCTTGCCCTCACACTGTGCGCCTCCTTAATCCGATCAAAATAGACATTTAACAGCGGAAAAATTTGGATACAGCTGAAAATTGGCGCATGCCTTAAATACACTATCACTAATGAAATATCAAAAGCCCCCACCGATCCGACTTGAGCTAAAAATTTTATTCAAGGTCTAAGGTCAACATTTTCGGTTTTTCGCATATTTCTCACAAATGGTAAATATTATTGTAAAAATAGTTCATACAAAAGTTGTAGATCTTACAATTGTTTATAAAAATGGTTCATATACTTTTTTTTCTTAAGAGACACCATTCTGAGATATGGGGATTTCGACATCGAAAATCATACGCTCCCGCGGTCAACCATTGCAATAACGACAAAAATTTTTATAAGCAAACTTGTAGTACTCGGATGGCTCTATACGTTGGTATCATTATTTTCGTCGTACCTGCAAAAACAGCCGAGAAAATGGAAAAAAATCTTTGCTCTTGTTCCATCCATTTAGGCCAGTTGAACCACGAAATTTCATAAACTAACTGCGTTATTTTGTGCACCTTGTTTTGGAACAACCATACATTTGCAGAACAAATTTCTTCTGCAGAGGGGAGCAAGCCATCCATCTAGTTACTCTAATGAAACCTAGGTGGCACTATATTTAATTTGCAAAAACCCTTTTCATAAAATTATTAGGTCGCAGATGTAAACAAATTTGTATTCATAATTAAATCAATTAGGAGCAATCATTAGCAATCTCGAAAAGAGGCGCGAAATAACCAAACGACCTTCATTCATATTTTTCCACGCATATTTTTGTTAGGCTGTGTAAGTAGTCTCCGGCTGCCAATTAGTTATACTTTCTCTATTAATTGACCAGTTAGATCAATTTTAATAGTACTGATTTATTTATAGATTTAATTATGAATGTGTCTTGTTTACATCTTTTTAGTTCTTTTTTACAGTCAGTCGGGTTTTTGTTTTTTTCAAATAATTTTTTTTTAGCATTTCCCATTCAAATTACATTTAAACATACATATAAGTTTTACATATTTTTGTAAACCATTTAAAAAACCCGTTATGTTTATAACACACTTGATAGGTTTTGAGGGAAAAACAAATCTTGAAAACATACATATAATATGGCGCCAAAATTCGGCGATTTTAATTTTTATGATGTTGATATATCCAGTGTCACTCTTACATTTAAGATAAATCTGACAACACCTCTCAAGTTAAAATCCATCAAACCGTTTAGGCTACAGAGCGTGACATAGCTATACAGTAGGTCGCGTAAACTACCATTTAAAAGAGGTCCTTCCACGGCCGGCAGTAGAAGTCTCGTCCGAAGTAACTTTACAAAAAACAAAAAATTTTTCATTATCTACATGATTTTTGCTACCGAATTACACATTATTATATTTTTAGAATTTTTTTTCGCAAAATGGCAGTTGTTTGAAAAAAAACCGTTTTTTTTCAACGAACTAAATGGCTTATAACTTTTTTTCCTGATACACAATCGCTATAATCGTGTGTGCTTCGTTAGATAATTTAATAATAAAGGTCCAGTTAAAATTTGAAGTCAATCGGATGAAAACTGTTCAAGTCGTACAGCCGGCCGATTTTTAAAACGTGGTTCCGAGAAAAACGCGTTTAAAAAAAAAAATTGAAAAAGTGGCTTAGAAAGAAATGGTTTAGAGACATTTTAACATTTCAATACACCTTTCTACAAAGTTTGTTTTTATTCGAGAGATGTTTAGGCATTATTTAAGCCAATAGAAAAAAAAATTGAAAAAAAAATTATGCTGGTAATAGCCCCTTAAGTGTTTTATATTAAATAAATTAAATAACCGTTATAGTATAATATTATAATTTTTAGACAAAGCTAGAATATTTTTTTTTATATTTTATGTAAACAGAGAAAGATTTTGTTCAGTTGCATCGTAGGTCCCCCGTATCTAAATATATAAGGTCACATATTATGTGTATGGCTCGCTTTCACAATGCGTAAAAATCGAAAATTAAAATAAATTTGAATATGGACATCTAAGGGTAGTTTATTACTTAGAATTCGCAGGGTCCCAGGACGATCTGAGTGACCCTTAACCTCCACAAAAACCCCATTTTTAGAAAAAAATGCGTGCATTTGACTTGCAGTCACGGCAAGTTTCTTTTTGTACGTGTTAGTGTGGATTATAGTACGGGGTTGTGCCATGAAGGGTTTGGTAACCCCTAGAGGTGGGGGTGATAAAACTAACCGGAGACAGAAAAAATTAAAACAAATTGTTTTTTCTCCATTTTCTTGAACATAAGTTTGGGAAGTTACGGGGTTATTTAGTCGTCCTCTTTGAAATCAACAGCGCCGAAAACCCCTACGTACTGGGTTTTGTAGTTGGTTTTGGTAGTATTCGACGAAATTTTACTTTTTCCATCGCCATATTAGACCCAATCTTGAATTTTACATTTTTGAAATCACCAGCCTCGAAAACCCTAATGTTCAAAGTTTTAAGATTTCGAACAGTATTCTGAATTGATGCTAGAAATTTCGGTATTCTGCCATGCACCAGTGGTATGAGAAATTCTAAACGCTTGGTTTATATAGAGTTGTATATTATAGTTGATATAGTATAGACAAAGGACAGATTGATGTCCCTTTTTATATCATTAGCTGTTCCTATGAAATAAATCTGAGAAAAAGTTTGACACTTGAGCTTGACATTGGATTGTATAAGTGATTCGCGAATCATACATGTATTTACGACCAGACATACAGAAATGTGTTGATTCCCCCCCCCCCTCCATCATTCTCCGCCAACCAATAAATAATAATAAAGTCAAAAATAATTTGTTTGTCTACGCCACTTACAATCATTAGCCAAGACACCTGTGAAAATTTCGCCAAAATCGGTATATTACTCTTTATGTTCGGCAATTTTCGGAAATCATAAATTTTTCGATGCATACATATTAAAAAGGGTAAACACAAAATCAGCAACTTACAATTAGTGCTTCCCTCGTCAATCGTCGTGGGTATCGGTTTTTCTAGTTGCAGGCCATTTTGGGTACGGTGGCATTTAGGAAGGTCACTAACTATTTGAGAATCGTGAATTGGAACAAACCCAATGGTCCGTTTTGGAAAAGTCACTACTAATCGATATACAAACAGTTATAACGACACGCTGTTAACCTTATTAGAGGATTGGTGATAATACTAGTTAAATCCATTATACCTACTTATCTAGATAATCGCGAAGAAAACTACGGCAACGGTAATTCTATTGTAACTGCAACACTGAGGTGCCCATTCAAAGTTACTGTTGCGGGGAATTAGACTCCTACTTCCCCACAACTTCCCATTCAGGACGATATTTCCCAGTTTCCCCATTTACCAGCAACGAGGATCTGCAGATGCGCACTGGCCCATCGATTTGTTTGCATTTAACTGACGTATATCAAGAGTGTCCTTTCAGGCCCTCACTACTCCGGGCAGAGGCGCAAACCATAAACAAATGCTGCACAATAACGTGGAGAACACGAACATATTCGACTTTTTGCACCCGTTCCCGATGGCACAGGATATACCGCCGCCGGAGCCAGAGGTCGGGGCTTGTAGTGTGGGTGAAAAAATTCCAACTAATTGAGAATCAGGAAAGGGATCCGCACCAAAAGGATAAGAAAAATGCAAAATGTCACAATCAGTAATAAGGATCATAGTTTCTTCTTCCGATGCCGGGTGGCGGCTTATGTCGCACTCTGCCATCCGTGCGGGGCACATCCCTGAGGAATTGTGGATACAAGCGTGATGATAAAAGGACGGCAAAATGAAATGCGACAGGCGACATTTTGCCGTGTGCGGAGAAATGCGATAACGTGCCCCAATAATACTTTGATTGCGACTCATCCAGTGGTCTGAGGAGTCTAAGCGCCCGGCTCGAGGGTGTTTATCCCGCGGAAATATTAATTTTTTTTTCTCCTTGTGGGCCGTCGACACTTATAATGTCGGCGTGGAATGGTTGCAACTAATCCTTGTTGCCATCATCTCGTCCTCACACAATTTGCAGTTTTCTTAATAAGTTTTGAGGAAAATGTCGCAAGACGTTGGTTGCCGGCAGTTGGAGTTGATTAGTTGGCACCGTCCTCTTATAATTCTATTTCCCCAGCACCAACGGTAATATGCTTTGCCGCAGGTGATGGATGCCCATAATTTCACGGCACGTTAAATTCTACAGTGGTGACATTTCAAGGAATTCATTCCTTTTGGGTTAATAACGTTGCACACTTTGTGGGAAAGAGTTTTGCCTCGTTGGCTTCTCATTAAGAGCAGTTTGAAATCCGGGATGTCTTTTCGTCGCCAAAATAGCTCCCTCTGTAATTTTAGCTAGGAAAATCGAAAGTCTCATTTCTGCTGCTCTCGTTGAATGCATTATCGCGCGTCCTATTTCGGACTTAATTCACATTCTTTTATTTTTAGAACACTGTGTCGCAAGCTACGGTACGTATATAGGCTACGGCCGCTAGTGGCAATATAGTTTGTGTTGCTGTTCTTACGAGAATAGTTGGAAAAGTTCTCAGCCTAGCAAGGAAAGTACATGATTTATGGAAGATTTTTTTCTTACTTTTCAACATAACCTCCTTTTAGCTAAATAAAGTACTCTAACAATAAATATATTGAAGCGTTTCATTTGAACGCCTTGGAAAGAACCATGTTGAATCAGTGAGGGCTTGAAGGGTCGATTGCTCGAGATGGTCGAGCTGAAAAAATTCTGCGAGCGTATGGGAAATTACAATAAAATATCTAGCACTGCAGATATAGAACAACATCACAAACAATTTATGTTTTATCTTCTTCCACTCATCTCTTTCGCAAACTTTAGCCTTTCTCTTTTCATGAGTGCTATCAACTTTGGTTTTTTGATAGGCCGACAGCATTTTTAGCAAATTTTAATTTCGTCCTCTGTGCTAACATCCTCTTTAGAGAACTTATGTAATCACTTCGGTGTCCACTGTCTGTCTGTCACGGCCCTATTAGACGTGGAGTATTGAAAGTTAAATTTTGATTCTAGGGGTTAAATTATTTATATTTTCAATTATCTACTATCAACGGGTGCAGAAACCATCTTACATTTAATATACACCAATCCATTTATGATCTATAACATATGTATATAGAAATGTGTTTTTTTATTTTCTTGTTTGTTTGTTTGTTTATTACTCAATGACGCCTAAACGGTTGCTTCGACAGACTTCATTTTTCCACTGAAGGTAGTGCACTATGTACCAACCTAACATATAAGCTATTTGTTATTTTGGTGAGGTGTAAAGTTTCAAAATAGCGGCTCCAAGATGGCTACCGCTTAGTTTAATTATTAAAATGAATTTCAAGGGATTCAAGGGTACTACTGGCTTTTTGGGGTCGCTTATTTCAAATCTGTCTTCAAAATTTCCAAATTCAAAATGACGGATCCAATATGGCGGCAGAACGTTCTCACTTGTAAGCAATCTTAATGAAATTTGATATGAAGAATTCCTTAGGGTTAAAAATTTCAAAACTTATAATAAAACATATAAAAAACTCAAACTCTAAAATTCAAATCCATTTATTTTTCACTTCTTTTATAGTTTAAGTTGTCCAATATATGTACATACATTCTCCTCTCGGGCGATGGCCACTCAATCATTCCCCTACAAAGATAGAAAGCGATCCTTGAGTAAATCTAACTCAGTGAATGCTACATTGGTTAGTGTTTTCTACTCTCCCATGGTTATTTAGGTGCTCGGACCTACCAGAGCAAATAATATATAGCACAAACATATATGTAGTGGCTATTGGGTAGCGTTTCAACCCGGCAAGGAGTTTCCAGGTACTCGGGAGAAGCTTTTAGTTGCACGGACCAACCAGTGCGAATGTTTGGCCTCCCCACATTGATCATGGACCAACCTATCAATCAATGTGGGCTGCAGGGACCTACCACTGCAGAACGTGGACACATCAGAGCCAAGGCCGCAACTCACATTTAGTGATGTGAACATGAGATTGCTAATAATATTCACCTAACCATATGTCTCTACCATAAGCTAAGCAGAACACGCACATTTATCACTACCATAAAATTAACATACTAATGCACAACTATCTTTCACACCCAGCCACTACTAAATAATAATACTAATAAGCAACCACTACAATTTACAAATCCGTAGCACCCACCTTAAATCCTCCAAAATATAAGTTGGTCTCCAAATTGCAATCGTGCCTTCATATAACTACTTTACACTTTCACGTTCAATAACTGAATGCAGGATAACTCAGAAACTTTTCCTGAGCACCACTTGTCCAGCTAATCTCAAATTACAACATCTGGCATGCAAATTCAAGCATTCGTAGCCACCTCACCGTCGCCAGAGATAAGCGAGGCGCGCACTCTCTTTAAGGGTTGAGTTTATTACTATACCTGCGTGTATCGCCTCTCTGCCACGGTCTTCGTCTACCGGCTAAGTACCAGGATTTTTATGAAGGTGATGAGGTAGCTACATTTTCCCAAAATAATTCTAAATAGACGCACTCACATGTTTTTGGTCTGATACTTATAACTAACCAATATTCAAAATGGCGGACCCAAAATGGTTACCAAAAAATTTAAACTTCCAGGGATTGCCATGAAAATAAACACTTGTCAAAATTTCCAAATGCAAATTCAATCGGAATCCAATATGGCGACCGAAACTCCTCCACTTTAAGAATTTTTTTGTGAAAATGAATATAAAGAAGACTAAGGGGATATGGATTTCAAACTTGCCAAAATTCAAGAAGGCGAACTCATAATGGCAACCAAAGTTCTTCAACGGATAGCCATGAACATCAGAACTAGGGGGTATTGGAATATGCTGACTTCGAATCTGCTATCAAAATTTACAATTTCAAAATTGCGCATCAATCGACGGAAATAATTTACGTTCAAGGAAATACCAAAATAAAAAGAATTTCGGAGTAAAATCGGGAAAAACATGAAATTTAGGAAATTTTAGAACGTTTTGTTAATTTCTCAAGTGACTGATTCTAACACTCACCGAAAGAAGTTTATCAACTGACTATGTAACATCACTGTCGCTATAGCGTGACATAATAAAAACGTGAGCCTAAAGTGACTATGAAAGGGAAAAACAGGAAATGGATTAAAAGAACTTATAAGGCATACTTGGAAATACTACGTCGTAAGTTCTGAGCGAAAACGTTGCCCCAATTATCTACAAAATCTGCGGTTACCTATTCAACGGTTAGTACTGCTCAATTAAGCAAAGTCCGTGTTACTGCATGTCCCAGGGTTGGATCTCACCGGGATATCCATTTCGGTGATATGTAATCAACGAGGCAAGGCCGATCAATTACAGCCTAGTAAACAGCCCTAAAAGGTAATTTCTCTTCATCACGACTTGAGATGACTTCATCGGATTTTCGATCGCCCCAAGTAATTTCAGGTGGCGAGAGACCCTTGCGCCCACCGCCACGCCGACATAACGTCGAGGAACGTGGACGTTTAAGGTTCATGTTTGAACAATTTCCTAAATTTGTCCCATCGGGGGAGGGACACGGCTCCTTTTATCTTCGCCGTACATTGTTTTCCCCATGAATCTAATTTGGCTTTTATCACCCATCAGAATCCATCTGCAGCGTCCTTCTTCCTGGGCAACGGAATAATTCGCTTGTCGAGGACAAATGGCGAGCCTTGGACGCGGACGGTCGAGCCAATTACATCGGATGGCGGGAATGTCATTTAAAAACGCTTGCTGTTCCGTTATCTCACCTTTTATCACGCCTAATTTCGGAAAACACGTTTTTATGCAGAGCTTGCGGTCCAGTCCAGCCGGGAAATTAATTGTTACTTTACGAGCGAGATGGAATCGCTCATGGCGTCATTTGCCCATTTGCCTTAGCAGAGAGGTTTTATTGCGGGCATCACTCAATCGGCCGATTTTCCGTTTTTTGAAGTGTTGACAAATAGCGGAGAGCTGAGGGCATCCCACGTCCAATAATTCCTAAGACGATTGGGGGAATTCGTGTGCAATAAAAAGGGCACAGGATCAATTTCTAATAAACTCGACACAGTATCCTTTGGCGCAGAGAGAGCCCTGGAAAATAACATCCCTCACTCGGCCGGGTCCTATTGTATCCTTCGATCCAATTTCGTGTGCTCGTAAATATGCCTTTGACAAAACCGACTCCGGCTCCGGCCGGCGGCCCCGGGCGAAATTCTATCAGCAGTAAAATTTTTGGTCTCGTATTTTTAGCAAGATTTGCTGAGACACAATGTTTCTGCCTACTTATCCTCCTACTCAGGTAGCCGTATCAGAGGTATTAGGTCAGGATTTGTAGCACTAGCGCTTCGCTATCAGAGCCCCACATGAAAAATTTCCCGTACCCGGCCGACTTATTTGCTTGGATGTCTTGGGACTCTCAATGGAATTTTCACATTGTTCTCGTGTATGGAAATCGGTTTCTGTGGGTGGAAATATTGGCAATCCCACTCATCCCTGGCCATCGATGTCTGCTCATCCGCTAAATTTGACTTAAAGATGCTCGGTGCTTTGTGCAATCCCAATGGGTATATCTCATGATTATGGACATAACGGAAAATCCTCCTTTCTTATGCGATTGTACTGATATCCTACGAGAAAATATTTTTTATTGAGTCTTAAGAACCTCAAGCAGATATTAAGAGAATTCAATAAATTTCGAGAAAACCCCTCTTAAGAGTGATCAAAATTTAATATCTTAAATAGCTACCTATTCTTGATTAGGGGAACTATTGTGTATGGTATGTATGTATGTACCATTTGAAACTACCTCCGACTTAAAGGCTATTTCACAGCGGCCCGTTTCTCAGGTAAATTACGATGGCGACCGCCGTCATGTATAATACATACAATTCGCGATTAAGCTACACAGTGAAAAAACGAAATAAATAAATCTGTGCAGTAACTCATTACTTTTTACCAAAAAAAAAATTTTATTTCAAAAGTGAAAATGAGATTTTGAACGAATTAGTTTAGGATAGGCCGATCTCTATGAAACCTTTTGCATAGGTAGTTCCTCCGTGGTGATACAATGCACATACGAGGGGCGTTTGGAAAGTTCGTAACCTGACGTAGATCGGAACGACATATATTTTTCAAACCACCTCATTTTAAAGCTACATTATTCAATAGTAACGGTATAAAATTTCATTCGTTTAGTTGCATTCCTTACGATTCCTCACGCGATCCTGTAGATCAAGTAAATATGTACGATTTTTGTGAATGGAAAAAATCGAGTGTCGTGTAGTGATTAAGTAGGTACTCGGATAAGAAAGCTTTAACACCAAAAGAGATTTATGAAGAGATGCTAAAAACTTTGAGTGAGTCAGCGCCTTCTTATCCTACCGTGAAAAAGTTGGTGGCGGAGTTCAAACGTGATCGTGAAAGCGTTGATGATGACCCACGTAGTGGTCGACCATCAACGTCAACAACCGACAATAACAATGAAAAAATTTTTGACGTGATTTTATCTAACCGGAGATTGACTGTTAAGAAGATATCTGAAACTATTGGCATCTCAACTGAACGAACGCATCACATAATTACCAATGAATTACACTTTTCCAAGGTGTCTGCACGATGGGTGCCTCGGCTGCTTTCAATTGAACAAAAACGTTTTCGACTGACAATTTCCCGCGACTGCTTAGAGCTGTTTGAGGCTGATCGACAAGAATTTATTGGAAGATTTATATTTAAAAGAAAAGACCAGATCTCCTACTCCAAAAAAAGCAAAAGTGATTTTATCCGCCGGAAAAGTAATGGTCTCCGGTTTTCTGGGATTCAAGGGTATAATTATGGTGGATTACTTAGGAAAAGGTGAAACTATAAACTCTGCTAATGATTGCAATCTACTGCGACGTTCAAGAGAAGAAATTAAAGAAAAACTGTTTTGTTTCACCAGGATAATGCACACATCAGTTGAAAGCACGGCAGAAATCCATCAGTGTGGCTTTGAATTGTTACCCCACGCCCCGTATTCAACTGATCTAGCTCCATCAGATTTTTATCTATTTCAAAATCTTGAAAACTACTTAGGAGGTCAACAATTTTCCCCGAATGAAGAGGTCAAAGCTGCTGTCGATGCATATTTTGCGGGCGTAGACGAAAATTTTTTTATAGCTGGTATAGAAACGTTGCCAGACCGATTGCATTTAACTCGGATGAGAGTACGTTGAAAAATAAATTAATTAAAAAAGTATAGCTTTTCATTTTCCTGGTTAGCTACGAACTAATCAAACCCCTTTCTAGAAGTGTTGGGGGATATCACAATACGGGCTAAAATTGTAATAAATGAAAACAAAGTTTCCGATCCACATGAGAAATGTTTTTAGAGCTGTTGATTTACAATATGGCCCACAATTTTGAGAATTCAAAATACTGGACTCTAAGTATAGACAGACAGCGAGCCGAGCAATAAAAGATCTTGTTAGTTCAATGAAAAAATAATCGCTGATAATTTATGCGAAAGTATTCCTGGTTTCTCGTGAAGCAGAGGGCTGTGATAAGTGGTAGGTGATCAAAGAGGTCAGAAGAGTCAATTAAAAAATATCAGTAGCAGAAAATAAAGCGTGATGTTCAAATTTAATAAATGAAGACATTTTGGCTGGGAGAAAAATGGTCATGACGATAATTCAGGACCATTTGTTCCCATCGATGGAAGAACTGTTGATTTATGATCCTATTGCTATCTCTTCCAGGACCCAAACCATAAGACTGGCCAGAAATTTCGAAACGCAGTCATTGATTTGTTGATTTTGACCTTCGACTCCTCCGTGAAGACAACTCTCTTCCAGTCATTTTGAGTCCATGAGCAATTTTTTTTTTGTGATCAATCCGGCGACCCCATTATGGGGTGGGCACAACGACCTGAAACATCTTTTGTACCAACAACGCCGAGAAAAGGAACATCAATTTACCGATTGTGATTTAAACCCTTGATGTCCGGCTGTCCGGCTAGCACATATCAAGCTAATCTAGCCAAAGCTACCGAGATCTACATATAGTCCGGTCAAAATAGACGGAAAAATTGAGGTAGGTTTGCATTAATTCGCATAGAGCTGAAAATTGGTACATACCTTGGGGACAATAGTACAAATAAAATACTAAAAGTCCCAATCGATCCGACATCTGCAAAAAAAGTTATTCAAGGTCAAAAGGTCAAAAAAATGGTTTTTTCAATTTTTCCGCTAAACGGTAAGTTTTATCATAAAAATAGACTCTACAAAAGTTGTAGATCATGAAATTATCTATAAATATTGTCCTTATATATTTGTTTCTAAGAATCACCATTCCTGAGATATTGCGATTCTAAAAGTTGAAGAAGTCGTAGTTTACATAATATGCACACATTTCCGCACCACCTGTGAGGTAGTGTTCTCGGCGCATATTTTTTTAACGTGGTGTCCCCGGTAGCCATAGTCCACGATCTATTGTGACTAGTTTTATTGAAAAATATTGTATGAACTGGAAAATGGTACTATTGGAAATGATTTAAATCGCACGAATTACTGTTGGTTTCGGGAAGATGTTATTCTGACTGATCATCTTCATATGCCACTTCAATAGTTATATCTTCTTCGCTTTCTTTTTCTTCTTGTTCTTCTAGCTGGATATGTGGAAAAGATACATCAGTTGTCTCCTCATTGATATCATAAAAATCTTCATCTGTTGAATTTCATTCAACATTGGAGCAAGACCGGCCTTGGCAATTAGTACATACTGGTGAACAAACTAACCCGATTTTTTTCCAGCTACATTTTGCACTACAACCCATTTTGCAATTGCAAAAGATGGTGTTGAGAAGTCTTTCCGCAGCAGGTGGGAGTAAAGTTTGAATTGGCTCCAAAGTATTATCTACTAATTTCCAACCCCAGTCTTCTGGTTCCAGTTGATTGATTGAGCCAAAAATAATAATTCGGAGTATAGGCGCGTGCCTCGCCGCTGTTTTGTTCGCGTTGCGTATATGTATGCGTATTGTAGTCTATTAGAAGAATAGGCAGAGAAATTACGCGTTTTTAGATGTGCAAACTTTGTTGGGAAACCACTATTTTTGTTATTTCGTTATTTTTTTGTTATGACTGTATTAAAATTAGATCCTACTTTGCCAAATGCCTTCTTACATCTACTTCCCAACCTGTCATAGGGTTACTTTATTATATGATAGTTAAAATTAGAGGCTTTTCATAAAGCAAAAACCGTAAGCCAAAGTTACCCTCCTCCTACGTAAGGACAACTTTGACCCAAAGTTGGAACATAAATATAATGTATGTGTTTATAGGCCTTCTTATGTCACTTTATGGGAAAATTTGGAACAAATTCTTCTGCAAATCAGTTGTGCATCGTCTCATATTATTCTTACTGGGGATTTTAACGTAGATCTCCTAACGTCTAATTACTGGTTCTGCAAATCCATTCCCTTCTTCCTCTCAGTGGAGCTAGTTCCACTGAACGGCCTAAAAACTTTGAGAACAGTGACATACATATGTAGCTACATTCCATATTTATTTGAGGACTTTCTGAGCAAAAATGCGATTTTAGAAACAAATAACTATTAAATAAACTCGGCCTATGTCATAAATGCATTCTAGGTATGTGTAGCTGTGCAACATTCATACAAGTTACAAATGCGGCTGAAGCTATTAATTGAGATTTATGTTCGTAACCGTTAATTTTCCAAAATTTTCGAGGTGGTAAATTTTGTTTTACCACTACTGTAAGTTTGATAGTTAAGGCGGTTCTTCGTATTTATTTCTATTATAGAATTATTTGTCAGACGTTAGAAATGATTATAACCAACTTCATAGGTTTTGTATTACGAAAATCGTTTCAATACATTAAAAACGTCTGGAACTAACCATTTCCTCACTATACAGGTTGTTTCGTATAATGTAATCTAAAATAAATGTGTGAAGTTTAATACATACCACCGATCCCCCAGCATGTTTACATATTATCATTTCACTGAACTAGTAAAGTTTTTCTGTCTTTGGTTCTTACGTTTTAAAACTAATACTGAATTTCATTATGATTTGCACAAAAATTGACATCGAGGCTTAACAGCTTATCCTGAAGGGCATCGCAAACGTGATGCAATTAGGATCGTGTTAGTTGTCGTTTTCCGTACTAAAAATGAAAATCGAGCATACTCAAACGTCCTCTAGATCCAAAGTTGATGTATAAATTCAATAATAATTCAATAGAAACTTTTACAGTCCACCAAAATATAAAATTTTCAAAAACTGCGTTATCTACCTTTGTGATTTTATGTGTCCATATTCAGGAACTATATTTAGGTACTTCTAATCGAAAATGGCATCTAATTTGTGTTCCATTAATCGAATTATTCAAACTATTACTCGGTTGTGCTAATGTGCCCCAATACACTTTCCAAAACTTTTCCTGTCGAAAGTAACGAATTTTGCTCAAACCGACTGCAATTTCCTATTTTCTTATCATTTCTTCAAAAGGAAAAGTTTTGCCAAAGTTTTCCTTCCCTACGCTGGAATATCCGTCTCTGTCGCTTGTACAAATGTGCATGCAAGCAATCCACATTGTTTTCGTCTTTCCAACTTATTGTGCTACATGCGGTACAAAACACGAGAAACTCAATTCGAAACTTACTTTAGTAGTCTATTTGAGGATTCATTGTTCTGGTGACACGAGTTATTATCACTGCACTGGCATAAGATGATGAATCTAATAATTTCCAACGTGACCTAATTTTATCCCTGCGGTATTCCAGATTCTTCTAATGGGAAGAATTTATAAACAGGAACATATGTGTATATGCACAAGGAACAATAAGTACGTCAAACTGAACCAAATATGGTTCAAACCAAACGGTTTCGCTTTTAAAACGGCGCCAATAGCGAGCGATATATGTACATTTGGTTCAACACTGAGAAGATGTTCAAATTGAACGCATCTAAATTGAATTTAAAATTATTCCTACCCATTTATTTTGCGTTCATAATAACCGTAAAAATTGTTTCGAATTGAAAAACGCTACGCATGCGGAGCATATAATCCGACCTTTTAGAAAGTAAACTAATCTCAATAATGTAGGATTCGAACCCAGGACTTCTGGAACAGTAGTCATAGGTAATTTGTTTGTCTGTTTGCAATGAACGCTAAAGAAGTTCAAATTGACTGTGGGTGTAGGTTGGAGGATGGTAGGACTATTAGTTTACGAGTATGTTCATTAAATTGAACATTTTCTTTGAACGTTCAGGCGTTTTTGGCAAATTGTTCAGTTTGATCATTTGTTCGTTCAATTAACGGAAAATTATAATCGCGAAATCATAAAAATAAGTAATTTTGATATTTTCTAAAATTTGGTTTGTTTCCGTGCAAGTATCATAATAATAGTAGGTCTCATCATTTGGAATTGATTACTCCAAATTTATAACATAACAAAAAGTTAACACTTACGGAATAGGGCTGGCTTTTTAATTATATCATCGAATGAAATATTTGGTGTGTTGTACCAGAGATAGCGTATAGATGGAAAATCAATCTAATAGAAATTTGTGGGCATTACGAAATGAAAGCTACTCTAGTAAAAAGAGTTTTCACTTTAAATTCTACTCTACCCATAAGAGTCTGTGAGCATGTTGTATGAGAAAATCTCGTTGTCCCGTCGCTTATGACTGGGTCATTTGCGATTGGGAATTTATATTAATCCTGTATACCTACGTCGAACTGCAGCCAATCTGCAAGTTTTTTTTTCTATTTACTACCCTACGAAACATGAGACTGTGCTTATTCGCACTAAAACTAAGAGCAAACTATCGAGCTTCTCAAAAAAAGTCTCTCTTCGCTTATGGCCAATCCGAATTAGAAGTACATACATTGGAGGTAAAGCTCTGACGAAAATTGTTGCATGGGATGGCACATCTAGACGTAGTAATGCATTATCTCTGGTTGCAATACTTTGTTAGTAAAATGAAGTCTTCTAGGAGAAACAAATGGGAACCAAATCTAAATTTATAATAAACGTTAGAAAATTAAACACTTTTTATTACGTTTTCGTCGTAAAAACATTAATCTCGTTATCAGTCACGTTTGTTCATAAAACTAATGATTTCATGAAGCGACTCACCTGCAGCACATATACATTTTATGACCCATAAGGTGCGGTGCAATGGATAGTGGATTCCTTATTCAATTCATTAATTTTACACTTTAGAGACATTTCGAAGTTATTTTATCGTTATGTCAGCAAGTGTAGATGCAGTCGCGGCGTTTCGTACATAGCAAACAATATCTTGACCAGCCGCATCTCTTTTTTTGTTTTTCTGTATATATTATAAAAGCGTCTTGAAGTATGCAAATTAATTTGCACTTCTTGCTCAAATATACATTTAGGGGCTAGTGCGGGTGCATCGCAAGAGTTGCGAAAGCGTTTCACTTCTGCCATTCTAACTGATAGTTCTTGCCTTTCTTATTTCCACGGTATTACTATATACGAGTAGCTATCAATGTGAGTCGTGCCAAAAAAAAGTAATTTCGTTAGACTGATTCATTAAAAAACAAATTTTAACTCCAACACAAAATCACTACATAAATATTGAATTATAGCTCTTCGTGTAGGTATGTTATGTATATCATATCTGCTCTTTTTCTTTTGAATTGTTTGCGTTCGTATTTATTTTGTATTTCACTCAACAACCTTATTTCCTCAAGAAGTCTTATTTCAATTGACTGTTTTACCGGTGCCTACGCAAGTTGTTTAGTCATGCATCGTTGCAAAATCATTAAGCGCCCAAGCGCTTCATGTTCAATAATTCGAGCTCCGAAGCAATTAAGAGATACTGCTAAGCCCGCCGCATTTCGTTATCACGGCATCATTTTACAACGGGCAAAGTTAAAAATACTCACAATGTGTAATAATGAATCACATGTCTTGAAAAGAGTATTTCATTGAGTAAAGCAAAAACAAATTATATTGTGTTGTATATATGTATGTTTTTGGTAGAAGTTCCTCAAGCGATAAGAAATTGAAAATCATTTGCATGATTCGAATACATAATTAATTTGCCGCAACGTATCACTTCTATAAATCCCTGAAAGCTCTTAAAAGATTCGCTTAAAATTCCAATTAAAAAATTCTCGCTTAGCTGGTCCACAATGCATTCGAAACCAAAGTGACTTGCAAATCGAGATAAAAACACGTTGGAGCGCGCCGGCTGACCTACTTGTTTTTTTCTTTACACCAGTTAACGAAGCGAATTAAGACATGTCCACTCACACCTCCAGTAGCCGTGATCGTCTAGTGGTTAGGACCCTACGTTGTGGCCGTAGTAACCCAGGTTCGAATCCTGGTCACGGCAGTGTACAGCGGTACATTGTCACGGAGGAGGTGGACTTTTTTTTAAATGCTTTTTAATTTGTTTACCATTCATTGTACTCGCTTATTTGAAAGAGAACATTTTTTTGGCGTGTTTGGTTATTTTTCCCTAAAAATTTGTTTTTGCTGCTGAAATATTGCAAGCCTTCTGCTGCACGTCTAACTTCAACAAGTCCTCCCCTTTTTGTGATAAATGGTTAGCCGACAACTGTTTTCAATTTTGGTTTTGAGTTCCTCTTAGGAATATTAATTGAAAAATTACCATGAGTCCTGCTGAGTCCATTTCGGGGCACGCACATGAAGTCCGAACGCCCCCGGAGGAATCAAACTTGCTCATTTCCGGATTGCCTTTACTGGGGGATTACAGGAACAGTCAATCAATGTCGTTTACTCTGCGACATCACAAGTAATTTAACTCCTCTCCCGGCCGGCTCATAGTTGCTGCAAGATTAATGTGGATATATCCGCTGCTGGCGTCGGACACACTCTAGAATTTCAAATGCAAATTGCTTCTAAGGATAAACTTGTCTGCATAAACCGTACTTGCCTAATGGAGTTTCCGTAAATTGTTTATTTGGGTCCCCTCCGTCGCCAGCTCCGCCCCACCGGATTCGTTTGGGGCTGCTCGTAATTAGATGAAATACTTGTGTTTTCTCCTAATAAACGCAATCTGGCAGTCGGCAGAAGGCTTAAAATGGTAATCGACTTAAGTGACACTTTTGGCCCAATTAAGCCACTCCAATTACTTTCATTACATCAATTAGGCTGTAGCCCCCGAACAATGCGACGGTGGAGCCCTGGAGATTCTCCGCGGGGGCCACTCAAAGAGTTCACGTCATCATCTGAACGGGCCAAATAGATATCCAAAGAATACCCCAACCAGCCGCACAGATTGTGATTGCCTCTGTAAATTTTTGAAGACTCCGCAATCCACTGGCCGTGCCGTGCCGTGCCGCGCTGGCTGACCAAGCCTTTGTGGACACTTGCGGGGATGTGTGTCCTTCCCCAGAATCCTGTTTGTATGTTTGCACCCAAGAGCCCTGGACGAAGAAGTGGAATATTGTTTTCCCAGCCAGTCAGTCCGGCGATGAGTTTTTATTCGGCTCCCATCCGAATATCGATTGCCCCCGCAGAAGGAGCGGAGCGAATATGAAATTTTTCGCTGGTCGTTGTCATCGCTGCTGTCTGGGCGGGTATTGTTCATATTGGACGAATCATCGGGTTAATAAAGGACTCGGAATCAATTTCGAGACGATATTCATGACACTCAGCCGTCGAAATATGTATGTGCGCCCTCGCTCTGTTTGGATTGCCCCTACCGACGACTCTGCTGTTTGCAGTCTGCCAGCCGGAACTGACTGGTATTTAATAAAAAAGTGAAAAAACGATTGTCGAGGGCTTACTATTTGCCGTTCCAATGAAATCATTCTTTCATTTAATGGGGATTTCCATTTCGTGCTTTCATAACTGCCCTAAAGGTCTCGGGTGACGGACGGCGGCTGCCTTTCACTTTCCAGTCAATTACGGATGAACTGATTTGATTAGTGGGAAATTTGCGAGTCCCGTTTTTTGGTAAATTTCATTGAAGGATGTTGACTTCCAGCAATTGCAATCAGTGCATAATGTGCACAGACACATCTACCTAATGATTATTATTCTGTAGTATGAAATCTTCCTTAATCGCACTAAAAACACTAAAAACTTAAACCGAAGTATATTAGAAAATTAGAAATTAGCAAAGGTCTGAAAGGTATTAAAAGTGTGTAAATAGTTGAACAATTGGTTCCGCAAAAAGCGAAGTATGGAATCACTATTTTAAAATATCGATACCACCCATGTTGGACAAGAATAAATAGAGTTCCATGCCAAAACTAGAAAAATAGTGACTGAGTTTAAGGTAGGTACAAGATAGTCTGAGTACTATTATCTTGCAGTGGAAGATCTTACTTTAAAGGCATTTCATCAAAGTAAGAACATTCATTAAGCTTATGTGGTAAATTATGGGTCACCGCACATCTGTGACAGTATTCCTTCATGTTTATTTTGTAAAACTTCTTACATTACTATCCTAGAGTTGTATTTATTTATTTTCAGCACACGTGCGGGGTAAGTGGTACCTTACCGCACGGGTTTCCATGCGGTAAATCATCAATTAACCACGGTGCGGTAAGTAGCCGATTGCCCACGATGGCTATTAACGCACTCGCTTCGCTCGTGCGTCTAACACCGCCATCGCACAGTGGCCGATTTCCCGAAAAAGCTGGCCAAAAGTCGAAAAATGATAGGAATTTCACAAAACTTCGCAATTTTATGTTTTTGAGGTCGCTGATCACGAATATGAAATTTATTTTTCAAAATTCAAAATGGCGGATTCAAAATGGCGGACGTCTACTACTCAAAACAACTCCATTTCAACAAAATTTTGTATGCTTTAGTTTTTGAGGTCGCTGATTACGAATATGACATTTTTTTCCAAAATTCAAAATGGCGGATTCAAAATGGCGGACGTCTACTACTCAAAACAACTCCATTTCAACAAAATTTTGTATGCTTTAGTTTTTGAGGTCGCTGATTACGAATATGACATTTTGTCCAAAATTGAAAATGGCGGATTCGAAATGGCAGACGTGTACTATTTAAAACATTTTTTTTTCAACAAAATTTCGTATGGCCATTTTGAATCCGCCATTTTGAATTTTGAAAAATAAATTTCATATTCGTGATCAGCGACCTCAAAAACATAAAATTGCGAAGTTTTGTGTAATTCCTATCATTTTTCGACTTTTGGCCAGCTTTTTCGGGAACCGGCCAGCTTCAGTCCGCAAGATTTAAAATTATATTTCATGAAATAACGCAAATTAACGCAGCTGTTTTTTTCGTAAAATGAAAGAAAATACTTTCTTTTACATAATAGAAATGATCTTAGCGTGGAACTCTGCGGAACTTCTAACTATTTTTCTTCATTTTTATAAAATGTCAACACGAAAAAGGTTGACGTGCATGACTGTGTTAAAAAAAAGTTTTTACACAGCGAAACTTTAGTAGGTACTTTCTATACTTTCAGAAACACCCGTTACTGAAGGCGATCTGAAAACAGCCACTAGAAAAGCTGTTATCACTTTTAAAACGACGTTGTACAAATCCAGGTTTAAGTAGCGTGCCAGATGATGCGTCGAACAGAGTCACTTTAACTTGCTCTAATGCTGAATGCCTTACCAGTACATTACTGTTATTTTGCCAAAATGTGTAGAAAAAGGTTCTTTATGACATAGGATGATAGCTTGAACAGAACGAAACAATTTTTTTTTCGACTTTTGGCCAGCTTTTTCGACAAATCGGCCACTGTGCATCGTGGGCAATCGGCTACTTAGCGCACCATGGTTAATTTATGAGTTACCGAATGGAAACATGTGCGGTAAGGTACTTACTACTTACCCCGCACTCGTGGTGAAAAGTAGCATACGTAACTCGGACGGTAATGCCCGTTCTCCAATGGGAATGCCGACAACCAACCAGTTGGCTGACAAAATGTGTTCGTACATAATTCTATCAATGTAGATGTGAACAGTCAGAAAGCTCTGTTTGTTGTGATCGGTGAAATGCAAAGAAACGAACTAAATTTTATTTTATTTATTTTTAACAATTAGCTAATTTAGCAGAACTAGCTGCTTAATAAATTCCATTTCTTCGTTTCTACACACTTTTACACAATATTTACTTGAGCTTAAGCTCACTTTTGCTTGAAGTTTGACGATTTTCTAGTACTAAATACGTATCTAGGGCCCGAACCACTGCTAAAAAGTGCTGAATTAAATGTGGCAACTCAAATGGTTTAACTAACACAAAGGAAAAGTTAGAGCATGTCGACCAAAACACGAGCGAGAAGGGACACGCATTTTATAATGAGAAGGAAAAGGCAGCAGCATGGTTCGTGGACGGTTTGTCCTTGGCATGCCCATTGGAGAGCAGGCATTAGTAGCCGAGTGCCCATGATGGCTCTTAACGCACTCGCTTCGCTCGTGCGTCAAGCACCGCCATCGTGGGCAATCGGCTACTTACCGCCCTTGTATCGTAATATACTATTATCTTTCAGAGGCAACCCAATGAGGAATTGTTTCTGAATGTACAGTGAGAAATATTTACTTCGACTGCTGATGTTTTTTGATTTACAATAATCTTCAAATTCGAGGATAAAAAAGGATTTTTCTCTTTTTAAATTCTTCAAATTGGAAGATAGTACAAAGGAATCTCTGTTTATTGGCTTAAAAAAATTTCTAAAGCCGGTCCCGGACAATGCGTGCATTTGTCCAATATTTGACAATGCTTCTTATTTTACGAGGTATGTGAGAGCTACAAAGAGTAATAATTGTTATGCGTACTCTTTAGCCAAAGCTTGTAATGCGTCCTTTTTCCTCGTCATTTGTGTCTGCGTTCTTGCACCAAATATTTGCTGTGTCTCTCTTTTGGCGAGGTATGTGGGAGACAAACGCAGGAAATATTTCTTATGCGTGTGCTTCCTACTAAAAATGGGAAGCAGACGATTATTCGTGTAATAACCTCCGGTTTAGCGTGCAGAAGCAAGCGTAAACGAAATTTTAGCTGAACAAATTGAAAATGGAATGGTGTGATGAATTCACCCTTAAGTTTTTAGCTCTCTATGAATTTCATGAATTTCAGCCTGTGATATGGGATCCAAAAAATCCGTTACACAAAAATATAAATTCCATGGCTGATGTTTTCGTTTCGGATTTTATTCAAAGATAGCATCCGTCATCTTCTCTTTCGTCTTCTTAGTTTTTTTAATTGTAATAACCCACACATCATAATAAGAGCAGCAGCACTAGCTATTACTTCATTTTTACTCTCCATTGTGCAATCGGGAACTAACAACATATGAAACGGTGCAAAGCATACCGCGCAGAACTGCGTGTTTAAGTTTGACGAATAAACGAATGGTGTGGGAACACAAATTTAACGCAGAAAATATTCGGTACACGCATTCTTCAAATAGAACGAAAGTGTGGGAGCACAAGTAAGGCGAGGGAAATATTTGACAAATTAGGAGACGCAGATATTTCTACAAATGCACGCATTGTCTGGGATCGGCTTAAGATCGATATTTTTAACAGCCAGGTATCGGCAGTAAGGGTAACTTAAAAATTCATTTATTTACAAAAGACAATTCAAATTACAAATTAAGCAAACTAATTGGAATAGGTTTTTGTCTTTGCTTTATTTGTTATAATAGCTAAGCTTGTTTGCTGACGACATTAACTGTCATACCGAGACGAAGACAAAGACTTGGATTTGGTCAGACCCTTATTATCCGAAGAACGTCTAGCCATTTCAACGGTGCTCAACAAATAAGTTTTTGGAAAACGGTCATCAGTCATATCCAGAACTTTAATTAACTATTTAGGAATAAGGTAGGCGCAGACTGACGCGGTGGTGATGGCGGTGGCGGTGGCGGTGATAAGGCGGTTAATCGCTGCATGTATTCTCAAATGTGTAAGCACACATTGTTGCGATTTACTGAACAGCACAATTTCACCGCGTGATCGCAAGTTGAAAAGTAGCCCGTGCAGAATGGAATGTGAACAAATGATTGAAATTGCTAGAAAATATCCAATTTTGTATGATTTGCGTCATGAAGACTATAACAATTTTAAGTATCGATACAACCGCTTTTTATCTTTTTGCAAATCCGCGAACAAGGTATAAAATTCTCCTTTGATTTCTCGGCTCAAATTGATGTCACAACTCCATTTCCTTCTTTTAACTTCGTTTCTATAATTGAAAATAATTTGGAAACTTACATATATAAAAGTTAACTATAATATAATCACAAATATTTACTTTTCTGCATCTTCGCATAATGCAAATAATAACAAAAGTTCTTCAGTATTTCCACTCATTTTAGTAATCACTTACACACAACTCAATTACAAGATAGTACTGATTCTTTTCAGATATCGTATTAAAATGAAGCAAATTAAAAAACCCAAATCGCAATCGCCACCGCTCTTGTGTGAGTGGTTACCACCGCTACCGCTTCGCTACTCCCACCGCCTCACTACTGCCACCGCCACCGCTTTCACCACCGCGTCAGTCTGCGCCCACCTTAAATTTTCAAATCTTAACTGTAATATGATTATCACCTATTTCTAACCTAACGGCATAACTCGGCGTGTATTGCGGGAGATTGAGGAACCTTTTATAAAAGGCAATATGGATCTTCTCAAGGTCTTTTAAATGACTTATTGCATATACTGGAGCACGATAAGAATGGAATCAAGCAGAGCTAGGTAGATTTTTTATAGACTGACCAAGGCTCAGCCTCCAAACCATTAGCCAGAGAGAAGACAGACATATTAGCTACATGAACTTTTTTTTCAAAATTAAGTCAACAGCCCTGTTGTATCAGGCCTTTTGGGTTATATATTAACGCCGATATAAGTGAGTCAATGGATTTTAATAAGTTTCAACGTGGAGAATTTTGAAAGGTTTACGCAACAAGGCACCACAAATTCATCTGTTATTTTCCACAATATAAAGAATGCATTGATTGATTGATTGAGCCAACAAATTGGAAAATGGAACATTGCTGCGATGGTTGCTTTAGTATTTAAAGTAATGAACATATTAAAAATAAACTACTCTCTCTCATTTTAATTCTTATATACATATGTCTTGTATCGCGGCTTTTATTTTTTCTGTTGAGCTTTTTTCAAAGTATTGTTGCGCCAAGACTAATTGAATTTGGACCACTTGGGTGATAACTTCAACACGCTTATCGCTCAGCTACGAGAGCTGCTAAAAATGATTAATCCACTGATCATCAATTTGAGTATTTTCGCTTCACCGGTTTACCGAATTCAAGCAACTTTGGACGTGAATAGTACTTTCATGGCGAACCGCTTGGAAACAGTGCGTACTTCTTTTAACACGATGCATTCTTTACCTAGTTCGGTTTCATTAGCACAGAGAGGCATTTCAGATTTTTATTAAAATATGACCGTTCTTAGTTTCATAAGTTTTGGACAGTGTACAATATTTTAAAAGAAAAACGATTTCGGTTGTTTTTCCTGTTCAAATTTAGTGACCCGTATTTATCCTGTTGTCCAATGGTTTTCTTTATGTAAAACAATTTTCTGTCTATAAATTTCTATAGTTGATTCGAGATCAGTGATCCAGAAAACATAAAAAATCGCGTTTTCATAGCAATCTTTGAAGTTGAGAATTTTCGACGGACATATTAGATCCACTATCTTGAATTGCAATAGTAGCTTTGTAGCAGATGAGCCGATTACAGGGTGTATCGTATAACGCATGCAGAAATGATAAGGGTAATAGATCTTACCAAGCCAAACCAAAACTTGAATAGCAAGGGGAGGGGAGAGACGTATCAACCGTTTTCGAGTTCCAGGTTATTAATAATTTCAGAATGCACATAATTATTTCATTTATACATTTTGATCTAGTTAACGTAGCACCAAATAACTAATATCTTAATGTCCAAGAGTTCCACCAACGTTGATCTATCTCTATCACTGCCATACAATTTTTTGTTTAGTTTAGTGAGATCTGTCGTTTCTGCATACGTTATACGATACACCCTGTATAGATAAAAAATAACGTGTTTACCTTAAACTATCCCAGTCAAGTGCTTTTCCGTTTTAATGTCGGTAAGTATACATTTTTTAATTCTTCTTCTTGTGGATAATTCTATACATATACCTATACTACTTTATATCTTGTTTATGCTCATAATTAAGCCCATCTTCACTATATCACCAAGTTACATCCGGCTCCTTACTTTTATGAACTTAATTACGAAAACTCTGGCAGGTTTTGCATGCAATCATTCCATAAAATATTTGATAAAATTAAAAAAGCTAAGATTTCGTACCAATTAGGCCAACAGGAGGAGCCACTAAAACTTGCGATCACGTAATTAGTGTTCGGAAAAATTTGAACAGAAAATGTGAAACGACGTCCCTATAAAAGTTCACCTGACCTCGTTAAAGAAAATGTATGGAAATTCGGGTCAAAGCGCACCGACAAACAAGTTACTTCTCGAAAGCCGAAAAGTTCTTCAAATGTACATTTATTCTGGTGTTTCCCTGTCAGTGCTCCGCGAAAGTGTTTACTTAACCACATCGGAGCGGAGCTGTGCGCGAGTGCTGCCTCCATTTGGAGTAACAAGTTCAAAATATTCCCTCTTTTTTATCAAGGAGATTCCCCCTAGAAATGCAAAGGACATTTTTTTCTTGACGAACTGTATCCACGTGGATTATAAAACTTTCAGTTTATCTGGATAATTTTACCAAAGTTTAGAGCACCCATCTCCAATAACTTTGCAATTCCGGCCCCCCTTATGATATCCTCCCCTCCCAAGTTAGTTGCACTTCCCAAAAACTTGACATTCTTTCTGGTGCAGGTGCACAAGAAGAATAGCTGCCTCCGACAAGGTGCTGGAGCATCAGAAGGAGTAGGCAACGTCGACGTCTCGGGGCTACATCTTGCTCAAACAACGACTTGGAAGCGAAGTGCATTTGCCTAGCGAATCTTATCCATAGTGGCGTACTCACAATATCTCAAATTCTTTGCATTGCAAATTTTCAGATTATTATGGTAGATGAGCAGTACCTGAGGTTTTCAAAAGTTACCGCAGTCACTGCCCACCGCTGCACCGCCGTGCCGCTCCGTGAAGGTTGAAAAGACTTCGTCGGATAAGTTCGTTTTTATATTTTCGCGTTTTTCTTTTCATTGAGGATATTGATATTTCCTTCGTTAGGAGCATATATCACAGGTGTGGGACATATCGCAAACAGCAATAAAAGGAACATTATAAATGACTGCAAAGATCTGCTCCGAAAGCGTGTCTCTAGCACGACTATGAACTAGCAGACAAGAAAGAGTTTCCTAACGATGATATTAAACCGCACCACTGCAGCAGGCCCCATTATCAGTCTTCCAGAAATTTGATATCAGTACACGAGAGCCATGGCCATAATTAAATTTCACTCAGGTCTACGATTTCCTCGAACGAAGGAATCAAGCTAAATCCTATTCGAAACAAATAGTGGAATGTTCACAGTACTCGTAATTAAAAACCTCCTGGGGAAGGCTGTTGCATGTTATTTTTAGATCAAGCTCTTTGGTAGACTGTATATTGGAAATTGGAGTTTTTGTCATCCAGTAGAGTGGAACTGCGGCGGCGAAACTTTCGAGATTTAAAACACGATGAACTTTCAAAAAGTTAAACTTTCTCTGAAGAAACAGTAGGTAGCAGTACACACTGCACATAAACATTTAGCCATACTAATATAAGAAATATGAAATGTGAACGTAAGCATTGTTTTTTCCATCGGGTTCTCGCTCTGGATGGATCGCGTTTTAACATGGGAAAGCAACCACATCTGAGTTAAGTTAAGGTTGTTGCTTTGCCATGTTGAAACGCTGATCAAGAGCGAGAACCTGATGAAAACCACAGAGCTGTTATATTGTGTCGCAATTGTACGTGGATCGTTTTATAGACACAGGGTCTTTTACTAAGGAAGCTCGGCTTCTAAATGTAAATAAAACATGTTGTGAGTGAGATATCCACTTCGTTGTTAATTATTTAATTTAAAAGAATATTTTGTCGCATTAAGTATGGGATATAACGTTGTTCAAATGTCTGCCGCGGTTTTGCTTGATGGCACGATTTCGGGAGGTCCAACTTTCGATGACTTTGTCGCATAAATCTGACTGAATTTGCTGAATGCCGTTCGTTATGTTGGCTTTGAAGGCATCAGTTGTTTGTGGTTTATTCGCATAGACCTGTTATTTAAGATAGCCCCAAAAGAATAAGTGTAAAGGCCTTAAATCGCACGATCTCGGTGGCCAGTTCACGTCGCGTCGCCGCTCAAATCGCTCGTGCAGGATGTCCATCGTAGCATGCGCTGTATGGCACGTAGCGCTGTCCTGCTGAAACCACATGTCGTCGGTATCCATATCATTCAGTATAGGCCACAAGAATTTGATTATCATCATTCTGTAGCGCTCATCGCTAAAGATGATTTTCGATAATGAACGTTTGTCGAACGGAGCACTGATTTTGATAATAAAATTTCATGATTTGATTTGTTTTATAACGCCATTACCTTCTATGGTAAGTATTTCTGTGTTAGAAACTAGCTAATAAGTCGGTTGTATTTTTACTGACTTCAGTAAAACCTTCTAAGAATAAATCATCAGAATTTAATTTACCTTTACCAATGACCCTTGGATTTCTATCTTTGTTTATTAATTGGGTTCGTTCTTATATGTATGTCTAGTTCTCAACAGCTAAGTTTTCGTGGATCCCTACTTAAAGATAAGTACATATATGTCATACCCCTGTCGTACCCCAGGAAAGCCATTTAGATCCACTTTTATTTATTATTTAGGTATATAAATGACCTTAACACGTGTCCAACATAGTTTAAAATTCTATACGTACGTTACGCTGATGATGCCAAAATTTTTGATGATGTCTCCTTTGTAATTGATCATGATTTTAAATTTAGACTTAACAATTAAACACCTTCCAAAAATGGTCTATCTATCCTATCTAATCTATTTATTGTCTCCCTCTCAACGCTGACAAGTGTACCACAGCGTCTCTTTTCTCGTAAAAGACTTCTTTGACTTTGACTACAAAATAAAGGATTGTGCACTGAGCAGATTGGACATAACCCAGGATTTGGGTTCTCTTCAATATTCAGGAGTTTAATACCTCTTGAAAACATCATATCGAATGTCTAGGGCAATATATTTGCAATATGAAAACAACCATAAATGTCCAAGAATCGTAATGAAAAATAAATATCATTCATTAATATCATTATTTGCACTTTACTAATTCCAAATTGCGCAAAATCTGACTTGCACCTGACCTGCTCATAATATTTAGGGGTTTCATTTCTATTTCGGTTACAAACCCATACAAATAAGAAACAATTTCAGTGAAACCCCTTTAAGTGGAAAGAAAACCTCGGTGAGTTACAAGGTACCTAAAGGTTTTCTGAAGAGTTCAAAAAAGTTTGCAAACAAGAAGACTGCAAAATTCTTGTAAAACCAAAGCCAAGCACCTCAGGGTGGGGGTGTTGGTCCTACGAAGCATTAATTAACTCGACGAGATATTCGGTGCTGCACTTAAATTCCTGAAATGTTTCCCAGTGCTGTAATTGAAACCGCATCAACCTCCTGACAACGTTACTCCACTCCTACCTATCGCAATCTTCCAAAAGTCGCGAAGGTGTTTTTGGTTTACACAACCTTGGGAATCGAGCGGAGCACCGTAAATTAGTGGAGACTAAACGACAGTTTGGCGCCCCCATTTACCGGTGAGAAAGTTTTTGTGCGTTTCCAGCATCTAACATTCCTGTGAAAGATTTAGGGGGAATAATCCGGAAAGCCGGATAAGATGTACTGACGGGGAAATTAGTCGCAAGTTTAAGAGGAGCGTAATTAAAAGGCTCCTTTGAGGAGCAGCACAGCCGCAACTATAGCAACCACCTCAGATGTATAATTGAAAAGAGGAACGGGCGGCGGAGGAGGTTGATGAACTTCAAAGTTGATACGATTTGATGCTGTGAACAGACTTTATCAGCATTTATTCGCATCAGCGTGTCTTCGGACCAGCCTGGTCAGGTGGCCGCGGCCGTAGTGGCGACTGGCGACGGGGCAGGACTCACCTGCATGCACGAACCAAGAATATGTTTGCTGAAGGCGGGTGGGTTTATGCTGACGATAAAAAGCTTTAATTTTGTTTGCACCGTGTAAACAGGCAGATTAACCGGGCTCAGTTTTTGTGGACAATTTTCTATGGCCACATAAAACACTCGCCCGTTCGCGTCTGCGGCTCAATTTTAATTACGGTAATTTCCAGGGATTTATGCTCTAATTACAGCGCTTCATCCTCTGCCAATTGATAATGTCTTTTACACCTTAATTAAGCACATTCTCTGATCCGAACGGACGGGACCCCTCATAAGCCCGCAATTCCCGAGCGGAGCCGTTCATGAGTGAGAGCCCGGCTTGTCCAATGGTGGGGTGCCCCTAGGTGTAAATGTTAGCAAAATTAACGCAACGTCTACTGTCAGGAGACATCCCGTTGACCGCTGCATTGATTGAAGGCGTGCAGATAAACGCCTCAGCACATGGATTCGATGACAGAAATTGATTTACTTTGGCTGTTTGTATAGAGTGCTCATTTGGCCACTTATTCAAACAATGGGAATGAATGATTTATGCTTAAACGCCCCCTTTCCTATGATCTTAAGGGTTGGCTACTGACATTACTGCGCATTCAATGCATTAAAGTCGTTCACATTATTAAATCTAATTCCATTCAGGAATAAATACTGTCACAGAAAAATCTACTTAATTAAAACGGAAGATCGTAATCCAATATTATTGAATATGGCAATACATAAATACTGCAAACAGAGCAAGATTTCCGAATTCAATACTCCCAAATATTTATAGACCTGTTTTGAAACGTGAGGTCTAGCGTTGTCGTATAGAAGAATCAGCTTGCTGTGTCTAGTGTCCCATTCCGGCCGTTTTTCTTTCAAAGCTCGGTTCGAACGTATTAGATGCAATTGACAACGATCCCCGGTGTTGGTTTAGGGCTGTTTTATAAGTTAATAATAAACAACACCCTACTAATCACAATAGATGCCCAACATGTTCTTCAATCCTTGGATATTTCCTTCTGGCGTTGATAAATTTGATTCGCCTGGAGCAGCACTCTTCTTTAAAGGATATTAATATTATTATATAAGCGGGTCGCATAGGCTCTCTGGTGCCTCTCGAAAGCAGCGCTACCTAAAAGATCTATTGTGCTTGAAATAAGATATTGCGTCTCTGTGTATTGAGGTACCTAATAGTTCAGTGGTAAGTACGTTGGGCTATCACCTCGAGGTCTCCGGCTCCAGCCTGGCTCGGACCATAATTTAGGTTCGCTTTTCCTGATAGCGATAGATGGTAGTCCCATCAGTCAGGATAGCTACTGTGAGCTAATCACCCAGCATATATAACATGCACGATTAAAGGAAACTGTGGAAGACCTATGTATCTAACTGGAGTGAAATAGGAAATATTGTTTTTTATTGTGTCTCATTGTTTAAGAAATTTCATTCATTTTTGCTGATTATGTTGAATAAAGTTTAGTTATTTCTTTCAATAACATTTTCATTGTCTATACATAATTATTTATATACATATGTTACGACACTACAATGCGACCACAGCGCCGTGGCGTAGATAGAGAGAACTAGAAGGACCAACTTCACTGTTAACCCCTCATCCGCAGAAATTACTAAATTCTACCTTCGCGCATGTGGTGTTTGTTGTACCTTACCGGCCTATTGCACCAAATAAAGATCCGCGTTGTTGAGTTACGACGGTGTTTTAATCACTCCCCCTGAGGCCCGAATTGGACTACTGTAATACACATTTTTTGATGCATTAAATACTCTCTGGATAAGTGACTGCGTAAGGCACTTAAGCGAATTCGAATAATTGTCCAATATGGATAAGTGCTCCAATAAGTTGAAATTATTACTACTGCAATACTGCATGTCATAAAGGACATGCCCTTTTGCCTGGATATATGGTGCTGAAACCTACAGGAAAAAAATACACGCACTGTTGCATGTGTAGGTGTGTAGGTCGTAAAAGCAATTCGGAAAAGGAAATACAGGAAAAAAAACCGGTCAAATGGGAGTCGGACTCGCACACGAAGGATTCCGTACCATCGTAAAAGATATAACACTGTGTATTGCTTAAGCACTTTTGTAAAAGTAACAAGAGATAACAAATGAACGAGAATTTTTTTTTCTAATTTGCATGGCGGCCATTTTGAAATTCACCATGTTGGTCTTTTCATTATTTGTTGTTATAGCGGCAATGAAACACACACTCTGTGAAAATTTCAACTCTCTACCTATTACGGTTCATGAGACACAGCCCGCTGACAGACAGACGGACGCACAGTGGGGAGAATGGCCTGTTTCGCTGGCCAAAAGTCTAAAAATTGAGTTAGCGGCTCTGAAATTCGGTATTGAATGGTTTCCGGGGGCGCTGATTACGAATCTGATATCGGATTTATAAAATTCAAAATGGCAAAAATTTAAGTCAGCGCGCGTGAAATTATGCAGCGCGTCACTCTAAAGCTGTAACTTTTTTTCGGGGAAATTTGGGAGCTAGTTACTAGGCATACGAAAACTAGACACTTCATCGAACGTTCTTGTGAAAGAATCAGAGTGTAACCTGGTGTGACAAAAAACGTAGCTCCAATTGAATTAAGAAAAAATGTTCATTTATGGGAAGTGCAGTGTAATATTTAATAAAAATGGGAGTAAACAAATATAAGTTGTAGCAAAAATTCAATCACATATTTATTATTGTACATACATTCGCGATCAATATCCATTTTGAAGCACTCAAATCGGACACTTTGTCAACAAAATATTAGCGTTCAAAGTTTACGTATTATAAACGTTGCCTGAGCGTCACACGTGCACGTGGTCGAGCGCTAACTCTGAAATGACGCAGAGGGTCAGGTATACAACCCATCGAACCATCTCTTACAGATTTATATGCCACAAAGTCCCCTCTATCAAACTGTGATGAGAAAAAATGAAAATTGAAACCTTCTATTCTTCGCCCCCTGTGGGACGGACGGACGGACAGCGGAGGCTAATAGAGTCCCATAGAGTCGGGTACGGAACCCTGAAAACTATATGCAATCAAATTAAGTTTTCAAAAATACGTGCCATTTTTGCATACATAGAACATTGAACGCACTCATGCATGTTATATGTCACTTGACAAGTACAAGGTATGGCAATTTTAAACATTGAGTCGTATACCAGCCAGGTGACGATTCATCGCGACGCAATTTGATTACACAGCATCCAGTAGGTTTTCCTCGAAAATTAGTTTTTCTATAAGCTAATGATAAAAGATTTTTTGTGGGCGGAATTGGAAGATCTTTATGTAGGCGATATGTGGTTCCAGCAAGATGGCGCTACGTGCCATACAGCCGGTTAAACGCTAACTTTATAGCACGAGAAATTTCCTGGTCATCTAATTTCAAGAAATCGTGATGTCAATCAGCCTTGCGATTTAGCGCCACTGAGATATTTTCTTTGGCGCTACGTTAAAGGAGAGGTATATAAGTATAATAGTCGAACTATTGACGCACTGAAAGATTAAATTATAAGTGCTATTCGTGAGATAGTGTCCCAATTGTGTCAAAACGTTATCACGTGGTGGTCATATATGTATTATTATTTTCAGAGTATAATTGCCACACATAATCAATTAAGATTTCATTGACTATAATGCAAACTCTATAATTTTTATTTAATAACTTTGAAAATAAAATTCAATTGGAAAGACCCTCGCTAAAATAACAAAGAATTATTTGGTTTATTCACACCAACAGATCCCATAGTAAAACACACACATATGCATATACACGCTTCCATATACAAAGGTACACAAATGTACTCACATACCGCATACGCGATTTGTTTGTGGGTGTGTGTAAGTGTACCAACATAAGTTTCTCACAATAACCTTTATGACATATTTCAATTTCATCGAAATCGGGGGAGAGCCGTTTTGTGAATAATTACCAAAATATTAGTTAACGTCCATAACAAAAGTGGTGTAAGCAAGGGCTGATTCGTGGTATGAAATAAAGAGGAGCCGCCTAGTTCTTATTTTAGCTCTTTAATGTACTTAAGTAAGCACAACTAAGACCCTAATTTATATTGCCTCATGAATAATGAACTTGTGCAGGTCGGATTTTGTCTAATGAAACACTCCTCAGCCGGGTCGTAATTCCAATAAAACATTAAAGAGAAATGATAGGAGTTCCGTACAAATGTAATCTCTTTAGTCGTCAGACAGAAGGCCTGCGTCCTCAGGTCCTGGGTGCTGCTCTGACTCTTCCACTGCGCCTAGATGGGCAAAGTTGGCTGAAATCTCAAAATGTGCCTAGATAGTATCCTTGGCATGTGTTGGAGCTAGGATTGCCACACTCCTACAACAGTTCGCTGACCTACCTCCAACGTGTTAAGGAATTAATTGTGCCAACATCTCCGGAGTGCTCAATCCTTGCTCCTCCGAATCGTTTGCTGCGAAAAACGCAATTTGCGAATATATAAAACACTTTATCCTTGGCTGAAATCCGGCGAGACTTAAAATCAAATTAACGAGGATCACGGTCTTGGATTTCCAAAGGAGGCAAGAAAAAAGAGCGGACTTAAGCAGCTGTCTCCCTAGACAGCCGTAATCCTCTTAGCCTGTAAGGTATCTTCTGTGCAAATCCTCCTCTTTCGCTTATTTTAACCAGTGAAAACACATATTTCGCTAGAAATGTTTATTCCTTTCGGTAGTGGGGGAGGGCGGGGAAGAACGCGTCGGTATCACAATTAAAGTAAATATCGATTGCCACCATTGCCTTTGTTCTTCCGATAGTTTTTCCGGGCGTTCTTTGGCGCACTCCATGCCTCCCTAGCCCGGCCGGCACTTGGAGTCCTTCGTGCTCTGCTGGAACTGAATCAAAATCACCAGGTACGTTGTTATCGCGCTGCTGAACTGAAAGACACCAGGACACAGAAATTAGAGGTATGTGAAAAATTCAGGAATTTAAGCAAAAAGTGGAAATTTATATTCGCAGATAAATCATGCGACATGTCTAGATAAAAGGAATGCTGGCGGTGCCCGCTCTTGATGGGATATTCACGTCCCGTCTGCTCCGCTTCTTGGAGATGAATATGCACGGCCAAGTGTCTAGACTTCCCATCATACCTCGACGGCGCATTCCAACATGCAGAAAACTCGGAGCTGCTAGGTATAGGGCCGTGGTATTCTCCTGCACTCGAACTTTTATGCCAGACCGTTCAACGTATCGAACTTCACTAAAATATTCAACGCCACCTGAATTTTACTGCGTAATGAAAATTCCTTGCGATATTTGCGAGTATTCTTCTCTCCGAGGTATCGGATAAATTTATACAACGCTCCGAAACTTCATCACTGCAACGGCTCTTAACGGATAAACCGACTTTTACACGTTGAGTATATTTTACTTCGACGAAAATTTAATAAATCTGGACAGCTGTAGCACAGAGAAGAGAAGAAAAAAAAATGATCAAATACGAGCAGATCTTGCGAGATAATTTCTCCGTTTAGCGCCATTGTTGGAATGTTATTCCTTTTTGTATTTATTTATTTTTGTATTCCGCTGTAAACCGGTGAGAATAGTAACGAAAACTATAACGCGTACGACAAGCAAATGAGTTGACCGTTCATTACACTTAAAGAAAATGGCGAAGGGTGACATTGGCAACTTGGCCCATACACGCATCCGTCCGTCTATGACTGCGTGCGCACTTTCTCTCGCCACGGGAAAAATTCCAAATTACGAATTGAAAATGACGAACTGAAAATATTAAATTTCATTCGATTTTCATAAGATTCGGTGGTTATCGGAGTCGCTGATCTAAAATCTGGTTTTCAAAATTGAAAAAAAACAATCCAAATAATGGTGACTCGTAATCAGCTACCCGAAAAACCCCCTGATACCAAGTCTCGTGGAAATTGGAGTACAATGCACTGCTTTTGAAAATTTGACCCTTTAACCTTGAAAATGACCCTTGACGCCACTTCTGATTTTTCCAATTTTGCAAAATTCGTGATCCACGACCCCAAAAACCTCGGAATCAACTATAAAATTGCTGTTTCTAAGTATTAGGAACTCAAATGCTATTATAATTTTCCTGGACTAATAAGCGAAGCAAATTGGAATTAAAGCATTACACTGTGTTTGCAACAAAATATATTTTCGCTGCCTACACTACCATATAGTACAACCACTCTCGTGGAAAACTGAATAATAGTTAATGAGTCAAATTCACTCACATCCGTCAAAATAGGTACAGCACATATGGATTTCTGAACTGGGGAGTGCGGGAGGGGGGGAGGGGAATTAAGATTTGTATACATTTCATAATTCTATTAAAAACCAACATATGTTTTAAAAAATTATTGAGTTTTTGTGTCTTTGATAGCAATAAAATTGTAAATAAGTCAATTGACCCGGAAATCTGGTGTTAAAAGCTATACCTGTTATATTTAAACTATTTTACATACCTGTTATTATCTTTGCCCTTCTTGAGAAGTCCATTTTTGATTAATTTCTGTTGCTGTCAACCCATAAAATTACTTCGAAAAAAAGATTTAAACTTACTGAATGGATGCCCCGATAAAATTATTTAATTTATTAATAATTATTATCGTCAAGGGTAATGAAGTGCGGTTCCTCATGTCGCTTAAGAAGTACATAAACCATTTAAATAAAATTATCGGTTAAGAGGAAATGTAATGTGATAATATTGAGCTGTCCATGAATCATTTAAACATTATTGTAAGAAAAAAAGCTAGTTGCATTTAAGAACAAATCCTCATAAAAGCGGTACATCAGTTTATTTGGTGCTATTTCTCAGTGCAGAATTAAAAGAACAGATTGGATTAGCAAATAAGAAAGTATACCTAGTGGAAATAAAATGAGTCGCAAACACCAGCTTACTGAAGTAGAAATTGGTAGAATAAGGGCATTAAAAGAAGAAGGATATTCTTGTAGAGAAATTGCTCGTAGAATTAATCGTAGCGAAAACATTATTTATCCATTCTTGCGAAATCCAGAAGAATATGGAACACACTGTAAAGGACGAGTAGTTAGAGAACTACTACAGAACGAGAACGGAGGAGTCAGCTCGTCAAATTGGTCTACATAAAAATAGGTAAGCCTCATCTTGAGACATCTTCGACTGAAGAAAAAACCGGCTCTTCTACAAAACCACTGAATTGCTCGCCTAGAATTTGCCAGAAATCACATCAGTTGGAAACAGGAGTGGAATAATGTTGACGAAAAACGCTTCTCATTAGATGGATCAGATGGACTTTCCTACTATTTTTAGAACATCGGTTTTTGAACCGCCATCATAGCCGACAAGGATCGCATATGGTATGAGGAGTAATCTCTTATAACGACCCTTTAGAACTTGTAGTATTAAATGGGAGACAAGATGCTGCGAAGTATATCAGCCATCTTCAACGAGCAACCGTTGACGTAGATGAGGCTCTAGTATCAATTTCGGGGATTTTTCGACACGACCATGTAGCTGTCCACACTGCTCACAAAGTAAAGAATGGTTTCGGGCCGAAAATATCACGATCCTCGAATAACCATCTCTTTCTGCAGAGCTCAACAATATTGAAAATGTGTGGATATGGGTCATTCGTAATGCAAGTGTATGAAAATGGCAAGCAGTATGAAAACGTTGAAGTACTAAGGGAGGGCGTCTTAGCTGCTTGGAACGAAATACTGTTAACCTTCATCAGAAGCCTTTTTTTCTAAGAATAGAGGTCCAACACATTATTGAAAGTACTTATAATAATGCTTATAATAGCAGCAATAAAAAGTAAAGTAAACAGATATAATTTTTCTTACAAAATAATAAATGTACCTATATTCAAATGCACTGCCTTTTTATGAGGATTTTTTCTTTAATGCAAGTAGTTTTTCTTCTAACTTCCCAGGTAATAAGAAAGTGGCCGTAATTATGATAATTACAAGTCAGGAAAATAAACCTATTTAAACAAAATTGACCTGCACGTGTGTTATTATACGCATATTTGCCATTTATAACCGTGTACCTATTCAAGTGCTCCGCAGTGTATGTCTAGTATACATAAAGATAGCTTTTTCCTGCAATAATGTTGAAATATTGAATGAGGGTTACTACAGCAGAAACAACATAATATGACGGAAACAATGGACGAATAATAGGTTCTTTTGAAATTGTAATTCTAAAGTGGCTCAGTATCGTTTCGCGCACCGCCCACCCCACAACCATTGTGAGCTAAAAAGGGGCGAGTGTTACTCACAACATGCACGTCTAACTTAAGCCCAGGATAAGAAGGGCAATGGCACAAAGCACCGTTTATTTATCACCATTTGTTGCTATTTTGACATTTTTAAACCCCATATGATCTAGAGCCTGGCAGCCGCACCATTTAAGGACAACAACCACCCCAGCCGCGCACAACGGGTGCCCTCAACAAGTTCCCGCTATCAATCATTAATCCACTTAACCCTTTTTAGGAATTCGCGCTCCATGGATTCTTGCCGAATCATTCACAACTCGTTACACCCGTCCGCTTTTGTATTCGAAGACTCCGCGCGGCGGCGGCGGCGGGTGGGCCACACTCGCTGTAAATCCCAGTTGCGTTCCAGAAATCGCAGAAAATACTACCGGTCTCTGGGTCTCTGGCGTGCAGGATTAGCCGGCGGCGACCGGAACAGACTCTCCGAAGAAATAAATTTTGTTTGTGCAAGAAAATTAAAATATCCTTACCGATGTCAAAATCTGGCGATCAATTTTACACATGCCACACGCAGAAAAGCCAGCCCTCTCAGACAACAATTGCTGCCAGAACTTCCTCATCTGGAAATTTAAGAAGAAGGAAATGAGATTTATAAAGCCAGCCCGGCGCAAAAACAGTAAGGACGGCTCGCAGGCAATGAGCACGAGATAAAGCAGACATTAGGCGATTATTTTGAGGAAACCCAGTACCCATCCCGAAAGCCCGTACCCAATCGATAAGGTCGCCCGACCCACGGATGAGCAAAATGTCCCAATAAGCTTAATCGAGTGGAATTCGGATAAGTGTCGTTGGATGTTCTCACCTAGATTGTCCATTCTCGCGTAATTCGTGCCCGGCAGCAAAAGCCGGCAAAAACGACTACGTACTTCTGCCCGAGGAATATCTGAGGGTATATTCGCATTATTTACGGCCCGGCTCGCCTTCTCCGCAAAAGGTACCTCCTCTGCACGATTTCTTTATTTCGAGCGCCATTTGAAGTAATGCCAAGAATATCTACTTTTTGCGGATAAGCTGTATGAAAGAGCGCTGTTTTTCCAGTGAACTTGCTACTTAAAATTGCTTTGATTAATGTATCGTCTTTTTGCGATCTTGTGCCTTTTAATGGAAAACGAACACCGAATCATTTTTAACAAAGGCATCCTTTCGAATTACATTCTAAGTATGTACAACTGTACATCTAGTCAAGTCCCAGAGCTACATATGTTAAAAGTACGCGCTAAATTATATCGCACAAAATTATATTGGATGAATGGGACCTTGAAGGCTTGAGCTTGAAGCATTTCAGTTTATGAACTTGGATTGTGAACTGAAACCGTTAGAAACCACATGTATGGTAGGTCCGATTTTTCATGTTTTGAACTCTGTCTTCGATCATATCGCGAATTACAAAAACGGATGTATTTTTGATCCCTACAAAATTGCAATCAAACAAGAATAACTGTAAAAGATACTTTCTTTAAAAATAAGCTTTCTTAAATGCACTAAAAATAAAAATAAATAACCACGTTGCTTACACTATACTACTGATCAAACCCTTTCATTTGATACCAATATCACGGGGGTAGTGGAGCAATAGGTAACGCATAATCTTGGGCCGTCCGCCATATTGGATTTAAAACGATATTGGATAAACAATATTGCATTGTCACCGGACTTAAGTCTGGCCCCCATAGAAACCTTCGCCGTCAAACGTCGCCTTCACCGTCGCCGCACAATTGAATGCATGCATTCATATGTGAGCTAGCCCATAGCCGACGCAACGCCAGCGCGTTGCAAGAGAGAAATTTAGAGGAACCTTCAATAATTTCGTCGCAGCAGTCCGTCGTGAGAGAGCTTTGACAAGATGGGATTGGCTAGTTGGGATTCGTTGAATCAGCTGTTTATTTGACAAGTAAAGGTTTGAATTGGGTATCTGTGAATTTTTTTGGTGATTTTGTAATTATTCGGTTTCCTGTTTCTTCGTTTGAATTTCCTGGAGGGTGCCGAGTTTTTCCTGAATTCATTAGTCTATTTTCTTGACGAATTGGAACTAGATTTACCTTGTTAATTCACCTTCGGAGCATACTGCGCCAGTTGACGGTTGGTCTCGAATTCTCATAAACAGCTGAACGGGAGCGAATGCGTCGAAGGATTCTATGGGTTCGGGTCGCTCTTGACGGGCTAAAAAAGCATTAAGCTCTCAAAGCTCTGCGTCAAAGGCGAAGGGCAATGGATTCTATGGGGGCCTGCCTTTATAAACGGGTGCAAAATTTCAAAGCTCTAGCTAGATTGCAAGATTTATAGCAGACAGACAACAAAGCAAGTTAACCCTAGAAAGATAGTCTGCGTAAAATTGACGCATGCGCCGTTGAAATATTGCTCTCACGTTCTAAATAGTGCGAATCTGTTATTGTGCGTTCAGGACATCTCACACGTTGCTTAGACATTCCGTTAGGCGCATGTGTCACTGAGGTTAGTGTCATTAATTTTGAAATATAACGACCGCGTGAGTCAAAATGACGCGTGATTATCTTTTAAGTGATTTTTAAGATTTCAACGTAAATAGATATTCATGTTGTCTTTCATCTGATGATATTTGTCACCTTATTTTATATATTAAGTATAAATTTTTGTATATTTCCTGACAAAACAACGTGATAATGGGGATTAGATATTTGGGCGATGACCGTATACTGAGTGCTCTTTTAGAAAGTGATGACGAACCCGCCTGTGAGGACACTGATAGTGCGGTTGAAAATCACGAAAGTGAAGACGATGTGCAGAGCGACACAGAAGAAGCTTTGATGGATGAGCAGAGAGAAGACGAGGTGACGCCTAGCGGAAACAAATCCTTACGCGAAGAAAGGATTCAACAACTGGCATCTTCCTTGGCTTCTCATCAAATAGTAAACTTGTAATTTTGTACTGTGTGTCCAACAAGAATTGTTTTTCAATATTTCAAACACAATTTGAGATTTTCGTGTCCATTTTTTGACGAGAAAGTATTTATGACGCTCTACGGCGCCAGTGTCATAATGCGTCAGTATTGCTCGGAATGTCCGAGAGAATATACAGAAAAAAACAAAATTAAAAATACTGGGCCGTATTCTTGATTTCGACAGAATTCCACTGTACATATTTGTAAAAATAGAAATAATAAGGCGTTTATTAATAAGTAACTCCATAATTGCTTTTACTTACACTTTCTCGTAGCGATATATCAGTGGACTTTTGTTGGATGCTGCACAACAATCGCAAAGTCTTATTTGCCTGCAAAAGGTTTCTTGATTAGCATTTCAATAAAATATATTATGTATAATATCTGTGCCAACATAGCTAAAATATACAGGGTGGTTCACAAACCGTGTGCCAAAATAAGTGGGATAATAGATCCACACCCAAGTCGTAGAGATAAATGAACATTGTTGAGATTTCTAGAAAGGACATTGAGGTAGTAGTGGAGTGAGATTGAGTGCGTTGAGTAAACCAAAAGGTACAATATAAATAAAATATTTAATAATGTGCATAGGTATGGATATACCATGGAAATGTCGAATTTATGAATCACCCTGTAACTCTCAAACGGTTGAGACTTCCCCCTCATATAATGCTTATTTGTTTGCCTTGGTGAGATTTTTCAACCCACTTATTTTGATACACCTTATGGAAAACACTCTGTATTTGAGGTTGTGAAAATAAATATGGTCAATTTTTCAAAATCGAATTTTGTTCTGATCGACCTAATAATAAATATGGAAATATTTCGGTCCAAAATTTTCATTGAGTTTGACAGAATTAAATTTTTGTCCGCAAAAAAACATGTTTAATTGCTCCAAGTATTTTAAATTGATTTCACTAGGCCTATATTAAATTAAATATCCAACCATCTTCATATATAAACACAGTTTTTCTAAGATTTTGGTATATATACATATGGACAGTGTGTTCAATAAGAAACGTTCCTCAATATTTCAAAAACGATTGAAGATTTTCGTTTCGTTGTTTTTGACTGGAAAGTACATATGACGCACTACGACGTCAGTGCCATAACGTTCACAAATGTCGGAGAAAGTGGACAGAAACTTAAAAAGAACGCAAAACGGAAATATCAAAAGCGTGGGCAACTGAAAACATTACCCGCGACTGGTCCAATGTCATCTTCTCTGATGAAGCGTCGTTCTGAGCATGAGTTTCCATAAATCGTGCCTACTGGTGAGAGATTGCTCCAATGAACCGATAAACGCCCAGTAAAGGTGCTTGTTTGGGTTTGGGGGTGCTCTCAGAGCGCGGATTTGGATGTTTGGGGCTCTTCACCCAAAACTTCGATTTCGATGCTAAATATCTACAAACGCGGTCTCTTAAAGTCTGCACAGAAGATGTTCGGGCGGAAAATGATGACAACGACCCCAAACATCGAAGTAGTCACTGCATCTCCTGGGAACAGGAAAATAGGAAATACAAGAGGTATGGCGTGATATGGCGAAAAACTCAAAAACACTGTACAACGAAGGAGATTGGACGGTGTATGATGTATCCGCGCCGTAGTGCATTGACTGTACTTTCATGAATTCATTCAAAAATTGAATAAAAATCTTGAATAGTTTATGAAATGTCGAAGAACGTTTTTTGATTAACAGACTGTATGTACATACTACATCCATATAACTGGAATTTATAAACTACCAATCACCGGTAATTTAATTCGTTGTTGAATTAGAGCAAGGTAAGCTTGTGACTTTATCTAAGAATTTATTTCAAATATAATAGTCTAAATGTCATGCTCTGCGAATATTATTTAAATTAAATATTAGAAAAATTTCCCGTATTCAAAATCCTGCAATTGAAATCAAATATTAAAAGATCGACCAACGTGACCATCAAATACCTAAGGATGAAATTTTAGCCAAAGAACACGTCTCTGCTTACCTCCTCCGTAGTCACATGGCAGGGCTCTACAATTAGCAGAAGGAGAAAACTGTGAAATATAATCCAAATACACTGCAGCCAGAAAACTCTCCCACTGTTTGTCTCCAAAAGCCCCAGCAGCAAAAAGTATGCGGTTGCAACCAGGTGCAAAAGACACGAAATCATTAAGGACAAGACTGCCAATCCGAACGCCCTGCAAGATAAAAGTTTTATTGGAAAAGTTTTAGCACATGTCTCGCCTAGTCATCTTTCTCACTCCGACGTGTTCCTGATGCACTGCCCGAGGGACGCGTGAATGTGCGCCAAACGATCCATTAGGGCTCCACTACCTGCGGGCGAGGGCGACCGGTTAAAATCAAATAAATTAGCCTCATTAGCATTTTAAAACAAAACCAAAAATCAAGGCAAATAGGAGGTAAGCGATGGCAATAATTCCGGCTGACATTTTAATTTGCCGGGTATTTACCCATCGACGGGATTGACGTTGATTCAGTTAGAAGTGGCGCAGCGAATAACGTCAATCACAGCGGGAATCACTCTCGGCCATCCGCGAAACAATTCAATTAGCAGACCCGGGTACCGCACCCGGTTAAACATACATTTCAAAATAACTTCGTTATGATAGCATTTTGAGAATCAGTAGAGCGTGCTGATAACGCCTAAATACCTGACGTTTGATTGAAGCCGCACCACATACAGGGGGATAATTGATTTCTGGTGCTTCCGGTCGACGAACTAATCGCTTAGGTGTAAATGACAAATTTAGGTAATTAATTTTACGACTCATGTGTAGAGCAACCACAAATTGCCGCCTTTACAATTAGACATTTCCCACCATATCCGTTGTAATCAAATGTCAGCAGCAATGCAATGTTTTCCATTTATGAATTCTGACTCTGAAAGTCCACTGATGTTATGAATTTACGCAATCAACGAAATTTCATTAATATTAGTTTTGTGGTGCAAAGCGGCGCAATTCGGTAATTACTTTTAGAAACATAATTCTAGAATGTGAATTTCTCTCCAAAATTACGACAGTGCTCAATAGTCACTAGGAAAAAATAGGTAAGAAAAATTTTTTAAGTTAAGCGGTTTTATTACACCATTGATTATTTAGGTAATAAAAGTTGGAAAATAATTATGGGTCACCAATCTGGGGCTTTCATCAGACTAAAATAAAATTTGGAGGAGCATTTAGTAGACAACTTTGTTTTGTTGGAGCTTGGAAATCATTCTGTTATTAGGTTATTATATTATGTGTAGCAGATGGATAGCAGATTCGAATTCAGCTACCCTTACCAAGAACCCATTTTCATGAAAATTCATTTCATTGAGATTGTTTGTCGCCATATTGGATTCCTAAATTTTAATCGCAGATTCGTGATCAAAATTCAACAAACTAAACCGGAAAGCATCCCTTGAAGTTATAATTTTTCAGTTGACATGTTGGATCCGCCATTCCACAACCCTAAAATGAATGGTAGCCTATATGTTAAGTTGATATTTGAAATACTTTCTGGCAAAAGTTCAAAAGAATCAAAGTAAGCGTTTAGGTGTAAAAACTAAGGATAGGAATTTTCGGCCGCCATATTGAAATTCGAAATGTTGACAGCAAATTTGTAATGATCGACCCTAAAAACCCATATACTTATGTATGATGTAGGTACATATGTATATTCAATCAAAAGGAAACCCATTCAATTTGAGAATTTCCAATCACCATCAGATTAGAAATCAGCGTCCCCAATGATAGTAGATTCTAGTATTCGAAATGTAAATTAATATATAGGGAATTTTGGGTCTACATGCTATTGAAATTTCGAACTTCAAGATGGCGGCCAAAATTATAAACGTAAATAAATGTTCATGAAATTCGATTTTTATTTTAGGGTCTGTGGTTTCACAATAACTACCTTTTTAAGCTCACATGTCTATTTACACATCATTACATATATTACGTCTATTACATCAAAACCCAAACAAACATTTTTAAAATTATCGTCTGTCTGTTTATCTTGGATAATCTAGGGGATTGTTGAGTCGGCTTCAATGGGACTTACACTGGAAAGTAGAATATTATGGCGTTCATGGTTTAGGCTATCATTTTCTCGGGAATCTTTTGCGTTCCTACGAGAAACATGTAAAACCGTCTCCATTCAATATTTAAAATTCAGATAAATATTAAAACAGTTTCATTCATTCAAAGCTTGGGCGGGTCTGCTAGTTATTTATAAAAGAACGAGGCAACTATCGAAACTGGTTCCTTTTTTGCTGTGAAATTTTATTAGACGAGGAGTCCATTTTACACACGTCAATTGCGTACTCACACCTGCATTAAATGTAATAAAGTAAGGTTGTGTCTAATTCGCATGCTCCGTGTCCGTGTAATAGCTGTGTAATCTCCATATACACGAATGTACACAGAATAGACAGAATCCGTGTACGTGTACATGCTAAATACATGTTACAAATAGGCAATTTTCAGTCCATAGATATTTTGTATAGGGAAATTTTTCTTTTTATGAATCGTTGAATATGTGCGAATATAAAAAGTTTTGTACACTGAGAAAATTTACAATGAAAATTACAAATATAATTCTGTTCGCAGCATTTTTAAAAGAGATACGTTTGATTAAACAGATTTGTATTAAAAAAAAGTTAATTTAATCCAAAAACCCGACTGACTAAAAAAGAACTAAAAAGATGTGAACAAAACACATTCGGAAGTAAATCTATAAATAAATCAGTACTACTAAAATTGATCTAACTGGTCAATATTTGTAATATACTGACAAAGGATAACTAATTGGCAGTCGGAGACTACGCATATTTTTGTTAGGCTGTGTATTACAAATATTGACCAGTTACATCAATTTTAATAGTAGGTACTGATGAATACAGAAATTTCTCTCTTTGAAACCAAACCCGGCTATCTGTATCTGTAGATCAATAGCTAGAGCGGTGCCCTTATGTTCCAAAGGACGTCAGTTTGAATCTCATATGATTCAGATTGTTTTTCTTTCTAAAGAGTCAGATTATAAGTAAAGATACATATGTAGCGTCTAATGGAATAGCGACATAGTGTCCCTGACTAGAAGCCCAGACGAGCTGAGTTCGAATCTCATCGGAAACCCCACAAATACTTTACATAAGAAATGAAGGCAATTTCAGTTCGCGCGTATTTCAATAGGAATCAAATATGGAGGACTTTGTACTGTTCATTTTATGAATTTAACATTTTCAATATTTTCAATCATTTTCGAGTTTGGTGAAGGTTTTTGTGAGTTGGTGACAAGGAGGAGACTCTAATCCGCTTCCTCTGAAGCCGGACTACGGGTTTTTATTTGATATCCCGATCTACGGGTGGCACACTCACCTTCCTGTCACTGGTGGGAGACTTCGGTGGACTTTCTAACCATCTGGACTGACTGAGCCCCTGGGACCTGCAACAGACACCATGGCTCCTCCAAAAGCATCAAAAGCAGCATTTTCGGCTGCGTCAACCTCAGAAAGCGTCACTATGGAGGGCATGAGAGTGTTACTGGCGGAAAACAATACCACCATTCTTGCTGACATTAAAAAGGCCTACACGGCTGAATTGAATAAGGCATTGGCGCCAGTCAAGAAAGAACTGGCGTCTGTGAAATCGGATGTCAGCTCTCACACCACCAAGATCGGCCTACTTGAAGCCAGATGTGCAGCGCTCGAGGCTTAGTTGAGGAACTCGCGTAAGTCTGACTCCCGGAGCTTGACTCAGATTTCGGTTGAGCTGGAGGACCGGCGTCGCAAGGCGCACAATATCCTTCTTCTGGGCAGTGTTGAATCTGACGAGGCTGATTTGGAGCAAAACCAACAGTTGGACCTGGAAAAAACGCTTGGTGCTTTACGCTCCTGGATACCGACTTTTGACCCAGGGGATTTGCGCCACCTGTCCAGACTTGGCCACCGTGTCCCTGGAAAAATAAGGCCACTCAAACTTGTTCTTTCTTCACCGGAACTTGCCAAAGAGGTGTTCAAAGCTGCAAAACGTGCACCAATAGCAGGTATCAAGCTTGCCAGCGACCTCACGCTAGCCCAGAAGCAGGAACTGGATGATTTACGGGCCGAGATAACGGCGAAAGGTGATGAGTCGCTTATCATACGCTACGTACGTGGAGTCCCCCGCATCGTCAAGAAGCAGGGAAACGCCAGCAGGCAGCATACAGAACAGTAGATATCACCATTTTGTACACCAACATCGCCTCCCTGGAAAAGAAGTTGAGTCTGCTCGAGGTCGAGGTCGCAAAAATCCAACCCACTTTTATCGTCATCACAGAGAGCTGGCTCCACAGCGCCATACCAGACACACTAGTCAACATACCTGGCTACAACCTTGCCCGGATGGATCGCCTGCGGAATGATCGTGTCAAAGGAGGGGGTTTGATCATCTACTGGGCTCAGCACCTGGATGGCACCACCATCCAGGCTACGGTTTTACACAACCTCATGTCTCCCCTTCTGGAGGCGCTGTGGATCAGAGTGACCATCGGTGACTTCGTTATGACCATTGCTGGCATCTATCGCCCTCCCTCCGCAGCTGTGACGCCTTCTCCGTCGGACCAAATTCTCTTCGACACTCTCCACCAAGTGGGCCTCTCCGCAGAACCGGTTGTGATCCTGGGCGATTTTAATTTCCCTGACGTGAGCTGGTTCAACGGACTCCCTGATGGTTCAAAAAAAGTTGAGGAAGATCTGGCTGAGGCCCTGAACGACACCAACCTAGTGCAACTCGTCAACCAGCCGACCCGGTTCAGAGCACAGCCGACACCATCATTACTGGACCTAGTGTTTACTAACGAGCCAGACGCCACCACCCCACTGACTTACCACCCACCGATTGGCTCCAGTGACCATGTCACCATCTCTCTCCAGCTCCAGTGCTCACTGCGAGTAAGATACTTCAACCTGGACTATGAAAGTGTTGAGCGGGTCATCGCCCCTACAACACACGAGTACCTGACGACGGACAACCCCAGTATTGCTTATGGGCAGCTTTCATCCACTCTTCACGACTCCCTTTTATCCATAAGCCCTCCTGTGAAGAAACCGTCGATTCGTTACTCTGGCAAACCTTGGATATCAAAACACATCCGTCAGGACATCAAGCGGAAACGACGACTGTGGTATGCCTACCAGCGCACTGGATCCTCCAGATGCTACGAGAAGTATCGTCTTCACAACAACTCCCTGAACGCTGCGGTTCGTCGTGCCAGGATGGAATATGAAGAAACCATGGTCGATGCTGGGGGAAGTGCCTTTTATGCCTACTTGGCGAGAGCGACATCAACGATTCCCAACGCCTTACCTGGTGTTCTGGTGGTGGATGGTGTTGAGAGAACCGAGCAGAAAATTCTTGCTGATGCCTTTGCAACAGAGTTTGCCTCCGTCTACACCTGTGAACCAGTCGGTCCACTGATGAGCTGCGGACCTCGAACGGGTACGGAGGATATGCTGGTCGACATTGACGTTTCCGAGAGAATGGTCACATCGGGCGCTCTTGTTACTGGACAGCTCGGCCTCGATGGGTCCAGATAGAATTCCTGCGGTGCTCCTCAAGAAGTGTGCTGACACCTTCGCCCCGGCTCTTGCTAAACCCTTCAGGCATTCGCTGGACACGGCAGACTTACCTGGCGCCTGGAGGCACGCTCTAGTCACACCCATTTTCAAAAAGGGTGACAGAAAGCAGCCGGAAAATTATCGTCCTGTAAGCCTGACCAGCACCACCTGCAAGGTGCTGGAAAGACTCATTGTGGACAACCTCCTGGGGTTCTCTCTGAATCGGGGCTTAATTCCAGACCAACAACACGGATTTATTCCTGGCCGCTCTGTCACTTCCAACCTCCTACCCTGCTTGGATGACTGGACCCGTGCTTTGGACGAAGGTAGGCCGACTGACGTTGTATATTTGGACTTCTCAAAGGCCTTTGACAGGGTACCACACCGCAGGCTTCTACACAAGCTCCACCACTTGGGTGTCGGGGGTCGGCTCCTTGATTGGATCGCCAATCGCCATCGACACCTACGACCTACATCAATATACTAAATGTGCCCACCAGTCTTTTGCTGATGATAACAAGATCTACGCCGACCCCATCACCCACTCACACCAGCTGTAGCTCGACTTGGACGCCATCTACACCTGGACGGAGACTTGGCTTCTATCACTCAACCCAGTCAAGTGCACAGTGCTCCACATTGGTGGTGCGCGGAACCCGCAGCATGTTTACCGCGTTGCGGGGCATCCCATTGCTGTAACTCCAGCCCAGGTTGACCTGGGCCTCACCATCACACCTACGCTTAAGTGGGACCTGCAGGTGGCATCAGTTGTTAGAAAGGCCAACAGCTTGCTGTATAGGTCAAGGAAGGCTTTTGCCTATACGAGCGCGAACCTGATGGGCAAGATCATCACCACCTAACATACTTGTCACCCATCTTGGAGTATGCCAGCCCGGTGTGGTCTCCCTATCTGGTCAAAGACGTTGATGCGGTCGAGAGAGTGCTCAGGCAAGCATCGAAGACACCTTTGCAACTTCGAAACCAGCACTACCACCAACGCTTAGCTACTCTCAAACTCAATACCCTGGAAGAGAGAAGAACCGCCTCTGACCTGACCGAGACCTATAAGATCTTGCAGGGTGTGTACACCACTCCCTTGACCGACTTGTTCTTGATGGCGACAACCCCACTATTACGAGGCCACCCGCTTAAACTACGCCAACAGAAAGCTGTTCAACTCCAGAGACGAAACTTCCTGGGATGCCGAGTAGTTGCGAGCTGGAATTCGCTCCACCGAGACGTTGTGATGGCGACCTCACTACAGGCCTTCAAATCTCGCCTCAGATCAGCATCCTTCTCCACCATTGGTCGACGTTAATGATCTCACTCCCTTTGTAAATATTTCCTTAACTCTTGCTCTTTTCTTTTCTTTTGTACATTTTTCTTTCACCCTGAGTTTGAATTATATAGATGCCAATTGTATTATGTTTCGATTATTTATATCTACTGTTAAAATGTGTTCTGATCATTATATAGGATTTATCAGTTTTGTACTGCTGCCTATTATATTACTGAATAAATAAATAAATAAATAACAGAAAAATACCAAACAGATTTATGTTGAAAACAAATGGAAATCATTTTGGGGCCAAAACATATGCGTTTTTATTTAAATTAAATATGAATCTATTTAATTATTTTCTTAGTGTATGGTTTCTTGACTGCCGTATACTTTCCGTTTGCCTCCTTCGAGCTGCGTTTACTTCCGTTTCCACGGAGATTACACGGATGTTAGACGGACACGGGACGTGCAAATACACACTTCCATAAAATAGACAATTTGAGGAACCCGAATGTTATTGCGTATTGCGTTCAGTTTTGTTGAAAGCAAAAATGTTTGATGGATTTGCACCCTTCTTTTAAATAAGTGTTGGTTTCTTTCTTTGAATATCAATTTCCATAAATATATGTAGTTCAACGCACGTGTAATAAAATAACATACCTTTCATACAAGCACACACATATACATTTCATTAAGCTGTGAAAAACTCGTGAGAAAGACAAACTGAACAATTTTCGTCATACTGCCATTATTTCCAAATCTCAATAGATTAGAAGATAAAGCTCAGATTTGACGGCATTAAAGTTCAGATTGTTCTTAAAGGCAAACATTTGCACAGGAAACACTTTGGCAAACTTCGGCTTCAAAATAAAGATGGCACATCACGAAAGCGATAAGAAACTTTTCAAATGCAACTTTCCACAAAGCAATTTTCACTCCCCGAGGCAACCTGGGAAATACATGTGGGACCAGCGTCAGAGGTAAGACGCGTCCCAATTCAATTTGCCTCACACCTGTACCCACCTGTGCCTCAGAAATGCTGCACACGTCGAATTTTGTTATTGGCCATCAATCAATGATGAAAAATTTTCATCTCAGTGAGTAATTTGTAATCCGATTTTGATTGTCCCCTGATTGACTAGAAGGATGGATGGACGGCCCGACCCCGACCTGCTGCTGCTTGTCGGACGGGCGTTTCATGGAGATTAATTCGAGCCGATTATCGGAGTAAGTAGTCGTTTGCCTATAAATTCAATATTTCAATTAAAGCGTGGCTGGGGCTCCCCCGGGACCCAACTAACCCAAATCATTCTAATGTTGTTTGGTACACGGACCCAGGGATGTGTTCGCGGCTTAACCACAGCCGCAGCAGCTCCTTGGTGAGCTCGCCGCTGCCTGAACGGGAGTAGGTCGTTAATCAACGTCGGGGCTCTGATCCCTTTTCATCTTTTCCTTCATTTTCGTTTATTTCATTGTGTTTTTCCTGCTTGGGTGATTGATGTGTTACTTGGGGATGGAACCGAGCCGTCTTTAGGCCCTTCAGATCACCTTTAGCGTTCTGAGCAACTTAGAGCAATTTGGGTAATGATGGAGCAGGGGAGCGTCTTCAAAATGTTTGGCGACTTTCCAATTGAGAAAATCTCTCGGCTCCGAGGACTTTGTATAAATCTGAAATAATTACAGCGAGGGTGGGCGCAGAGAAAACATTTAAATTCCTCGAATCTCCTCAAATTGGGAAGAACGTAAGACTAAGCTCGATTCGATTTTCGGTAAAAGCAATCAAGAAACTTGCTTGGGTAAATTGCAACCTTCTCTAGGACATCCCCTTAAGTCCTCTCAAACAAAAAGTCACCTTGAGTACGAAAATCGGGCCGGCCTCCATGAGCGCATTAAATAAGACTTGCCAGTAGAAATCTGCGACGTCAGCCTTTCTCTTCAGTTAATGGAAATCGTAAGAAAATTAGCCTTGAGAAGTAAAGTTCTCTCTGTGTAAAATGACGGCAATTTAAACATGACATTAAAGTTTTACTAAAACTTTAGTTGTATTGTATTCAATATTCCAGCCTGTTTTCCGATCTAGAAAGAATTGCTATATATAACAGAAAGATTGGAAGTTTCAGTGAGTAGAAATTATTCCAATTTAGGTTTACTTAAAGAGTCTCCCTCTGAAAAATCATTACCGATGGTGAAATGCAGCAGCTATCATTTTGTGACAAATGGACAGACGGAGGAACGAACAGACATCTGCACGACTTGTTCTCTGCAGAACCTAAAAGCTTTCCATCCTCCCATACAAAAAGTCCATATTGGTCCAGAACCCCTATATTGTAACTACCCCCGGGTTCAAATCTCACATGTATAAGATTATTTTGCTCTCTAAAGCGTCAGATTATACATATGTATCTGTTACAACTTAACTATGGAAGTATCAAAAACTCGTTCGAACTGTCGTGCAGTGCAGTCGTGTTTTGTTAAACCTCCCGCTTTCTTATTCTTTCTTCGTCGCCCTCGCTACTGGCTCTATCTGAGCCGTTACCACCCCTTACCGTTTCAACCCCTATCTTGGTGCCCGTCATTTGATGTGCTAGTATTATTGCGCAACTCGGTTTGTTTACCATCTATTACCTGTTGTGCCTATTACTGCCGGCTGTGCTCGCGATATTTGTGCTGATTGGGCTTCACCTACTTAGCCCAACTCGTCGAAGTTTGCAGTTCAAGTGCCGCCCAACCTGCCGCCTTCTGTGCTTCACCTTGTTTTTTCACGTCATCTGCTGCCGACTGCCAACTACTGTCCGGTTCCAACGATGAGCGCCTGCAAGGTATGCAACGGTGCTCTCTCTGGCGATCTTACCGTGTGCGACGGTATCTGCGGTCAGGCGTTCCACATGGTTTGCCTAAAGCGTGGCGCCCGGTCGCTCTCCTCTGCGCCCCTTTCCACATGCAATGAGTGCTCTGACGTCAAGCCGTGTCATGTTCTTCGTGCCCTCGCTACCGCTTCCGACTACATCGTCAGCGAGCAGTCTCTCCTGGCTGCTAAAGTGCAAGCTTTCATGAGCAACTGCTCCTGCTTCCAATCCGTCTCCGAGGAACTCTCCGCATTAAACAACAAGCTCGACAAAATTCTCAACACTGCAGCTGCCGCGGAGTCCAAGACCGAAGCCCTCCTTGCTAAATCTCATCTACTTTATTCAACTGTATCAACTGCGGCACACACCCTGGACGATTTGTATTCAACGTTTTCCGCTGCTGATCTTCCCGTAATGCCGGTAGTTGATGATGTGCGTCAATGCCTGAAACAGATTAGAAGCGACCTCAGCTGCTGCTCGGCGACTGTGACTGCTAATGCAGCACTTCTGGCTAATGCAGCACACCTTCTACGTTCACCAGCTTGCTCTCCATCTCCGCTGCCTCCCGTTGCCGCGCCTACAACACTTCCCAAGGCTGCTGCTGCCCCAGTCACTCGCCCAACTATCATCGACCTCACCCAACCAGCGCCACCAGCACCTCCTCTGGCTGCTGCTGCCCCAGTCATCTGCGCTCCCTTCATTGATGTTATTCCACCAGTGCTGCGCCCTCGACCTCCTACCTCATCCGTCTCCGTCCAGACCTCTGACCCGGATCTTGCCCAGCCCGTCCGGAAATTCGGAACTCTTTGGACCGAAAACGAATGGAATTTTCGACTGGAGAAACTGCACCGAGTCAACGTAGACGTCACCGCAATATCTTCAGAGCTCCTCGTTGTGGGCGGTCCTCGTGACGCTGGTGTTCTCTGGATTCGAGAGTTTTTCTCTGAGCGTTTCTCCATCACACCCCTCGACTGTGTGAAGCTCCAACCCCCCAGACCAGTCAGCCCGCCCAATTTCAAAGTGTCGATTGACTTTAAATATTCATGGCTGTTCCATCATCCCATCAGCTACTCATCACCCCACGGAAACATCAGGATATCGAAGTGGGTCTCCAAATCAGTAAGATTTTCAACTAAACCTCTTAATGTTTCCAATACTAACTTATCTAAGAACTCTTTCGCGACTAAATCGAAATCTCCCTCCAACAGTTTCAGTCAAATTGTTAGCCCCCCTTCCTCTGAATCGAAATCTGCTTCTTCCCAAGCTCCTAATTCCCGTAAGTCCACTAAGGCCCACACCAGTAGACCTAATGTAATTGCTAATCCCCCTCCCAAGAAGTTGAAATCTGCCTCTTCCAATACTACCTCAAATCCTCTTAAACCCGCTGTTGCTCCAGCTTCTAATTCCAACTCCAATTGGCAGTTTAAGGCAGGCTTATTCCCTAATTTTAATTTTTGTACTCCAATTAAATACCCTAACTTTGTGAAATCTCACACTTTGTACCCTAATCACTCTGTACGCTCAACTCATTCCTCTGTCCCCTTTCCCTCTTCTTCCTCCTCTCTGTGTCAGCCACCCACCAACTTGTGCCCACCGGCCCCCCCAAACCCCATCGCCCCCTCTACCCCTAATCTACCCGCTGGCTCTAAACCTTCCTCAAACCCCATCGCCCCCTCTACCCCTGATCTACCTGCTGGCTCTACTTCTTCCTCCGCTGGCCAACCGCCTTCTAACTTGTGCCCACCGACACCCTCATTTATCGATCCCCTTCTTCCACCTGTTGTTAAGCTAACCATGCAATCTGCCGGATCTACAGAAGGTCGTTATCTACTGTCCCGTTTGCGTGACCATAGAATATATGACAATGTCCGCCTCCTCCTTGCCTACCTCCACGATCAACCAGACTCTGTCTGTATCGATGGTAAAACCAAAACTAATTTGCTGGTTTCTATCCATCAGGAGGGCCTCCCCACTGACCTTGATACTCTGCGTGAGCTCTTCTTGAAATATCATGCCGAATTCGGCATTTCTCATGATAAGGTATCTACCGATCTGTCTACATTCGCTTCCTACGTTGGCGCCCGTCGCATTTCCCACCTTCAAAGAGCTCGCATCGATCATAGAAACTATTTCAGTCCCGATCGTAGGAACTATCCTTGTTCCTAACCTTGATAGGTCCCCACCGACTTTCGCTCCCTTGCCCAGTTCCTCCTCTAATCACACTCCTTCCCCCTGTTGCCTTTCCCTATATTACCAAAACGTTAGAGGATTGCGTACCAAAACCTTCAATCTTCCTCGTCTTCAGTGGCTTCGGTCTGATGACGAACTACACTATGTCCCTTCTAATGCCCTCTCCGACAAAGAAACCCTACTGACTGACCGTCTCTCCGACTCCGGACTCTGTCAAATCAGTGGTATAACCAACAACCTCGGCAGACAGCTTGATCTTATCTTTACATCCGACCCTGTCAACTCTGTGGTTACTGCGAGTACCCATCTTCTTTCCACTCTTGATCAGTATCACCCTCCTCTCTTCCTTACTCTTTCGCTCGAACCTCCCCTTCTCAATACTATTTCTGAATCGTTATACTATTTCAACTTCCGTGAGGGTGACTTCTGCAAATTAAACTACCTACTCGAACAATCGCCCCTTCTCTCCTTCACAAACGGCTCACAGCCATCTGTTGTGGATGCCCTTGACGTTTTCTACTCCGAGATATTTGTCTGCCTGACCCAATCTATCCCCTATCAACCTCGGAGAGACTATGCCTCTTCTCCCCCTTGGTATAATAAAGAACTTCGGTCTCTCCGTAATAGGAGAAACAAACTCTGGCAGGCCTATCTCCTATCTCGCTCTGACCCCGATCTCTCCAATTACCTTTCAGTAGCTTCTCTATTCTCTGAGCGGAGTGAATCCTCCTATCTCGATTATGTTGAGCGTATGCAATCCACTCTTATCTCTGATCCTAAACGCTTTTACAAATTTATCAATATCAAAAGAAAATCCAGTGGCTACCCCTCAACGCTCAATCTTGAGGACACCTCTTCTTCGGACCCACGCGTAATTTCTAATCTCTTCGCTCACTACTTCAGTCAATCCTTCAGTGAGCATTCTGCTGAGCCTGATGCAAGCTATTTTCATTTCTTGCGATCTTGTCCTCAAACAACCCTTGCTTCCATCAACATTGACCCAGCAATGGTTGCTTCCTCCATCTTGGCACTTGCTGATGATTATAATCCAGGCCCAGATGGGATTCCGGCCATTGTCCTGAAAAAATGCGCCCAACACCTGATCAGACCCCTCACCTCTATTTTTCAACTTTCAATTACCCAAGGTATCTTCCCTGCAAGCTGGAAAGACTCTTTCATCATCCCCATTCACAAAAAGGGCTGTAAGAGTGATATTTCCAATTACCGTCCCATAGCAAAACTCTCTTGTATTCCCAAACTCTTTGAAAGCATCGTTTACGAGTGCATATTCTTCCACTGTAAATCCATCTTCTCCCCTTTCCAGCATGGTTTCCTTAAGGGTAGATCGACTGCCACAAATCTTACCGATTTCGTCTCTAGAACGCTGTGTGCCCTGGAAAACGGAAACGATGTTGACGTCATTGCTACTGACTTCAGTAAAGCGTTCGATAAGATTTCACATAATCTAATTCTTTTCAAGCTCTGCTCCCTTGGCTTCAATCAGCTGTTCCTTTCTTGGATAAAGTCTTATCTAGACCAACGCCAGTATAAAGTCCTCTTCTGCTCTGCAACTTCCAACTCGTTCGTGGCTAACTCGGGAGTTCCTCAGGGCAGCCACTTAGGACCGTTGCTCTTCATTCTGGCCATCAATGATGTTGAGTATATCATTAAGCACTCTGATATTTCCATCTACGCGGATGATATGAAAATCTCCAAATTAATTTCCTCCACCACCGACTTCCAACTGCTTCAAGACGATCTAGATAATTTCTGTATCTGGTGCAAAAAAAATTCACTCGAACTTAATGTCTCCAAATGCCAGTCCATTACCTACTCCCGGAAACGTCCCCTTTCCTCCCTCAGAGTGTATCTGCTGCTTGATGAGCCCATCCCGAGTGTCTCCTCCCTTCGTGATCTCGGTGTCATCTGTGACAGTGAGCTAAATTTTCGGGAGCACATTGATAGCGTCGTTGCTCGAGCTAACTCCGCACTTGGCTTTGTCAAGCGTTGGTCCAAGGAGTTCCTTAACCCCTATGTTACTAAATCCTTATACATCTCGTTTGTCCGGCCTCTCCTTGAGTATGCTTGTCAAGTCTGGTCTCCCTCTCAATCTACCCACACAAATAGAATTGAAGCTGTCCAGCGTAGGTTCCTCCGCTTTGCCTTACGGGAGCTACCCTGGTCTGATCGTCTTAATCTTCCCCCTTATGAGAGTCGCTTGATGTTGATCGACATGCAGCCCTTGTGGAAGCGACGTGACATCGCTGATATTACCTTCATCCACCAGCTGCTTTCCGGTGACATTGACTGCCCCTCTCTGCTTCAGCGGGTTTCTCTTTATACCAACCCCCGTATCCTCAGATCGGCACCTCTCTTCCGCCCTGATTACCACCGCACTAACTATGGCCTTTCTGAACCCCTCACCCGTATGCTTCGGAAGGCCAACTCTTTTCCTTCCTTCGACTTCCACCTAAGTAAATCTGCCCTTAAACGCGACCTACACCGCCCCTCCTGATTCCCTTGCTTACGTAACATTGTCCCCTTCTTCTGCCTGTCATTACCCTCGCCTATTTCTATGTTATTGTTTCTTCTTGCCGTGCCCAGTTCTTGTTCTTTAGTTTAAGTTACCATTGCTCTGTCTTTACCGTAAATTTCAGTGTAGTCTATAGCTTGCACTAAGCGAACTAAATAAATATTTTAAGAATTTACCCTTTATCAGTTATAAGTTCCCCTTACTATCTCACAAGTTCTAGTTTTAAGCACTTATGCTGTATGTTTGTTTGTTTGTTTGTTATGCGAAATGTATGTATAGCTTGTATTAAGCTGAATTAAATAAATCATATTAGCGTATTGCTAGCGTTCGAGATTAGAAACCTAGGCAAGGTTGCCGTTTCGGAGAAAAAGCAGTACCTACTTATGACTTTCAGAAATATATAATCTTCGATATATTATATATATATATAAAAATGAATGTTTGTCTGTATGTCCTTTATAGAATCGTAAACTATGCATTTGATCATGTGATGATCTTTAGCAAAGTTGTTGTGCATGAGCCCACGAAGGTTTCTGAGTTGGTACGACCTTTTTATCCCGTTCGACCGCGTTCCCGTCGCGTCCAGGAAGAAGAAGAGGAAAATTGTTGCAAAAATTCATAATTATACTATTAGTAATGCGTGTGCCATGTTATTGGTATCGTTGGAAAGCGGAGGTAGTGTAGAATGTGTTGGTGAAAGAAAGGTTGGTGAAAAGTGTGAAATGTGGGAATTATTGGTGCAAACATGTTTTTGTTGTGGGGGAGGGGTGGGGGTGACACCCCCCAGAAATGTATCTCAGGGGTAGGAAGAAGAGGCACTATAGGAAATTGGGCCGGGTTGGTAAAAGTTGGTGAAAATAATGAAAACTTGGTTTTTTCGGTGAGTGCCGACAAAATTTAAACGGCTGTGGAAGAAAAGTGTATGCATGAATTGGAATAATTTTTCCACCAATCGATAGCTAAGGAAGCTTACATTCAAAATTTTGGAATTCAAGATGCTGGATCAATATGGCGACCGGAAAGTTAAACTTCAAGGGATTTCCCTGAAAATCCGCGCTTGGGGATTTTCGGGATCACTGATTTCGAATCTGTTATTCAAATTTCCAAATATGAGACCACCCTCCACCCCCCTGGGAGATATAGGAGAGGGGGTGCAATAAGGAGGTGGTGTAAAATGAGGAAAACTAAATTTAGTAATACTTTACAGTTTACAGTTAAAAAAGTATTAGGAATAGGTGAAAGTGATGTATGGGGTGTATTGTGTGCAAATTTATGGTTGATTTAATGAGACCACTCCCACCCCGCTGGGTCACATAGGAGAGGCGGTTGTGCAGTAGGGAGGTGTTGTAAAATTAAGGAATATTAATATAATAATATCCCGGGTAACGCCGGGTCCGGGCAAGCTAGTTATTTATAAATTTATGACAAAATTGCAGTACCTATAAGATGACGATACAATCTATGCATACAATAAAATTATGAACGCGAAAAGTCTATTTTTTGGAGAAAATGAACTAGCTGAGTTACTCGTCATCTCACGACGAGTTTGTCCTCATTTTATTTTAATTTATTGCAATCGATTATTTGTACAGAAGTTTTGTGGTCTGTGTACGTTACTTACTATTCCCCCGAAAATATTGTTTTATCTGATCGAATCTCATCAACCTCTCTTCAAGTTAAGAAATTCTAGATGCCTTTTTGAATTTGTAATTTTGAAATTCGAAGTGTCAACAGAATATTCAATATTAGTTATAATATTATAGATATTTATATATAATACGTATATTATTTTGAATTGAAATCGAAAAGTTTCCTTCGCTCTTAGAGGTCTTTCATACCATATTCAGAAATGGTGATAAGCCCACATTTATTTTATTTAATGGAAATCTATTAAATTAGAAATTTTTATGTATTTGAAGTCAATGACCCTAAAGGTTTCTATTAATTCATTTTCATTTAAATTCCTTGATGTTGAATTATTTTGATCTCTTGATACGCCATTTTAAATTTGCAATTTCGATAGCAGATTCGAAGCCGGGATCCTCCTAGCTTTGAATGTCATGGCAATCCGTTAAAGTTTAAGAACTTTGGTAGCCATTACGGATCCGCCATCTTAAATTCTGGTAAGTTTGAAATCCATATCCCCTTAGTCTTCTTCATATTCGTTTTGATTTAAATTTCTAAAAAGTGGAGGAATTTCGGTCGCCATATTGGTTTCGGATTGGATTTGAGTTTGGAAATTTATAACAGATTCGAAATCAGCATCCCTATAAACGCCCTTTAGTGTGTTTATAGACAGGAACTTCATTCCGGATTTAAGATCCCGAAGTAAAATCCGATTGCGTTTATAGGCACAACGAAATCTCGGAATGAAAATCCTCGTTAAATCCGGAATGAGCTGACAGCCGTCGGATTTTGTAAGTTCACTGGATTTTTAAGCCGCAAAATGGATTTAGCGCGTGGCGAGGGAATTTATTTCTAAAGGAACTGAAAATAGTTATTAATAATTATATTGAGAAAATAACTAAAGTCCTGGAGAGGCAACAATTTTTATTTTAAAACTCAAACACCAGCTGTCAAGTCATTCCCAGTTTATAGGCAAAATGAAAATCCTGGATCAAAGTTGCAATCCCACTTGCCGAGTGGAATTTTGTCGGAATCTTCATTCCCCGTTTATTCGAAGTTTCGATCCGGAATCAAGTTCCTGCCTATAAACGCACTACTAGTGTTGATTTTCATAGCAATCCCTTAAAGTTTAACTTTTTTGGCAGCCATTTTGGGTCCACCAATTTTAATTTTTGTAGTTTGGAATTCTGCGAACCCAAATAAAATTGTTAAAAATTGAGAAATTTCGGTCGCCATTTAGGATTCTTTTGAATTCAAAACTTTTGATGGCAGACTCGAAATCAGCGACCCCGAAAACCTCCTGGTGCTAATTCAATAATTTTTCCTTAATTTCTTTAGAAAGTAATCGTCTCATAGAATTTAAATTCCTCCAAAAGTAATCGTCGCGCAAAATTACCATCTTATTATTATTATTACCTTGGGGATGCCATTTTGAAAGCTTGTACTTCATCAAAATAAAAAATAGCCTTCTATGTATGTTAGGTTGAAATAATCACTTCTTTGTGCGACAAAGTGAAGTGTATCGAACCACCCGTTTAGGCGTGACTAAGTAATAAACAAACAACCAAACAAACGAAAAAACAACAAACAAACAAACCCACTTTCATTTTTTTATATATTAAATAACCATAGAACACATTCTAGTAATTGAATCGCCATCAGCCTTTGGTAGAATAATTTAGAACGACTGTTTGTACTTTTTTTTGGATTTTTTTTTCTGTTAGATGGTTTATAACTTATTATTATTATTAATATAGAACGCAATGTAAGTGTGCAACATCTATTTTATATTGAAGAAATATTAAATAATACCCATATGTCTGTGAAGTTTAGGGGTGTTCAAAAAGCATGTAAATAAAAATTACATAAATGAAATACTTACTTTTTCGCTCCCTATCAAGAGAAAACAAAATTTCTTCTTTCTAGAACCCAAGACAAAATGAATATTTGCTAAGTTACAGGGTGTTTAATAATAAAAATTATCTTGAAAACTGTCGATAACCCTGTATAAAGCAGACCAAGAATATTCACGCGTATTTCGAAGGAATGTCTGTCGAAATGGTTGTCGTTTAAACCCTGTATTAGCACTATTCATTTTAACAATGGCCCACGCCTTGTTAAATCGTCATTTCTGTTTCAAAAATCATAGAATATGCGAAAATACAAGATGTCTTTTTATGCCATAAATCAGTTGGCTTGGTTAATAAATTAACAGCTATAAAGCACGTGACAGACACCCACCAGCCCCGATAAAAGTTCTGTTTCTATCTATTAATTTGCTGGTACGGATACCTAAAAAGTGGTTGACGTGTACGCCTTCCGGCCTGCTTTATGATACGTACATATGTGGAGCGGATGGTTGTCTATTCGCTGCTGAGTTATGACCTGACCAATGTTTGCTCATAATTTATAACCAACAGTCACTCAGCTGCTGAAATTGCTGAAGGCACGTGCCAAAACTTACCAATCGATTCACCCCCACAAAAAAAAATTGTCTGCTTGAGGAAATCTCCTTAAACGTTTCGAGTAAATTGTCGACATATGAATTGCCTTTTAGGTACTGCTAACCCCTTGGAAACAAATCGTTTAAAATTTGCCAAAGCTACAAAATCACAATGAACTCGTACGACTGCGATAAAACCCATTCAACTTTATTTGAATCCCTAGAACACTTTCTTCGCGAGTCCCTGAGATCCAGAGCTGTTAGTCAGTCAATCTGCAGGAATTAAAAGGCGCAAATATAAAATTTTTATTCGCCGCAGTATTGCCGAAGAGTTGAGCACTGTTCGCACTGATGCGGGTGGTGGGAGCGGAAGTGTCACTAGAAGATGGATGCTGTGTGCGCTGCTAAGGCGCAAATATACGCTCCATCCAGCTGAAGTGGGTACTCATATATCAGGAGGAAGGCAGAGCTATGGATTAAATTTAGGTACGCAGGTGAGTTTCCCCGACACGAAGCGTACGTTTTTATAATCCTAAGTGGGGACGGGTGGGGGCCGCTCAAAGCTCCGTGAGACACAAAATGGGGATCACATCCTTCAGGATAATAAATTGAAAACGTGCGTAATTTCAGATAAAGTGGGATATATGCGACAAAGTTATGTATTGGGGAGGAAATGTTTCATTGACTGCAAGCACTTTGGCTTTATTCAACTTTTAACCGAGCAAAGGTCTGGTGGCAAGGAAGGAAGCAATTTCGTGCTGGAATTTAATTTCCTCGCGGGAGCGAGTTACTGTGGGACTGGTGTTTTTTACTATATTTCTCATTAATTACTTTCAATAAATTTAAGTTGAAGAACCGCCAATTACTTACGGAAAAGAGATTAGTTTCCGTTCATTGCATGTTTTGTAACAATATTTGAGACATTTTGATAAACTGGCGTAACATTATGGTTTTCATTTAATCGAAGTCAAATTAGCTTAATGAATGATGAATTCGAAAAGAATCCATCTTCTTCATCCAAAATTCCGAAATTGTGGACATATAAACAGTGTAAAGTCTATACTTATAATAAGCTCGTTTTTAACTCATACACAACCTAAACAACGAGGTGGCCAAGGAAACACGAAGTAAATATCTACAGCTAGAGAATAAACTGGAAAGAACTTCGAATAACAAAAGAAGAAAACACTATTAGGGGGTTAAGCACATCTGTTCTGTTTATAACATAGTTTTGGAAAAGGTGTCACATTTTTCAAGTTTTCTGCATCTTACCTAGTCGATTTATCCTTTTTATTTAATAACCATAGTTGCTATACATATAGCAAACAAAAATATTTGTAATAAAAAGAAAAGATTTTGTTCTTCCAAAGTTATGAATTTGGCGCGGAACTCTTTTTCTTATGTGGTGGCCACGGTGAACATCCTTATATTTAGAAGCCCTAAATTACATAGGAAAATACTTAAAATTGCTTTTATTTAACATCTATCGGACTACGAACGAAATGTATGGTTAACTTTTTAACGACAATACTTTTGATCGACATTGAATTGCATGATTACGGTCCAGGTATTTTTTTGATAGTTTAGAAATTAGAGGGGAAGGTAGGTTTTAATAATAACTTTGGAAGTCTCGGGATTGAAAAATAAAAAATTAAATTAAGAGTTCCTAAAACATATTTTATTGCAGTTTAGGAAACCTATTTAGATACTCATCAATGAAGTAAATGGAAAATAAATTTCTAGCACAATTTAAATTCTAAAGAGGGGTTCAGAAAAATCCTCACATTTCCACAAATGTATGTTTTTACTTTTATAAAATAAAATAATTTACTGGCAAATAAAAATTATTTTAACTTGTCTTTTTTTCATTTCTCGGACTACACCTAACCCCTTAATCTACGTTCGTATACTAAATATCATCTTAAAAGGTGTATAAATGAAAGGATGAGAGGGCTGTGAATACAGATAGACGGACGGAAAGACCGAAACCATACGCGTTCCTAGTTAGCTACAGAATCCTAGAAAAGGGGAAAATTACTTTTTTTTAAGATATCTCCCTCCAAAAATATGTACACTAAAAGTATGTCCTTCTCTCGCATGTCCCACACTAATCGGTCAAAAAATCTTAAAATTTCTGCAGTGTCCCACAAGGTAACCACTTTGGTTCTCTTTTATTTATCATTTATGCTAATGATGTTTCTCTTATTCCTATCCACTCGAGAATTCTATGTTATGCCGACGACGCGAAGCTATGTCGCACAATATCTAATATCTAGTGACTGCCATCTTTTAAATACTGACTTAGATGCATTCCAGAAAAGATGCTCTATTAAGCACCTCCCTTTAAAAAAATCGGTAAATGCACTTGCATTTTTCACAGTTTCTCCTTTGCTAGACTTGACAAAGCGAGAGATTTAGTTGTCATTATCAACTCACGGTTCTCTTTTGAGGATCATATTGATGGCGTTACCAACCTAGCCAATACGATTTTCGGCTTTGTTACGCGTTGGTCAGAGGAATTTAATGAGCCTTTCATTTCTGAGCACTTTTGTTAGACCGATCCTCGAATATACTAGCCCTATTTGGTCTCCCTTTTACGAGTGCCAGATTAAACGCATTGAATCTGTTCAACGTACAGGAAAACCTCCAGATCTGTTCTAGCTTTTGTTGTTTATTTCTAGATGCCAATTGAAAAGTCGTCTTTGGCAGTAGGCTTGTTATTAACACATTGTACATAGTACCTAATCAGAAGTGATATGTGATAATTAAATAAAATCACATAGACATCACATGAAAAATATAAAGATCTCAGAAATGCATTTGCTTTTGTAAATTTTTGATTATGTACGGAACTCTTAAAACACCTGCCCAATTCGCACTTGAGTGACTTTCATAAAACTGTAATACCTAAAACCTTTTCAAATATTGTTGACGTTATTAAAATATAGAATTTGCGAAAAATCGCAACAGCCAATGCAAATTTCCAATTTCCATTATAACCAAACCCACCTAAAACATTTTTCTGACATGGAACTGGTACAAACAAACATAGTGTGAGCATAATTCATAGATTTTAATCTCGCTCTCTGGAAAATTAGATGTGATACCTAGTTATATTGATAGTTTTGGATTCTGTATACATTCATTCATATATACATTAGTCTACAGCAAACGCACGCCGAACCACATTCTGCACGATAGACAGATAATTTTACATTGAAAATAGTGTGTATGGATAGAAAGCGTACTATTGAATTTTGTCCAAGTTTACATCAATGGCACTATGCCAGCGTAAATAATGTTCTCATTGTTTCAGGATTCTGCTGCACCGCGAAACAGAATTAGGACTGTCGTCCCCCTATACTATAAAATGAGGTTTGAAATCAATATCCAGTGGATAAATTTTAGATTCAATCCTGCTAATATTTTATTTGAGCTTCCACAAGTGCTTCCCAGAAAATATAAATTTCTAATTAATTTCCCACTTGATTTGCACAAGTTTCGATGATGCCTGAAACCAAATAAAATATTTGTAACCCATCGAAATGTATTATTTTTAATTAATGTAAATGTGAATTTCGCGATTGTAAATAAAATAGATGGGATTATAAATGATTGCGAACCCACACGCCGGTAAAACTCGTGTGCAGTGAAGCCCACTGCCTAGAGTAGCACCATTGCAGTACGGCAAATCCTTCCCGGATGCTCTAAGTGAATAAAGCGGGATGTATAATGTACCGTGTAAGCACACAATCAAATCAATTAATTTTGCAAATTACAAGAACTCGGTGTTTACATGCTTCAGCCGGCATTGGAGCAAACATCACAGCAGAAAATAAATAGAATAAACGACCTCAGCAGACTACTAGCTAGCAGCTTCGACCATCATACGAGATAGTTTCTGCTTGGCTGGGCGTATAATTAACTAAATAATTATAATTAATTAATGTCATCGGATGTAATCCATTTCCTCACTTTGTGGATCAGCAGAGCTCATTGGGCTGCCATACAATTACTACATACCATTAATTAACGACTCCTTCGTACGCTGTGACACCTTCTTCTGTGTTTCCTGGATACTCGACAGCACGTCCAAGGACTTACTGGCTGCGACATTTCGCACCACAGCAACTGGGATCACTCCATGGCCGAATTTAGCATCTGGAAGAAAAAAGTCGGGTGAGCCTGAGCCATCCATCATGGTCAGTTCACAACATTACTAAAGGAATCAACTAATGGATTGTAGCGCTGGTAGCGCTAGTGTGATGGTCTAATAATAATCTGAAACGTGTTTACAGAATGCAAGGTGAGAACAGGAAAAATATTTTATTAGTTGCAATCTCAACAGTATAGGTCCTTACAATTCCAATCTGTTCGTGGATTATTCGACATACCTTCCAGAAACGACCGCTTCAAAGCTGTGTTCAGTCGGCGGTACCGGCTCCCAAGGCCCATCGCAGATTGTGCAAAGTTTATGTGAAGGGCCGTCAAGATGTAATAAAGGCTGTAAAACGGAAGGTACCAGCGGACGCCGAAACCTGGGGAATAGACGTTGGTTCAGTTAGCTAAGGCTTTGCTCCAGTGAAATTTTAATGCTATGACCGCTCGCATGAATCATTGCATACCTACCTTCTGGCTGGGGTTCATCTGGTGAAATTAAGCGTAAATTGGCATGGAAATGAAAAAAGAGCATCCATTAGGGGTGAAAAATTGCGCCATTAAAATAAAGCTGCAGCGGCATGTAAAGGAACATTTATAAAAGGGACAGCCGGGAAAAGCGCGTCGGGAATGTGAGAAATAAATTTTGCGGGAATGTCATTTCCCAAAATTAACCGTATTTCCGTTGGTTTCTATGGAACGAATGAAGAACTCACGTCTTACCGCTTCTTTCCTTCTTCTCTCGCATTTCCTCAAATATTCTGCTCCATGTCCATAAATCTAGACCTAGGAATGCACATATTTTTGTCAGTCATTTATAATTACAATTTTTAGTAAGATTTATACAAAATTCATAGAATCATGAGGTTCATGTTAAACATTTTTTATTTTTTTCGAAATTGTTGATAAACTCCATAGTCCGTTAATACAGACCAAGGGGGATTACCCTACAAAAGATCCGGTAGTTCTAGATTTTTGATATTGTGTATAGAACGGTAGGGTAGTAAAAAATCCAAGTTTTCGTCACCCCACCTGTGCTCCCTCCTTCATCTTGGAAAAACGCGAAAATTAGCTTTTTTCAGGTTTTTGTCTATAACTCCAACATCCATCAGTGCAATTTTGTAGAAGACAACAATTTTACAAATTTACGTTCATATGTTTTTTTTCTAAAATCAGTAGAAACGGAGTTATGGAAAGCCAAAGCGCCAAACGCTAAATTCGCGTACTTTGGCAAAATTTTCATTTTTCATGTTTCATTTTTGGTGGCTTAGTACTTATTTGGTAAGAGTTTGATGTCACTGCGTTAATTAGATCAAAAAATAAAAATTAAATAATGATGTGCATCCTGAATTTACGAATCACCCTGTAACTCGAACACGGTTGGGATTTGACATAAATTTAATACCACATGAATCCTAATTTTTCTTTGTCGAGTGTCCCCTTTGTTTTATTTTGTCTTTTCCTTTATAATATAACTGGTATGTTATATAATATCTTAGCTCCCTTGGATTGAGTTAGCTTCTCCTATAATTTTTCCGACTCACTTTGTACATTTAAAGATTTTACAGTCTCTATTTACTTCCAGAATAACAATTATTATAATCTATAAATTAAAATATAGGATAAGGAATTTCATAAAATTACCTATCAAAAATGTGAGAAAAAGCAGCGTTGGGCTCATGATCATATATGCTCTGAAACGGTCTTTGACCTCATTCGTATATGCTGACAACTCCTCATCCACCTGAAATGCAGAAAAAAAAACAAAAATGATAAATAAAATGGAAATTATGCTGGAAAATCATCGAAAGATTGCTGCCCAAATCATTCGCTTTTATATGGTACATGTGTGAATATTGTAAAAGCTGAAAATATCCAGCCGAGAGGGATGAAATCCTAATTACATTAATTGGTCGGATGTTTTCAGGAAATTACAGGAGGCACTCAGTTGCAGAATTAATAATTGAGGGCTCGAACTTGGTACATGGAATTTGCACGTTCGTGAGGGTATCAAATGGTATACATACCTCTTTTAATCGCCGGTTTGTGTCCAACGTTGGCCACAATCCAATTAGACCGCAAATCATTCCCATAAAAGTGGCTAAAGCCACAACGGAAACATCCATGGCGGTAACGACTTTCGATATCGTCCTAAAGAACATTCTTCCACCGTCAATGAAATTTAGAGATATGAAAAGAAAAGTTCTTTAAATAAATTTCGCAAAAATTGCTTTTAATTAAAATCATTAATGAAAGTAATTAAATGATAAAAAACATAACAAAAAGTAATTGAGTAACGAAATTAAATCATTATCTATTGTCAAATATGTTTTTTTATTATGTGATGTTTTAAGTAGGAAATGTTTAACATATTGTTGACAGGTCATGAGTTAATTCGTGTTGATCAGGAGTTAACTCGTGCTTTCGCAAAGTTTTATTTCAATTCATTATATATAAGTGAAGTATAATGTGATTAATTTATCTTATTTCACTTTCATATTGAGTTACGAAATAATGGCCGATGACATGAGATAGCTTTTGTGTAAAATTGCTGGTCCAAAAGGGGTCAGTCTACAGTAATTTCTGCAAATAATAATTTTCTTTTTTGCTTTACAAATTACCTTGAATTCTTTAAATTGATCTGCAAAAGTTTTTATATGAATATCTGAAGTAGTTGCCGAAATATGTGATTTTGAGCGGATCGGAATGCTTACGCGCAGACCTGACACAGTGGCGTAACAATAGGGTGGCAAACCTGGCAATATTCCATGACCCTCGATTGCCCCGTCCCATATGGTATGATTTTTTAATATTTTTTTTAATAAATTAGTGGGTACCTAAGCATTAAGGATTCAATTCTTGAATATTATTTTGAGATATTATTAATAATATTAATGTTAACTCTGGTTTTCATGTATATGTGATACATAAAACCATAAAATGTTAACCAATGGCGTGCAGTAAATCCAGACATAAAAGAAGTACCATCTGCCTATCTATCGGCACTATCCAGGAACTAATAGATTCCTCCTAAAATCCTAAAAAAAACTGGAGACATCCCACTCAATGGAGTAAGTGAAAAACATTTTGTTAATATACTTTTAACTCATTGTTTCTGTTTTTGGGTCTCAATCTGCTTGCCTTTCCCTCATATATTTTTTCTGAAATTTCTATTGTTTACTGGCTCATTACAGTAGACTGACCCCCTAATAGGAAAAATCAGCGAAATGTTTTTTAAAGTTAACTATAGCGAAAAAATGATTTACAAGTCAATTCGCACAAAATTCTTACCGCGCTGGAGCTTTAAGATCAGTCATTCGAAAAAGGCCCCAATAAGTAGAGAAACCTGGAAAAATAAATTACGCCTTCTTATTTCATAATGATTTCAAGGAAATAGGACTATTATCATGGGAACATCTAAGAGACGTGGATGCAATCAACCTAAAAAGGCTTAAGAGATGAGATAAATAAATTGGCTTTATCTCTTTCTTATTATATTTTTTTAGCTATAAATGATTTTTATGTAAGGATTGGACGTACTCTTCTTGCTTATGTAAGCTTAAGGTTTTTTGTTCTCATGGGAAACATTATAATTAGCAGAAAAGCTCTAGATGCCATAACAATATTGAAAATACAAAGCATTCCAAGACGAAAGAAAATATGAAACCCGAAGGCAATTAACATAATTGGTTCTTGCAAAAGTCTGCTTTGAGCACTGAAATTGTTCAAATATTTTAAATACTCTCCGAAATTAAAAAAGCTAAATACTCAGTTACTTTTCCACTTTTTATTGCTGCCTAATGCATAAGCTGCAAAGGGTCAAAAGGTACTTAACAAAAGAATTCTATACGTCTGTGCTACTCTCTTAATTGGCTTAATATTCGTCTTCGTGTTCATCTTTCACAGGTTGGTTTTATTAAATTAAGCTACTACACGCGTCAAATTATTAAGCGTCCCTACAAATTTTTGGTGTTTTATTAAGTAAAACTTCCTTAGGGATGGTAGAATAAAATCGATTCATGAAAATGAAAACGAAACTATGCAACGCTCCCCGCCATCGACGCGGTAGAGGAGTTCTATGAAATTAGGTCCTTATATGGTTTCGAGGTCGCTGATCTAAAATCTGCTACCAGGCAATTAAATTTGACGGATCCAACGTGGGAACCAAAAATACTCAACTTCAAAAGATTGCTGTGGAATCTGGTCCCTTTATGTGTTCGGGGTCGCTGATCTCGAACCTACTATCGGCGGGTCGGCCGAATCTTATCAACTTCAAAAGATTACTATGAAACTGAGTATTATAATGTTTTTGGGGTCACTGGTCGCGAATCTGCTATCGAAAATTAAATTAGAGATGGTGGATGCAAAGTGGCGACCAAACATTATCAACTTGAAAGAATTGCTATGAAAACTTTTCCCTTTATGTGTTCACGAAGTCATTTTACTTCTCTATTGTACAGTATGTATAATATAAAAATATAAAACAGAGGGTAACATTTTTAACAAATTTTGTTGACACCAAACAATAGATAGGATTGGGTACCAGTTTTCACAATTTTTTTTTCACAAAGCCTTTTTGCCCAAAATCCATTTTTCCCAGAAACCTCTTTTCCTAAAACCATATTTCCGAGAAAAATTTTGTTAAAGGAAAATCATCTGTCAGGAGATATTTTTTAAGTTGGGAAAAAAATTTTATTATAAAAAGTTTTGGGAAAAATGGAACGTTTTGGGAAAAATGGATTTTGGGAAAAAAGGCTTTGTGAAAAAAAAATTGTGAAAACTGGTCTCCTACCAATAGATAGTTGATATATGTAGGTTGGTATAGGATTTTTTTTGTTGATCTTGTGATTAAAAACGAAAATATCAATTACTTACAGTTTTCGAGAAAAATATGGACAAGCATTAAAAAAAAGCATTATTTTGTTCATTTAAAAAAAAATAACAAAGTGGAACTAAAAATTGGAATATGGCTAATATAAACGTTGGAACTTTATGTGATTACCTACTTAAAAATACGAAAGTTCAATTAGTGTACGAAATATGTATAATGCTTGTTTGAGACAATTAACTATAGTATTAGAACTTGCGCCCCAATAAGTCTTAGAAATATGGCAAACGATTTACAATTGCCTTCCATCTAAGCCTAAGGCTAAGAAAATTCTTAATTTTCAATGATGTGCTTTAAATGTTAATTAATGTTAATTAAGCCGGAATGGAATAAATTAAATAGAAAGATTATGGGTGTTTAGGTTAACTGAGATTATAGTAAAGAAAATATAATTTTTATTTACAAGAGGAACAATCTTCATTTATAATATTTATTTATTTATTTATTTATTTAGACTTCAGTCTACAAATACAAATGATCTTACAGACTAGAATATAATCTAAGAATTCATAAAATAGAGCATACAATCAATTGGTAAACTAGGACAGAGAGAATACCATCTATGTATATGTATTAGAACATGAACAATTCAACATTATCCAACCTAATCAGCTAAATGTAACATTCTCCAGGTATATGATTTTAGATTTGAAATCAGACCTAGATAAAGAGAAATCAACAACATCATTGAAGTAGTTAAATTTAATAGTGCAATTAGTAATAACTTCTTGAGATCCATATTTGGTTCTGTGTGTAGGAGCAAGCAGCAGCCCTCTGGAACGAAGGTGTCTTTCTGGAGCATAAATCATAATTAAGGAAAGCAACTCAGGGCATTTAATATAATTGCACAATATATCCTTGATAAATATAGCACAACTACAATTGCGTCTAAATTCAAGTGTAGATAGACCAAATAACAGACGCCGTGATTTATACGAAGGTGAAAAGTTCTTGAAGAGATTACATTTAAAACACAAGAATCTAGTAAAATTCTTCTGCACTGCCTCAATTCTATTAATATTTCTACTGTAAATGGGGCACCAGATAACAGAAGCATATTCAAGCAAGGATCTTACAAGAGACACATATAAAGTCTTGATGGCAAAAGGATCAGTGAACTCTTTAGTATTCCTTTTGATGAAGCCCAGCATTCTGTAAGCCTTAGAAATGACCTGATTGAGATGGAGCGAGAAAGAAAGTTTTCTATCTAAAATAACACCTAAATCGGTGATATATTCAACACGAACTAAGTCTTCAGCATTCAAAACATAATTGTAATCATAACAAATTACGGTTCTAAAAAAAGATAAAACTCTACATTTAGATATATTAAGGAAGAGGTAATTAGTAGAACACCAACTTGAAAGTCTATTCAAATCTTGCTGTAGCTTAAAACAGCTATTAGAGTCAATAATTTTAATATAAATTTTCAAATCATCCGCATATATCAGACATCGGGAATGTAAAAAACAATTAACAACATCATTTATAAATAGAATAAATAAAATTGGGCCACAGTGACTACCCTGTGGAACACCAGAGTTAGCAGCAAAAACACTAGAACGATGTCCATTAATAGAGACACTTTGTTTTCTATTAGACAGGTAAGAAGTGATCCATTGTAAAAAGGACGAATGAAATCCAAGTTGAGAAAGTTTATTAATAAGAACGTATATATTAACCTTGTCAAATGCTTTAGAGAAATCAGTATAAATTGTATCGACTTGATAGCCCTCTTCCAATGCATTTAAACAGAAATTAGTAAATAAAGCAAGGTTAGTTACTGTGGATTTTCCTTTTAAAAAGCCATGTTGCTGTGAACAAATAATATCTTTACATAAAAAGGATAACTTATTAGCCACAATACAGTCGAGTAACTTAGGAATCGTATTCATCAAAGAAACCGCTCTATAATTTTTTATTAAATGCTTAGCACCACTCTTAAAAACTGGTTTAATTGTGGATATTTTCCATATATCAATAAATTTACCTGAACTAAGTGAAAGGTTAAAAATTATGGTTAAAGGTAGAACCAATGAGTCTTGGCATGACTTGAGCAAGCCCGGAGACATATTATCAGATTCAGGAGTGTAATTATTATGAAGACTATTTATTGCATCCCTAATATCGATAACATTGTGCGCTTTATTTTTTGCATTTTTTAATCGAAGCAAGGATTTGTTAAACCATTTTGGATGATTGTTATGTAAATTATGTTTTAAAGGAACATATAAATCAAGACCACTCTTTATCACTTGAAGAAAATTACCATATGCATCCTCTAATGAATGATTCGCTAAGAGGTAACACCAATCAAAATTGTCAAAAAAATTGTTTAAATGAATAAAATTAGCTTTCCTAAAATCATATACCTGGATGGAAGGTAAGCATTCCAATTTAGCATAACAGTAAAATGATAAATGAAATTCTAATGGTTTATGGTGCAAGTCACATTTGATTAAAGGAGACAAAGATTCGATAACTCTAGTATAGATATTCTCGGAAACAAAGATTAAATCTAAAAACCTATTAAGAAAATTACAAACAGAATTTATTTGGAATAAATTTAAACCTATCATGTTATCCAGGATATAATATTCTATATCAGAAAAAATATTAGAAGGAGTAAGAAACATGTCATTATCTATAAACGACCAAGAAACATTACTTAGATTGAAGTCCCCAACAACAATATTAGTGGACAATGAATCACGGGCTAGATAAACATTAATAATGTGTTGCAAAATCATCATAAATCGTCTTTTGTTTCCTACATACAATAATAAGAAAGCACGGACATACAAAAGTATATTTTGTACTTCCATGTGTGTAAATTGGTTCATCATGGAGATATTGAACAACAACTTACGTATGCAACTGGAACGCTTCGCTCCATCCCAAAAACACCGGCCAACCAACTTTGTATGTAGACTCGTTTAGCTCTAACATTATGTTATGACTTACTTACCCAGAATAACGAGAAGTGAGAAACTGTAAATGCACAGGAAAATGCTCCGCTTGATTTCCACCTTTCCGTTCGAAGGGTTCTTCTGAATCATGTATGGGGCCAACCCCAACACTCTATTGAGATTGAATATTCCCCTGGTGGCCTCGGTTATTTCCATTTAGCACGTAAAAATTAACCCTAAAAATAATGAAATTAAACGAAAAGCTTTGAATGGAACTCATAACTGAATGGATTTGACCAAAGTGTGTCAGTTCAGATATTAGTGGTGTGCTCAATAAAGCGGTATTAATTTAATTAATCGTGTTCATTTCCGGGCTGCGGTTCCCACGGGAGCTAAATAATGTAAATATGTACAGGTTGACAGAAATCTACCCAACAATATATAATTGCGAAATTTCATTCGCTTTTTATAAGGCAGCCACCGCTGCTCAGGTTATTATTAATTCACAGTGACATGGCAGGGGTAATCAGAAGTACAAAAAATATTTCCGCTTAATGGAAATGGCTGCTAATATTTACGGCACATAAAATTGCAAATAAATTTTTTTAATTTGTATAAAAGTAGGTACTGCGAAAACAACTGAGATAGTAACATTGACACATTTCACATGCAGGTATCGGGACCCCCGAAATGCAAGTGGTGATAGGAAGGGTCAATGCAAGCGAAAAATTGCAAAACACACGCGTTTCAAACAGTGTCTAATATTACGAGACTTTCAAATTTTTTTACGATTTGTTGATCACCGTGTAGCCTGGGAGCTATGGAATTTTGTCACTTGATAAAATGTCTAGTAGTAACACACACACACACACACACATGTACACAGTTTGGTGCAAATAAGCACTTCCATAAAATAAATAGAAGTGGTCCGATATAGCTACCTTGAGATACACCAGAGGAAACCATAATCTCATCAGATAGAGCCGTTCTGAACAAGACGTTTGGTTAGGTAGGACTTTAAGCAATTTAGGAGATCTAGGAGGCCCGCAGTAAAATCTAAGAACAAGATTTTATGCAACAGTAAATCATGCGGGACACTGTCAAAAAAGGATACTAAACTGACCAGATTAGAGACAGTAGAATTTTTTCAACAGAAGATTTTTTCATTAGACTTGGTAATATTGCGGTAGTTAGTTATATTGTCTTAAAAGCCTTTTTTATTAATAGCAATAATAAAAGAGTCTTGCAAAATTCAGGAAAAATGCCATATGTTAGAAACGAATTAAAAATATGAATACTGTTCTCGTGATTATTAACAGCAGGAGCATTAAGTCCATCGGGACCCCGCTAAAACTTTAAACTGAAGGTCACAAAGATATAAAAGCGAAGTATCGATCTTAGTGAGCAGATCTTGTACATTAAGCAGTGTATGGATCAAATGATCAATGGGTCTAATATGACAGACTAAAAATTCCCGATTTCCCTAAATTGTCTTAATTAGTTAATTTTCCTCCCAAGGGACGCTGATTAAAAATAAGGTGTGTACTCCAATACTAAATTTTCATAAAAATTGACATAGAGCGGTTTTTAGGGTTTTTAGGTAGGGAATCTCAATTATTCATAGTGTAGTATAACACGTGAGTTCGCCAAGTTTTGAACATTCGTTCATTTCACAATAGTTGGTACAGGAGGATTTTAGGAGTCGCTAATTTAAAATATGACTGATATACGTCATAAATTTTCAAAGGCACCAAACGCCAACTAAAGAATTACCGAAAGTCTGTTTGGTTTTCACGCCTCCGACCTTAAGGGTTCGTAAAAATAAATATATCAACCACACTTCGACTCAATGTCATTGCCGTAACGTTTTTTTACGAGCTTCGTTTCATACTATTTCAACTGATTTTATTTGCGGAACAAAAAATTCGGAAGCTTAGGGAGACTAAATAAACTCGGAAAAATACATTAAAAGGGAACTTCGCAATTTTCGATATTGTTATTAATATCTAAGGATTTGTGTTGAATTCATAAAACGGTGCTTTATACAACATATGTCTTACCCATAAATTAGGGGGTTCCGTTTAATTAAAGTTCTGCTTAGATTTACTTGTCGTTTAATTCTCCTTACAGCAGCACTAGCTGAATTTAAATGTACTTTCCACTGCGGTTACTCGGAGCACTTCCACAGATGGCACTTTCACAAAACGAACAGAAGCTGCCAATAATTACGCTCCGCCTTATATAATGCAATCCGTTAGCAGTTCAATAATTTAAACTTGTCACCTAAGTTTGCTACCCATTTGAGGCATTAGATAGTTTGAAATTCATGAGCAAACAAAAGCCATGAACTGTCCGTTGCGTTCCCATCGCATTAGGCTTCACACCTGTAAATTCAGGGGTTTACGAATCCCATCTTGATGATAATTTTTTAATGAAGTTCATGGCAAACAAACCATCGGAGAGCACATACCCATTTGGTAATATAGACACTTGTTTGCCATTCATACGCCTGGACAAGCAAACGTACCGTTAATTATGTCAATGGGAAAATAGCGCTGCTGACGACACTTGCTCCAATTATTAAATGATTCAATTAAGGCAGATAAACCAGTTGCACCTACTGCATATGAAAAGTGATGAAAATTGTTGTGTGCCTACTAAATGCAAATTTAAATTTAACGTGAAACTCTCGCTTAACCTACGAATGGTTTTTGAAAGATTTATTGTTATAAATACATAACTTTTCATCATATAGAGATTTTATCGAGTACCTATATCATTTCACATGTACCCACACTTATTTCTTGGCGAACAGGTGCCGTCAGCGAACAACTGCGCATAAGGCCGTCTGTTTTATATTCCAATATTTCAGTAAAAATCTGCATATTAATTAAAATTAATGGACTTGAATTTTTTATGTCGCCCCTTCTGCTTATATTAAAAACCACCTCTGTCAACAATATCAAAACCATAAAAATATCCATGTCCATACTAATTTATAAAATTGAACCTTTATCTTCCTGCTTATTGCCTGACTGAGCAATGAACTAATTAATGGAGGGAACATAGTTATCTACTAAAACAAACATAATTGAAAATATTGAAATTCATTCATAGCGGATTCAGTGTAGGTGATATGATTACCTGTGTAATATATACGAGGGGTGTTCAAAATATGTCGAGAGCGGAGAGCGGGAAAAATGTGTACAGTTGGAAATTAACTTTTTTCTCAACAGAACCTCCCTTAAGGTCAACATCCAGATCCAACGCTTTATACTCGTATATAAATATTTTGCCTGCAATGAGGTTCGTCCACAGCTGAAGGATTTTTTTTTCAAATATTTCAAGTTAGAAATAGAATGACTAAACGAAACAATACAGTACGACTTCAGATCTTCCATTTATGTTAATACGTTGGCTGCTGGATAAGTTCCGTACAGTATTACAAATCCTTTTATGCACGTTAGGGTGGGTAAACAATTAAAGATTTTTTTTTTTCGGAAACTATAACTGTCTGAAACTTCGATTTTTATTTCATTTAATATAGAGGGTGTTTTGGAGATTGGTGCAAAGCTTTTAAATTATGCTAAATTGCCCTTTCTCTCTTCCGATAGAAATCCTTTCTTTTTCCCAATTCGTTTTCATATTTGCATTCTGTGACCCCTTCTCAATCTTTCTATGCTAATATTAGCCAAGTATAGTTACTAATACAATGATTTTTACTAAATCCTAAACTATAACGGCTACAAAGCTGACTAAGGTCTTCAAAAATCAGAGAGTCCCCTCAATTTGATTCTTGCATCTGCACAAGAATTCTTAGAATTGAACTCAGTTATCAGAACACAAAAAGTAATTTTTTTGAGAAAAACTGTTGTTATATTAGTCTGCCTAAAAATTTAAATATTCTTCCTCAATTTGATTTTTAGGTCCTAATTTAAATAATTTGTAAGATATCCGCGTAAATGATACCTCAAAAGAAAGAGCAATAACGAAGCATGTTTTCAAAAAGGTTTTAAAACGCACTCACCGTTTTTTTTACATAAATGCCGTCAAAAATCGGTTTTCTTGATTCTTTGAAATTCGAACTTCAAATGTCTGATGACACAGATGCTTAGAACAGGTTTTGATAGATTGCTTACACATTACTTTAATTAAATTAAATAAAAAATAATTATCATTCAAACTGGCCATTATTAGCAATTAACTGAAAAATTTTGGGTTTTTTCCGCCAAAAACAAATTGTCAGACTGCGTCTAAGATAACCATGGCTCAAATGGTTCTAAATGGTCTATACTATTAAAGTTTCGCCCTAAGGGGAGATATACACCTAGCATGGTTGAATCGATTTTCTTTTGCATTTTCTTGAAAGTTGAGGTCTCAAGAATATTTGGTGAAAGACTTACATTATGGGCCTGGTATCGATGATTCCATGTAAGTTGACAAATTTCATGATTTATTCATTCCCAAATTTTCAAACGCGTTTTTCTCAAACCACGTTTTTCGAATCGGTACCCAAAATTTCTCGAAAACCAATGAACCATTTGCCTTGAATTTTTTTGTGGTTATTCTATACACATATATATTTTTCGTTACTTAGTTTTTGTTTTATAGTAAAAATAATAACTAATTCTTGGTCGATATTGACTATTGCTATGACAAGTCCTTGAGTATAGTACCTAATTTAATAATCTTTCTGGTTTTTTTTTTTTTGAGATGATTTTTGAAGAAACGCCAATGGGTACCATTTACGCAGATTTTTTACGACGCTCCAAGGCTCATACAATATCCTTGTATATATTTGATGTTTTCAAAATACAAAAAATTAAACATATTTCTGAATGTGTATACTTTTATATAGTTGAACTCCCAATGCGAAATTTCAAATAGAAAAAATGCAAAAAAACACCTTTTTTTCGGCTCCTAGGTGTATATCTCCCCTTAAAGCTGTATATCAGACCTTCTGTTTTTTTTCAGGTTTTTTGAAGTGCAAACATTGATGATAGGAAGGGTGCCGAGTTCTCAATTTAATTTTTTTTAGATTTCGTTAAAAAGATTGTTGACTTTTACGAGTTCTAAAATTCAAATCTGCCATTTTGCCAATGTACCAAATTTGACAATTCTGTTAAGACATTTTTGTCAGCATATATGTTGCGTATATAACAGAAATCTGTTATATAACATTGTGGTCTCCGTTAGACTTTTTCGTTTTTAAAACAGAAATGTTATAACAGAAAGGGCTAATGGAGACAGGTTGTTGAATCGAGTATTTTATCATAATTGATTTTGCTCTCTACGTCAAACAGCTTTTGAGACAAAAAGCTGTAACAGATAAACACAACGTGTTAATTCTATGTGTTTCGCTATTTTCACGATTGTTTTGAATATGTATACAAAATACACAATTTTAGGTTTTATTAATTAGAGCGAGAAAACTAAGGAAATCAAATTGTAAAGGCAGTCACGAAAACTGCAACGATGAAAATACACAACTATGCATATTTTAAGAAACTCTTTTAAGTTGGGAGTTTTCACTCGACTGGGATCCACCATCTTTAATTTCGCCTCGCGCACTCGTCTCAATAAATCTATTTTACCATTCCGTTGTATTGGATCTGCTATGTTATCTTAATTATTTACAATTAGTGGACCTCAAAAACCGCGCTCCATGGCCTTCCATGTATTTCGAAAAGTAGCTGTAGCGACCGTAATAATTTGAATTTCGATTTGAAAATTTGAGAGAATGTTTATTACAGTGTATACTATCCGATAATGCAACAAAAAAAAAAGATTTTTCGAAAATTTCACACTGAGACGATCCCTTAAAATCCTGCATGTCATGTTATGTCAGAGGCGCAACTAGACATTTGGGGGCCCGGGGCAAAAAATTTTGGGGGGGCCCTTCTTCTAATTTTTTTTTTATTATTATTATATAAATTTATATTCCAACTTTTACATTTTAAATTTACATTTACATTTCGACATTCCCGCCTTACATGGAATGAACTTCCTCAGTCTTCCTTAAACTGTGTACCCTTTATCCCTAATTTACTCAACAAACGATAACGTACCTACCTACTTTTCCCCAAATTACGTAATGACTCATCTCTGCTAATTTACCTACATAATCATTCATCCAACATCCTACATGTGCGCCACCGCGGATATCTTTCCCTTTTTCCTAATTTCATTTCGTTTGTCTCATTTTTCTAAATCGAGGAAGCCTGCGCTCCTCGCTGAAATTTACCTGCTATGAGCCCGAACCCCCTGCTAAACATTCATATGCACAGATCTTGCTTGCGCACGATTCCTTTCCCATATTGCACAAATGTGGCTTACTCAACTTATCTCTACTGAAAAAAATGTGTTTAGATTTTCTGCCGGTTTATCCCTCGCATGAAACGTAATGGGTATCATGGGAAAATTTTTCTTTCCCGAAAATCAAAAATTTTTCGTTTCCATCATTGTCACTCATTTCGAGAGCTTTTCATATTTTACAAATTTTGTTTTCTCTGTATCGAAAATCCTCTTTTATTTGTCACTTTCAACTGAAGCTGAAAATTTGCTCCTAAATTAACATTATAAATTAGCAAAAATTCGAAGTATTAACTATTAAATATTTTGAATATTGCTAGAGCTATTTTTTATTTGAGTGAGTAAAGTCAAATGAAACAATCGACAACCACGACAAAAACTCTGATGATTCGACCACTCATCAAAGTCCGTTTTCGAAGTGTAAAATTCAAACAAATGTATATTAACTTTTCAAGTTCAAGGAACTCCAAGCAGGATGTTTTAGCATTTTCGATTATTTTTTCGCGATCCGCGCGGGGCCCCCTAGAACCCGGGGCCCGGGGCAGATTGCCCCGGTTGCCCCCCCCCCCCCCCCCTCTCTGTTTGCGCTCCTGTCTTATGTAATAACGTATTGCATTAGCAATTTTACTGCATTTAACATCCCTAAAGATATTTAAAAATATCAGTCGAAACGCCCCCGTGAGAAGCAAGTAAATAACATAAATATTTTTTTCTTCCTAACTTTAATATATTTCTTGCTAAATAAAATTGGATAATAATATTAAGGTTTTACAAATATCAAAAGCAGTTATTCATCTAGCCAAGTTTCTACTTCGTCTTGAATTTCTCTAATCTTGATATCCTCATCTTCGTCATCTGAATTTCCAGGAGTATTAGTATTCGACAAAGACGTCTGGATTCGTTCGAGCAGATCGGCTGCAACACCTGCGAATTGTTCCCAAAGCGTATCGGGTGGTTCACCTTTAAAAATCCGATCTTCATCTAAAAACTCTGCCAAATTTTCAGATATGTAGTCTGCCTCTTCTTCTCCTAGAGTATTAATCACATTTCCACTGTCAATCAGAAAATTCCACAGCGCCTGACAAACAATTTCAGCTAAGAGCCAATCCTCCTGGGAAGCTGATTTTTTTAGAATATCTCTCAGAACGAGCGGTCCCCCAAGCTCACGGAATGGTGCTCGTCTTTCCCAATCTCCTAACAGATTGACCAGAACTCCCGATGCTGTGGCTACTAATTCATAGTCATTAGAGCCTAGGCACTGTACAATTGCTTTCAGGCCTCCAGCTGAGCAGAATGAGTCGCGAGCAAGAGGATTTCTAGTCATATTCCCAAGAACTCTTGCGGCTTCTGCGCGTCCACTTTCAGGACCGATGTTAAGAGTTTCACATAAGGCTACGCTAAGAGAAGAGATCCTTTCTTTGACGCTTCCAGGCTCCTGGAGCCCATCATCGTCCTCACTATCAGCACTACCTTGGTAGAAACTTAAATTGTGAAGTGCGCCGAGTGTTGCTTGCAGGAGCTCCTCTAACTCTACAGTCTGTAAAATAAATTCATTTGCATTTCCTTCCTAATGTTTCTTCGAAAGTTTCTTTACCTGCTGACGTCCTTGAGTATGATTTGCTGTGTCTACTAAATGAAGCAATATATCCCCCAGTGATGCTTTTGCGCCCAGCCCATAACCAACATCCGCGTTTACACTCATGTTCGCCACGACCCTTACTAGCTTAATAAGAACATCGATCACGGTATCGCCCATATGGTTATGAATGGACAGCTTCTGCTTCGAGTAGATCTGCAGCGTTTCTAGGAGATATTGCATCGCAACGTCGTTATGGTAAAACTGAAGGAGTCGGGAACGTTTCATGTGTTACCATTATATAAGTTTGTTTCAACTAGGTTTACCTGGATTCTTGCATCGTCAAACTTCGCCATTATATTCCCAAGAATGTAGCCCAACCGACTAAGCAAAGAAAGCGGCTTTTCAGGAACTCCATTTGTTACTGCGCTGCAGGGTCCCAAAAGCATTCCGATTCGGGCAGAGTACTCAGATAAGGCCTCACAACAAATATCGTGTTCAGAGAGGACGCTGAAAATTGACAAAACAAATTTAGAAAATGTCTCACTCTTATTCATCTATCTATATATATAAACATGAATTGCTGTGCGTTAGTCTCGCTAAAACTCAAAAACGGCTTGACCGATTTCGATAATTTTTTTTGTTTTGTTCGTTATAATTTATAATACAGGGGAGGTTTAAAAAAAAGAAAATTCGGGAAACTCCAAAGGAAAAGCCGGAAAATCGAAAAAATTGAAATTTCCGTTTTGTATAGGTAGAGAATTTTCCAACTTCAAGGAATCTTTATGAAAAAGGCAATTGGAGGTTTTCGGGGTCGCAGATCTCGAGCTTGCATTCAAAATTTTGGGATTCAAGATGTCGGATCCAATATGGCGACCGAAAAAGTTAAACTTCAAGGGATTTCCCTGAAAATCCGCACTAGGGAATTTTCGGGATCACTGATTTCGAATCTGCTATTCAAATTTCCAAATATGAGACCACCCCCACCCCGCTGGGAGATATAGGAGAGGGGGTGCAATAAGGAGGTGGTGTAAAATGAAGAAAACTAAATTTAATAATACTATTGGAAAACATTTAAAACATGTGCAAAACGCAAATAGGAAAACGCTGGGTCACATAGGAGAGGCGGTGGTGCAGTAGGGAGGCGTTGTAAAATTAAGGAATACAAATTTAATAGTATCCCGGGAAACGCCGGGTCCGGGCAAGCTAGTATTGAATAAATCACTTTCATCGGGCATTTTTCCAAAGTACTGGAAGAGACCCTATATTGTACAAACTAATGGAAAAGGGATTACGAAAAGGCCTCAAGAGTGGAAGGAAGAAGGTTTGTTAATATTAACTCGGGTGTTGGTTGGCAGACCGTGGTATATGACGAGCGACCTATCAAACAGAAGTATAAGAGTCATGAATCGGATGATCACGGGGCATATGTTATACCCAAAGGTACATCTGGCTAGATGGAAAAGATCTGACACAAATCTTTGCGAGAGCTGTGGGACGTTTGCGGACGAAGATCACATCTTGTTCAGATGCTCCAGATTTGACAATATTAGGAAAAGCTACTCCTTGCTTTTGGAGAGCAATTGCCTTGAGGAGACCCTGGTGCCGTTCAATAACAAAAAGATTTGCGAAATTGGTAAATTCCTTATAGTGGCCAAGGTCTTGATATAACATCCAAAAATTGGGCTGGCATTCTGGAGTCGTGCCTCTTTATTACTGGCATGATTATTTGCTCTGCACGGTGTGTCTACTTCCACTTGAAGGTTACATTTAGTCATCGATGTATCTTTTAATCCACTTTTTTACAAGGCTCAGATTAGGTAACTTACTGGATTTTTGTTTCTTTCTTGTGGTCATTGTTACGCTCTAGACTAGGTATTCCCGCAGACAACTTTCTGTAAACTGGGCTCACTCCTTTTATTTTTATATTGCATAAATTTATTAATTCTCTGCTCTGGTCAATTACTTTTCCCGCACGTGATGTCCAACATGTATAGCATCCGGGAGTGGCAAGGCTGCACGTTCTTTGCGCCAAAATTAATGGTGAAAACTTTTGCTGTCATTGGGCCTCCTTACTACTTAACTCAACCTGGAAAAGATCTGAGCTGAAGACGCTGCTCATGGTCATATAGTGCCCGTGCTGGACCAGAGAAGGCACATCTGTGACACCTCATTTGCGGCAAAATTTAAACAAAAATAACGTAAAAGTTCTTTCCCTTCTCTCTCTCCCCGTTAAGTTAAAACGAGTTGAAATAGCTGAGATGGCAGCATGTAACGTGTTCGAGTTAAGTCATACGTTAGATGTCTGAATTGCATGACCTTATAATTCCTATAGGGAAAGAACATGAATTATGAATTATCCATATATTGCTCAACTTTAGACAGTCTAGTTTATCAGACGAAAAATATGTATATAACATTTCTATAGGTCGTCTATGCCTAAAATTTTCGATAAATTAGTTCTGCCTACGCTTAATGTCAACTTCAAGAGTGTGCTTCTCCAGAACAACATGGCTTCATTAAAGGTAGATCGACTGTAACAAACTTCTTCGAATGCACCGACTCTACCCACTGCATGATAGGAGACTTGAAATACATTCTGTTTATACAGACTTCTCCAATGCGTTCGATTTGGTTGATCACCAGCTATTGGAGCACTATGGAATAATTGGTAGCCTTCTTCGCTGGCTCTCTTCGTATCTGGTAGTGAAACTTAATAATGTTTACTCCAATGACTATGTGGGCGCCTCTGGGGTGCCGCAAGGATCACATCTAGGGCCTGTGCTATTCAACATATTTATTAATGACATCATTGGCTGTTTTCAGTCAAAACACCTTCTGTTTGCTGACCTTCTAAAACTATTTAACGAAGTAAGTGGAACGAATAACACTGCCGTCATTCTGAATGACCTTAATATGCTACAAGAATGGTGTCATTTAAATAGGACGAACCTTAATGCGATAAAATGTGCTCTCGTGGTATTTACAAGGAGGAACGCAGCGGACTGTGATATATACAGCGGAAGTCACCATTAGCGAAGCTGTTAGCATAGGTACGTGATCTTGGAATCATTATGGATAAATGCAACAAAACCATAACATAATATTGAAGGATCGCAGATTACTAGGCAGAAAACTGAAATCACTACCACAACAATACAAATCGTCTCTCAGACCTATTCTTGAATATGGCATTGTTATATGGTCTCCTTATTATGCAGTCGATAACAACAGGATAGAAATAATCCAGAACAAGATGCTGGCAGTAATGAGAGCCCCACTATTTAAGCAAGGCTTACGCACCGATACTGCCTTCCAACAAAAATGAGAAAAAATACTATACCAAAAAATCATTTCATCATAATCATTTTACTGGAACATCGTCATTGTGAATGCATAAAAAATTGAGTTACCGAGAAAAGTCCATAATTGCATTGCATTCAACGCAACGTTATGTTCATACCCTTTGAACAAGGCAATTGAATTAAACAAACTGACATACAAAAATGTCCTCAAGTACTGAAAAATGCGTCAGATGAAAAGAGTAGCAATAAACCACAAAATAGCCTTCTCGCAGTAAGTTCTTCGCCAGCAAAAATCCTTTTACTTCTTTGAGAAAAATATTGCAAATGGTAGAGAGAAAAATAAGATTACGTCAACATAATAGTTAATAGGAGAATGGAGAATAAGTCATGGAATTACTTGGAAAAAGGGAAAAGCCCGACAGAATCCTGTAGCAGTGTTTCATCAAAGGAAAATCCTTTTAGCGGAATTTATTTTAAAGAGGTCTTACCTCAACGTCCTTACAATGTTCGACTGTATCTCAACTTCGCCAATTGAAATTTCAGTAGCTTTTACAAGATGCGGACACGCCAGCTCCAGCCGAATTTCCTGAGATTCCTTTGTTTCCTTAATGATGGGAAATTCACCACCTCCACTCCTGATCGCTGTGAAGGGTCTTGAATTATTATTGGCCGAAATTACTTGAGGAATCCCAGCCAGGGCCCTCAAAGCTGCGGCCAGCTGGTACAGAGAGTGTAAGGGTGGTCCGCATAATTTCTGAGCAGCACCGAACTCGTTTAGCATTTGAAGGTGCAGAACCATTAGCTGCACAGCTCCGTGTCGGGCTAAGCGGAGAGCTATAGATTTTTGCTTGTTAGCCGTTTGAACGGCAGGTGCTCTTCCGTTGGCTGAAGATGGAGCGGTGTTATTTGAATTCTGGCTAGAGCTCGCTAAAAATCGCACAGCGCCGTATCCATAAATGCATGCCTCTGGCTCTTCCAGAGGGCTGGCCCGGCCTAAGCCATCTATGAGAAGCTCCGGCACATCGGTATCGGAGAACAGATGATCATTTGTTTCATTTCGGGCCACTTTGAAGACTAATTTGCATGCCCCCGTTAAATTGCTCCCAGTGACGCAGAGCTAAGTGGGAATTAGTCTTGGAATTGAGTCCTTTAATGCTTTAATGAACAAACTTACCGCCAGGACGACTCTCGCCACTGCCAGCAGGATCTTTGGCGAAGTGCACTCCACCAGACCGTAGAGCGCTCCCAGGATAATGCCGCGCCAGCTTCCCTTCGCCCCCTTCAGTCGTGTGTACAGCTCGACCAAAATCTGAAAAGAATACACTTAAGTCCCCTTAAATCTTTTAGGACTCAATCAATTAAGCATTCAGCAACTCAATGAAGTGTGGCGATTAAACTTGGGGAGTTGCCTGCACCTGCACACTTGGGCTCCCGCACCTGGGAAAAACTTTTCAAAATTTTGTCGCCTATTAAAATGTCGATTTTCCCAGATTTCCATAATTACGCCATCAGCAGAGAGCCCTTATCAGGAGTTTAAGACTGAAAGTTTTCCAATCTCGGCGCTTGGAACTTACTGCATTTATGTGCCGAACAGTTTCCTCGTTGCACTCCTTGATGCCAGCATGAGCCCTTAGCAAATCCAGTAGAGTTTCGGTCGTTGACTGTGATAGAAGGTCGTTGCTTCTTGAAAGGCGTGTTTTGGACAGGAAATGATTACTAACTTCCGGGGAGCCCTCCGTCTCGGCGTTGCTCTCTTTTGGTACGACAGCACTGAATGGGTCCAACGACTTTGAAGGTAAATCGAACGACTTCGTTTGTCGTGTTCTTAGCGGATGTTGCTTAGACTGTAGATGCTCCTTTGAGTCATCACGTATATTAATCTGTCTCAGATCGGTGTGCACACCATCAACGCTTTCATGGCGAATTAATTCGGGGTGCGGGGGTATTTCCTCAGATACTAAAATGTCAAAAGATAATTAATATCCCTGGTAAAAGGATTAAATTTAAAGAATATGAATGGAGTAAAGAAATGACAACGTGTTGTTTAAACACGCCGTTTTACCGGAAATGTGTGCTTAAATGTAAATATTGGCCCTGCGAGACGCGGATTCCTCCCAGAGGGCCAGTGCGCCTTGTTATTTATATTGTAATGAAGATTAAAACAAATATGTACCCAAGTCCTTCTTTCAATGTTTTAATTACGATAAACGTGTACAGTTATTTTCCCAGTTCTTTTTTCAATAAAATTCTTTTCAATATTTAAGACAGGTGTGTATATAATTTTCTTAAAGGTCCCAGACTACTTGTAGTACCGAAATTCATTAAATAAATACGAAAATTGCGAAGGCTTTGTAACGCTATATAGTTATTACAATGATATATGTATGTATGTATGTAAGTAGTCAAGAATCCGACGAATCCCGGTCATTACAAAGTGTGTCCGACCCTAAGCGCTCGAAAATAATAACTTCTTAACAGTTAAAGATAATTGAATGAAATTTGGTTTATAGAAGGGCTTTACGTCTTGTAGCTTCAAATTTGAAGAAAATTTCAACTGAATTTTCAGGGTATTTCTTAATTTTAGAGCCTGTAAAGTTACAAATTAGGTCTGTTCGCTTAGTTTTCTAGTAAAAACTTTCAATTGAGAAAAGAGAGAGAAGAGAGAGAAACCCCTCTCCTCAGCAAGTATCAAAGTACGCGAGTTGTCAAATAGCTGTCAATTGACCAACTAACGTAGAAGAGTTTTTGATGTGCATAGGAAAGACCAACCAGCGTTAAATTCGCCTTTTTATATGCGTTCAAAGGTGTTTGCAATTGCACCACAATAGCTGATTGACCTTGTTAAAAAGCACTTTCCAAAGGACAACCTAACCTGAAAATACTAGCTGTTACACTTTGACAGCGTAAAAACTTCTTCGGAGGGGAAATAAGACGTATGCAAATACTCTCTCAATTCGTGAGTTCGCGTTCTGGTAAAAACTTTCGAAATTTTTCGGATGCATTTGGGTACACGAACAGACCTAATATTTTCTGTGTAAATCTATTTTCAAAATTTAGCCCGCATTACGTTGGATTAGCCAGCTCCAACAGAAACATATTTAGAAACAAATCAAAACACAAAATATCGGCTTGGATCCACCATCTTGAATTTCCAATTATAGGTGGAAGATTCGAGATCAGGGTCCCTAAAACCCCTATTTATTAATTTACGCGAAAATCCGTTATATGTGTTTCCACTGTGTTATTCCCCTTCAGATTATCTTTCAACGCTTTGTGTTTAGGTGTTCAGCGCCACCTATTATCCATCTTATTACCTTATTGCATTACCTGTCGAAAGCTTGTAAAACATTAATTAGGAACACCGGTGGGCATAACATTTTTCCTCGAATGCTTATCCTATATTCGTGGGAAAAAGCTTTCTAAAACGTATTCCATATTATTGAAAGGAAGGAAAAGTTTGAACATTGTGGCAGAGTTTACAAGTTCAAGTTGAGTCTTTATATTAAACTCCACCCCCTCCTAATCGGTAATTTTCAATATTAACTGCGTGAGCAACACTGTTTTATGTAAGTGCATATTATGGAGTTTTATTAAGTGTGGCGAAGCAGATTACGATCGGTACTATTCCTCCAGGAATAGAATACACAAAATAGGCCCAGAAGGCGATAAGTGTTCAGCAATTTGGCAGAAGTCTATAGATAAATTAAAGTGGCCAATTGCATAGCAACATGAAGTCAGTGCCGCCTGCACATTTAAGTACTTTATGTTTTCACCCAAGACAATTTCCTGTGACTCTGATTTCGAAATAGTGTCATTTCAGCAGACGAAGCAATAAATTCCCGATGGGTTGCGTGCAGCATGCAACAACAAATTTCCTTCAGTAGTAGCTGAATGAAAGGGATTCTAATTAAAGGGCCCAAGCAATATAAAAACCTTGAGATAAGCGTTTGCCACACAAGTGCCCTTATGGCCATGATCCACAGCTTGGTGGTAATCCGTGAGAAGATGGGCTCCAGGATGTGACTTATATAAGCACTGTAAGAACACCCCCGATCCGACCTGCTGGATATACACGCCAATTTGCCATTTTTCATCATAACGTATATCCAGAAAATTTATAATAATCTGACGGTAGCATAATATGCCCAGTGTGGTCTCTGCTCTCCATCTGTCCTTCCTATTGATGCTGGCTGTACCACCAACATGTAATCAAACCGCGCCACAGACACTGTGCGGAGATAAGGCTGAAATGAAATACGGATACGGTGCGGTGCGGTGGTGGGAGAGAGAAGTCTCAGCCACCGGGATACATATTATGTGGATGGCATTTCAAATTGAATCCTTGACAGGAGCAGTAATCAGACAGGCAGACGATAATGACAAATACAAGGACACCAACGATTTTATATTTTTCTCCTTTTTGAAGAAAATACTTTGCCATGATTAATGCCCCATCATCGGGCTCCCGTCCACCCCAGATGGTAATGGGATGCTCCTATCTGAAAATATTTCTGTCACAATTACTCACAATCGTCAAGTGATGCTGTGATTTTAGGTGGCGACAGAAGAGCTGGGAGTTTCCCCTGAGGACGTCCATTGTTGCTGTTGTTACTTGCGCTTACAAAATCCAATAACGTTCCTACCGAGCCAGATCTCGGGACTATTGGGACTATATCTTCTGAAGATGGCGTCGGCTGCTGTTGAATGGGCTCCAAGGACGGAAGCTGCCTGCTTTCAAACTGAAGGTACTGCAAGCTGAGCAAAAGCAACGTTTAATTAAAGATGCACATTATAACGGCCTTCATTATTTTATACCTGAAGGCGCTTGGTGGCCTGCCAGGTGGCGCTAGCTTTCCATAGAGTTGCCTTCGCGGCTCACGAGGAGTAATTGGTCTACGTGTGCTCACAAGACGGACACCTGAAATAAAAAATGCCACGGTGTGGATCTGAGTTTTAATGGTCTCGAACTCCTACTTTGAAATGAAGCTTTGAAATGCAATTATATGTACGTGTATATTGTTCTTACATGCATTAACGCAAATTAAATAGTGAATTTAGAAAAGGGGTTAGGGTATACTATTAAACGACTATACGTTTAAAATTATTCAATTAAACAAAGAATTGCTTCAGAACTTGCTTCTGTTTAATTTTTGGGTGGGTTTTTTTTTAAACAAAAATACACTCAAAATTAGAAAATAATACTTTTCCAGTGATTATAAGATGATCAGAATAATTTTCAACATTTGTAAAAATAAAACCATTGGGCGCTCATAAAATATTACTGTTTGCAAGTCACTCACGCAACCGATAGTGAAGGATCGCACTGTCCTGCTTGAACTTTGAATGAGAATAAGGTGGATGCATCGCTAACAGGGAAAAGCGTTTCAATAGATTGTTCGGCAAATTTTCTTCGCAAGGTCTGGCTCAGTCTTGAATGATTTTATTTCAAGGTAGTTTAACATATAATATTGGAGATATTTTTGATGAACTGACAAAAGCGCTGCAGCCATGAATAACCAATATCAATATCCAAATTTATCCAATGAATAATGTTTTTAATACCTGAATACATGAATGCATTTTTACATATATCTTCATATAGATTAAACCTCCTGCCTTGAACTATGCTTGAACAAACTAATATGTCTTTACAAAAATTATTGAATTTAAAATTAAATACAATCAATTTGGAAGCACCAGAATGAAAATTAAATGAGCAAGCGAAGCGAATGTTTAGTTTTACGCTTATTTATGCCGCACGCTAAAACTTGGAGTTGGCGTAGAATCATATGGCAATAATCATGGTCTTCTTTTGATTTGATTAATGTACTATCCCCTGCGCAATGTAGGCTTGAAAAAAAAAATTTTTGCATACTTGCAGCTTTAAAATAATATGTGTGTAGAATTCGTTGATTTGAGAAAGTTGCGGGCGTAGATATCTGATGCACTTTAAACGGACCCCCGACACGCGCGAACAAATGTTATGCCCCGTTTTTCTATTCCCATTGGCCGTTTTGTGAGACGAAATGTGCCTGGCGACTCCTTGAATGCTTTTCGAAAAATCAACCCAGTTTTCGAGGGTGTACGGCCCTGGCATAGCTGATCAATCGTAACTGGATTTCTTTCGGTGTAATCCCGCGTTTGAAAACTTTAAACTCGTTTTTCGATTGTGTTGTTTTTTCTGTTTATTTTTATAAGCACATAAATGTAAAAGGCAAACAGAAAAATTGCACTTTTTTCTATGTAACTGCAACACTTTTTAATTTTCAATATTTAAAACTCTCGACACGCGCTTCGGGCTGTAGCCAGCCAATAGGGTAACAATTAATAAGAATCTTGAATTTTATGCTTCGGATAACACAGAGGGTTTCAATCATGGTAGCTGTTTCACGTCGTGCTCTGGAGCTCTGCAATTTGAATAAATATAGGAAAAACAAATTATAACAATATGACTTGCAGAACCCGAAAAAATAATCCTGAATTACTACTATCCAAAAAACGGTCGTTACTACGCAATACGTTTAAAATTAAAATTTAATAAGAAATAGGTGAGGTCCCCCCCCACTCCAGGTTACCTGGTTCACGTCTGGTAAAAGCCGAACTATAATGGGCAAAAGCCAACTTAATCGAATTTCCTGATCTGTACATTTCAATGGAGTAACCCTTAAGGTCCCAGCTGTCAGAATTTGTTTACCATGCAGTGCAGAATGAAAGTGTTTGAGTATCAAAAGTGTCAAATTATTCTAATAATATTATGATAAGTGTTGCACAACGTACTGGATGATAAATTTGGTGATATTAACAAAAATATATTCTTGAATGAAGGCATCTATTGTGTAACGTATTAATGCTTAAATTTGCTTATGCACATTGTAGTCGAGTTCAATTTCGTTAAGGGGGGAGTAAGGTATCTATTTAATTTTTTTTATAATTTTTTTTGTAATTTTTTTTTTATTTTTTAATATTAATGTACAACGTATTAAGATTATTGTGTCAAAATTTTAAGTCGATTGATTACAATAAAACTAACGAAGATATAAGGTCGTAAATCTCCGTCTCTCCGAGGCGGTTTCGAGCTACAGCGAACAGCTACCTGACAGCGTAAGTTTAAAATTTGCCGTTCAACCGAGCTGGCGTACACGACCAGTAACAAGAGCAAAAAGATGCACTAGACATCTTAGCTGAAAACCCTTCGCTTTATGGAGCTCGCATCGATGATTCAGTGAAAGTTAAAAGAAAAAAAATTCGTGTTGTAGTGTACAAATCTTTCAAGCACGTTTCTCGCACACTTAGCTTTTTCAGAGTCGGTGCCCTCTGTAGCTCAAAATCGACTGCACCGATCCTCTTGAAATTTTGCACACTCTTTTTTTGCATAAATGACGAGGTAGCAACGTCGAGTTTTATTTTTGTTTTTTAATTTGTAATGTATTTTAAAAAACAAATTCGACGTTGCTACCTGCAGAAACTTATCAACTAATAGAATCATTTTTGTTTTTTATTTCACATGATCCAATGATGAATTATGAAAGGCATCGCGAGAACACTTTTTTTTGAGACGTCCGCGGAGTTTCGCTGCCAATGCTCATTTCCACAAAAAAATTATTAAAATTTCACAGAATATACTCTAAATGTGACTTTATTATGAAGTAATTATAGAAATAAATATATATTAACTGTGTCGTCAAAAAAAATTATCGAAAATATGCCTTTTTTGTACCTGCTTTTAACCTTTTTAAGGGGGGAGTTAAAACATCTGATTCAGTCATTCTTGCTTATGCCCATTACAGTTAGGCCTTAAGGGGACCTATATGGCTAAATTTTCGATTTATTTTATTGGCTTTTCTTTTTGTTCAACTGTTTCCGAGTAAAACGCCGCAAACTAAACTCAAATCCGTAAGAAAATAACGAAGTTATGCGATTTTTTAAATTTTAGATGTGTCGTTAAAAAAAGTACTTCAAATACTCTGTAATAACGGAAGCCTGATCGACGCGCTAAATCCGCGCTATTTTTGGTTCACAGCAGAGCAACTACGTTCCCTGTGATTCTCTGTTGTGTTTGTTGTGTAAACAAACTTTAATCAGTGGGTTTCTAAGTAGCTTTTTCGCTGATAAACTTTGTTTTTCTTCTGTAAAGTCAAACTTTAATTCGATTTTGCTCAGAATTCTGTTTTTTTACTGTTGCCGTAGAAAATTTCAAAAACCGTTACCTCAAATTGTTTGAAATTTGGTGGGCTGGTTTATTATACATCTGGTCATGGAAAGAATTAAAAAATATATGAATATTTAGACTATAATTATTTTTTAAAATATTTATTAATTGAGTAAATAATGAAAAATTTCAAAAATTGAACTCTAAAATACACATAATCCAAAATAATTGCAGGAAAGCAAAATTAATGAATTCATTCTGTGCAGTCAAGTATTATCTAACAGAAAATGTCCTGTTTATGTGTTTCAGATCAGGGATTCTGGAAAAAAGCTACGGCAATGGTGAAATTCCACCATTGCAAGAGACGCTCAACCCATAAGAGCCCATGGGTATTTTTGTGATTTTTATAGGCCAAAAACAATTTCAAAGTATTCAATAATAAATTAGTTTCCTCATTTTCTAGATTTTATGTGATTTATTTCTTGAACAAAAAAATAATCCTTTGACTCCGCAAAACCCCATTTAACCCATATAGGTCCCCTTAAACCCGGCCCTGCATATATCTAACAATTAGATACTATAGCTTCTGTGTTAGAAAGTAATCGCTTTGTTGTTGTTTTTGCAAATATGTGAAATAAGTTACATTTATACAAACGTTAAGAATTAAATTCGTACAGCACTTCTACGAATTCCCACGCTAGGTGTACTGTAATGTTTAACATTAACTCGCTGTGTACTCGTATATACGTCAGTCATACGATTAATGAGGTTCCAGACCAGCAAAAAAAAAGAAACACAAAAAGATTAACATTTCCTTTGTGTTTCTATTATATTATTCTCGTTGATGATTTGAGTTACGTATGTGCATATGTATGTAAATTTGTATGTAAATATATATGTACATATGCTAACATCTATTTATTGGAAATGGAGGAGATAATTGGTATATTGCAGCGGATTTTCCGCACATTTTTAATAAATAACAATCAATATTATTTAGTACAGAAATTACGCTCGAAACATTAAAGAAAAAGCAAAAAAATTCCCCCACCGTGACAATGTTTTCACATTGCCGTGACCAGGATTCGAACCTGGGTTACTACGGCCACAACGTAGGGTCCTAACCACTAGACGATCACGGCTACCGAGGGTATGATGTCACGCAGGTAAATTGAAGCATTCGAGTGGTTTCCGAGTAAAATTACGACAAGACTTGCATGAAAAATCGATTTAAACCGAAGCGAATTTATTAGCTGCACAGCTGCAGTGTATGCAAAATTGTTATGGGAATGCTGGAGATGTGATACAGCTATTCAGATAGTTTCTGTAAAAAGTTGCGTAGCTCTATCGGTACTCCTAAATTGACTAATTAATGAGTGATGTGTGCAGCTAATCTTAATCTCTATTAATCTGATTGTAAGTGAATATTGCGCAACCCTAGGTGAACAGATTTTCCTTTAAAGTTTTTGTCTTATTCAGATTAATTTCTAAAAATACATATGAATACAAATGTATATGAGTCACTGTACACAACTGTAATTGCATTTTTATAACTTTGGAAAACAATTGCTGTTGTTTTGTTTGCTTTATCTTTGAGTTTGATGTTTTATACCTTATTAATATTTTATTTTGTCACATAAATTGGGGTTTCTTTCCTATTATGTCTTCCAATGATAATTAATTATTTCTGCTATTCATAATAAAATTCTATAATTTTAAATCTCTTAAAGTCATGCAAGATTGCTTGCTGTAACGCGCAACGTGAAATGTCACTTATATTATACAAGTACATAATTTGTCTGCATCCGCTTTTAACTAGATCGCAACAAGATTTAAGATTCGAAGTTCAAACCCATGCTGGCGCTTTTTGCTTTTTAAAATTTTATCTTAAGTTATATTTGGTCTGCTTGTCAATAAATTATAAAATTCATTCTTATAAATCTAATTATTAATTTCAATTACGTTGTGAACATTTTAAATATTATAGAATTCATATTCCCATCTATTCTCTTTTTTCGAAGTACATAGATATGCATAATGTACATATGTTATGTACATATTCATAAATGCATTTCCGTTAATTTTATACGAAAATGTTGTCTGGATAACAAAAAGCGGCAGTAAAAATTATTCACTTATCATGTCTTGTAAACATGATAAGACCAAAGTTAATTCATTTTAAAATTAAAATTTTCTACATGCTTTCAAAGAGCCTAGTTGCAAGTGGATATTTGTATTTTCGGGAAAATTGCTTATGGCGGAGATTTTTATTTAAAATGCAATTCATGCAAGACATAATGCAGAAAATTTATTTTTTATTTAAACCATGCTTGGAGTTTAATTTAAGCAAGCTAGTTATTGTGATCAGCCAAAAATCTGAATAAAAACAATACTCTCTATATTATCTACACTATATGTTATTTACATTATATCTGATCTGATAGAGGTTAGCCAAGGTAAAGTACCTCGTCACGGTGTGCAATTCCGTTTCCAGGCCCCAACAATTCTTCAATTTCTAACCTTAAAACTGAAGAAAAACTAAATATACTACAAAACCCAGAAATATCATTGGCAATTAAACACAAACAAACAATATACACAAATTCACTATATACAAAAAATCGTACTTTTGGCAAGGGGTATCTCAATAAGACCTTAAATTTTGAACTGCAACGCCTATCCATCTTTCACATATAGGCATTTACTAAAATACCCCGTTACACTTCAGGCGAACATTTATTAAATGTAAGGACCCATTACGAAAATGGATAAAATGTAACAGTGACAATTCGCCAGTTACGTGTTAATGTTTGGGTGTGAAATCGTCCTTCGCGGTCTGCTATTGAAATTTTAATGATATAATTTGAATGGGCGCTCATTTGATCGAGTGGAAAATCGTACATCGGATCGTACATTTTGAAAATAATGACGGTGCCTCCGTGACTGCGAATGACATTAGCTACAGTGGTCGTACACACATATGTATATTGATAAAAAATTTTAGCCGAAATAAGATAGAATGGATGTAAATGACATGTGATTTCAACAGGGTGACACGACTTGCAACGCCGCCGTACGTACAACAATAACGTTGTTAACAACCAAGTTACCAAATCGTCTCATCTAGTGTTTTGGAGACCAAAACTGACCGCCAAGTGCGACTTAACCCTTTTTGGACTTCTTTCTTTGAAAAGTAAGGTCTGCGTCTTGTTGTTTCCAGTACACAGATTGAGTGATATTTTATTTCAAGTCTAAAGTCAACAATTACACTTTGCAAATCTATAAAAATTGCGACAACTTTCACTTAAATACCGTGTTCTTTTTTAATTAAATATTGAAGTTCTATTTGAGACAGCCTTTCTAGTATGTAGTGTTAAAAAATTAGCAGAGGATTTTTTGGTCTAATCCTAATCTCAACCATTTTTTTTTCTAAGATAATGGGATTAACATTTAGTGGACGTATGTGTGCTCTTTTTGATTACTCCCCGAATTTGGATAAATTACGCATTTTAGGCGAATTTCTAATTTTCGCGGCCCTTCGATTTTAACATGATTTCTTATAGGAATTGGCCTAACAAGATACGAGATTTGAAAACGAATGACAAAATAAAGTGGAGTGCTTTTCCTGCTATAGGTAGATGTTTGTTACGTATATCCGACATTTTATTTTTTAACTATTATTAAGCAATTAAGCAATTTTATAATTAATGAAAAAGGCATATATTGATCGGATCGGGTTGTTTGAATTGAAATTATGCTTCTTTTGCTACTTTTTATATCGTGTCTGCCTTCATTTTTCATTATTCTTTTATTTCTTATACTTTTAAATTTTAAATATATGGGTATGTATGCTTTTGGTATATGGCATGTGCCTAGACGCCCTAGACCCAGGGTGAAATGTAAGTAACAAGCCATCTGTTCTGTTTGCATGACTTCTCGATAGAAAGCGTCATTTACCCGTGCGTCACTTTCATAGTGGCATAGTCCCAGTAAATGCAATTACTTAGTTACTCTTATACTGGTAAGTATATTTATTGCACATATTCGTGCTTTATTATCAAAAATAGGGTCCGATGCGGCAGAAACAATACATCCGTAGTAAACAGTAGAATTGAGGTAGCCCCACAGGGAAAAATCGCATGGGGCTAAACTTAACGAGCGTATGCCGGCGACGAAATATCACTTCTGGTGGAGATCAACCGCCCGCCGGGACATTGCAAATTTCAATGCATCTTTTGAGAGAATGTCATGCGGCTTGTACATTTGTTCTTTTAACTTTATTTCAAACTTCACTCGTTATTATCAGTTACAGGCAAAAAAAATAATCGAATATTTTTGTTTTGTTTTACCTTTCAAAAAAAGAAAGTTTCTCTGTCGCACCCTACCAAACAAACTTTCAATACGTTTTTTACCTTAGCTTTTCAATTTTCACGTGTGATTTAAAAATTTTATGATTTGCTAAAATTTAAGGTTATCTTTGAATAATACTCTGATCTTGACCTTCTCCTGCTATGTACAAAACAATAAAAACCGGCAAAAAGTTCTGGCATACTTAAATCTAAAGCACGTATAGCCTGTATTTGTTGGTAATGAAGTAAGATACATTAAGTATTTCATACTTTTCCCAAAGGGTAATGTAAAATACCAATACTGTATTTACCCATGTATACTTAAAATTACAAGACTTCTAAATATTTGCAAAGAAATGCATGTTTGTTTTTAAGTAACACCGAAAGGAAAAATTCAAATATGAAAGAGATATTCCCTATGCGGGAATAGGCTGCCTCAAATCATCTTGTTTTCAGATCTCTTTCCCATGCATTATTTTAAACTTTCTCTTTACCCTTTCCTTTTCTCTTGGTGTTGAAACTGCATGGTTTTTACCTCTACAAAAACTTCTACTGACTGACCGTTTCACTGATAGCACCCTATTTCCCCGCTTTTCAATTAAGGTTTATATCATTTGATTAAACCGAACAATTTTAATTAATAATTTTATAATTTCCTTCATATTTAGTTGATCTGTTAGTGTCAGATGGTCAATTAAGTTTACCTGTTAATGAATAAATAAATATCTTCAGCCTAAATACAATTGCTTACAGGTCGAACCCAGTTGATGAAAAATGAAACGGTCACAAAATTACAACAGTGATTGATACCGTAAAGGTCGAAATTCAAAACCTATCTATCAAGAAGAATTCCGTGGAACCTTAGTATGTTGTATGTATGTAATTCCACAGATAGTTTTATATATTCGGTTTTGAAGGCTTCACTCTCTTGAGAATTGTTTCGTTACTTATATATTTGAAGACACACTTTTTATATGTTAAAATATAAGTGCCCAAAACTATGAAGAAAACCGAAAACTGCAAAGCCACACTCCCATTAAAAACAACTTATTAGAACCAACTGAAAAACTTTTTTCTGGAGATGTGCTATTTCCACAAAGTTTCACTTTTTGAAATACTACATATTTTGAATTCCGCTCTTTAAGAATTTTTTAAAAGACTATAAATACAAAATTCAAATAATATAAAAAAAATTGCGATCTTTTCTGATATCTACTTATTAGAAATGGTTGAGATTGACCAATTACATCTTGCTGTGGTTTTTTAATTATAAAGAGTGAGAATTATAACATCCTCGAATATTCTTTATGCAAAGCTAGTCGCCAGTATTTTAAAAAAAAACCGAAAAAAAAGGGTTCGTACTAGCCTCGGAGCGATTAAAAAAATGAATAAAAAGTCTTACCGGAAAAGGAAAAATAATTTTTTTTATTAATAGTAGTATTATAAAATTGCGCTAACACTCGCTATTTCACTGATTTAGTAAAATTAGTGCTGTTTCTATTAGTAAATACTAAATAGAGTTTACAGTTATTCAAAATATTCGTTTCATTATGGAAATGGAAACCACTTTATTCGACAAAAACTCCAGCCATAGTCATTCATATGGATATTGACTGCATAAAGTCGAGTCGAATAGAGTGACTTCACTTCCATAACAAAGCCAATTCATTAAATGAAATCCTACTCCCGCAGCTCGAAATTTCCATTCAAAGCAAGTTTAGTTTCCCATTTGAATTTGTGTGCAGCGAAATATGCCTATCATGTGTGCCAGTCATTTTTTGTATAAGCGAAAATATACGGCTGTTTGCAATTAAAAGCACGTCAGTCTGGCGCTGTTCTTTAAAAGCAAAAACAATAGCCGTTTCGTCAGTCTCATCAAAACTAGACGGGGACTTAAATATGAGCGCTAGCGCATCCCCGAGCTCCATACACGGCGTGTCACCAGACTATCGGGGAAGGCACGTCAGCTCAGCCACCCCTTCAGTACTCAATCATTCAAATGACAGACACCCTGTAATCTGAATAAACTTTTTCCATTTGGTTCATTGACTTACCGCCACCCCCAGCGAGTAGGGTTCGGGCCTCGCTGACAATTTCAGCGCTGGTCTTACGGTATCCACCTCCGCTAACTACCAGGTTGCGGGCTTGATTATAGCTGCCTACCCCCAAGGGAGGTGCCTGGTGCTGTCGCCGATGGTGCATTATTGTGCAGCCCTACTCGTCACCGTAGAATTCATTTGAATGAAATTTCAATGCTCACGAAACTGGCGACTGTGAACGTGCTTCTCGGGCTGCAGCGCGAATTGGCTGGTTCATGAAGCGAAATTGCACACCTCAACGGGTATGAAACCTAAGGCAAATCTCACGTTCGCGTTCCTCGCAATTATTTACCTGCGAAGGAATGCATTTGTCCTTCGGACTCTATTTTCCTGTATAACTATGTTTTCACTGCACTTAAAAATATTGAAGAGGACTCCACTCTAGACAGACAAACAAACAAACAGCAAAATCCACCAATCAGTTTTCAAACCAATTCCGTGAGCTGATAGAGAACCACTTTTGAATAAGTCCTTTTTTGCACTTTGAACTTAATCCTTGTTGGTGTCGTTGCGGTAGCCTTCTAAGCCAAACTAATATGTCACACTGCCACAATACCTGGAATGACTCAGGTTTCTTATTTCGCCCTGGAGGAAATCGAATTAAGCCGAATAGCGAATATTTACTCATCAATTTCTAGGCACGATATCGACATGCCGTAAAAAACTGGCTGGCAAGGAATATGAGCAGCCAGGCGCCTCCGTGCATACTCCACAACTTGCAGCAACAGCCCGCGAGAAACCTACTTTCTCGGTGTGTTTTCTATAATTGCGTGCCATGCCAACGTCCCGATCTAAACAAAACGAGCCACTTTATTCGCTTCTATGAAAATCAATAGCTGGCGCGTCCTTAGACGAATTCATAGTCCTCACGCTAACGTGTACTTTTACACCTGGGAGTCATATACTCAAAGGAACAAATAAAAGTCACTTCCAGCGACTCTGAATGAGTCTAGTAGGAATTCCAGCCCTTTTCTAGCTTGACATTGAATCTGCCTGAACGGAAAGTGCGTGTAATTATTTGTCGCTATTTTCGTTTTGCCCACAGGCAATTCTGAAAATTGTCTCCAAAAAGGTCGAAGGTCACGTTGAAGGTGGCTATTGCTCCAAAAATTGTGCGTGCTAAAATGATTGTTGTGTCTTACTTATGTTCTCATCAAGGTCTTCTGAATAATGGCGTTAAGAACTACATAGCTTCCTAACTGCCAATATGCTCTGGAATGGACCTAGGTACAGCGCATATATTGAATGTGTTTCCGTCAGATAAATTATGTTTCATAAAAGACTTGCTTAGAACTGATTTCTTTTTACATTATATAATAACTACCAGAAAATCATCCTTGAAAGCCCTTTGCATGATTATTTATTTATGAAACTGAGAATGAACTAATCTTCACCCATACCTTAATCAAACAGCAATTTCGGATTTGGGTCAACATTTCTTAGGTTTTCTCTCTAATTGGTGAGTGTGAAATTAACCTTTCCATTAATTTTTTAACTTGAATTTATAACAAGTGCACCGCAATGGATTTAACACTATTCTACCGTTATTATGATTACCCTATCATTGAATCCTATTAAGGAACTTTTGTTTTATATATATACAACGAATTTAATTTCTAGCTGTTTGAAAGTTGATTAAGGTCCGCTGTCACTAGGTGGGTTCCGTTTGAGTTACATGCAGAGAACTTAACTTTGGTGGGGTACCACAGGGTTCCATCCTTCAGCCTCATATATTTAATTCGTACAACAATGATCTGAAAACTATTATAAAGCATGTACAATTACATCTTTTTGCTGATGATGTACAGCTTTATCTCTCCAAAACTATAGGATTGATGGAGGATTGCTGTTTCAGAATTAACGATGAACTAGAGGCAATTAATGTGTGGGCAAAAGAAAATCTTGTTGTGATCCTACTAAAGACATTCTGCAGAAGGTTTATGGTGGATTAAGAAGACTGTGGTTTGCTGCTCACTTGCTGTACCTAAGGAGCTCTTTTTGAGACTTGTAAGGGATTTACTGCTCCCGAATTTTGCCTACGGTAGTCTATTTACCCAAACCTGGACTCTGATTGCAAACACAAAGTTGCATTCAACAATTGCGTGGGTTTGTGCATCTATTAAGTTTTGGCTATGTGCCGGATTATAGGCTGATAGTTGATTGCTTCCTTGAAATTCTGATAAAACGCAAAATGTTAATCTTTCTGTGCACATTGATTTTTTGGAGAGTTCATTATTTGTGCGAGCAACGATATCAAACTTAATTAGTGCCTCGGCTCTGCTTGACGCCATGTAAAGATTCCTATCTTGTGCAGGTTTCCCATTTACGGAATAATCTTTCCATGAACACTCGGTGTACTGCTTCGATCGGTGAATCGATTCTCTGTGATGAATTGTGGTAATTGGGGATGACTCTGTTTTAATTTATTTTGTTTTGCATTTGTTATTTTCGTGCATGTTGTTCTTGCTTCTTTAAAAAAAACGTAATCTTACTGATCCTTACAAGATTTTGTTAGATTTAATCGTATTGAGGCAATTTTACAGTTCTTTTGAGTGCATTTAAAAAATTTTTCTTCAAAAGAAGTGTTTTATTTTTTGTTTTCAATTCAGTGCCATTCTGACTAAGTCCTTTTGAGAATCAATCGGTAGCATATTTTCGCGATTGTCAATTTCACCAGACTATCGGTGGCCGTATTATTATTATTATTACTCGTGGAAGATTATCAGTGGTCAGGGAACGTTTTAGTTATTTTGTACAAAGCCCCATTTCTGCTGTGAACCTTTTCGTCCTTTAGTAAGACCTGGAATAAGCACTCGGAGATTATTCACGTCGCTTCTTAAGTAGCATAGTAGACGAACATCCCATTTTCGCTGTCAGTGTTCACATTGCGTTTCTCTGCTTCCTGTAATTCCTCTTCATTAAAAACATCAAGTATAACAAAACAACCTTTAGTATGTATACCAGTCACGAAAAGGTCCAACTTACGAACAAAGTCCGAACAAGGTGGATTTTTGTGGAGATCTTTATTTTGATGCTCTAAGCATATCCTGACAACCACCACAGGTTTCCTTTTGTGAGAAGGTGAATTCGTTTTTTTTTTTGCAATTATCTCGTAAACTGTGAATTTTCGAGGAACTTTGCACAAAAAAGGTCTATACGCTTTTTCTCATAGAATCAAGCGTTTTTGAGTAAATCGTAAAGTTGTAATATCTGTTTTTTTAAGTACATACCACATCACCGTGGGGGTAGAGTGCTGGGTATAGCATAATCCTCATAGAAATACAATGAATAAAATCATATTAAATTATTATATATTATTATTATTATTATATTATTATTATAACATATATCAATGTGTCTGATGATTCTATAATTTTTTTAGCAATTATTGGATTTATTTCTTCAGCGGCATCTACATTATTTTCTAATTCTTGACTCTCGGCGTTTAAACAGGATTGCTTACGGCAACAGCGGAAACCTATTTTTCTGCAAGTACAACTGGAACTGGGTCTTTAGTGCGGTTGCAAAATATATTATTTTTTAACTGATCAGGAGCCGGTGACAAAAGGTTCTAATCTCTTGTTGTTAATCGTCCAGCCATTTTTGGACCCTGGGTAGTGGCATCCTTGTTCCACATAACGCGGTGTATCAGAAACCCTCTACCAATAATATATGTCAATTGTAGTACATATTAAATGCAATAACGACCGGGTTGAAATAATCTTAAACGTTTGATTGTTTTTTCCTCGTTCCTATGTCATCGAAAAGAGTCAATGGATATGGGACCAGTTCAAAGAATTCAATTGTAAATCAGAAAATTAATTATTTCTGTGAGCTCATACACTTTTAAACTTCAAACATGCCCCTACACATCTTCAGTAGGTTTTCATAATAGTAAAGAAGTAGGAAATTAAAAAATCGTCACTCAATTACTAAGAATCACTAGAAACAGTCAGATGGTGTAACCAACTTATTGATCATAAATAAATAAATAATGTGAGTGACACTGAAAATCGGACATGGGTGCATATTCATCGAAAAACTGTTAAGTACTTACCTAGAAGTAGCCTTTACAACGGATAACATGTGTGTGAAATTAACCACCAAAGTTCATCTTACCTTCTTAATATAGTGCTGTCTCTCGTATCCCAATATCTCACATTGCTTTTTATGACACCATATAGACTAGACCATTGTTACATAGAGAGATTACAGCATCATTCTGAGATCTGGATGCATAACCATAAACCGGCATTAGGAATATTTCGCAATAAATGCAAAAGAAATATTCCTGAAAAGAAGTGCGCATAAGTGCACTTCTTAAAGGCTCAACTTTACGAGCCATTTCCGCTGGGTCATAAAATCAGCATTTTATGAGACCAGTAAATTCCTAATTCCGGAACATGCTATAACATGTTCAAGACTTATTTCTTATGCTTAGCACTTTCGGAAATGCACAGCCGGTCACGTTGCAGTCGGGGCACGTGGCACCGAAAGCTTTGATTGGCGTGAACCAAAATTCGGCGGGGGAACCTAAGTTCACCACATGCCAAAGCGCAGCGAAACTCAGAGTCGTTGAAGTAACATCCTTAGGTAAACACGCGTCGAAAATTATAACCGTCTTAACTAGAAAAGTATTAAGTTTCTGGAAAAAATTGATAAACCCTAATTAAATTTGAAGAGAATTTCGGGATCTGAAATATTGTGTTAAACTTTTTCAGTTAGGATATCTAGGTGAGATATTTTTGCTAAAAACCATTTTTCTATTATAATTAACATTGCGACGAAAGCTCAAGGTCTTGACTACAAAATCTCAAACCTAAGCTTTCAGTCTTATCATAAAATTCTACGTGAAAATACCTGCTTAAATCTGCCCGCCCCCACCACCTGCAACTAGGGGACAGTTCGCTTGGAAAACGACACTTTTAACGACATGTCGTCTTCTAGGGTAGCGCATTTTCACACGACAATTATCGTTTTCAGATAACACCTCTGTACTTGTACACAAGTAAACAATTGTAACAGCTCTATATTGTCATTTAAATTTGAAAATAAGGTTTAATAGTTGTAATTTAGTGATAGTCACTTTTCACAGAGCTTCCGCTTTATTTTTGTGTTCAATTCGACGGGAAAATGTAGACGCTGCAAGGTGACGTGTGACGCTGTGACGAGACATGCGTACGGATAGACATGACGAAATTAGAAGGATTTCGGTTTTGCCATTTGGCTACGAAATCCTAAAAACCTGTCAAATCTTCGTAACTTTTCTAAATTAAAAAATTCTTTGCCAACCTTCAGTCTAGCAAGAATATAGGAATTCAATGCACCTACGAGTATAATACCTGCAATACCCCAACTTTCGTTTGAAATAAAACATAGTTCCTCATTAATAAATTTTTTTCTTATTCGATCTAGTTCTCTTAAAAAATATTTTGCATGATGTCGTCCGGATTTGATCCGATAGATTCTTAGAAGCTAAAACTAAATAGCGATAACGAAGATGTTAAAATTTTTTTAGATCACTACAGTCCGCAAGGAAACGTAACAGAACGGCGATTTCATCTTTAAATGAATCTAAGGATAATCTCATCGTGTATCCTAACGCACTTCTAACTTAAACCACAAAATTTACTACAGAATTTACGCCGATGCCTCCTCCTTCTTTGTGACTTTCGAAGTGTGCGAAATGTCCTGTACATGAGCCTTTGAATTTAAATTGGAAATGATCGCGTGTTATTGAAGAAAATATTATTATTTTTAAATAAACTTACCTTAAGGTCGTCTATCGTTCTAAACAATTCATTGCACTGCATGCACTTGCACGTCTGATCGTCGTGAATGTGTTTCTTTGTCATGTGTGAGGATAGGGTATATGGGGAAGTGAATGTTTTTAAACAGTTGCCACATTGGAAGGACCGCTGAAAAATAATTGGGAAGTGAACAAGAAAACTTAATTTAATTTACTACGATATTCACGTCTACCATCTGATGAGTCTGTCTGTGACGGTACAATATTGTCTTTGATTTGAACTCCTTATTGCAGATTGTACACGTCGGTGCCTTGTCCGCTGTCTTCTAGGTTAAAATTTAATAGAGCTTGCATAAAGTTCGTTTATTTTAAGTAAATCTTAAAAAGAAGCCGTGCGTTCTTTTGGAATTTTTAGTACTAACACTTTATGGTGCTGTAGGATTTCCACCATTTGGGTAAAGATTTGGAATGCTAATCCTTGTTCTATAAGTCGACTTCATATATGTATGTAGAGGGATTAACATAAAAACTGCTTAAATCAAAAAACTTTAAACCATCCTATAAAACTGAAAGTACTTCAAATCCCAAAAGAACCCCAATATTTATACCTCATGTGTTTTCATGTGCATTTTCAGCATCCCAGGCCCTTTAAAGCTTCTATGGCAAATTTCGCACTGTGGCTGCCGTTTGCAATTCGCCTAAGCCAAAGAGAAAAGTTTTAAAGTGAAATTCACGAAAACAAATTAATCAAAAACTTACCCTTATCCAGTTTGAATGTGATTTCATATGAGATTGCAGCCACTTGCCATATTTGAACTCTTTCCTACAGAGATTGCATATATACCGTCCAGGTGAGGGGCAACTCGTTTGCATACTGATAAACTCACTGATAAATTCCGATTCCGAGTCTTCAGACATGTCCAAGGAAAATGTGAGTGTTTCCTCGGACAAGTTTTCGTCGTCTTCCTCTTCAATTCCATCATCATCTTGGATATGAATTACATCCTCTGTGTGCTGAATATCGTCTGGGTGCACGGCCTGCGTTGTAACAGTGACGTCTTCAAAATATTGAGCGTCCCCAGGTAAGTCAGGTTGTACTATAATTTCACAACGATCATCGGCTGTTCGCTGTATCTGGACAACCTGTGCAGATTGTCCATTTTGTTGGATCATTTGCACTGTATTGCCAGTCTGTATTAGCTGCCCTATCTGTCCAGCGTTCATAATTTGTGCCACCTGTTGTCCGTTGTGTGTCGTCACAATTTGTGCAGCATTTAAAATTTGTGCATTGTGGAGCTGACCGTTTGATATTACCATTTGCTGTGGCACCTCTGTTGTTTGAACTTGTGAAGACCTATGGATTTCCTGTCGCGACGGTGTTATGTCCTGCTTCATCTGTGGACTGTGCGAAATTTCGGCCCTTGGAATTTCAATTTGAGTAATTGGCTCTTCCACAATTACCGTGAGACCTTTTATATAATTTCTTAATTCTTGATCCGATTTTTCGACGCGGGTTTTGAAAGCATGACATCGCGACACTTGATGAACGCACTGAATGCAGATTTTATCCGGCCAACCGTCTGTGTTTTCGATCTGAATTCAATTTTTAAGAAGCACTCAGTTAATATTGTTAGTGGAAACCTCAATTTTATTAAATTTCTGTGTAAATAGTATCTCAGGTCAATAATAGCAATAGCTGTTCCGCAACACCGTCACCACAATATACATATGTACATTATACATGTCTTATCTTTTTACTCACATTTAAAAATTAATCTCAGGACATTCAATTTTATTTATTGAAAAAAAAAGTCGATTTAAAAAACCAAAAAACCCGACTGACTGTAAAAAAAGAACTATAAAGATGTAAACAAGATACATTCATAATTAAATCTTCTATATATATAAAAATGAATTGCTGTTGCGTTAGTCTCGCTGAAACTCAAAAACGGCTTGACCGATTTCGATAATTTTTTTTGTTTTGTTCGTTATAATACAGGGGAGGTTTAAAAAAAAGAAAATTCGGGAAACCCCAAAAGAAAAGCCGGAAAATCGAAAAAATCGAAATTTCCTTTTTGTATAGAAAGCGAATTTTCCAACTTCAAGGAATCTTTATGAAAAAGGCAATTGGAGGTTTTCGGGGTCGCAGATCTCAAGCTTGCATTCAAAATTTTGGAATTTAAGATGTCGGATCCAATATGGCGACCGAAAAGTTAAACTTCAAGGGATTTCCCTGAAAATCCCCACTAGGGAATTTTCGGAATCACTGATTTCGAATCTGCTATTCAAATTTCCAAATATGAGACCACCCTCATCCCGCTGGGACATATAGGAGAGGGAGTGCAATAAGGAGGTGGTGTAAAATGAAGAAAACTAAATTTAATAATACTGTTGGAAAATATCTAAAACATGTGCAAAACGCAAAAGGAAAACGCTGGGTCACATAGGAGAGGCAGTGATGCAGTAGGGAGGCGTTGTAAAATACGCGGAATACAAATTTAATAGTATCCCGGGAAACGCCGGGTCCGGGCAAGCTAGTCTATAAATAAATCAGTACTATTAAAATTGATCTAACTGGTCAATATTTGTAATAATCTGACAAAGAATACTTAATTGGCGGTCGGAGGCTACGCATATTTTTGTTAGGCTGTGTAGGTAGCCTCCGACTTGAAGTATTCTGTGATTTTTTCTTATAAATCGCCGTTGTAATTTTGAATTTACGTGCACGTGTGTCGACGATAAATACCACGATTCTGTCCGGGTACAGTCATCGAGGAATCGTTTTAGCACTTAGTAATGCGCGTGAATTCGTGGTGGTTTCTTAACATCTTAACTGCTTGTTTTAATTTTTCGTAGTTTTTGCGGGGCACGCTTGATTGGAGGGCCGAGCTAGAGCGTGGAAAGATTCCCAATCTCGCTATTTCTTATTATAATAATATAATAATTTATTTGACAAATGCTGTGCAAAGGTCTAGCCTTAAAATGTACAATATAAATAATGATGTCAGGGCCACAAGAGTATTAATATTCAACAATAAATATGGATCACAATCCACGAAGGGACAAGAATACATAGTTTTGACTCGGCGATATTCCACCATATTAGAGCTCTTTGAAGCAAAATAATTTAAGAGCAAAATTTATTAATTGCCACTGAATTAAGTTATCAGTTATACAACCCCGAAGATTGTGGTGGTTAGGGAATACTAAAAAATCTCTTTATATCGGGCACAGTGGAGAGATTTTGTATAGGGGGGTAAGGGCAAGTTCTATATAGTGGTGAAAATGTGCAAATATCAGAAGAGGAAAAATATGAAATGCCGCCAATATTTCCCATCACTGATGTCAGCAGATATTATTTAGTAAAAAATTGGTAAGAATTTGCATAACTTTGCAGGCAGACTTACTTTTTCCGATTTAGTTGTACTAGTGCAAAAAAGTGTAACCCAACCACTTAAAATATCTGCCCGACCTTCGTTCACCATAGATGACCTCCGAAATCATTCAACGAATCCTTCCTTATTCTAGACAACAACCCACAGAGATCAATGCCCGAAGAACTGCCCGAAAAGTGATTCCATGCAACCACCAAGTGAAATGCTGCATATTGAACTGCGAGTGCACTTTCCCTCACCTACACACACTCCGGCGGCGATTTGGTGCATGAATGCACTATCAGTTGACAGCTGTTTTCAGGACAGCTAAGCATGATTTGACAAGGACATTTTATTACAAATGGTTTTCATTTATTTTTATTTGTTATTTTAAAAATCAACAGTTAATAGAATAGAAGGCAGGGTGAGACTGTGATAGGTAACGGTATTTTATAAATTTTCTCAACAAACATCTCAGAAATATATTCAAACCAAATCTATTCATAGGACAGAGAAGGCAAGTCGCACGATTCGGAATTGCAATTGCAAACATTTTAAAATTTTACGAGAATTAAAGGAAATGGGTCGAGTTTTCCTAGAGCACATTGGAGGATTGCGGATATACTCTTGTCTTTGCTGCAAAGCTCCTTTTACCAACAGACACGAGCTGATCAGCACCCATTTTACCAGCAGCTCCGGTGCGGCCTACCTCTTCAAGAATGTTGTCAATGTACTGCACGGGGAAGTGCGAGATCGGAACCTACTCTCGGGACGACACAAGGTGTGCAATTTGAGGTGCAAAAAGTGCAGAACTAAGATCGGCTGGTACTACGATTATGCCTACGAGAGAACGCAGAAGTACAAGGAAGCGCGCTACATCCTCGAAGTGGCCTTCATCGTTGAGTCAATTGGATTCCCAGACCCATTTGATGACTGATTTTAACTTCAATTAATATTTTCAGATTTTAGCTAACATTTTACCGTTGTTATCAACTAGGAGACATAAGCACATTTTTTAAATATATTTTTAACTATTTCACGTTCGACTATTACTCTAATTGTTTCCCGCTCAATGTGAGCATTAAATATTCCATTTTGAGCCTCTAAGCTCTAGAGTTCTAGACGAATTGGCGCAGCTAATAGACTAAAAATAGATATTTCTTTGCGTGTATAAAAAAACCAAACATTTCCTTAATCTTAGGGCCTATTCGAAAACGTCTGTTTGCACTGCAATTGCATCGTTCAGCAATTCAACCTATGAAGCTGAATACTGCGATTGCAATGCAAACAGACGTTTTCGAATGTGCCCTTAGTTATAAACATTAGATTGTTTTATTGGTAGTATTGACATGATCATGTCTTCGTTTTTTTATCACGCCTACACTGACCGACTAATAGAAACACGGCCAATTCGAAATCTGTCTTACAGCCGTTTCGTTTAGATTATATATCTATGCTATGAAGAGAAAATATGATGTAAAACAATGAAAACGTATACTAGAAAGGGCATTTGAAGATGAATCCAGCAACCCTAAAAAGTCATCTCTACAGCGAGTACGAAAGTTTCGAACCAGGGCCAGGAATCGGCAATTCGAAGTAAGTCAGCGTGCAAATTATCTTTCCATCATTTGATGCAGACGTTTTCACGTAAGAGTCCGCGACACGATCCCCAATTGTGCCCCGACCATTATTTTGTGGTCGCCTAGGTCTCTAGATGTAAATACGTTTCCATTTAATAAAAGCAATGAACTGCAATTCTTAAATCATATTTTGGGTCCATCCATCCAGCGATTTTTTTTAGCACTGAGGCTATAAAATAACAAAAATACTTTTACTGCCCCCTTAAAGGTACCTATGTATTGAGGATCAGGCCATTTTGTTCAATATTGCACTTTTAATTGGACCTGATTTAGATCAACTCCGATTTAAATTGGTCTAACTCCGTGTGCTTTGAATTTCTGTATATAAATTTGAAGACATATACATACTAACATATAAATAAAAACAGATCGTATTTAAGGTACTTGAAATATCAGATAAAAGATTGTAAAAAAATTAACAAATCACCCACCGACCACGGCACCTTGAGATTTTTTCGCTTCATTCCCGTCCTTGGCATATACTTTCCAACCAACTTACCAAATTTCAGGGCTACTTTAGCAGGGGGAATCGCTTATCCATGGTGTGTCGAGAAGTACTTAGCTTTGCTGGCAAACCCTTTGCTTGTCAAGAATTGTAATATAGTGTGGCATTAGAGACGTAGTACTCTAGTAGTTATAAGCGTATGTAGCCACCAAAATTAGACTTGTTATGATAATTTTCAGACTAATTTAACCAACTGAGAGACTACAAGTTGGCTCCAATACTTTGATAAACATCCGTATAGTGATAGCTGCTTAACTTGCTCTAAGTTGATTCCGGATGATAACAAACTGCATGCATTCATATGTTCCTGCGGAACCTTCTTGTGTACAAAGACTGCGAATAGAGGCAACTTGCCGCCGTTAAGCAGAATAACTTGATGGTCGTAATGACTTTTAGTGCATTTACGTTTGAATGAAAATTTTGAGACTAGTAACAGCCTCCCAAAGCGCCCTGGTAGGCGGCGACAGCCTAAGGTTCTTCGGATTCACTTACCTGCACTCTGGCGCATTCCATCAGCATATCAGCCACCATCTCCCCGAAAAGGGGTCGCATATCCTTCTTCGCAGCAAGGCAAACGCGACATATTTTATCCAGTTCGAGGTTTTTTATTGACGATAGCTCCATTTCGCGAAGCAATTATCCTCTCACACCTAAAAAACACTGTGGAGCTAATGATGGGGTTCGACGGATTCGACGCGATTTCCCCCGATTTTTTCGATGTTCGTCCTTTACAGGTCGAGTCAAATAACACCAACGAAGAGTGTTTTGCTATATTTCTATAAATTGTCGCTTTATTTTGGGAAATGGCAAGTAAACAAATTACTACCTCCGATGTAAATTTTTGGATGTACACAAATGTCAAATTGCCATGTTGGGTAAAACGTAGATTAGTAGAAGGGAAATTTATTATATACAAATTTATAATTAATAACGAAAAATGAAATATAAGAACACTTTTATTCGGAAATATTTTATTTAAACGTAAATATGTTGAAATTGTTATCTATTTTACTTAGAAATACCTTTTAAACACATTCTGTAATATTTCCCCTTATTATTTGACAATCATATGTTTTTTTGACAGTTCGACTCTAAATTCCAAATAAAAATATAACCCTCAAACACACGTGCGGTACGATCTCTTTTGCTGCGTTGTCGTCGCTTTTTGTGAATATTAAAATATAATATAAAATGGCCAAGGAACAAGAAGACAATCCGTTGGAAACAAGTACCACAATCGAAGAATCGGCTATTTCAGTTGAAAAAGAAAATGAGAGCGTGCCTGATATTAGCAATATTCTGGAAAATATCAAGAAAAACACAAGTGCACCCCTCGCGCCAAAAAAACCGAAAGCCTCAAAGAAAACAAAGCTGAAAAAAATCGACAGTAACGTTCCTCGAGGCCAGCCAAAATCTGGAAGGCCCTGGAAGTCTGTTAAAACAAAGTAAGTACTCAATTGGTTTGTAGAAGTGGTAATTCCAAGCAATAAAAATCGTCTGCAACTGCAACTCGTGGGGAGGACCTCTGTACTACTAGGGCACTAGGCGAATTTTGAGTATTGGCGGTGTTTTGAGCAAAAGGAGACCAAATAAAAAAAGAAATTAACAGTTTTATTAAACAATTTCTGCAGTGCTTAACCGCTTCGAGGTAGGAATTAGCGTTCCCCAAGCCGAGGGCTCAGTCTTAGAGCATATTTTCTACCTCACTTGTATAAACAGCTTAAATAGAGCACTCCCGACAACGTCGTACACAATTTACTCTGATGACACAATACTACCTTTCTCTGAGAAAACGCGATAATTTTAAACAAACGATGAACAGAACCTTAACAACATACATGTCTGGACAAGGCCACTTGCAATGGACTCACTTTAAACAAATACAAGAAGCAATGTGGCGACACTGGGGGTAATAACAACTAAGTGTTTTAGTAAAAATTCTGTAAACGAGTAACCTGGGAGAAGTGATTAGAGTAGTCTAAAAAGTTAAGTATCTCACCTAACAGTGAGTTTTCAGTTCACGTAGAGAAAACAGCAAAATATTTTAACAATTTGAATAAAATTTGCTTTGAACTTATGAACACCCTCATCAACATTACATCCGTATCAAATAAGTAATTACCTAGCGACAAAATAAATAAGAATATAACGACTAGGTCAAGCCGCTACAAGCAGCATATGGTATTTCATAAAAAGAGCCAACCATCTATCTAGATGTGTAGCTTGGTGACACTAGAGCTGCCATACAATTTTTTGTTTGACTAGATGAGATCTATTACTCCTATCATTTCTGCATGCGTTAATCGAAACACCCTGTATAGCCCACCAAGTTGAAACATCGGAACATTTTATTTATTGATTTTTATAGACTTATATAGACACATATCCTGGAACACACTAAGTATAGTCCTTACACCTGCAGGTTTATCTTTTTTTTTAAGTCAAGGGTTTATTCTTCTTGTTACATTTAAGTAATTCTTTCTAATTAGAAACTTTCCTGTTTGAGTTATGCCTAAGAAACGTGAACATTGTGAGGTGGGCCGATTTGTTTTGCTCCCAAGTGTATTAGCTCTCGGGCACAGAGGTTGGGTTATATGTAAAATAAATATAAAATGCAAGGTTAGAAAAGTGCGCGATTATGGTGACCATATTTATTTGAGCTTTCCCCCAGCTTTTACTCTTTCCTTTTTTCAGGTTCTCATCCATAAAAACCTCGATCAATCGCAGAAGCTTTGAGAAGAAAATGCAGTTCAGAGAAGAGCTCAAACACATAAAAGAGCTTTCAAAATCGATTAAAGAACAGAAGAAGGAGGAGAACGAAATGAAGAAGCAAAGACGTGCGCAGAATGCCCAACGAAAACTAGAAAACGAAAGGAAGTCCGAAGTGGTGCAAATCATAAAGAACCCAGCCAAACTGAAGAGAATGCGCAAGAAGCAACTCCGTATGATCGAGAAGCGAGATCTAGCTAAAGTCAAAGTCGTTTAATTGGAGAATAAATAAAATTATTTTTAATATAAAACTATTAGGCATTTACAATTTCCTTCAAATTCCCAAATACTGTAGACCAAGAGAATCCCAGTTTCCCGTCTTCTTCCAAAGTAATTTTACATCTAGAGGGTATTTGTTTGAGAAGGTCAGCGAAAGGAGTGTACCCTTTTAAACACTGCTGGTCTCCGATGAGAATAAGTTTGTGTTTCGATCTCGTTATTGCGACTGTTAAACGGCGACGATCTTCCAAAATTTCATTTTCCTTTGACTTGCTTTCTAACTCATCTCCAGGTCCTGTTTTGGTGCACGAGTAAATTATCACTTCCTTGTCTCGGCCTTGGTACTGATCCACAGTGTTCACCTCTAGGCCTGAGAAATCGTGGTCCTTAGAAAGACTCCGCATGTTTTCTGAGAGTTTTCTTAACAGCTCAACTTGAGCACGATAAGGGGCTATTATGCCTATACTACATGAAGAGTACCCAGCCTTGACTAATGCTTGAACTGCATATAAAGCGAGTGCTGCATCACAATAATTAGTGTACTGGAATTTTCTTTCCTTTTTCTTTGGTGACACGTCCTGAGAGAATCGATCTTCAATTATTCTGCTTGGGTCGCAGATTTGCGATTCCGCGAAGGATAAACTCATTTGAAGACAGTTTTGAGTGTCCAAGAAGATTACAGAAAAATCAACATGCTTTTCCAGAGACTGTGTTAGCCATCTTTCCGGTCTGTAGTCTTGAAATAGCTTTGCTCTGTTTGGAACTTGTAATGAGGCCGAAGCTACGACCTCACTAGCGCATTTCAGTTCTCCTTTATATGTTAAATCATTGGCCAGCTTTGTTATGCATTTGTTCATGCGGTACTGCAATGAAAGGACACTTGTAGCTTCAGGCGTATCTAACCGATGAAATAAGCTCTCATCTGCCCCCAGATTGCGACTCTGCTTCGATCGCACCAAAGGAGGAAGTTGCTCGGGATCGCCAACAAGTATAAATTTGCGGGCATAAAACAATGGTCTCAAAATCGTTGGCTGAAACACCTGCGTTGCTTCGTCTACGATGCACACATCAAATGTTCGATGTATGAATATGGGATGAGATGATCCCAAGCAGGTGACGCCCACTATATTGTAGGAGGAGTAGACATGTTCCAGTCTTTCGGGAGTGTTACAGTTTGCAGTTAAGTGGCTCTCACTGTGGTCACGCAATTGGGGATTTATTCGCGCATCGGAGCCCAAGCGAATAAAATTTAATCCACGCTGTTTAAGACGGAGCAGCACGTTATCAACGGCGGAATGCGTATGACTTGTAACCAGCACAGATTTTCCGATCATGTTGAGCAAAGTTATTATTGTAACCAATGTTTGAGTTTTGCCTGTAAAAAATTAATGTCACATTATAGGATATTGCATGTTTAATTATTTAATCCTTTGGCAAAAGGTTTAAACTATCAAATAAATTTCATCGATTACTTCAACAGTTGTGCGACATTTTATTCCGGGTTTCTGAAGCCCAAAACTGTGAAAGTGTGATTAAGATTGCAATTCGAAGCGCAACTGCATTTGAAAAGGTATGAGCGAATGCATTGTAATGAGGGAAAACAACATTTCTCGTTGCCAAAGAGGATGTTTCACATAAAATAATAACCTTCAATTGAGTGGCGTTCCGCGGAAATTTACAATCAGTATAATTCGGAACTCAGAGCAACCAGCACGCTGGTTTTGTTCTAAAATTATAGATCTCAATTAAATTCACGAGGCAGAGGTAGAATTTAAAATTTAACCAGAAATGTATAGTAAAATCTGAATATAACAAAATAAAATTTAAAAAATTTTATAATGCAGGCTAAAACACGTGCAAATGACAATATGAAATATAAATGACGCATAGCATTAGAAAGAGGGTCTCAGCAGCTATCCAGAAATATACCATTGTCAGTACCTGCGAGGGTCAGGAGGTACATGGGGCGCCGCCAGCTTGTTTCATTAAGCATGATTAAGTGATGCAAGTATTCTCTTTTATTGCGTTCATGCATGTTCAAACATTTCTAAGAATGCTCCGATTTACGCTGGGTAATACATAGACTAATAAATATCATAAAGACTGTGCAGCTCATAAAAAAATCGTGGACGCTAATCTGTGCAATGCCTCGAAATTTCTTAAAAGACTGCAAATCGTAATCGCATAAGTGCGAACTCTTGGTTCTCTTGAGTACAGTGCCTCATGAATCTGTGATTCTCTGCCTCTATGGTGTTCTAGCTTAATAAGCAGCAACATTAGGCATTAGAAAGGAAGTAGTAAAACCTTCATAATGAACCCCATTCCCCGAAACAAAAACCACCGACGATTTGAGTTGAGGGGTTGTTACAAGCGGTGGGTCGGGAATTTATATTAATTCTCCTCATTCAGTCTTTCACTGGGAAAGTAAAATTTGATGATTTATAATATTTGTTAGTTTATGGTAATGCTGACACATATGTACTTATTTGGGAGTGAGCATGGAAACTGAAATAAAAGTCTACTCTGAACTCTACGTCGAATAGTGAACTTAGCATTATGAAGTTAATTGTGGGAATTCATTACTCTGCATGAATTAGATTCCTCTGGAAAACAAGAGAAATTTATTATCTTGATCACCAAAGACTACTTCTCCCATAGGACACAAACGAACACATGTATTACATACTTAGATAGAAAATAAAGCACTCTTGCTCTGGTTCGGATTTGCCTGTTCCCCTTGAGATTCGAAAGCTCTTGTTTGCTACAAATAAATTTTGGCTCACAATTTGCCATTCCGCTCGAAATCTGATTACTTATCTGTGCTAACTAGTAAAATATCTTTAGGCAACTTACCTGTTCCCGGCAAACCCTTTATAAGCATGTACTCGTTAGCTGTAAGGGCCTTAATAACTGCTTTCCTCTGAATGGCATTCAAATTTACTAAGATGTCTATACCTTCCTTTGCTATAACCTTCGGAAGGACTTTTGCAAAGGTCGGCGGTGCTTTATCAATAATTATCTTTCGTAGCTGCGTGAAGGGTGCGTTATTATCCAGCAGTACCCCCAAATTTGTAAAGTTAAAAATATTGCCCGACATGGACTCGTGTTTGTCCACCACGAAGCTATCGTTGCAATAATTTTTTCTAAGATTCCTTTCCAGTCCTAGGGTAATTGAGTTCTTTTCTATGTCATAGACAAAGCCGGCTGCAACAGCTATACGTTTTGTTGTACTGACTATCACGTATTCTCCTATTCCGAACTAAAACAAGGAAATTAATTCTATAACTCAAACCAGAAACATTTAAGGACTTACGCCTGATAAAGTTAAATCCATTCCATGCTGACTACCTGTCGAATCATTCTCCACATCTTCGTCTATAGTGAAGGTATGCACAAACTTTCCTTCTTTAAAATTAACCGCGCTATATATTTTAAGATTTGTAAGCGCTCTTCCACGAGATCCTCTCTCCTCAGGCCGTTCGGTCCAAAGGCTTCTAATGTAATTACTTTTCCGCATCTCCTGCTCCTCTAACCACAGAACTCCGCACCAATTTACGAAGTACTCCAAGTCACTTTTCTTTAGATGATCCGTGCACTCCTTGGAGATTTTCTGCAGCGGATGGTTCGCGGTCAACTGAGATTTATTCGTTTTGAGAAAGGAGCAGCAAATCGTACTATATGGGCATTTGCCGCAGGCGTTGTGATGATTAATTGGATCAGGCAATTCGAGGCCTTCAAATTTAACCAGCAAATCATCCAAATCTGCAGTTTCATTTTTCTCCTCTGACCGCTTTGGTTTAATATTTCGAGTTAAGTAGTATGCAAGGTCATTCCTGAGCATGATCAAATCGCGCTTTTCATTTCTAGTCGCTGGGACTTCTTTCATGATCCCATCCCGGAGATATAAGAGTAGGCCAGAGTTAACTGATTTTCCTACTTCGGACTGCATGAGTTGATAGAGGATTACCTGACCTTTGTGCTCACTAGAGAAGCTCGCCATTCCTGTCTTTAATTCTAAAGGCATACATTTGGGGGCCATATTCCTTTGCTTTACTTTTACTGACACATCGACCTTTCCCTTAAGACCAAGCTGAGGTACCCACAGGTTCTCTTCGATATCTTGAATGGTGTCGATTACCCCGGCAAATCCTTCCTTGTTAACCTATAAACAAAAATAATAGGGGCATTGGTCAAAATGGACTCCAACAAACAAACAAATAAATAAATATTTCAAGATTTTCATGTTAATGCGATATAATGTGAAAAATTCATAACAGTGTCGTAGTCTTCAAGCCAACCAGGGAGACTACACGTTTATTTGCAATGTTAATTACTCTTTGAAGCAAGTAGATTCCTAGTTAGTTCCTAATTGTCTCAAAAACGACAAGATCGTCCATCGCGGCCCATGAAACTAATGACGTGTTTCAACAGGATGGTGCGACCTGTCACGGCACGTGAAACAATGACGTTATTACAAACTAAATTCTCTTTTCTCAATTTTAAAACCAAATCTAAGCCACCGAGAGGTTGCTGGTACCTCGATAAGTAAATTGAAGGGAAGCTATTAAATTATCATAAGAAGCGGATAGTTTGGACGATATACATAGGATATTTTAAAAACTACTATGTACTCGAACCACTTTACCCCACAGCTGGTGAACATATCAAGTTTTTAAGATAAGGTTTTGTGTGGGATAAAATTGTGAAAACCATGTGCACAAAATTCCAATACGATGTGCGAGTAACAAAAGTTTAAGCGCAAGTAACACTCTTCTGAAATTGCCATCAGCAAGAGATATTTCTTCAGAACTATGAGGACTGAAAAGTCATTCCCTAATGAACTATGAAAGCGGCAGAATTTTTATAAGTAGAAGATTGTGAAACTGAATCCGTTGCGCTTACCTCTGATGCCCCCTTCCCAAGGATGTAATTCTCAACAAACCGAACTATATTAGGGATGAACTTTTCCGTTTCCTGCTGTACCTCAGCTTCAGTCATCTTGCTGGAGTATAGAGTAAAGATCTTGTCTGGGGATTTAAGGAGTTGCCGGCTTGTGTTGAGGATATCTTCGTAACTGGTCAGCTTCTGCGCTAAAACGGCTTGCAGAAGTTCGTGGATAAAAGAACCAATGACCATCTGCAGAAACCATCATAAACCTTTTGATACCCCAGAAGACCTTATTCAGCTTACTATTTTATTCTCAGCATCCAGTCCGCGAAACTTGTCCTGAAGGACGGCCCTCCTTTTGCAAAACAGGGACCCGACTACCGTAGTGCCCGATATCAGAAAGTCAGGATAAGTGACAAAGTACCCACTCGCAACGGTGACCTCAAAACAGTTCGCTGCGCTGTTCCAAACTGCTTGCACTGACACGATGTCTCCTAGTTCGAATTTGGTGTGGCACCATGGAGACTCTAGTCGGCATGTTACCACCTTGTTGGATGGATCTTCGGCTCGTAGATGAACGAGCAACGTACCTTTGTGCGGATCCCGTTCAATAACTTCAACTACACATCGTTTCCAGCACGATAGATCTAAAAGATTCTGTTCAACTTTGCAAATACTGCTAAGGTTGTTGTTTTCGTTTTCTTGAAGCATTAAAGCGAAGTCTGCATCGTCGTCGAAGAAGTCGTCCGCGAAGTCAGTGCTGGCGTTCAAATCCTTTAAAGGGCTCCTGTGACAGCACTTCTTTTTGGGGCTTTCAATTTTGTCGATTTCAGACATTGCTCGTTTTAACTGATTCATTTGTGACAAAGGAACTGAAATAATTATTTACTCGCTAAAACTACATTAACTCGGTATAAAAGTGGAACAGGCTGTTAAAAACTGAAAATAGCGGGCAAAAGTCCCGCCATTAAATGTAAACAAATACTTGTCAGGCGTAGTAAAGGCACTGCCAGATATAAGATAAAATCCCTGACATATTTCGGAGAATTTATATAAAATTTAGATCACAATAAAAAAGACCTAACTATCCCGACAAAAAAAACTCGTGAAAAACAAGCGCTCGATATAATTTTACCAGTCCGTGCAATTTTTGAATTTTATTTAGGGCCTAGCTGAGAACTCTGCATTTTTTTATGCAAAAAGCGGCTGCAATAACGGCTGAATAGTTTTAACGATAGGTACAGATCTTATGGCTTGTCCAGCTTTTTATCGAAGCTGCAACTTGCAAATAGAGGATATCTCCACCGGAATTCTCTATTTCAGTTATTTTGACGTCTGCATCCAACTCTATTCCATTCTCCATTGTCTCTACCAGCGAACTCTACTCATCATATGATTTGACAACTGAAAGTATTTCTGTAATGTCATGAGTAGCTCGCTTCTCTATCAGTTGAGAAAATTCTCAATAGCAGGCTTGTGCTTCAGATTGACTTGAGAAAGTTGAGGATAAATTAAAATGGAGTTGTACCGAGTGATAAAAAAACCTGTAAGTTAAAATTGTTATAATTTTGTTATTAAATTTACATAAGTATATAGGGCTCTTAAAAAATTAATTTCTAAGTCCGCCATCGCCATAACGGTGGCTTCCATTTTTCAGTTCTTCATTTCTAAGAAAAACATTTAAGCTGATTAAGCTTGCAGGCAAAGTGTCTTGTTGTTAGTTTATCTTATCTTCACCAATTGTAAAACCACATATTCATCGTGACGCATAATGTGGCCCAGGTATCTTAGCCTCCTCTCCTTGATCACGTTCAGAATTTGCCTCTTGGTATTCATTCTGATTAAAACTTCTTCATTCCTCACTCTGGTTGTCAAGGAGGTCTTCGGTATCCGTCTATAGATCCACATTTCGAATGCTTCAATTCTGTCGATGTCTTGTCTGCTTAGTGGTCACATTCCAAACTGATTAAGCTTGCGGGCATAGTTTCTTCTTGCTAGTTTATAATGCTACTTAATAATTTGGTGATCGAAAAGGATTAAATTATATGCAATTGTTTTTTAATTAGCTGAAAACATTTATATAATTTACTTTGGGATTTTTAAGAAAAGATTAGCAGGCAGAATAACAAAACAACAGAAACTTCGATTGCTGGACTGGATGATAGCAAACCGGAGTGTTGGTCGTGGGCATCATACAACGAGAAGTAGCAGTACTCAGCATGAGTTATGTTGGAAAAATGTTGCTACTGAGTTAAACTCATTGAGTGGCGGGAAAAAAAATCCTGAGCAATGGAAAAGAGTAGGATTTAATTACTTTATTAAGGTTTGAAGCTATTTAATGTTATAACCCCTTTTTCAGTGCTGGATCGACTGGAAAGCGGCTGTGAAGAAGCAACATAAGAAAATAAAGTCTTCCAAGAAAAAAACGGGGAATCTTACTTTTAGCGAAGAACAAAAGCCTTTAAACAAAATGGATGAAGAGATCATCCGTTTTTTTGTTGAAGATTTGGTCGACACAGACGGAACTAGTCCAGAAGCAAAATTTGAAGAAGAATCGGTAAACAAATTTTGCCTATATATTACCCAAAATTAATGTTTGTTTATTGCAGCCTTGGGATATATTTCCCATCAGTGAGCGGGATTTAGCTGACGCCGGTCCATCAACTGGGGGTGTAGATGCTGCAGCAATGTCGAATAAGGAAGAGCCATCACTCTTCAAGGAGGAGCCATCCAGCAACACTGAGGAGCCATCCAGCCTCACTGAGGAGACGTCACAACCGCTAGAGGAACGACCAATAGCAGCTCCAACAATAAAATTGACACCAACATCATCCTTAATCAGGGGTTTCAAAGAAACCAATGAGTATGTGGATCAGCAAAATAGTGCTATATTAAGAGAACTCAGAAAAATGAATGAACATCTGTCAAATATATCGAAAGATATAAAGGAAATGAAAGAAACATTTAAATAGCACACATTGTTTTATTAGCAATCCTTATTTGAATCATTTACACTACTCAATTAGAATATCTATTTGAGAATCATTAAGTATGTACCATCTTTCAATAGACTTCTGTCCAATTTTCAGCTAATCGATTGGAGCAAACAATTTTTGTTATTTTGAAACATTGGATACAACCAATTTCATGTAATGATTTGAAAGCCAAACATCAAAAGAAATCAAAGCCGAGTTGGATGAAGTTTATGGTACATTTACACTAGCGTTTAAGGCTGTTTAGAATTGGGAGAATGAGCTTATATGTGGTCGTACATCCACAAGTGATGAACATCGTTCGTTGAACATTAGCAAAATCCACAATATGGTCTTGAGTGATCGATAAGTCAAAGAGCGTCAACTTTTTGAGATCTCAGGCATATGATATGGCTCAGTGGTTACAATTTTGCAAGAAAATTTCTGTATGATGTATGATTTGGCCAAGAAGAAAGTGTTCTTCCATCAAGGCAATGAACAGGTGCGTGGTTTCGGGGGCGAAAATCTTGAATTACGCTTCGAAATGTTTCCAAACATGAAAATAATTCACGTCGAGCTAGGAGGTCATCCCCGGAACATATGCCTATTTTGAGGCCTTCCGAAATTTTTTTTGTCGGCTTGAAAAAGTTAGAAAACGCTGGACGAAGTGAAGCCAAAAGGCAAATATAAAATAAATTTTCTAAGTATTTGTTGACCTACCCTCGTACACCCATACAATTTTGGTGTAAAGCGACAACAGAAAGTACTCAAAAAATACCACTGGCAATGTTCTGCTGCGTGCTAAAAATTCAAATTGGAGAGAATACCTATATGAACAATTTTGTCATTTGGTAATGGGATCAATCAATGTTGAATAAGTGAAATAGGGCGGACACTACATTTGAATTTTTAGAATATATCAAGTGTAAAGCGCAGAGGAGGGCAATGAATTACAAAGCATTCCTGTAACGTGTGTAAAATGAAATTTTATTAAATCCACCATTTACTTAATATAAGTAATTGCTCCTGTGTTGGCAACACATTTAAATATAAGCTTACCATAGCTTTACCGGGCCCTAATTAACCAGGCTATCCAGCAAATCGGAGATAATACTTTTGTTCTCAAGGACGTTTGCGTCCATTTTTTCATCGTCCGACTGCTTTCTGGCTAGCGTCCGAGCATAACTTTTATCGCGGAATACCTTACTTTGCGAGCTACCAAAAGTGAAGTGTTTGGGCCCTTTCGTCGGGGACGACCCTTTAGCCTTTCCACCCTCAGCCCCTTCGACAACCATTTCACTGTCACCAGCCACCGGGGTGGGTTTTCGGTCATCCTTTACCTTCAGCGGCTTATCAAATCGGAAATTGTGAGGGAATTTGTGCACCCGAATGCAGTGGTCTTTCCTCTCCTCGGCACTTGTACTTTTATGCTTGCATTCCTCCAGGAAGCAAGAGTACATCGGCTGCCGTTCAGCTTGAACAGCAAAAAATGAGTCATGCTGTTCAGACAAGTGCAAATCCAGAAGGTGCGGACTGGGAAGACTCTTCCTGCACTCGCTACAGTTGTAACGGTGAAGTGCGTTGTAATGAGATTGATATGCAAATACGGTGTCTAGCACCTGTCTGCATCCCGGGACATTACAAGCAATCGTTTCCCTGTGAAAAGTGGGATATTAAGGATATATTTATATGCTCATGGAACTGATCTGCGAAACCGTTACCTTATGTGGAGCTCCTCTTCATCGATGGTTATCACTCCCTTCTTCACAAATGCCTTCTGCAGCTTCTTGCCCTCTGAAAATAGCGGATCTGTGGGGTGTCTGTATCCACTTTTGATTTGGTTAAGAAGGCTAAGCAGTTCGCGTTCCGATAAAAATGCACTTTTCCTCAAATCCATCCTGACAACCGATTTAGCTGATATATAAATTTCAAGTTTGGCACCAAAATATAACTTCTGCTCTAAACACCATTTGTAAATAAATTGACGTTTGTCACCGGCTCTCACCATAGCAGTCAGGTCAGGAATACAATAGATGGCGCAATCATTGTCGGTAAAATTTCAGTTTATCGTTTAAAATAGGGTGACCATTGATTGCTGTAAAAAATAAAAACAATTTCTTTTGTGCTGATTTAAATTTTTCCGATTAATTCCGTTTTTTTTTATACAGTGGCAAGTTTATAACTTCCGTAGTCCCTAGAATTTAACGCTTTCTGAAGAGAATATATTTTAAATGATTGCATTTATTTAAGAAACTAGAAAATAAAAATGCTATGAAATCTGTTGTCGGAAACCAACACTTTCCGAAAAATTAGCTTGTTTTAGCACCAAAAATTGAAAAACAATTTTGTAAAAGGAAAATATTCAGTCAGAAGATATTGTTTAAGAAAGGCAAATTTTCCTTACGAATTATTTTGTGCGGATGTGCGAATTATTTTAAAAATTATTTACCATGTACATGAGCGCAAATTTCGATTGTACAAAGCAAGGACGATGCGAATAGCCACTCTGAAATATTTTATATCTCGAAAACGAGACGAGATTGATTTTTCACTCTAATTCACTCGTTCCGACCATAAATGGAACATTTCCACAAAGTTTTAGTGCAAAATCCAAATCCAGGTTTCGTACACTTAAGCCCCCATAAATAATGATAATCCAAAGGAATGTTTATGGGTCACCGTTAAAATTAATCATTCGTCTTATCCTTTCAAAAGGCACATACTCGTAGACATCATTAAAATATATACGTAAGAGTAGAGAGGACATTTTTTTTAATTTTTTTATTCGTTGTTTCTGAGATACCTGCTGATTTGAAGTTCTTTATGTAGTATAGCTGTCGTGGCGCCCCACGATTTGCCGACCGCTAATATTCAGCTGTGGACCGTCGAGAATGTGCCGGTCGCTGAATCACTTTAATGTGTGTGGTTTGCGGAGAGTTGATCCCCACAAAGGAATCACTGGGCTTTTCGTGTTCATAGCGTAGTCGCAAGGACATTATATTTGTTGTTATAAACTTAATGGTTATCGTTACCCACAGTGTAGCCACAATTACATATTACTTATATACAGAGCGAGAGCTAGCTGCAAAAAAGATAGCCTATCGAGTAACAGAATGAAATGTATTTTAAATGTTAGTAGTCACAGCGACCGTAAGAAAAATCATTGTGTACCTGGGCAACCCAAGCTTGGTATATTAACAATAGTAGGAAAATCGTTTTTCGTAAAAATCTCATCTTCTAGACGTGCTAGATGAAAAATATAAAAAGAAATTTTTAGATCTCGAAATTCTAAAAGGGTTATATCACCGATTTCGGAAAGTTGATACTTTTTAAGTTATAGCGAGAAAGAAGTCAACAAATTAGGACCACAATTGGTTTTTCGCGTTTATATCGTTTTGGGTAACTCGTAATAAAAAATATATCCATACAAAAGCTGTATAGCACAAAATCCGCAATAGATTTCATCTTCTATATATATAAAAATGAATCCCTATTTCCCTTGGTCACGCCATCACGCGTGAAAGGCTGGACCGATTTCGCTACGTCTTTTTTTGTTGTATTTATTATTGTCATGAGAAGGTTCTTATGAAGGAAAAAATTAAGATATTGCGCGGAAAATTAGAAAATTTAAGAATACTTAACCACCATATAAAATTATTTCTAATCTAACCTTAGCGCTTTGGACAATATAAACTTTTTTAATGTAACCTTATATCGTTTGACATAGAATTGACAGAATTCGTGCTGCAAATATTGTCAAAGAGGATGTAAAAAAACTGAATATCGTTTATATATATATATATATAGATGAATTGCTGTGCGTTAGTCTCGCTAAAACTCAAAAACGGCTTGACCTATTTCGATATTTTGTTTTGTTTTGTTCCTTATAATACACACTGACACACTTTGGCAGAAGGGTCTCGGCTTTTTTGGAAAATCAACATATGCGGGTGCCATTCCTAACCAAAGGGATGTGAGGGCCCTCCACTCATCGATTTTTAACTAGTTCGAATAGAGCGAGGGATGACCTGGAACAGCTGCTCATCCTCAAGAGCACTTCTGGTTGCAATTTTGAAAAATATCGGACACGTCGAGTGGGATTTTAAATTTATTAATGTTGCGGCTTTGGTGGGTGCATCCCGATCGCGGGAACCTTGGGTGGGAATTTCTTACTAAAGAGGACTTATTCGGCTTTCGTTTTTATATAAGTGCTGGTAAATTAATGAGCAGTAATTAGAGGATACGTTGATTAATGAGTAAATGTGTGCACAATATTTCACCAAATGAAAGGACATGCCGCGATTACCAAGAAGTTAAATGGGTGAGGGATTAGTTCCTCATTTAAAGATAAAAATGTGTTTTGCATGCTGTATATGAATACTTACTAACAGTGCCACACAACAATGTAGTCACATAATGATGCGGCTGATAGGTTATATAAAAAATAAAACTAAAACAAATTCTTCTCTTTGAAATGCAAACACACCATTTCGAATTCTCACGAAACTGTCTTTAAATTTCAGATTAGGTGTTTTAATATTATTTAATAAAAGAATACGCCTAATAAAAATATCTTGACAGTGAAGACCTTTGTATGGCATCTTCCATCACTTTTCTCAATACTTCCGGCGTTATTATCTCTAATTCTTATCAAGTGTTAGGGCAGCGATAGTCTGTGTCTTGTTAACATAAACCAATGACTTTAAATAAACCCAAAAGAAAGAAGTATAGAATGGTCGTATCAGATGACCTGCCGAACAATGTAAATCGCAGAACGGGTGATAGCAAGGTTTAGAAAAGTGTCCTTCACTAAGCCCGTTGTGTCGCACGCTGTGTGTGCGATAGCACCGTCTTGTTGAAACGACATATGCTCCAATCCCAATTCATCCAATTTGGATGTCAAAAAGTCATGTAACATCGTTCTACAGCCCTCGGCAGTGACACTATGCAAGCAGCGTCTGTGAAAAGTTAGCGGCCGTACACCCTTTCAGCACAAATGTCGCACTGCACAGTTACTTTTAGAAATGAGATTCTTGTATAATACGCGGATTTTCAGTAAATATATTTATTTATTTGGTTACAGTTAGTGTAATTCCAAAAGTTAAAGATTTCATAAGTAGGTAGGTATAATTGAATAGGTAATATTTATTTTGTTTTTATTTTTTAAATACAGTTGACTTAAATAAAAGCTTGTTTTGAAAAAAATATTCTTTATAGTTATTTTATTATTTACTTTTTAGTCTTGTGGTTTTAGTTCCGTACCACAAAATGAAAATAAGAACACTTATAGGATCATTTCTTTCCCGTCTATTTTTCAAGACCCTTTTTCTCAGGAACACGTGAAGTTGAAATTAATAATAATATAATACTTAGGTCTACGGTTCCTTGGAGCTGTAAAGAAATCAAGCTTCTAAGTCAACACAATTAAAAAATACGGCCACATTTATGCCGCATATTTTGACACTCGCAAGTACCTATAGGTACTTCCCGCTGACCTAGAATCATGAAATTTGGCAAGAAACAATGTCTCACAGCACATAGTAAAGGAAAAAGCCCGAAAGTCGTTAATTTGTAGTTACATCACATGAAAAAATATTTTTTTAAATTACTGTCATTTAATTTGCGACAAATATTTGGAACCCTTAAGACACTTGCATGACTTTTTTTTTGTGATTTGAGTTTTAATTTTATTGACATCATATAGCTAATCGTATTCTACTGGTCCAAACCTTTCCTTTGATATCAAGCGTATTATGAAGAAAAAGGTAATCGGCCATCTTGGGGTGTGACGTCACGTAGCTCTCGTATACTACTCGTCGAAAACTTTCTTTTGATACCCACACCAAGCGGATTGTCAAGAAAAAGTTATTCCCTCATCTTGCGGCGTCCGACATATTGGATATAGAAGGATATTGGATATACTTACTATATTGCATTGTCACCAGACTTATACACACTATATACTACTACTGAAGTTTGATGAATTAATCGTTATTTGCACTTACACATTTATGACGACATCTGCGTGAAATCGCATGTATACTCGTATTTGACCGGTCCTTAAATATACTCCTATATCCATTTGCTATAGAACCCACTCCAAAGGCGTGAACTAAGAGTTGTTTTATATGTACATAGTCAAATCCAGAATAATGTCAAATATTTGGTATCAGAGAAGATCTCGTAGAATTGTTTATTAAGCCGGCACTGGTGATACTTTCTCGTAGAAAGTTGTGCACAACCACGACACGCTTAGGCATAAATTGTGCGTACCTTAGGAGGCTGAAGGCGTCAGGTACAAGCGCTTCAGCCCTTTGGGTAATGCTTAGTGTAAAACAGGTCGCAGATCCAGAAACAATGATCGGATCCGATGATCGAAACAGTGAAATTCAGTTCTGTGCGTTGATCGGTCGTTGTGGGTAGAATTTTACCCCAAACATGTAAGTCAGCACATTGCTTATAATGTGTATAATAACAAAAGAGCAAATTTTGGGTGAGATACCATTTCAAAGCTTGGAGCCAATTTTGTATCTATTCCTACTGCAATGTAATACCTAACGTTGTTTAAATAGTATCTACAGTACACCCTAAAAATGTTTCCCAAGCACACGCGAAATTGGTGGAACTGCGAAAATGTGAGCTTGCAGATCGTATCGCGAAGTGGCATCTAATTTTTAGGAAGAGCCGGAAACTAACAACCATATAAAATTATTTCTAATCTAACCTTAGCGCTTTGGACAATATAAACTTTTTTAATGTAACCTTATATCGTTTGACATAGAATTGACAGAATTCGTGCTGCAAATATTGTCAAAGAGGATGTAAAAAAACTGAATATCGTTTATATATATATATATATAGATGAATTGCTGTGCGTTAGTCTCGCTAAAACTCAAAAACGGCTTGACCTATTTCGATATTTTGTTTTGTTTTGTTCCTTATAATACAGGGGAGGTTTAAAAAACAGAGAATTCGGGAAACTCCAAAGGAAAAGCCGAAAAATCGAAAAAATCGAAATTTCCGTTTTGTATAGGAAGCGAATTTTCCAACTTCAAGGAATCTTTATGAAAAAGGCAATTGGAGGTTTTCGGGGTCGCAGACCTCGAGCTTGCATTCAAAATTTTTGATTCAAGATGTCGGATCCAATATGGCGACTGAAAAAGATAAACTCAAGGGATTTCACTGAAACTCCGAACTTTGGTCTTTGGTTTGGGCTTTTGAGGTCACTAATTTTGAATCTGCCATCAAAATGTTGGAAATCAAGATGGTGGATTAATATGGCGACCGAAAAGTTAAACTTCAAGGGATTTCCCTGAAAATCCGCACTAGAGAATTTTCGGGATCACTGATTTCGAATCTGCTATTCAAATTTCCAAATATGAGACCAACCCCACCACGCTGGGAGATATAGGAGAGGGGGTGCAATACAGAGGTGGTGTAAAATGAAGAAAACTAAATTTAATAATACTGTTGGAAAATATCTAAAACATGTGCAAAACGCAAATAGGAGATTTCCCTGCAACTAAAGGTTAATCCTCTATAGAGACGCAAAAAGTGGTCATAAATGCTTCCGGTTTCAGCTACAAAAGATTGAGGGTACCAAATTGGTGGACGATATATTCAGGAAAGGTTCACTATGCTCTGATAAACCTAAGTTCCTTTACGAAATTTAAATTTGTAGACATTTTCGAGATCTGACAAAATGTGTTTAAATTTTTCATATAGCATGTCTAGAAGATGAGATTATTTACGAAAAACGGTTTTCCTACTATTATTAATATACCAATCTTGGGACACAGTTCTGCCCCGACAAACAATGTTTTTTCTTACGGTCGCTGTGAGTACTAACATTTAAAATACATTTCTTTCTGTTACCCGATAGGCCTGCTTTTTTGTAGCCAGCTCTTGGACTATAATGGAAAAGAACAATAGGTACAAAGCTGAATTTATAACACCAATTTTCTTACACTATCCTTAACGGATGTATAAAAAAGGCAATTTTAGATCCTGAGATCCGGTAAGACCACTATGTGGTTTGTGATTTTCATTAGTGCGCTTAAGGGTTAAATTGGAAGATCACACTCTGCAATCGAAAACTCAATGAAGTTACTAACAAAGAAATTGAAATTGTGTTTCGTATAAGTCTTATTTCAAAAATTCCATTAACCCCAAATTAAATACGTGTTTTTATATGAGCTTAGTTTTCCCTAACGTAATCGCTCGTTTAATTCAAAAGTTCGTTATTTCAGGGAATCGCCCGCTAGCCTGCCCTAGAATCCTTATCAACAATTTTATAAGGGACAAAGTCACCCGCATGCAAGAGAATGCTGACTGACATGACACCACCCGAGAATGAGAATTCATTTTTGCGGCATTGCTGCCATTGAATTCGCCTGCGCCTGTTGTTTGATGAGATGACCCCATCACTTTTGTGTTATAATCTCCCTCTCGTGGAGGACACTACCCTTGTCGCCGGATTATTTAATCACCAAATTGCACCCTTAATTTAAGCGGACTTTCCCTTGATTGCGTGGAGTGTGCTCGAAGGTACATGGAATCGGACCCGCATATGAGGGAATGTGCTTCAGGGGAATCCCTCACCCAGCGAACTCTCATGGTGATATGGCCCTGTTGAAGGCTTCACGTGGCGTGCACGAGGCCGATTGTTTCGGGTTTTTTAAAAGTATCTACCTCATGAAGGGAAAATCGTTATGATACGGGCTGCGTGAATGAGGATGTTATTTTAGACGGGAATAATAAATACCCTTCTAAGCGTGCGAAGTTATTGAAAGCAGTGTTGGAAAATTTTCTGTCAAAATAAATATTGCAACCCTATTCGCTTCAAATTACGTTTTTAAAGACGACATTATGCAACCATAACCGTAATTCACATCCCCATTTATATTTTTATATTATTAATTTCCACAAAATAACTGATCAGCAATTTAATGTTTTAAAGAAAGTTTGATTATATTATGGAAGTGTCTATTCACACACGGCGAGTGGAACAGAGTGGACGAGAGTGCGCGATAGAGTGGATGAGTGTTGACCAGAGTGCATGAGGCCACCCACACTCAACAGAGTGGTTGAGAGTGGATCAGAGTGACATATTTAAATTTAAAACATGCCATGCTAACAATGTATAATATTTAGCTTACCTACTACAATTACTTTTCTCTCTGATATTTACCTTTTAGAAAATACCTACTGGCAGAAAATTTGCCTTTTACAAAATATTTATGCAGACTGTAGTTTGACAGTACTCTCAACCACTCTGATCCACTCTTACCCACTCTACCGTGCATTCTCGTCCACTCTGTTCCACTCGCCATGTAAATAGACTGTTCCTTATATTATTTATTATGTAGTTGAAAATTAGGAATATTAAATTGTTAATAAATTTTCAACGGCTGCAGTTATCAACGTGGTTATTTTTTATTTGTAAGGTCTTTAAAGGACAATATCTTCTCAGCAATTCCAGCCAGTTTTTATAACTTTCGCATTGACTATAGTGACGAAAATGTCTGTGAGTAATATCTCATAATTTATATTTCTGTCAATCAGTGAGATAATTCGTGACGTCACATATTGTAAAGTAAGATGAAATTACGTCTTTGTAACTATTTGGGTGAATGAGTGGACGTAGAGGGTAGAGCAGTGATACATAGAATACAATTTAGAATTTATTCATTTATCAGGCCTAATTCACAAGATAAATGATATATGTATGTATGTACTAATAATACATGCTGCATGAATGTAGGTACAGGTACACTGAGAAACTAGTTTTAAAATTGAAAAGCAATGCGTTTAATTAACAAATACATTTTTATGTCTTCACGCAGTGGCGTAGCGTAATGGGGGCAGGAGGGGCAAATATTTAAATCATTTCATATATTTGTCGCACCTACGATTCGGACCGATGTATAATAATGACAACTTATAATATGATGATATAATAATGTACTGACTTACAGGGATTCCCCGTATTTTATTTTGTGTTTGGATTGATAATGACCAATATTCAACGAGAAGGACTTTTATCATATAAAGAATAGTGTTCAATATTGTATAATAACACCTGCAAATTAGGTTACAGCAGGGGTAAGTCCCTCCAGGGAAGTCCGTGAGTGATGCTTTGACAATTCAAAAAAAAGTTTGATTGATGGATCGTTAGTTGTCCAATTAACATTAACTTAATCGTGTCGTATATACATATATATATATCAATAGGTCCTGGGACGTCATATGTTGGATCTGCTAAAATGATATTTTCGTGTATTCACGGTTTTACCTGTGAAATAGGCTCAGTGGGTAGCACTTGAGTTAATTTAGGTAAAACTAAGGCTTCTAGTGTCAGAGAATGAGTTGATAGAAATCGGGCGCACTACTTCATGTTTTGATGTATATATGTGTACGCTTTCCAAACTGTGATTTTCATAAGTACGTGTTGTGAATGCTAAATTATTGGACTTCGTGAAAAATTGTATTGGTCGTGTGCGTATGCATTCAACTATGTGAGTATTAAATATTTTATTTACGTTTTTTATTTATGTAATTGTATGTTTGGCTATCTGCTATGGTGTTCAAGTTTTAATTCATGAAAATAAAAATATCAGAACAGGTAAATTTCAGTAAAGTAAGTTATTTTTTTTTTAAATCTATTAGTAATTATTTTGAAATCTTCTACGATAGTTTCGTTTACGACTCCAATTTGTACTTTTAATATTTATTATATATAAGTGTTAATAATTTTATTTTTTGTGTTAGCATCAAAAATGTAAAGAGTAAAAGAAAGTGGGCATCTTAACGTAATAAAAGAAGAGCTACGTTGGAAAATATTAAATATTATTAAATACATCTAACTATCTTGTCTATTGAGCAATCGGTGTGTGATACTATAGACATTGATAGTGGAATAAAAGGCTTTGCTCTTAAAAAAAGTAGACAAATAAAGGACAGAAGTTTTGTTTTTAATTCTAAAAAGTATATTAATTTTCAATAAAAATATAAATATTAACAGTATCGTCCTAGTTCTAATTGGAAGTCGATTTGCGTTTAATATTCAATTCGTTAATAACTTAATCTAGTCGATCGTCAAGTCTTTTAAATTGAAATACCTAAATAAGAGGGCGGCAACATTTTCTTCCGCCCCGGGCGGCTGACACCCACGCTATGCCACTGTCTTAACACATTTGATTCGAAAGTAAATATAAAAGCAAACTATAAGTAATTATTTTAATTCAAAGAAAAATGTGATTTGCCAGCTGTCAAAGAGGAGAAAGCTCGTTTGCATCATACAAAGGACTAGAGCCAAGTACCATTTAAAGGTACATAAGTTCAATATTCAAATTTTTACCCGCACGTGCTCCTCCGTGGTAACGTGCCATAATTATCTCGACAAACCTTACATATTAACACCAGACAAATAATCATAAAGTGGGTTTCGAGTCCTTATGGCATATGTTCTGGGCAATCAGCACACGTACAATAACTAAACAGGCTTTCCAAAAGGGATTTTCTCACGCCTCAAAAGTCCACCAGACCGCACCATGCGCGACAGTAATCCCTTTCCAGCAACAACCAGAAAAACATCCCTAATCGCATTAAATCAATCCTCCTCGGGGACAGTGATAAATGTTCGCAATCTGCTGTCGATGGCTATTAGTGCTCTTGAAGGGCATCGTGCGCCACTCGATAGAAATTAAAGAGAAATTAAGTCAGAAGGACGGGGTGTGAACTCTAATCACACCCGCTCATCCGGGAAAGTCAATTAGACCAAGCCCTTCCCCTAATTTCGGCCAGGTTGCTGCAACCCCAACTTCGACATTGCCACATCCGTTGTCTATTCAGAAGCTGCTGGCAATCGCCCTTAAACCTTAAACGAATGTCCTGCGTTACGAAAATGAGCAAGGGTGAAATGGCCTTCCACGTAACGGTTTTCCCAGGACTTTTCCTGGTGCCGCCGCGGTGCCTGGTGCCATCAAAAACGCCAAACTGCAGTTGATAACTGACACACTTTGGCAGAAGGGTCTCGGCTTTTTTGGAAAATCAACATATGCGGGTGCCATTCCTAACCAAAGGGATGTGAGGGCCCTCCACTCATCGATTTTTAACTAGTTCGAATAGAGCGAGGGATGACCTGGAACAGCTGCTCATCCTCAAGAGCACTTCTGGTTGCAATTTTGAAAAATATCGGACACGTCGAGTGGGATTTTAAATTTATTAATGTTGCGGCTTTGGTGGGTGCATCCCGATCGCGGGAACCTTGGGTGGGAATTTCTTACTAAAGAGGACTTATTCGGCTTTCGTTTTTATATAAGTGCTGGTAAATTAATGAGCAGTAATTAGAGGATACGTTGATTAATGAGTAAATGTGTGCACAATATTTCACCAAATGAAAGGACATGCCGCGATTACCAAGAAGTTAAATGGGTGAGGGATTAGTTCCTCATTTAAAGATAAAAATGTGTTTTGCATGCTGTATATGAATACTTACTAACAGTGCCACACAACAATGTAGTCACATAATGATGCGGCTGATAGGTTATATAAAAAATAAAACTAAAACAAATTCTTCTCTTTGAAATGCAAACACACCATTTCGAATTCTCACGAAACTGTCTTTAAATTTCAGATTAGGTGTTTTAATATTATTTAATAAAAGAATACGCCTAATAAAAATATCTTGACAGTGAAGACCTTTGTATGGCATCTTCCATCACTTTTCTCAATACTTCCGGCGTTATTATCTCTAATTCTTATCAAGTGTTAGGGCAGCGATAGTCTGTGTCTTGTTAACATAAACCAATGACTTTAAATAAACCCAAAAGAAAGAAGTATAGAATGGTCGTATCAGATGACCTGCCGAACAATGTAAATCGCAGAACGGGTGATAGCAAGGTTTAGAAAAGTGTCCTTCACTAAGCCCGTTGTGTCGCACGCTGTGTGTGCGATAGCACCGTCTTGTTGAAACGACATATGCTCCAATCCCAATTCATCCAATTTGGATGTCAAAAAGTCATGTAACATCGTTCTACAGCCCTCGGCAGTGACACTATGCAAGCAGCGTCTGTGAAAAGTTAGCGGCCGTACACCCTTTCAGCACAAATGTCGCACTGCACAGTTACTTTTAGAAATGAGATTCTTGTATAATACGCGGATTTTCAGTAAATATATTTATTTATTTGGTTACAGTTAGTGTAATTCCAAAAGTTAAAGATTTCATAAGTAGGTAGGTATAATTGAATAGGTAATATTTATTTTGTTTTTATTTTTTAAATACAGTTGACTTAAATAAAAGCTTGTTTTGAAAAAAATATTCTTTATAGTTATTTTATTATTTACTTTTTAGTCTTGTGGTTTTAGTTCCGTACCACAAAATGAAAATAAGAACACTTATAGGATCATTTCTTTCCCGTCTATTTTTCAAGACCCTTTTTCTCAGGAACACGTGAAGTTGAAATTAATAATAATATAATACTTAGGTCTACGGTTCCTTGGAGCTGTAAAGAAATCAAGCTTCTAAGTCAACACAATTAAAAAATACGGCCACATTTATGCCGCATATTTTGACACTCGCAAGTACCTATAGGTACTTCCCGCTGACCTAGAATCATGAAATTTGGCAAGAAACAATGTCTCACAGCACATAGTAAAGGAAAAAGCCCGAAAGTCGTTAATTTGTAGTTACATCACATGAAAAAATATTTTTTTAAATTACTGTCATTTAATTTGCGACAAATATTTGGAACCCTTAAGACACTTGCATGACTTTTTTTTTGTGATTTGAGTTTTAATTTTATTGACATCATATAGCTAATCGTATTCTACTGGTCCAAACCTTTCCTTTGATATCAAGCGTATTATGAAGAAAAAGGTAATCGGCCATCTTGGGGTGTGACGTCACGTAGCTCTCGTATACTACTCGTCGAAAACTTTCTTTTGATACCCACACCAAGCGGATTGTCAAGAAAAAGTTATTCCCTCATCTTGCGGCGTCCGACATATTGGATATAGAAGGATATTGGATATACTTACTATATTGCATTGTCACCAGACTTATACACACTATATACTACTACTGAAGTTTGATGAATTAATCGTTATTTGCACTTACACATTTATGACGACATCTGCGTGAAATCGCATGTATACTCGTATTTGACCGGTCCTTAAATATACTCCTATATCCATTTGCTATAGAACCCACTCCAAAGGCGTGAACTAAGAGTTGTTTTATATGTACATAGTCAAATCCAGAATAATGTCAAATATTTGGTATCAGAGAAGATCTCGTAGAATTGTTTATTAAGCCGGCACTGGTGATACTTTCTCGTAGAAAGTTGTGCACAACCACGACACGCTTAGGCATAAATTGTGCGTACCTTAGGAGGCTGAAGGCGTCAGGTACAAGCGCTTCAGCCCTTTGGGTAATGCTTAGTGTAAAACAGGTCGCAGATCCAGAAACAATGATCGGATCCGATGATCGAAACAGTGAAATTCAGTTCTGTGCGTTGATCGGTCGTTGTGGGTAGAATTTTACCCCAAACATGTAAGTCAGCACATTGCTTATAATGTGTATAATAACAAAAGAGCAAATTTTGGGTGAGATACCATTTCAAAGCTTGGAGCCAATTTTGTATCTATTCCTACTGCAATGTAATACCTAACGTTGTTTAAATAGTATCTACAGTACACCCTAAAAATGTTTCCCAAGCACACGCGAAATTGGTGGAACTGCGAAAATGTGAGCTTGCAGATCGTATCGCGAAGTGGCATCTAATTTTTAGGAAGAGCCGGAAACTAACAAACTAAATTACCTTGAAAGAGTGAACAAAATTTGAGTGGTCTAAGGTGCTATGTTGCACTTGAGTGCACTGCGAGCATCCACATAGTTCCGCAGCAATAATTTGTAACTTGACCGGGGCGCTGGATCGGCTAACAAGGTAGACAGGAGCGGGCTAACCTTATACGGCCACAAACCGCTGCAGTAGGCAAAGTGAAACCAAACGAGACGAAAAATTATTGCCAGCATGGGCGAGTGTCCAATAAATTTTCATTTACCTTTTGCTTGGGTGCATTTTGTAATTAAACGTGAGAAAAGCGAGAGAAAATGACCAAAAATTGCGGCGAAAAGTGATACCAGGCGTAAATTCGAACGTGAAGCCGTCGGTTAACAAATTAGCCCCAGCAGCAGTTTCTTACGGCAACACGCAGGCGCTTTGTGAAATTTTTCCGCTGTTGTCTTGTAAAAATTTCAGTAAACGTCCAAGCCGAGAAATTATGCTGCATTCAATGTCGGTAGCACGGAGGACGTATGGCGAAAATAAAAGTTACTGATTCATGAAGGTGCAGACCAGTAAACCATTTCAAGACCAACGGGAGTGATTTGTTCTGCAAAGGATCACTTCCTGCACCTGCGTGCGGCGCAAATTAATTGGCCACGTCGAGATGTTTCGAAAACGGTAATATTTATGGCACCCCTGCTTAAATCGTGAAAATAACCAATCTCAGCCGGCGCTGGTGATGAACTGAAACAATTCGAATATTAATAGCTGGGCAATGATTAATAGCGAATTTGCCTTGCTGGAAGTAAATCAGTAAACGCCTTTGTCTGAATACCTCCAAATGCATTTCCAAGTGCGAACACGACCACAGCAATCTAAGCCCATTAATCACAGGGGATCAATAAAAACCGGAACCTGCTCATCACTTACCTGACTTTTGCACAAAGTAAGCGATGCTAATGCATTTGGGATGAAAGCTGCTGAGGAGCATGGAGCAGGGCCTATCTTGAAATGTGGTCAGCATCGATGCCCACTTGCCTGTCAGCGATTGAGTTGGGATTGCGGTAATGGAAGTTGCACATTTTGTGGCCGGTCGGTACCTACCGGTACCCTTTTCCAGTCGATCGACGATGATTTGCAACAGATCAAAATCGTTCTTCTTGAAATTCGGCCAGTACGAGTAGCGCTGCCACCTGAGGGATTATCTTTATCGTAGCCCTTAACAAGCGGTATCTCCTGTTATTGCTCGGGTACTTCCCATGAAGCGATTTTAAAGATGACCAATAGTTTCGGAGATATGAGGTTGTGAAAGTTTGACCTCTGTGCATTTGCGTGAAGTAGTATGCATTCAGTATTTTTTGGGCCCACATTTTGAGGCTCGTTATCTGGTAAACTTTGTAGGTATGCTTTAGCAAAGACCTTTAATATATGAAGACGTCTCACAGCCGAAAGCTCAGGCAAAAATTCGTTGATTTCGGTAGATCGACATGGGAAGCATTTTGCTGCTTTTGATGGTTTTGCTACTCTCTGCAATCTCTGGTTGCTGCTGTGTAAATGCGATGTCCAAAGTTATGACTTGTGCCTAGCGTAGGCCAAAGTCATAGCTATTTTTGCGGTATAAACACGTCAGTTACAAATTCTGCCTAGCTACACTTGAATTCGGCCTATCCTATATTTCTATGAAATGTGTCCCATGTCGAATTTGTACGGTTTACACGACTAGATACAATTTCTACCTAGAAAACAGTTTTCAGGCATGATTTGTGACTGTCACATATACGTAGTCATTTAAAACGATATTGAATATACAATATTGCATTTTCACCAGACCTTTAGACGTGTGCAAAGTTAAAACTGAACCTAAACTGATTACGGTAACTGGTTCAAAATTTGCTTGCAAGATTTGTAACAGACAGACAACCGAAGCAAGTTTAATAAGAACGTGTAAAAGACAGTGCTTATGCGTAAAGTCTCTGTGATACGGACTCGGGTCAGTGCCTATTTACACCCCTTATGTGTGTCTGTGCAATCGACAACATAATATTTTATTATTATGCGATTGTAGTTTTTTTTTTTAAATCACTCGAAATAAAATATCTCCAATACATAGCATAGAAACTTTTGGATAAAATATGTAGGGTAGACTGGGTACGATTGTAACGGGGTACGGTTGTAACAGCTCGAATATTTCCTAAACTATCTACAGGAGAGTGAAAAGTATAAGGGCAAAGAGACGAGGCGGGCAGGTATTCACACGATTACCAGTGTCACCGCGCCGTCCCGCGTCCGCGTGGTTAATGGGCGTGCAGGAGGTTATTTTGTATTTTGTGCATCAAAAGTAAGTATTTTGGGTTGATTTATTTTCAAATTATCCTTATTAATAAGGCATATTACGTTTCATAGATTTTGCTTGATCTTGATTTTATTATTATTATAATAACTTTGTTGAATTTGATGGTTTTTTGTAATAAAACCAGTGGCGGATTTACGAATTTGCCGCCCGTAGGCAGGCATCAAAGTGCCGCCTTTTTTTCTAAACAAAAATCTGTTTTATTATTTTGGTAATTGGAAAATATTTAATATAATCTCTCTTTGCTCTTTAGCTCTTTTGTTGACGATTTGAAAAAGTCGTGCATTTTTCTCGATGAATTAACATCTTTTTTCAATTTTTCTTCTTTCTCTTTTCTTAATTTCGAGTACTGATGCCCGCTTAGTCGTTGTCTACCATCACTCATTTTTAACGAATTGAATACTTTGGTACAGTCACTGACATCATACAGTCGACAAACACTTGACGGATAAGGTTAGGTTGGCGTAAAAGTGGCGTCTTTTTCAAATGATTATTTTGAGCGAAATTGAATAAAAGTAAAAAAATTTTGTATTTTTACATTTTTATTAATCAAAAATTTTTTAAATAATTGAATAATTGACTTTTTTGCCGCCCCCATTTTTTTGCCGCCGTAGGCACAGGCCTACTTTGCCTACGCATAAATCCGCCACTGAATAAAACTCATTGAAATTACTGGTTTTTGTTTATTTTAGGTATGTTCCAACTGTTCCCCATCACTGTTACAACCGTCCACGGCATGAGGACGGTTGTAACAGTGGCACACAAACTGAATAATGCTTTGCTGAAAAAGATATCTGGTTATATGATATATATTTTATATGTGTTGTTAACTCAAAAGAGTATTCTTCAATTTGTACGTTGTATTTAGTTCTTAGATCTGTGATAGCAATGATATGAGCGATAAATGCAAAATTGTTACAACCGTACCCAGTCTCCCCTATTGGTAAAAAATACTCCATACGTGGCTTTACCAAGAACCCTGTGTAATAGCAGGCACACAATTGCCTAATCTGAAGAAATAGCTTAGCTACGAACAAGATTTGTCAGAGGTATTAAATATTTTATTAGACCACCGTTACGCAACTGAAAGAAAACTTGAATTTCAGATGATTACAAGGATTATTGCCACACATACGTTATTTTTCCATCAACCGCACGAGCCAGACAGTCGCCGCTGACGATGTCAAATGATGGGTACGGAAACAATTGATTCCAACATAAGTCGACAGACGGATTTCTTTGCAAGACAGTTCAGATAAAAAGGAGAAATGAATAAGTCATCGTCTGAATAAAACAGAAGCCCAACAACATATGCAAGAGAGCTCTGGGGAGTTTGCTGCTGAGCGAATGAAATCCCAAATAAATTTACATTTGATCCGGGCAGATAGCATCGAACGAGATCACGGCTCGGAGACATGAAAATGATCAGTTCCAGTACTTAACAACCGGATGTCGAGAAGGCCCAAAGCTGGTTACATTTCTACCTTTTATTCAAATTCGCCAATCGGATTGTGCAACCGATTCAGAAAACGATTCACGTGAAGTTACTTAAATCGGCCTGTCTGGAGTCTGGACCCACTGTCGAGGACTTAATTGCCGTCTGAATTCACCAACTAGTCCATGGGTTAAGTCCTTGGGCAACATTGTTGCCTGGTTCACTTATCTACGCGAATATTTTTTAATATAAATCGACATATTTACACAAGCTGCCTGCCGGAATCAGCAGATCAGAGATCACTCAGTGTCAAGTAATCAACTTTCCGAGAACACAACATTTGGAAACTTTATAAATGTGTTCATGAAGCTGCTGCCTTTCAGCGTAAATTCGAAAGGAGGTTCTTTATGTTTACGAACTTCATTATCTCTGAGATTTCACGTCATACGTAAATCCAATAATAACTTATACGGCTGTATGGGCAGTTTTCTTCGTACTTCGAAGATTATTAGAAAGACGGAAACTCTATCGAGAGGTCAGAAAATAAATAATGTGTTATCAATTGTGCGGAGAAATACAATTTGTACTATGACCGGTTAATTAGAATGCGCAAATTGCGTTCGTTAATCTTGCGTTGCAATTAAAATCTTTTATTTGCAGTTGCAGCAACCTTCGACCATTAGCATAATTTTGAAAATGTCATATAATAATATCAAAGAAATATAGATTAAAAACTCTCTAACAACTAACGGCGGCAAGCCAGTGTATACGGTTATGGTAAATCTGATACAGGATGATTCTCAAGAAATTTTCTATGAATCCGCCAGCTTATGCACATCACCCACAGCAATAAGCAAAAAGTCTAGACCAACCTTCTGTCCGTCAATCTGCTCTATTTTCGTTTATTACTTTCCTTGATGATGGCGAATCGGTACCGAAAACGCATCTAATTTCCATTCAACAATCCAGCAGAGAAAATTAATGTGCAAACAAATACTATGTGCATTTGTTGGAAAATATAACCTTCCGTTAAGCTGTCAATTTGACTTCCATAGCTCTCATGGCTGTAAGTCCGTTTTCTTGAAGGTTTGTACCGACATAAGTGTCGACATGGACCTTAGTTATTTCAATAGCTAGCATAGTAAAGATCACGGGCGAAAAATTGCTTCAGAAGTCCGAACTTCGGCGATTTTAATAATTAGCATATGATCTGGAACTTTCTGTTCGAGCGGTCTGCGAAGTGCCCCAAGGATCGATCCTAGGCGCATTGCTGTTCAGCTGGTGATGTCGAAGTACTATACCTAAGAAGACCTATTGTCCTCCTCGAAGATTATATCTCTCCCGGATAAATAGTGAATTGGAGAACAGTCATACAGGCAGACGCACAAGTAATGACCATATAGGAAATGTCAATGCCTTTTGCAAGTAAAGATCGTGAAAAGTAGTGGGCCCAGGAGGGAACCCTTTGGAGTTCCAGAAGTGACCACTACTTCTTTCGTGAGAAAATTTTTATATATTACTAATTGCCTCCGATCGGGCAAGTAATTTGTTGGCCACGTTAGAAGGGTATCACCTTATTTTGCATGTTGTGATCGCTTAAAACATATTTTTTCATATGCCTGTTATCTTGTCGCCTCTTATAATAGAGTTGAGATTTCGACTAGATTTCGTTGAAGTCGATACGATCTTTCAAATGTAACAACATTTCATCAACAAATCCCCACACCGAATGTGTGGTAGCATTGGGCTAGAGTATTCTTGTTCTGACAAAAATAAAAATGATACTCCTAAATAAGAATATGTGGTCTTCTTTAGGTACAATACATATTCTAGCCCAGGCAAAATAATGGTCAATTTTCGGATAAAATCCGAACGGAAATTTTCCTTCGGGATTTTGTTTATTTGAGCAGTACAAATTTTCCCGCAAAAGTCCAAAGCGAAATCATGTCGGGCGGTTTTGAAAATGCGCGAAAATCAAAGGTCGCAAAAATGGTTTTCTCGATTATCTCATAAATTATTAGTTTTGCGGGAATTTTTGTTATTATAAAATTGGTTTCCCGTCTGATACAAAGTTTACGTAGAACTAAAAGTTATTGAAATATCAGGCTGAGAAAAGCTAGAGCAAGGCGCATACTCCACTGTGAGCTTATGAAAGTATGTGTATGCATATGTAGGGTGTTTCGTATAACACCTACAGACATGGGAGAGGGGATAGATCTTACCTGGAAAAACAAAAAATTGTATTGCAGAGGGTGCCAATCTCAACCGTTTTTGAGTTACAGAGTGATTTATAAATTCAAGATGCACATTATTTTTATCTTTTGATCTACTCAACGCACCGACATCCCATCCCCAATTTGATTTCCAAAAATTCTAGTGTTGACCTACCTCTACCACTGTAGGTACAGTCACTTGCGAGAGTGAAAGAATGCTCTAAAATTTCCTAAAATTCACGTTTTATAGTTAATACACCCTTTTTCATTACTATTAAATAACATGTCTAGGCAGAGAAAGGGTATACAAAATTATACGTAGACAACCTTTAACGGAATATTGAAAGAATCTGAATTTAAAAAAAAAATTCAAATTCAACGTTATTTGCAAATTAACTTTATTTTAATATACAGCTGTTTTGGGTTAATGTTTATGCACGATTATGAGATCATCGCGACCTTTGACCTTCGCGCATTTGTAACACCTACACGATTTCTCTTAGGACTTTTGAGAGAATATTTATACTGTCTAAAATAACAAAATTCCGGAGAAAACTTTCCATTCGAATTTTTTCCGAAGTTTAGGAAGTAATACAATTTTAAAAACAATTTTTTGAACTCGAGATACGCAAACACGCGCCAAAGATTTAATTAAAGCAGAATTGGCCGTGATAATAACTCATAACTTATCTACTACTGAAAAAATTGATTAAAGTGAACAACAGTCATACCTATGCCTCTCCTTAAACGAAATCTACCGATCTCCTTGACACACATTTCGAAGAAATGTAAATCTGCCTGATAGAAATAACTACACCCCACTGATTAGGCGAGCGCAGTATATACTATCAAATTTGTTTTTCTTCCAAATTAGAAAACACTGTCTGCCTTCAGGTCAGCAGCGATAAGAGACCTCTTGAGCCTCCACTATCGAGACAGCACTCAAAAACTTATCGCCCTCGATTTCATTTTAGTTCTTTTTTCAGTACCCGATCTTGTTTTTCAATTTATAAAAGTCGCGTTATCGGTTTAAATAAATATAAAAAAAATTGACTTCTGAGAGCTTTACTATAAATATGAAAATGAAAACTGATAAGTTCTGATCGCGGTAATTAGCAGGGAATCGTCTGAGAATACAAGGACGTCATTATGTGCATATATCATTCGGAGGGGTCAAAGATGGTTTTGGAAATACGCATGAAATCGTCGTAAAACATGTGCCAAGATAAAGGCCGTTTTTATGTTGTTGTCGAATCAAAGTTCGTGATATTGCTTGATCCAGGATTTAAGCAAATCATTTAATTCGATCATACGAAATTTGCAGTTGTTTTCGGACTAAATAATTAGACCTTTTTTACTCTCCAGCGTTATTTTTGGGCATTAGCACGCCTCAACCAGCAAACAAATTCGAAGAACTGAGAAAATTTGCAAAGGCGTCAACGCGATTCGATTGCTTCAGAATGAATACGAATAATTGTGAACAAGAGGAGAAAATCAGAGAAACAATGCCTGCAGCCGAATTTAATATTAACAAAATTCATTGAGGCCGGTATCCGATTACAACTTAGGGATTACCGAGAAAATTTACGAAATACTTATAAATAATGGAAAATTCCAGATAGGGGAAAATTTGAAATTGTAAGCAAATTCGTTTCGGAAATGCAAATTTACTTGCTTCTACGCTCTTTTATTGCTTATCGATTGGCAGCTCCTGGAATTCAAATTCTCACCTTGAATGCGGAAAATTCCCCTGAAACCAATTAATGTCGACACGATCACGACTTATATTGGACGTTATACGCGCCAGAATAATAACAACTAATATAAGCAGCGAAAGTAAGAACAATTAATCATTTTCGTCACTAATCTGAGTAATTTTGTATTCTTGGAAATATACATACAAGTAAACGTGTGATTAAAGTAATCTTTTTTAACTCTTAGTTGAATAATTGTAGTTTTCCAAGCGAGATACCTGCCAAGTTAGAATAGCGGTCTGTATAAAGATAAAGAGACAGTGTAATAAGGTATAGCAGCCTGTGAAATTATCTATAATTTTCATATGTTCATCATGTTTGAATTTGAATTTTTGAAAATGTATACCTTTTTAAATATTCAATATTTAGAAAAAAAATTTCAAATTAAAGTTGTTACAAATCATGTCATTAACAAATTTTGTAATAATCATTGTTCACGTAAAACCAATATTTACCGAGATAATTAACCTCACCCCTAAAATTCAAGAAGCCATCACTTGTTTAAGGTGACACCCCCTAAAACTTCGCTGGACATCGATTTAACGTAAACCTTGCCTCTTTTTTCGACGATTTGATTGGACTATAATTGTTCTGTTAATTTTGAAAATGGTCTAAATTATTTTAAGCTTTAAAAACAATATTTCTCCCTTTTTCTCAAAATTGTACATATATATATAAAATTTCCACATCTTTTGGGTACAAAAATTTAACAATGGAGCTAAGGAGGGTCAAAGTTTTAATACAACATTTAAAATGATGACGGAAAAACAATTAAGAATAAAGAGAAGCAAAACAATAAAAGTTAAATATAATAATAAAAAGAAAAAGAATGGGAGAAAATATAATATAATACATTTCAATTTATGTGAATCGCAATGAGTCTTTTTAATGCGCTGCAGGTAGGCTGTACCACACACAGACAATTTGGACAAGAGAAGAATTTTCTAAGACCGACTTGCAAAAACGCGTAATAAGAAAATGGTAGCGCTCTCCGATTTAAGTATGCAAATTTGTTGCACCCGAACAATTGAAGGTGAAACTCGGATACCTGTTGGAACAATCTAAAGATGAGGCGGACACAATCGCTAAGCGACCATACGAACGCAAATGCTATCGAACTTTGGAAAGATCGTACTTCCATATTTAAACAGAGGTAGGATGGGCGCCTTAATCAATTTGAAGCGAGCATGAACTGGTAAGATATCAGCTGAGAGCCACAACATGCATAGATCTGCATATACGAGTATTCTAGTGATCTTCAAATTAATGTTATACCAGCATTTCACTCCGTCATTCAGAACTACTCCTGGACTAGTGACCTTATGTCACGAACGGTAAGGCGACACCATCCAGAACTACTGGCGTAATAGTAACCGCATCGAGGAAGCCTCCGTAGGATTTAATGCATTGCGACTTTCCGGTGTTTAGTAGAAGTGGGTTACTTTTCAACCCAGTGAATTTTATCCAAGTCGGAGTCCTCCAGAAGTCCGACTAGTCTGCTGAGATATATCTGTACATCATCGGTATATAGGTGGACCATCCTCAACGGACTCAAAATTGAACCCTGGGGCACCCCATAGTCGGGAAACAATGGATTGGACATTGCATACTTAGTCTTAACGCCTGACAAAAATTCTCTTATTATATGTAGACACTGCAGAAGTGCTAAAATTGAAGAGAACGGTTAATTTTTGAAGTAGGATACGGTGGTCCACGCTATCACCGTTGAAAAGTCCAATAAGCTACACACAAAAACATTGTATTATGCATATAGTATAAAAATATTTTTAATTTGTTTAAATTTAAACTTCACTTAGACCACTTTCATAATCACCGGCACATATGTATGTTTGTATTTCTTTTTTAATAGTCCTCTTTTATACTTTTTCCCTTTTTTGTAAGGTTAGGTGTAAACCCCCCGACAGAGGCCGAAGTTTCACCATAAGGGTTCTTTAGGTACAGAACCCTAAACATGAATTATTCTTGCGAACGTTTTCCGAAGAAGACTAAACCGTTTCCATCGGCCGGAAATAGTGTCACAGTATTTCAACAGTATTTTGCCAATATACCATATAGGATCGATTTCACGCAGAATTGATTAAAAGATTCCCATTTGGAGAAAAATAGTGCTGTTGCATCACGATAATGCCCCGGCTCACTCGTCTGTAATATCAGTGACCAAATTGGTTGAATTGCGTTACGAGCAACTCCCTTTTCATTCTCCAGTTTTTGCCCCTGCCACTTTCTTCTTTTGTCAAATATACAAAACAATGGCTCAGTGAAAAAATATTTCCATCTTAGTTGCAGAATTGCAGGTATTGTATTTTTTTTAAAAATCCTTCATTTCAAAGTCCCTAACTTATTTTGATTTATTTAATTCAGGCTACCGATTACAAATCTTACAGACTAGGGATGTACAAATATGCATATAGATGTAGTAAACGATATAAAAAATTTATAATCTAGCTACTAACGCAAGCATATTGTTCTTAAATTCACTTCTCGACATGTCAAATTCAAAAAATCACAATTTTTATTAAATAAGTAAATAGAATGATTTATAACATTAAAGCTACTATAACTATTCTTACATAAAGGTCGATACAGTAAATTTCTTTTACGCATATTTAAAAAGGATACATGAATCCCTATTAGACCCAGGAGCTCAGGACACCTTATGTGAGACGTTAAGATGTCTCTGATAAAAAGAACACGACTACAGATGCGCCTTTGATTTTGTTTGTGTAAACCCAGCAACAAACATCTGGTTTCATATGATGGAATATCATTCAGAATCTGCAGACAACTAAATTTACGGAACAAAAATCTCGTGTAATATCTTTGAACAGATTCAATCCTATTGATATGGAGACCAAATCGCTGAGGCGTATTCTAATGTCGATCTAACCATAGACGTATAGAGTAATATTAACGATGTTGGATTGCGAAAATCCGTAGTATTTTGCTTTATAAAACCCATCATTTTAAACGCCTTACAAACTATCGTATCAATATGCTTAGTAAAAGTAAGTTTTTCGTCAATTGTAACTCCCAGATTTCTAAATGCCGTCACTCTTGATGTAGAGAGATTCTGAATCTTATAGTCCCATATTATTGGCTCTTTACACCTATAGAATGTCATAACTTTGTATTTAGATATATTTAATAAAAGCCTATTATATAAACAGCATTGATGCAATTTGTCGAGGTCGCTTTGTAAAAGTTGACAGCATGACGCAGAGCGAATATTTGTGTAGAGTTTGAGATCATCAGCGTAAAGCAGGCATTTGGTATGAGAAATTATTGGAACAATGTCATTGATAAATAGTAAGAAGAGCAGCGGCCCAAGATGACAGCCCTGGGGAACGCCTGATGTTGCATGAATTATTTTTGAACGTGTATCTCCGATCTTGACAAACTGCGTGCGTCTACATAAATAGGAACTTATCCATTTTAGAAGGGGACCATCCCTTCCAAAAGCCTTGAGTTTCGATATTAAGGTAGGAATGTCCACTTTATCAAAAGCCTTTGAAAAATCTGTGTATATCACATCTACACAATTTCCATTCTCCAAAGCATCAATAGAAAAATGAGTAACTATAGAGCCAAATTTGACGTCGTCGAAATATTCCCGGAAGAAAACCATCAGTATCGTTTTTCTTTCATACTGTAGAGGTTGCATTCTGTATCGCACATTCGGAACACGAAAGTCAATCGTATTCTTATTAGTCAGCTACGTATCAACTTTCATATTTTAGTAATAACACACTATACAGTTTGAGTAGAGCGTATGAATAAAGCTTTGTTCTGCATTCATAGTAAATATTCAATCTAATCTAATTTTATAACAATGACTTCGGCAGAAACCCGGTCAATTGGCTGTGCTGACTATGCAAATTTCAAATGACTGAAATAATATTGAACATCCATCCGCCCCGTTCAAGGAAACTGAACGTACCAATCTACGAGTTTTTCACGGTATAATGAAAAATGAAAAACAATGTAAAAAACGGCAATTTGTAGCAATCACACCATTGACATGGAATATTCCCAGAAGGCTAGAAAGGCTTTATCTCCCCAGGGCAGTATACGGCAAATATGTCGCCGGAACGCTGACGCCTTACTGGTCAGTTTTTAAATATCGTGGAAGACTAGAGATTACCATTATCAAGCAGAATAACTGCTGCTCTAGCATTCCGCAAAACAACACCAGCGCCGTCGTTATCACGTCGTCGGCTGTAAATTAATTCTTACACGTTTCAATTACGTAAATTTTTAGCTGATCTTTGATAGCACTCATATCTGGCTCCCATTTCGCATTTGGGCCGGGAAATTAATGCCCGAGGCTCGAACTCGAAAGGGCGGCTGCTATCGCCCACTTCGATCTCGCGAGAGAATTTCAGCAAGTCATTGTGCACTTTAGTTAGGGAATTGCGCACTCTCTAGCTCTCGCGGCGCGATCGAAAGTGGCTTAACTAATTACAGTGCCTCTGCTGCAGGTGCTACTGTCTGGACGCAATCGATACCTTTATCTAGCGATAGTCGATAACTGAGCTTGATTAGAGTGATCCCATTTTATTTTTGGAGCTTTATACCTACCCAAAAGGTGATACTCGTTTCGATAAGGTCTGATTGTCTTTCCCTTTCCTTGGCGTTTCCGTTTGGAGATGTCGATCTATTGTTTGGGGACAATTGTTTGCACATTATGTGATATGCCGCAAACACTTCCTTCATCCCCTGGCATATTTAGCTCAACGAAAGGAAAATGATGGTTTCTCAAAAAAAGGGAAAAAACCCGCAGATTATTACGCGTACCTACTAGCAACTTTTACACATCTTATCTGCCCCCTTTTACGAGTTTTGTCCACCTATTGGTCGGTTTTGCGACTCAAGAATCCCGATTAAATAAAAATGTTCCATTAATAAAAATGAGTCACTAAAAACAAGATTATTGGCATGAGAACGCAATAGCGGTATCTTTTTGGTAGGAAATATAAACACGGCGATTATTACTCGAGAACTGATTGAAAATTGAGTCAAAAAATGCACCAAACGTATGCGATAATTACGACAGACACGTATTCGCTGAAGCTAAATAAAACAAGTAAAGTACGTTGTTAGCAGGTCGTTACATAGGAAATGTCCGATTATATTTTGTCTAGAAAATTATACAGCGAAATTTCAGATAACTTAAATTAAATTTTTCAAAATATGTCCGTTCGCGTTAATGAACTTTCTCCATCCTAATTGAAAAACACGGGCCTCTTTTTTTTAGATTTCGATTTTATAGGACATAAACTTTGTAAAGGCGACCCGGGTATGATAGCACTTATTCCGTAGGAAAGGTCTAAAATTCGAAAAAAGCTAAAAACCTCTTGAAGAAAGATCTACTGAGAAAGGAGGGCAAGGCAGAGATTCGTGACGCAATTGTAACGTGCCATATGTGACCTCGAATTATCATGCAAGAGAATTAGACCGTGTCCATGCCCATAGCGGGCAGTTTTTGTCGCAATAACTGATATATGATTTAAATTTTCCTGCAACACGAGCTAGCATTCATTGTTTCACTAGATGAGAAAGAAGAATAATGCTTTATATCTGCAGCAGTCGACCAAACTGTGACAATAATCTTATGAGAATGTAATGAGGTTTTCGTGCTTTAGTGACGTATTTCACCCGCATATAACCAAAGCATGCTGTTATCAGAAATCCGTTTTGGAGGGAACAATTGTTGAGTATCTACTCATGCCATATCTAATTAACAAGGAACAACACAGTTCTGTTCGTCGTAATTTTTAAGCCTTCATTTATTAGTGATTTGCGAGTCATCTTTCGAATTTTAGAGACACCACGTTTTACGAGTAAAGATTCTTTTGATTAACCTTCAAATCTCGTCCCTAAAATTCAAAATAGATATATAATATAATATATATTAATATAAATACATTGTTTTGTTTTTGGTTCACTACTGTAAAAGACAGACACCGAGCTGATTGCATAAGTGCTGTTTTTATATTCTTTTCACAGAAAAAAAAACCGGCCAAGTGCGAGTCGGGTCTCGCGCAATGACCGTTCCGAACCAATGCACTTTGATACTGAACACACTGGAACAAATATTATAAATGACTATGGACCAAGAGCCAGTGGCACTAAAAGCTCAATTAACTGAGTGTGATAGAACGTCGGTTCAAGCCTGGCTCGGACCATAATTATTGAGGTGCGCTTTTCCTGATAGCGTTTTGATGGTACTATGGTAGTCCCATCAGTTGGGATAGCTACTGCGTGCTAATCACCCAGCATAGCGAACATGAACGATTAAAGAAAATGAAGCAAAGCCTCGAAGTGGAGAGGCTTTGTGGAAGCCCTGTGTTTCTAACTGGAGTGAAATATGACATGCATATGTATGAAGAAAATTGTTTGCTTTGAACACTTCTAAATATAAAGTTAATTCAAATGGTATAAAAATAAACAGGACTTTAGAGTTAACAACTTTTAGGGTCCTATTTTACTTAGGAACAAGTGTTGTCCGACCAGTAAAAATGCACACAGATTGACTAATTTCTTGGTCGCTTTTATTCCTCTTTTACTGGTCACTAGTCAAACTTGTCACTTCGTAAAATAGGCCACACACATAATGCTGGGTGTCAAGGTCATATTTTTTTTCCAGAAAAGAGCTATTGGAGAAGAAAAGATTTTTACGAATTCGTTGTCCACAAAATAAAAATGTTCAGATCACGTCCCCAGTATCCTGGTAGATGCTTTTTATTTAGGTCTTATTTCTATACATAGTAGAAGAGATCTAACTGATATGTAAATACATATAATGTTCACTAGAGATCTGCTATATACCGGGTGTCCCAAAAGTCAGTTCACACTCTGGCTATTTTTGAAACGGTCAATGATATCAAAAATAGCCCAGACACCTGTTCGATTATTTAAAGGGGAAACATTTTTAAGGGGGGCCACTAGTGTGAAATTTCGAAAAAATCCATGATTGTTATTTGCATATTTCGATAGTGTATACCTTTAAAATTAGCATACTAAAATTTCAAGTACCTACATACATATCTCAAATAGTTTTTGAGTTACAGCCATCTGAAGAGCAGCCGCTAATCGGTTCGAAAGTTGCTTAAGGACCGTACCTATTGTTCAGGCTCTGTCAGCCAGGAAAGTCATTATAAAGGGATTCTGGTTTCTATTGTTGACCTTTTTATTCCGCAATACCGAATGAATGAATAGTTTAATAGGTGGGGGGTTTCGTGTACGTAGCTGCCAGTTACATGTTTTGGAGCTGCTAGAACCTGGCACATTTAAACGACTCATCTAGTAACTTAAACTTTAAACGCGTTTTTCTCGAAACTACATTGTTCAATTTTGCTGCTGTTATAACTCGAGGACAAATCATCCGATCGATTTGATTCTTATTGCAGCTTCTTTTATATATGTTTCTCCATTCCATGAACCTCCAGTTTTCCGATCAAATAAAAGATGTAATTTTGGCACGCCAAAAATCATCAAATTTTCGCGCAAAATTTGAAACTTTGTTTAAAAACTCCGCCATTTTAAATTTTTTTTATTCGATCGAGGGTCTTAGTACGGACAATACCTTCTAGTTTAATAAACTTTCTGGGTTTTTTGATTTCACGCACTGTGAAAGTCGCTATCACTGCAACAGTGGGGGGACTTTTTTTTTGGAACCTTGAGAGATTGCGAATAACTCGCCGAAAATAAATTTTTTGGCCAAAAATCGTATCATGTATTTACTATAATATATATCCACAAAACTATCCTTAAAACATTAAAACATTCAATGCAGTAGTTTTCTTTAAAAAAATTCAAAAATATCACCTTTTTTTCAGGCGGTCACATTAGTGGTCCCCCTTAAGGATGTCCTAACAGTCCAACAGAATTTTGACGTGAAAACGCTTTCTAACTCGGAATGTGTGGGAGCTGGCTCGGCATCTAAGTATAACGCAAATGGAAGTAATCTGTAATTTGAAATCCTTATATCCTGGAAACCATAACAGACATCGAAAAACTAATAGAATCTATAAACGGAGCATAAGACAGAAGTTCGAGAGTGAGTGAGAAAGACAGCAACTATGAAAAATAACAACTTCTGATTTAATCGTTCTGAATGCATATATGGTCGTGATCGAGTGCTCATTGGAAAAGTCTCGTAGAGTTCTTTCGAAATAAAAAAAATTTAGTTGGGGGGGCTTTTTTTTGTGTAATAGGTAATTTAAGGTGTGGAAGGGCAAATTTTAATCCATAGGATATCTTGTAAAAGGAAAATATTAAGACAGTAGACAAAAGTATAATACAAAGAACCGAAAAACCTATTACTGCACTCTAGAATAGAATTGAATAGGGCTGGAGCCCCACTTTTCAAAAATAATCGCGATTTTTTTGAATGCTGTAAAGATTTATGTGCTGATGTATTTTTTTTGTATTTTGTCAAGTAATTTAGGAGAAACGTGTAAGACCAAAACAGTAGAATGTCGCTTAAATCGGGTGAAATAATTGTGGAGATCTCTTTTCTGCAATTTATTTACTAATGTAAAATTTGCGTAGAAGTTTGCGTAGTTTGTAGAAACCTGAAATCAAGAAGAATTATGTGCGACTTCCTGTCGTAACCCGAAGAAGTTCTTCAGATGCAAATAAGCCATGGATATCTGACATTTCCCATATTTCATGCGATAAGCATCTGCAACTGCAATCTACGCTAACTTTCAAAAGGTTTAATCTCGCACGGGTCGAACTGGTTTCATATTTTTCTTGTTGTCATATTTCCTCCAAAATACAAACGTTGCGGAAAGACGAGCTGGATGAATTTGTAAAATTTCGCGGGAACTAATTGAATGCTTCTGTGAGAATCAAATTCTCGCTGAGGTGGAACGCTAAAGAAGCCTATCATCCGAGTGCTGTTGCATGAAGGTCAATCGAGCCTCAAGCAAGAGGAGCGCTAATCGCAGCCAATTTTCAATTTAATTAATGACCTGTGTGCGTAAAAAGACGAATTCAATCATTCTGAAGGGGGTATTGTCGCCAAGTTGTTCAAGCGATCCATTCAAAGGTGCTCGTGAGTCGTGATAAAGATATACACTGCCGCGCCGTTTGCCGAAATGCGCGCCGCACGCCGGAAGATAAGGCACTTTTTACTTGCACAATTGAGCAACCGCCCCATTGTTGGGAAGGTATGAAGCGTTATCTGTCCCTAAATTGGTTTCACGTTGAGCGGTGACCACACTTGCCCTCTGGCTGAATTAATCACGCTCGAGACTCCTTTCAGGCCCTCACCTCCGGGGTCAACATGTGAGGTCATAAATAAAATTCAAGTAACTAGCGGAAAGCACGGGCTGGCCGGCTCCGTGTACCGTAGGATCTTTGTGTGATTGCACCATCCGAGTTGGCGAGCGGGACAGACGCACTTCAGGGCCGCGACGAAAGGGTTCGGGAGAGATTCAGTCGGAGGTCTATCAACTGTTAACAATTGGCCATAAATTCACTTTCATTTGCCCACACGGGCACTTAACGGCTGAACAAACAGCGTTCCGAGTCGGGCCGCACGGTCCAGCGGACACGGAGCCTGGATCGCGGATAAGTGTTCCGATATGCCACGGACGAGGGCCGTGCAGCCACATTCGATTAATGCTGATTAGGGCCTCCATTGGGTGCAGACACGTGAATTGATCTATGATGTCTTCCGAGGCTTTCCTTCTCACAGAATAGCACCTAATAAAATTAGCCATAAAGCGCCATTACCTCAGCTTTTGACAAGACTACGAAGTGGTGTCGTAAGAGGCCCCATTAGGATTTTCTTCGGAGCCGAGGTCTCCCTCTACCTGGACCTGCTGCGGCCAAACTTTGGGTCGCGTTTTTTGAATAGTGAAAAAGGGCTTCAGGTTTACATTCCTACCTGCTTTTTGAAAAATAGCTTGGCGGAATGCTAACATTTCTTTGAAGCCCAGACCTCGAAACTTAAGTCCAAGAAGGACCCATAATTATAGACCCGATCTACTTAATAATACCAAACATTGTCAACCGTTTTCCTAGAAAAACATTTTGTGAATTAACCAAAGTTATATTTTAGGGTACCGAAGCCGAGCTCCATTCGCGGAAAAGAAGTGAGAGACCCAAATTACATTGACCTTTGAATCCTAATACATACGTATGTAGGTAGCTCCAAGGCTCGAAAAAATATACGCAAGCTCTTTTTTTAGGCATTTACATATTATGTTACGAGTGAAGCGAACTGGGAATGGGAGGAATGCTTCAATCGAAATTAAACCGATTTTACATCGGGATGTCTCAATATTTCCCACGATGTTTCTTCTTTCCACAAAAGGTATTGTGTTAATTAAATGTGTATAACTCAAAAAGACCTATAACTAGGCATACAAAAGAATCACACAAGTGATTTATCACATACAGTCTCATTGTAATGGTATCTTCGCAACGACGCGGCGGCGCCTAACTGTACTGCGTTTGACCTTACTTTAACGATCCTATTTATGCATTTTATTTATTGTAATCGATTATTTGTACAAAAGTTTTGTGATCTGTGCACATCACTTATTCACCTGAAAATATCTGATCGAATCTTAAAAAAATTTCAATTGCCGTTTGGGAGACGCCATTCCTGGTATACCTTTGAAGTTTAAAATTTTGGGTTTTCATCATGTGATTCGCCATATTGAGTTTTGAAATTACGCTAAATTTGAAACTAGTGGCTCTTAATTTTTCTTTTGTAGGTGTCAGGATAGCTTAAAACACAACTGCTCTGTACGACTGGTTTATTCAGAAGCAAGAAAAACCGCTCAAGCTCTGCTCTTACGATAACGTAGATATAAAGGGTGTTTTTTTAGGAGGTTTGTTTTTCCGATAGATGTCGTTTTATTTTATGGCAGTTGTTTTGACAGCTTAAAGTGGCATTTCTACTCAGTATTGTTTGGCAAATCATTATGAATAGGTTAACTCCAGAACAACGTTTTCAAATCGTGGAAATTTATTTTCAAAATCAGTGTTCAATTAAAAATGTTTATAGAGCACTTCGTGAATTTTATGGTGCACATAATCGTCCGTCAGAGACCACCATAAAGAACGTAATTACCAAATTTCGGTCTACATTCACTCTTTTGGATGCCAAGCCACCGACAAGAATGAGAAGAGTTCGTACAGAAGAAAATATTGCTGTCGTTGAGGCCAGTGTCGAAGAAAACGACAATTTATCGATTCGTCGTCGTGCTCAGCAAATTGGACTTTGTCCATCGACTTTATGGAAAATTTTACGTAAAGATTTGGGTTTGGTGCCATACAAAATTCAATTGGTGCAAGAATTAAAGCCACACGACCATCGTTTGCGCCGTGAATTCAGTGATTGGTCGTTAAATCAATTGAACGAAGATCCATTTTTTTACCGTAAAATTCTCTTCAGTGATGAGGCGCATTTTTGGTTAAATGGATACGTCAACAAGCAAAATTGTCGCATTTGGAGCAAAGATAATCCACACGCCGTTCAAGAATTACCAATGCATCCTGATAAATGTACTGTTTGGTGCAGTCTATGGGCTGGTGGGATCATCGGTCCATATTTCTTTAAAAATGAGGAAGGACGACGCGTTTCCGTGAATGGAAATCGATACAGAACCATGATCAATGAGTTTTTGTTGCCAAATCTTGAAGATATGGATATGGATGAAATGTGGATTCAACAAGATGGTGCCACTTGCCATACAGCACGTGAAACAATCGACTTATTGAAAGAAACTTTCAACGACAACATTATTTCGAGAAATGGTCCGGTGAATTGGCCTCCGCGTTCGTGCGATTTGACGCCACTCGATTACTTTTTGTGGGGATACGTGAAGTCATTGGTTTATGTGGATAAACCTCAATCGATTGATGCTTTGGAAACCAATATTCAACGTGTCATTGCTGACATACGCCTCCAAATGCTTGAAAAAGTGGTCGAAAATTGGACCTCCAGAATGACATTTGTGAAAAATAGTCGTGGTGGCCATATGCCAGAAATTGTGTTTAAATGTTAAATGCCAAAAAATTATCTACCAAATAAAAAAAAAATTTTGGTCATTTCATAATTTTATATGTGTTTTATTCAAAAAAAAAATCGGCAACCTCTTAAAAAAACACCCATTACATGTCTGTCTAGTCTCTGTATATATAAGCGAGAGCACTTACATTCTAAGTTCACTTAGATCAGTTACCAAGTAAATAGTGACCAAACCGCGATGTGTAGTGAGAATAGGTGAGTGTTATAAGGTGAGTATGAATTTTGATTTTAGATATATTCTAATGATTTCTTTTATTTTCAGGCATTTAACCAGATTGACTACACTTTGTATTCATTTTCATTCAAAGTTCTTGAAGTTGAATTATTTCGGTCGCTTGACGCGTCATTTTGAATTTACAAATTTCGATAGTAGATTCGAAGCCAGCATCCTCCAATACACCCTAGCTTTGATTTTCATTGCAACTCGTTGAAGTTAAGAACTTTGGTAACCACTATGGATCCGCCATTTTGAATTTTGGTAGATTTGAATTCTGTAACCCCAAGTCGTCATCATATTCAATTTAATTAAAATTGAGAAATTTCGGTCGCCATATTGGATCCGCCATTTTGAATTAGGAAATTTCGATGGCAGATTCAAAATAAGCGACCCCGAAAACAGGAATGGAATTATGTATTTTGTTTTGAGTTTATTCGAAACAAATTCAATAGCTGAATTCCATGCAAAATTTTTATAGGGATCCTATACGTGAAATTCAAACATTTCAAGTCGCTTCGACTAATCTCGGAACAAGATACATAATTCCACCCCAGTAGTTGTCTATGTGTAGAGTAAGGCAATTTTTAATAATAATAATAATAATAATTCTTTATTTAGCTGGTTTGCTATACTCCATGATTGAATCAACGTACACTAGTTTCATTCTTAATTTTGAATTTTACGGTTCTGTACCTCAAAAAGAAAATAATGAAAGTAAAATAAATACATTTAAAAAGCAAAGTCTGATTAACTTTGAAGAACGAAAACCTTAACCACCTAGGACTAGAGTACTCGTCAAAACAAATCAAATGAGCCGAAACTTGAGGAGGTTGCATTATTTTATTATTAGTAGAGTTCCTATGACCACCTTCCTGCTCCATCACCAGATCAGCTCAGTGTTGTGCCATAATATTGCATTGTCATCAGATTTACAGATGTATGCAATTTCAGATGAATCGAACGAAAGGAAGGAGTCAAAATCAACTTGTAAGATTTTAGGAGGCACAGGCGGGCGAAGTTAAATGAAAGCTTGTAAGTTATGTTGTTTAATATGCGACCAATATATGAGCTCCTTCTCATTTCTTTTCTATTTTGTTTGTTACAATCAGCCAAATTTATTTTTAAAATTACAATTGCTTAAGGGTGTTGCAAGACTATGATGAAATAAAAGGATATTAGGTATTATCAAATCTCCTTTCTGTATACGAATATATCGAATTCAGTTTGTTTTCAACTATGGATATATGTAGTTGTGTCTAGGAAGTTAGGGAAATTTATCACCAAATTTTACCGTCAATTTTGTTATTGTCCAGTGTATTTAAAATATTGCATGAATTCAAACTTGTTTTAGTGTTCATCATGGGTGGATTCAAAAATGTCAAATCTTTTACGCAAAAAAGCATAGGCGCAATAAAAATAAAGGGGTAATCACGCTTTGGTGCAAATGGGGCTTGCATCGTTGCAAACGGTGCAAAAGTGCATAACAAAATCGGTTGCCATAGAAATAACTATGAAATTTTACACTCGATGTAAGATTGCAAGGCCTATTTGCACCAAAGCGTGAATACCCCTTAAATTTAAAAGAGCATTTGATATGTAAGCCGAACTTTATAGAACACATGATTTAAGTCAGACAAAATTTTATACGTTTTTAAATCCACTTGCATGCGTGCAAGTTTGAATTCATGCAAACGCACTATCGTTCAAAAGAAGGGCGCCCGAGTAGAAGAAGGAATCCTCTATTTGGTCCATGGAAAACTCTGCTAGGAGTTGATGGTTAGGTCAACTCTTGGCAAAACCGTTCATATTTTGGTAAAAAAAATTGCGCCTTAAAGGCGCTACATATACGTTACCTTTATTTTCTGATAAGAATTATGTGCCCTCAAATTTGAGTCTCAAAATAAAGTGGAGAGAAGGTATTCGAGGCTGACAAGGGCAAGAGAACGAGCGTGAATGAAACAGCATTGTATTTTCATATAAAATTTTCTTTAATAAAGTATGAAAAAAATATTCATATTTCAGTGTTTTATCATTTGCATTTAAATAAACAAGGGTATAATATAATAGCAATAATAATAGTTAAATAATCGTAGCGTAGTACAAAATATTGGAAATAAATTACAAACGAGAGAAACTGAATGCGTAGTATAATAAGTCTACCCCAATTACAAAATTAAATATTTACGTCTATGTAGAAAATAATTTATTAAATACGTAAAAATATAATAAGGTATACAATTAGTCAATTCAATGCAATGGTTACTCTGTGGATTACAGCAGTTGTTTCACATGTTTCTTTGAGGGGTGGCGAACTTAGCATTTCCATTTTGTCCAATATGTTCTACCGCATGTGCGGTGTATATGTTTCAAAATACGAATTTAGCAAGATATGGTAATGCGTCGTAATACAGTAAATATATAGTCCGCTTAGTTTAATGGAAGATTTTTGAACTTTTGTTGCAAGATCCCCTTTCTCTGCAGTTTGCTATAGGATCTTTGTTTTTCATCATTATAGTAAAAGAACAAAAATTAAAGCATTTTCCAGATGTGCTAAGAGCTAAAGTACAGACATTCAAGGGATTATATAATTCACAATTTTTCAGAGGTTTTCAAAACAAATTAGAAGTGAGCCTACAACTAGTGGAAGATATATGACTTGCGCTTACTCCAACATTCTCTCTAGTGTCTCCATTAAAAGTAAATGAACTTCACACACAGCACTATTAAAAATATTCCTGATCTTTCTTCATTACTTTAAATATTTATTAAATAATTTACAGGATTATAAATAAAGAAGTATATAAATTATCCATGATTGCTTTATACATAAGTTATATTTACTTCAGTGTTTTTGTAAGTTTTCGGCGTTTGCGCTTCAGTATGACTACGATTACTACAAAGTAAAACGAAGGGTAATTATAACGTAAAGGGTAGGGGCAATGTTGGTTATGTTCAGAACATAGCTTTCGGGTTATTTACATCCATTGCAGACAAGCAAGTACAATTCAGCCAGTCAATTGCCGTTACTAATTTAGTTGCTTCTTGTCTTTTTCTTTTCGAGGTGTCTACTTGCAACTCCAATAATCGCGAAGCTCTTTTCAAAAGTCTCGACCAAGAAAACGGGACTTCATGCAACTATTACACTTCTCATCGCACGACTTATAGTAGGGAAGCTTGTGTAAATATAATTTAATAAAAAGAAACGAGCTGAGAAATAAATAGTTAGAAAAGGCAATTTACAAAGCTCTAAAAGTACGTAATTGTATAAAATATATGACTTATGACATTCAATCTGCTTTTTTTCTTATCTTTTTTAGAAAAACGATCATCGGAAGACAGTACAAAGTTTTCATTATTTTCTTGAAAACGAAAGCTTTTTCATCTCATCTCGCTGTACACTTGTTTCTTTGTATAAATAGTAAATGGAATACGTAATGTATGTATAAAGTAAAAAACTTACAGTAGTTCATTCAGCGAATATTATTAAAAATTACAATTACAAAATAATAAGTTAAAAATAATAAGGCACATCGGAAATATTAATAATAATAGCGATCTTCGCAAAAATATCCATTCTAACCCTTCGAATAAAAATTTTTTATTACCCCAAACGACGATGAGTACTGAGTCTGAACAAGAAAAAGTCTTCGAGTTTGTTTACTTAATAACATTGAAATTGGTGTGAGGTGTGGGGTTCAATACTGATTTAAATAAGAGCTTTTTATATTTGTACCATTAATGAATAAAACAAAAATAAAAATATTTAAATTAATGAGGTATCTCGCCTCGACCGATTAATTTGAGAAACAATATTGGTAATTTTTTATACGGTAATGCGATTGATTCAATAAGAGGTGCATAAGTTAACGGCGCTATCAGCCATCAAAGATAAGAAAACATTTTTACATACCGAAGTCTTTATAAATAGATTTGAAAATTGGATTCAACTGAAATTATTTTTTTTCCCATTTAATTTTACAGACAGCGTTGTTGATCATCACCGCCAGGCATGTTATTGCTTTAGTAGACATTTTTCTTAGTATCTCAGCTTTAAAAATTTGTTTTTGTTAGTTGAGTCGAGCGATAAACGTTGTCGACTAGAGTGGACTACAGGCAATAACAACGTTGATAATGCGATAACAAATAAAAACTTTGCAGGTATCCACAATCGAAACGAGATACTACATACGAATCAAGAGGACTCGTTGAGGATTAGGAAAATATAAGTAATCACATTCAATGAAATGGTACAATTATATAAAATTCGGATTTAATAGTTTGAGTTGCAGATGTAGTAGGCGCAACAAATACGTCTTGGGTCATTTATTAACTCCTGTAGGGAATTTATACGATATTAAGCGTTAAACCACAATGTCCTATTACTTTTAATTTTTCCTCTAATCACGAGACCATCATTATATCAAAATGAAAACTCTGGAACGTCGCGAGAAAGAGTGTACACCTAAGAATAAATAAACCCAAGAAACACACTTTTACTACATCCAAAGAGGTTCTAAAATGCAATAAAAATTAATCTTGGGCAGAACTAATCTTGGAAACGTTATCGAAGTAAAGAATGTAAAATGAAATAATAAAAATATATAAAAAAAATATCCCAATACTCATCCCCCACTGAACCGCGAGCTATTATTATTAATATTCTTATAAGTTAACAACTAAAAAGCTAAATCAATCCGTAAATAAAAAATAAACGAAATTTCTTCCATCAAAATAAATATAAAAATAATTCATCACAAAATAACACATTTCATAGAAAGCTTAGAAATTCTGCAAAAGAGCACTTTTATATATCAAATCCCTTGCAGCGGGCAACCGAACAGACTCCTGCGCGAAAACTACTGATCTCTAACAAGCAGTTTCACAAAAAGACCGCTTACTTCTTAAGATTTTAATAGCGCTATTAGTAAAAAAATATTACAATTTTGCAGCTAACTAAAGTCGCAAACGGCCAAGAAAGGAGTCCAGCTGATAAATGGTTCTTCTTTCTTGCCCGTTTTACGTAGTTTTTCATCGTTTTTGCTTCAAAAAAAAAATTATGATTGAAAAATAGGGAAAAGGGAAGTGATTAGGTACAAACGTGCGGTTTCCCTTAGATCGTCAAGTTCGTGAAAGCTTCAACAGTGGAGCTAAGCCGATTGAAGACAGGTAAACGCGCTTCCTCACAGGTCATCTTGCTAACATTTCCCGCCGAGCTGGCAGCACTGTTATTGCTACTGACCGATGTAGGGGTCTGTGCGCCAACCAACGAGCCCTGAGATTGGGTCGGCGAATGTTTTCCATGTAAATGCCCTAGAGGCTGATTTTGTGACTGGTTAATGGGGGAAATTATTGCTGGTGGTGGGGATGGTGTCGTCACAGGCGACATTCCGCTGTGTGGACTAGCTGGAGGACTATTGAAGGTGAACGCCTGTGTAAAGACGGAGCTCGCCGGGCTCACCTGGTCTGCAAAAGGAAAGCTCGCCATCGAGTTTGTTGGGCTCAAAGATAGAGACCCAGTTGGTGATGCACGATCCGATCCTGTTGACATGCTCTGAGGTGGACTTAGGGGCAAGGGATGATGGTTGTTTTGTGCTTGAGCGGCTGCTGTGGCTGCCGCAACTGTTGCTTGAGTCAACCGGGTGTATCCGCCTGAGTTGACAGATCGTCCCTGAGAATGTCTGGCTTCATCAGCATTATGCACAAAATGACAGCGGGGTCCGTACGGGCAGAATCCGACGCTGTGGAATGTCCTGCAGAATTCGGTTTTATATTTTGGATGACGTTGTAGGTTGCGCAATTCGTGCACACCGTGGGCAAATTGACACTTCTCCCCGTATTTACATTCACCAGCTTCTTCAAAAGGGCGACACAATTCGGTCTTGTATCTGAAATAGGAAAGAAAGAAATTTTTATTAATAAACGTAGAAAATGGCAAAATAAAATGAAAAACAAGGAAAATCAAACTGCGTTCAAAAACTGCCGTCGATGACGAATATTGTTGTTTTAATTACAAAACAAAACATTAATAAAAGTGAAAAAAACATGCAACCATGCAACAAGATTTATTGGGAATCAAATTTGTGAAATAAAACGAAGAACAAGTCGATGTCGATATCTACAGTCAACTAAAAGGGTTATACCTACTGGAAAATTAGACTGACTGCTTAACTCATTAAAAATTAAAATGAGGAAGGCTGAATTACACTGCCGACAGCAAAAACCAAAATTTTGAATACAGTCCAAACCTGGATTAGGCAAGAGTCCCCATTTTCTTAATGACAACAAATGCAGACTTGCCCAATTATATGGAATTTAATCGATTATCGACAATAAAAAAGATCAGGGGACTTTAAATGACTTTTATCTTCTCATTGTCATTAACTTCAGCTAAATTACTTATTTAGAAAGATAAAAACAGACACCCACCTTGAAGTGTTAACCTGCGGCAAAGGTTCTGATTGTGTACGTTCCAACTTGCGATGTCCATTCAAATTCTCAATAAGGTTCATCAATGACACAACATTCCCATTTTGTGGATGAGATACAGCCCGAGACAACGCATTATGAATAAGAATTTTTTGCTGTTGCTCCTGTTGTTGCTGCTGTTGCTGTTGTGCGACAACGACCGCATTTATATGCTGTTGCAATAATGCAGGACTTGTGGCAACGGCAGAAGCATTCATATTCAGATTATTGTTGAGCAGGGTACTGTTGGCATTTGGTGTTGTTGTGCCATTAAGCTGTTGTTGTTGTTGTTGCAACAAATGATTGTTGATTGATGTTGTTCCCAGTTGTGTATTGCCGTTGGACAATATATTTTGCATGGATGACAATATCTGGGAGCTTGTTGTATTCCCATTGCTAAGGATGTTGTTTGTTGTATTGTTGTTTACCAAATTTGTTGAATTGTTGGTCGGTGATGACGCACCGTTGCCATTTTGTTGATAGTGTACTATCGATCGCGATGATGTTTGATTCTGAAAATTAAAAAAAAATAGTGTTATTACTTTTGGCCGTGTTTATAATTTAGCGGGGTATACCCTCTTGAGTTTTCTGTTCAAGTTCTTATTATTTTTGTTACATGAATACTTCTCAAGAGACTGATCTGTCTTATTAAAAAAATAATTAAAGGATTTGTCGCATAAGACAGTTGCAGCCATTGCAATCGCCTGTTGATTTGGTGTAACGTGGAAGTATCTTGGAATCACATTGTTTCCAAAGCCATCAATCTTCTTCCTAGAGAACATATTTACTGCCATTTTGGGATTGACTTTTGCAGAATTAATATATTAACCTAATTCTTGGTAATCTGAAATTGTAGAATACCACCACTGTAAAATTCGTGAAAAATGAAACAGCAGAACAGGAGAAACACTTTTAAAAAGCAGAAAGCACCGTCAAAAAGCAGAATTGCTAAAAATCACCACACACATGTTATAAACAGGTCTCAAATTATATGCACTTGACATAAAGCAAGTTCTTGTGGTTCTGCTTCTACCATTTTTATACAACTCAACACACATATCTTTAAAAACGTCGACTATGTTGCCGTGCAAGCGATATGAAGTCGTGTTTTGAAATCAGTTTCGCATATATTTGAAAGTGTTTCCCCACCTTATTAAGATATACATAAGATGAACATTTTCATGAAATCTATATTACGAGCACAATAGCGAAAAGACCCTTTAGTGGAGAAATCACATCATAATGAAAACATTTAACAGATATTATTACCACTTCTTCCACAGTTACCTTCACAAAATCCCTCTTCATACACTGCACACACAGTTTGTGGAAGCTATTGATTTTCTTGAGCAAAATAATTTTAGCTGTATATTTGCGATTTGGAGTTGTTTCGACCGAGTAAAACATTCAACTAAACTTATGACTTAGTTTATGGTAAAAACGTTAACAGCTAGAATATTATATTAAAAAAACGCCTGATCTCCAAATAAATATAAAAACGTAGAAATTACAAAAGTTTTAAAATCTATATAATAGATAATAAAAAACAAAAGATCACGGCGACCTATATCACATTGTCTAGGATTTTGATGGCTTTTGCTGCGCCTGTTGACATTTTTAAAAGTTTGTTACTTTTGTCAAAGTGAATTCGTTTTTGTGAAGTCGTTTTTAAAAGCAATTGATGAGATGAGCTCTCAAGCAAAAGTTAATTTTGTGTGACGCGACTTCTTGGTGTTGTTATTGCAATATTCAGATAGTTTTTTGACACATTCATCGCGTCGAACACATTTTGTGTCGTTTTCAACTAAAAATGATTAGCAGCCACATCCTAGATTAACATCTTTTACATGGGCACTCAACAGAATGAGTATAAATCACGTAGCATGCCCGGCATTAACCGGGAAGAATATTTCAAAAGAAGTGAAATCGTAGCTGATACCAACCCTTCATTTTATTTTAAAGACAACTGAAGCTGAATAGATAATTTCTTACTTACTCTGATTGATTTATGCCTGATAAGAAAATACCGATTTGAATCGGTGCGAAAATTACCAAAAAAAATATTATAAATTGTACCTTTAGAGGTATATATTTTTTTTTTCAAGGAAATTGAAACAAAATCGGCTGTCGACATGTTCGACTTTCTTACGAGAACATCACTTTTAGACAAATCCTATCTACTGATTAGATTATGACCCAAATTCCCAATCATAGCTACAGAAGTATTTCAAAAAAACCTCATCTTTGTTATTAGTAAAACACTAAACTACACCGCGATTAATATGAACATGACCCAAGAAATTAAAATGCATATAACGAAAGACAATGAATCGAAATTAGTACCTACATATGTACTTCGGTGCAGGCAGCAAGTCATAGCTAAGCCAATAAATAATAATAAAGCTTTACTCAGAGCTGCGCGCGCTGCAGGCCCGATGGAGTTGCAATTCTTTGGGGACACGGCAAAGCAATTTATTTGAATGCAACTATTCATTTAACGGCCATGGTATGTTGTGCGGAATTAAGTTCTGCGATACACACTTCGCACTATGTGGACGCGGAAAATGGAGTTTGCAATTAAAGTCTTACTTCGCGCTTTGGCTAGTTGTAAAACTTGAAAAGCTTAATGGTAGCGACTGTAAAAGATCACTTGGAAATAATTATTTTATTTATTTACATACAATTTACCCAAGGGCAAGCGTGTAAACTTAAAACCGGCCGTAAAAGCCGAGTATGCGTAGGCTTGAAATAAATGGGTTTTAAACGTAACCGAACCATGGTGTGGCAATAAGCAGCTGGCAAGACAAAGAACGCGCCAGAAAAGTGGTGTCGCCGCTAAATGCTCACCGTCTAAAAATAGTTGCGCGCACCGTTCAAGTGGAGAAAGAATAATCATTGAATAATTAACCTTCGGCCGCATGCACTGTGCTCGCTGGAAATACGTTGATAAATCGATATTGGAAGTGATTTTAAATAAACGCGCTAAACTGAAAAAAAATCACATTTTCAGCTGTGGTGCCTTATGCGTGTGATGTCGCATAGGCGATGAAGAAATTATACACAGGCCTATATCTGTACCGCTGCCCAACCCATTCAATTGAACAAAACAAAACACAGTGCAAAATTAAAACCTCTTTCTTTTTTCTCAGAGTTCGTGTCAGAATTGTAAATAAAGCACGACGACGTTCGTTAAATTGCGCTTGCCACACCTTTGTATCGCCACATCGAATGTAAATAAGGAGACGCGATTATAAGGAAAAAAAGGAGCGTGAATAGACGATAAATTTTATTAAATGAAAGTGCATGTTCTGACGAACGAACTGCTAGTGAATGTTTACTTTTGATAAATTTATCAGTGAGGTTCGTTTGAGAAAATTAACTATCGCAAAGTATGCCAACTTTTGATAAGTTTGTAGGACAATGAATTCTTAGACGAGCTTATCGGTGTCGTGATCCATTGTTTGCTCACCGCAAATAAAATACATTTAACTGCTACCACAAATGGAAACATTTCTTAATACATATGTCGATTTTTGTAGTTTCATGTAGATTTGAAACCGAAAATAAGTTTATCTTACAAAACCAAGAACCTCAAGAACCAATTCATCAACTTCATCAGTGTCGATACTTCGAAAATAGAAACATTTCATAATGTCGACTTACACGACGGAAGTTGTTGGTTTAAGTATTGAAAAATGATGGAAGCGACTAAAACGATTATATTAACATTTGCCCTCTCTCAGCTGCAAAGAATACATTGAGTCGGTTATAAAATAAGCGAACTCGAAGTCGATATCGACCGAATAAAAATGATCAAAATAAGTTTACGAAATTGTTTTCATTTCTTGTTTCATTTGAAATGTAAACAGGTGGAAGATTTTTCCAAAATTTTCCGGATAATTTTTTGTAAAATATGACGCAAGTCTAGACAAACAAAAATGTTAATAACCCGCAGTGTGAAGAAATGCACCTGTCTCATACGAGATGTCTTTTTATCGAAATTTTTGAAGAATCGACTCTGGAAGAGTTCTACAAGTTGGTTAACCTTTAATTGTAGTAGTGGGTCCAGTGGATCCAGGGTTGAATGCAAGACAAAAATTAATGGGGAAAAAATTACAAATAAAATTCATCTTAAGCAATTCACAAACAAACCATGCTCAACAGTTTATCAAACCCTGTCGACAAGTATGAGGCGACAATAAAAATGCTTCAAACTACTCGAATTTAACATATGAAACAAAATATAATATAATAAACGAAAGGAGACGATTCTTCCCGTCTTACAAAATATGAACGAAGATTTCTGTAGGGAAGTGACACTAACTGTTGGAATGCAAAGCGTTAAGGTCGTAAGACACGTTTTAAGGATATGAGCAGATAATAGAATAAAGCACGCATTTGCATAAACATTACGACTGTATTACTGAGGTAGCGAGATTACATTGATTCATAAAATAAGAATACCAGAAATAAGAGGCTTGATAAAAGATTACATTAGAAACTTCGAGATCGAGACTTTGCATATAAGCTGACGAAGGCACTTGAGCAGACATTTGATTAGACCTTTCATGACGCCGACTATAAATGTTATTGGATCGCAAAGAGGCCATAAAAGAATCAACAGAAAGAAGACCGCAGCCATGGTTTTTATAGATTATGACCCTTATCGTAAATTGCATGGGTTATATTGCTTACTGGTCATGCTTTTTTCTCTAATTCGCCCATATAATTGTACAAGAAGTGTAATCTTGTATTACCCGTTACTACGAATAGTTATGGTACTATAAATTCAGTAATGAATGTTAATAACTCGGTTGTGTCCGTAACTGGATTCCAAGGACAATATGATCCAAGCAATCCACGACTAATGGCCGTCATTATGAAAATTCATTTACTACTAATCAATTATACACAATTATAATTAATGACCAGAAATTGTCACAACTTTAATAATGTTCATGATGATCACATGTTTACGACTGTGTTGTCCATTTGTGGAGAAAACTGAGGTTAACATTTCTTGTACAAGGCAATGACTTATTCCATGTGGCAAAATATGTAAGAAAATTTGCATTATTGTAAACTCCACATATAGTCCTTGCAATCTATACATATACTCGTCAATATAAAGCAATTGAAGTGTCTGTCTGCGATTTCGAAAGAACTGCATTTTTCTAAGCTCATGTTACGATACCAATAAATGTTTTCCGGCTACCTTGGGCTCCAACGGGAAACATGAATTCAAATAAAAATTGAAAAATGTCCCAATAACGGGAAAAAAATATAAAAAGATAAAACCCCCAGAAAAATTCTAGTAAAAAAAATGTTCTGGGAAAAAAGTGTTTTCAACTATTACAATTATAAAACTCATGCAAAGATATTATCTTCCTATCTTACTACAAAAAATAGATGTTTTTTATCACTTTTTTTTACTCTTCCTATTTTGTAATTATAATCAATTTAACTTGCTCTTATTTATGAGTTGCTTAGCCACACCAAATAAATCAGAAGCGAGAATATAACGCATATTAAGTGAACTTTTTAGTCCAATTCATCATTAGACGTAAAAATCAAGAAAAAAATGATCAAGTCATAGTGTATAGCCAATCAACTAAGAAACTATCTTCACGCTATTTAATTCATAAAAATTTCCATCGTGCGACCACAGAACTATACACCGACCAAATCAACGGAACCCACCAAATCTCAGTCTCATCTTGTGTGTGATGCAACAACGTTTGTCGTTTATCAATAATTTATTATACCAGCCAAGAAAACCGCTTTTGAGAGTAACTCACTCCAAAAGAAAGTTTGTAATCATATACGTGCGTCATTATTGAAAAAGTCATTATCCCAGGGCATTACAAACGCGTGTGATGACCTCTCGAAATCGCAGGTTAATTGAATTTCTTCTCCTATCGACTCAACTGTATATAGGCAGGTAGGTGTATTGCACATTACTATACGCTTATTGAAATTGACTGAGTGAACAATTTTATTAATTATATTAAACACAACTGCCCAGATTAATGCAATATGCCTTGTCTTTCCTAGCAAACCATATTAGATAAATCACGCAATATCTCCATCCAATAAGTTCATCGTAAATTAACGTGCAAGTAAATTTTTGAAATTTTAGAAAAATGACTGACACAGACTTCGTCTAAATGGTGACCTCGTCTACATATTCGTCATTAGCAAACTTTATACAGCCGTTCAGAACTGTGTATGTTTTACGCCATACAAACATGTTCGTTTTACGTTTTTTAAGACCTTAATAAAATATTTTGTCCACAAAAGACAAAAGCAATCCATCCATCTTTCTCTGGTTGAGGTTGTCACCTCTACGACCCACTTAGCAGATGTGGATACCACATTTCACAGAAAGATGTGCAAATATTAAAGTTCTACTGTAAATACCGTCCCGGACGGAAATTACATACATTTCAATAATTCTTTGAAGCTTGTTGTTTAAATAGACATAGAGATGAAATCTTTCGCTTTGAAGAAAATTTACTGAAGACAAAAACAAGGCAATTTTTTGGTTGGAGATCTGGCGAAACGTTAAAGTTTGTTAGTGCAACTCATTTGTTTTCCCTAATTTTTACCGCTCCAGTAAGCACGAGGGATAAAAAATTTCAGTACAATAAATTAATTTCCTTTTCCATTTTAAAAATAGCTAAAAGATATACTACACATTTATTACGCATTATCACGACTCTTTCAAGTGTTTGCCTTTTTGTAAATTTTACTGTTTCAACAAGAACGTCTTGTTAAGTACACATAAGCCTATATAGTTGGGCACTAAACAGATAAACCACGAGACGTCGTCTGCTAATAGCATCCACAAGTCTCTTTTTCCGAGTTTACAGCTGTACTTACTTTTTCGTATTGTCTAGTGTTATGAGGCAGGCGTAATTACATACCCGTACAGATGCTTACACGAAGAAGAAACGAAGAAAACGTAGAGAAGTAATAAATTTAAAGGTAATACGCAAGATACCATAGAGCCACAAAGCATTAACATAAAATTACAAGGGTTTTATATCTTATCAAAGGCTTTCGAGCAATCATAATTTAAACAATTTCTTGATATGATAAGGCAATTATCGAATATTGTCCACTGTAGTAGATAAACGAGATGGCAAAACCCTGGAACGTGTTATTAACAGCCTCTTTTCTAATGTACTTAAACAAAAATATTGTTTCTAAGAGCCACAATAAATTTTATGAAAATATCGAAATATTTCAACGACAATGCCACACCACACAGCGCAGAGTTTAATGAAAAGAAACAAAATAAGTAATCAAGAGCCTCTTAAGTCCTTGGGATGCTCATTCAGACATTCAAAATAAACGTATAATTTAACGTATACGTAAGTAGAGTAAGAGCACATCGGCGACGCAGGGTGTACGTTTACTGAATGCTTGAATAACTTTGAATGTCACTGAATGGTTACAAGTGCAGTCCAAAGCAAATGCAATTAAAATGACTTTGGAAATATGCAACTAACGACCGCGGTAATTGTGCTCTTATTCGAAACCGACAAATATGAATCTGTAATGCAACAATGTAAGAAACTAGGCGGCAGTTTGTATGCTTTTATAAAACAAATTGCGTAATTCCATGTATCACTGATGTCGTTGCACATATGACTTTATCCCAGCGTTTGTGATTAGTCATTAATTTGTATAATAATTTATGTTTACAATATGTTACCAACTTAAAACACATTAATATCGCCAATAGACTATTAAAAATTTTTAAAAGAAAATATGCACCACGCTAAATGTGCAGTACCTAATTGTAGGTAATAGATAAGAGAAAGGAAATATGTTTTTGAAACTTACATATTATTTTGTAATAATAAATGACACACATTTGGGTGACGCATATTAGTAAAATGTGCGTGACAGGCTTTATCAGAACCAAATTTTTATTTTTTTCTTTGTTTCCAGATATTACAAAGTACGAGAAGACGGGAAATATGGCATTAATGGGGTAAATAAGTGCACAGTAATTGTTACAGATGTCATTGAATTAGTGCTGGTACTTTTTAAATAGAGCGTGAACGGTGTTCAAAAAGTAATGGTAATTGCTCAATACCATGATCAGGTTTTTTTTGTCTCGACAAGTATTTCGAAGACAAATATAGCCGGTAAAGTAATAAAAATATTCTAAGCCCAATTGAATATTTTTAGCGATCTTCATTAATTCATGATGATTTATTTCTTATACTTTAGATTATATTTACACGATCGAACTTTTGTTTAATTCTCGATTCCGCTTTGATTTTTATTGATTCCGCTTTGCCCTGTCTGTCCACTACCTTCACACTACATCTCGGGTTCTCATGCGACAAAAGTTCGATTGTGTAAATGGGGTCTTATGGAATTCTGAGGGCCATGGTTATGACTCCAATTTTTGCAGGTCTGTGATATGTTATTCCTTAATTGTGTGTGCATGTTATATGTAAAATTAAATGAAAACACTTAATTGTATCGTACAATTTTTAACCCAGTCTTAGTAAATAAAAAATATTTGATAACTGCCATTACAGATTTTTTTCTTTCTTCCATCTTCTTGTAAAGCATATTTAATCATGTAGTCAAGGGAAACAGTTAAATTAAAATAAATTTCCTATAGAAATCGGCTCTAGGAAGAATTTTTTACAATTACTCACAAGTCACAAAGAACTGCCAATAGGGTCAAATGTCGCGATTACACCATTTGATCTTCCAGGAAGTGAAGATTATCAAATTGTGAGAAGCCATTGAACGTTTATCAATCAATCTCTTACAAGCTGCTGGTACAAAATCAAACAAAGGTTCATTAGCTTTTGACATTTTCATTCTCATTTAAAACCCCCCGATAAGCATATGCGAGTATGCAAAAAAAAACTCAAATCTAATTCTGCTCAGGACATTGTGACTAAGCTTTGAAATGTCAGCAAGTTCAGCACGCATATTGATAAAGTGCTTACCAACTGCGAATAATGAAATGCAAATTTGAAATTATTTGCTGTAATGAGAGCCTCAACGCCATTATGTGGAAAACATTTTTTAACTGGATTAAATAGTATACAATAACATAAAAAATTCCACAAAATAACAAAAAAGAAAACAACAGAGAAAATTCGGTTTCGGTTGAAATTAAGAAAAAATCACTAAGGTAAGGTTCGAATATTTATTTGTTTTGAAGTTCTGAAAATCTATTTGACCAATGACAATCAAATTTACACATATGTATAAAATGCTCATTTGTACTAAAATCAAGTCAAAATGTTTACTTTTATTAATTTTACAGTCCTTTATAATCAAAAATTGAAATAACCGAAACCCATTCTGAAAAACAGAGCAATTTTTTTATATACATATATACAGTGACGTGCTTTATAGTTTTAATTGTGTACATGGTAATTTAAAGCGTGGTTTGCAGGACGCCATACATTTTGTTCTCCATCAGATCCCAGCCTGTTAATATTGCTGAGTACTTAATTAAGACTTTTTTGGGATTACATGCCACGACATGGCATAGGTTCTATAACAATAATTGAGGGAAATATGGATCAATTTATGCATTTAGATATATTAAAAAACACAATGGAGCAATACGCAGACGAGAATTTCCCAGTAACATGGACCTTTATGCAAGATAACGACCATAAACATGCAGCTAGATCTGTGAAGAATTGGTTGTGTCTTCAAAAAATGAAGGTATTGGATTGCCCACTACAAAGTCCGCACCTAAATCCCATCGAGCACTTATGGAACGATGTCGATAAAGAAATTAGAAAAAATTTGAAATTACTTTTTGAAAGTATCAAGCGCACATGGGTATCGCGAGGACTTGGTCCACAGTATGCCAGGAAGATGCGTTGTTGTCATAAGAAAGAAATTATGCCCAAAAAAAAAATTGAAAAGTATTAAATTAAATCGGACTATTTGGACAGAACTTTGCTAATTAGTTGCGTGTGAAAATTTAATTCTGTTTACAATTATTTAATTATTAATTTTTGTTTCTACACCTCTCAAATATTATCATACACGAACGGTACATAAACTTTCAAAATCACCACACGAGAAGCAAAAACAAAAACCTTCTGATTCGAAGCATCAAAAAATCTTTCGAAACATTTCATTTCCTAATATTATGCACCGTAGAAGACCGTGCTACCTTTCGCCGATTTGCACACAAGAAACTAACGAAATTGGCAAATTTCAAAAGGAGTTGAAATATTGTAATAAAACATATGTGAGCCGTTCGAACAGGAAAATTTTACTTTTGATTTTAGTTGCAACTTTTTTAGACAAATCGACTTGTAAAACTAACTAGGCAAGTAGTATTATACTCGTATGTTCACCTTGCAGTTTTAACTGCCTTCAGAAGAAATAAATAAAAAAATCACTGAAGTTGAATGCTGCAGCCGTGAAGAACATACTTTTATACGTACCGATTGCGACAGGGACACCGTTCAATGGAAATTGTATAATAACCGCACGATCTTACTACTTTTCATTTTATGGTTCTTCGCAGTGGTTGCTTTTGTTCCAAAGATTTCCTATAAGGAAGCGATGAAAAATGCGATTCCCAGCCATTTGAGGGGATAAAAGTAAAAACAAAGTGAAATAGTTTTAGTGGCAAGAAAAAAACCGATCTGTAAGATTTTAATTTTCAATTTCGCTGACGACTACAGGTAAACAGGAAAGACGTGGTACAAGAGACAAGAAGACAAAAACTGGTTTTGATCAAAAGGGGCCTTAAATGGACGCAACACGCACTCTCATCGTTGCTGTTGCCGCTGTCATCACCATCATCATCATCGGCGTCACGATCTCTGAGAAACCACATAAGAAACAAACTTGAGGCTGTGAAGGCAACATTACAGTCGAGCAGTCCACCGCCGAAGCCTATCGAAAAAGACTTACCCTAGATAGAATGTCTTGCCATTATTGGCGGTCACATGGTTTATAGCTATCCATCTGCGAATACCGCAATGGTTCTTTAGTAAGACGACCGAGAGAAAAATAATCACGGCGCAACAATGTAACATTGTACAGCCTCATTGTCGTCATCGATCGCCCAGAGCCACTATCTCAACCACGGGTTCCTAATCACACCATCAGGCGTTGTCTTGTAATTTAACATTTAATGCCAGTCGTGGAGACGGCAGACGAGTAGGTAAATAAGGCATAATCGCATGGCAGCGACTAGATATGGTTGGATAAGCAACGGCAAGAAGCGCAGACAAGAAAAACATTACAAACAAAAAATGTTAAAGTTTCACTTTCAAAACTCCAAATCGAGCAACTGGTCGGATCACATTGTAACGTCTTTGGATGGATGACTGCCCAGCGACTCCGGGAAAAAAATCCATCATCGCCAGCGGCAGCAGCACCGTGAAGAAGCACGAAGCAAACCATCTTGAGCGGTCTACTCGAGACTATATACAAGGAAGTACCAAAAATAAGACGATTTCCAACTCAGGCAGTGGAGCAAGTAAAGTGTGGAGGTTACGACTCCTATTTTCGTATAATTTTCGCAAAAAGAGTAAAAAGACAGCACCGAACAGATAAATTGCTTATTTTTATGATGAGCATTAGGTGGCGCAAAAAAAGGTGTGTTGTTACACCTGGGCACTGAAGACGAACGAGCTCAGATAGTCGACACACAGCCGGAAGTCAGCAGAGGTGTTTGCATTTTGTTGTAGCGAAACAACTCCAGAGAATGCCTCATTTGGAAAATATAATAAAAAGAAAATGTTTCGTCTAGCCTTTTGCAGGCTTTTGTAATTCGAAGATGTTCGTTTGCAAAACGACGGCGGCTGTAATCGCGCACCGCTCGCAATGTTGGCAGAAAATGAGACAAAAAAGAGTAAAATAAGACAAAGTAGTTGAAAATGAACACTAGCCAACCGCCTGAGTGCAATCAGTTTGATTTTTCGAGCTGGAAGTAAAAACCACGGACTTTGGGCACTAGAAATACACTCAAACACACGCTCACTCACCGCTCATACAGCATACTCCACCAGCTGAGTGGGAAATTATGAACATTTTGCAATTTAGCAAAAGTCAAAAAGCCGGAAAATAAGCCATTGGGGATATTTTTTAATTTTTTATAGCGATCGTGAAATCAAAGGTTACAGAGAATAATTTGAGATGTGGAAGGGGGAAAAACTGGCCATACATGGCAGCCTGCGGCAGGGGATTAGAGATGTGGTGATAATGACGAGCGCTGGTCCAGCGACTTTAATGTAATTTTGCACCCAATAACGTGTAATTATTTTATAAACAACAACAGCGAGTATATGTAAATAAGAATGAGTCAAGGGAATGAGTAATTGCAGAGAGTTCAATTGGAAGATGGTTATCATCGTGAGCTCGTCCAGGTATTTGCGAGTGTATATGCAGCAGAGGTACGAACACTGTAATTTGATAATTCCCCATCAATCACGCGAAATTAAAATGATAAAATTACGTATCCGTTCACTCGATTTTCAGCGTCATTTTTCATTCAGTTAATCACAAAACAAAACCGAAAAGACAACTAAATGCACAGCAAGCGGTCTCAAATTCCTCTTTGTGTACATTTCGCCAGTGTCCACGTAAGGAATATCAAAGTTCTTACTAAGATTTAGTTATAGTAGGGTTAACAGAAATGTTGTGGGGGTTTTGTAGATTTTCATTGAATTCAATAGTCTTATTCATTTCTGTGTTTTATCGACAACATTTGCATAGCTCTTAAGTCGACAACTGTCCAAACAAAATACTGGGTTGGATCATTAAGCGAATGTACTTAGTGAGCAGCTGGATTTGAATCAAGCTTTTACGCAGCAACATTTTTCACAGATTAAGTAATATCACTCAGAGTGGAACTGATAAAAAAACAATTAAAAGAAAAGTGACCAAATTGGCCATGCGTGTAGCACTATGAATGTGTTATTTATGTATACGATGCAACCATGAGAGGGCTTTTTATGAAAGTAGTATTACATCATCGACAATCAAAAGTTTAAAAAACCAAACAATTGCTCGCAATCAGTTTAAAAATTAATTCACGATTATCGAATCTCTCTTCGATCTGTGCAGATCTGTGTGCAGCTTTTTTATTTGGTTATCGACTCTGGACTTAATTGCAGAGTTTAGATATTCTACTTAATTGTCTTAATTTGTACAAAACGGAATAACTCCAAATCGACTAAAAAATTGTCGTTCCCTCAAGATTTCTGTGATGTGACGTTCTTTTCTGTTTTGTCGTTTGAAATTTTGGAAACTAGTTGGTTTATAAAAAAAAAAAAAAAGGTTAAAAAGAGCCATACTACGATTGTTGATTTGATTCGACTCGTCATTAATTCTCTCAAAATTTTGCTTTGAAATTGAGCATTTACTAGACGAGTTGATTAAGTCGACAATCCGAAATTCCAATGCGCATTTCGTCGATTAAAATAAAGGGATCATTAGAACGACTAAAGTATATTTTTATGCGCGAAAACTATAAAAAATACACTAACTATCATATTAATCATTATGTCTGAGGAATTGTTTGCCTGTGCATATTAAACTAACGTTATTCTATAACATTTGTAACGAAAAGTTCATAAATTCGATCCATCGTGCAACTCCACGCACTTTATGAAGGGTAAAGAGAAGAATAAATAGATTTCCTTTTGCGTGAATTTGCTTTCAGCTTTATAAAAAAAAAGATACAGTAGACGGAAACATACAATAACAAGAAAAAAGAACGTTGGCATTTCCGTTGATTTGTAAGATTTTTGCCCGCAAATGAGAAAGCAAAAAACCACCATGCAGCACTGGTTTTATCACTATAGTCAAAACAATAGCGCAACAACCACTTGCCCAGGAAATTTATGTTTTTATGCATTTTCTTTACTGCGACAAGAAACCACAGACTATTTCTGCGTGAAATGATAATAGGCAGCAGTTCTGATAAGAAACTAAAATTATCGTGACGCACAAGCCCACCATTTCTCTGCAGTTCGGTCTGGTCTGGATCATGCATCATGCTTTTACTCCATTACCAGATTTGACTCACTTTATCTTGGTGTATTATTTTTCGCATACATCAGCCGCATCTAGAGGATGACAAGACGCCCTGGGGATCATGCAATTTATCTCTTTCGAGGTAACGCCTCCACGAAACTGAGTTGCTGGTGAGCTAAAAATGGTTCTAAATTAAGGCGGGTGGATAAAAAGTGCAACTCGTCTGTAGACTGGACGTCATAATTAATCGGGAGCACTCGCCACCTTACCTTCCCTCAAATTCTGTCTACGTGGACAGTTTCTTTAAATTTAGAATTAATGCGCTAACTGCTACTGCTGGTTTGGATGTTTTGACGTATCCGCGATATTTCGGGACAGGTCAGTAATCGAAGAGATATGTGCCCCTGAAGCAGTGGCACGGTGACGACATCGAATTGTTGTTTAATTAAAACGAGGAAAAAGCTTAAATGCGTTCAAGTGGAGTCGCAACAGAAAAGCAGCGCCATAATTGCATATGTACACATTTACTGAATCAAACTGCCTCGTAGTACTCGTAATACTCTTACGGCGGCACACTAGACTTATTAATTCAAAAGCATCCAATTAATTATAATTAATTTTGAGCCTTTCGTAGAATCGTCGATATTTCTGGTTATTCTGCAAGATAATCCGGGCTATTTCCATAACCGGTTCTCGATAATTTTATGTAAATTGAAGCAGGCGACTTTTCAATCTTTTATTAATTCATAGCTGCAGCGTGATATTAAAAGAAATATGGTGGCTGTATCTCACGGATGTTTTTGAGATGACATTTAAATACTTTCCACGTCACATTATAAGGTGTTTTTGCGCATCTCTAATTGTTAATTTACATTTATTGAAGCTTCAAAGACTGCTGAAACTACGACGAACCACTCAGAATAAATAGACAGATTGGCAAAGGTGCAAATGCAAGACATACTGAGGAGTAATGCAGACCAATTGATATTTTCCAACAGGTCAATGTTCTTCGGCAATCTGAATAATTTTTTTTCTCTCGCAAAGATTTCTATTTTTAAAAGTTCAGCAAAAAGTCCCCCCGTTGTAGGGCGGTCTCGTTGCATGAAGAAGAAAAACTTTTGCTTTGCGTGGGATACGTCGACCAAGACGACCGCTAATTTATGTGGTTGATGACTTATTCAATTTTCCGAGGTGCGTTTTCTTTGTTTACCGCAATTGAGCAACTGAAGGAATACACGTTAGTGCTTTTTACAAAAAAACACTGCAGTTGTGGAAGAAAGAAAATTTGCATTTTGGACGATTATACAATGACTGGTTTGCTCGATAACCTTTCTCCACCTTTTGGGATGTTTTTGTTATATCTTTTGTAAAAACTTGTCTTGAAAGTTTCCTCACTAATAACACATTGCCGTTGACGCAGTTCGATTTTATGGTAATTGCTAATGTTTTTCGGACCAAAAGAAATTTATCGTAAAAACAAATTAACGAAACTCCTGTTAGAAAGGTCGCCCAAAATTTATGTGAGATTATGAAGCGTTTCAAAATATTTCCAAACTTAAACGATTCATCATTGTGCGCTCTACCAAAGTGGTGCATTATGAAGACGTTTGGATTATTTTGTCTTCTACCTTCGTCGCAAATTCCTCATGGCTATAAATAATTCGACGTTAAAGTTTTGCTTAATCGAACAAAAAAAACAAATATGAGGTATTTCGTTCACTGATTTACTTTGGGAATAAATGAATAGTGTTCGAATAACAATTCGATTTGGAAAGCAATTTGATTCTGAGGGTTAAATATTTTAGTAGTTCTACGCCTAAGCTGTTTTTGTATACATAAATTCTACTTTCAACTAACGAGCTATTTTGTTTGAGTTTAGCCCACAGTTTCAAAATTATAAGACCAGATACATCAATATCCGTAAGATAGGTTATATCAAATCAAAACGCGCATTTTACATTAAGAATTGGATGACTAAACATACGCTTTATAATTAGCGAAATTATAAATACAGAAGATTTAGGCGTAAGGTGCAATGACCAAAGAACACGTGATAAGTCATAAACGAAGAAGAGGTAAATTTGACAGTCCTCAAAAGATAAGATGACGCAAGTAAACGTATAAAAGAAAAGATGACTGAGGTAACATGAGTGGTAGTGCCAACAAAGCATATTTAATTATTCGATGTAAATTTTTTTTTATTTGGATAGCGGCCAGATTATCAAATGATGCGTCAAACACGCGCCTCAATTAGGAAAACACTCACATTCACATTAGGGTGTTTTTAATCGTTCGGTCAGCATATAACGTAAAAATATACTGAAGTGACTAAGTAAACCCGAACAGAGCAAAGAGCTTATTCTAATGAGATTCTTGTTCGTTTTGTAGTTCTTTCGCCAAAATATCAAGTCAAGGCCGCATTTAACACGCGATGTGACATTTAAATAAGGAGACGACCAGAATAATATTAATGGCTGCACGTGCAACGCATAAGAGTACCTACATATATGTATATACCGACATTTAATGCTTAGAAAAAAATAATTAAGCGTGTCGAAAATGCGTAGTTTCGGTTGACGCTAGTAGTTTTCAGTTTTAATAGTTGCTATAGACTGTTTTAAATAACATTTTTATGTTTTTATAACTTTAGGCTATCATAGATTTAGACAATTTTAGACCGAAGCGATCTATGCTAAAATGTATGAAACGTAGAAACTCATGAAGATTGCTTTCGTTTTGAATACATGTGCGGGCAACTTTAAAAATATTTCTTTCTAATGAGCTAAAACGGAGAAGGCGTTGAAATTTAAATGAATGTCCATTCAAGTTATTTATGTATTTTGGTGGCGACGATTAAAATTTCGTACAAGCGGATTACTCCGATGATTTCTTAGAAACTGATCAATGCGTTGGATTTAAACGTGCATAAAAGGTATTAAGTAAAATATACTCATATTACTTTAAGTTAAAAGATACTTCTTTCGTAATATCTTTATTAAAATTTTTCTGTGTTTGAGCAAAGACAATTAAATAATTACAGCCACTTACAACTCCAATAACCCATATCTTGATTATTGATGCTCACCTAAAAAGAAAGAAAAGTATTATTAGTCTCGATTAACGTAATTTGATATTTTATAGTTACATATTTATTAGATATCTTAAGATCTACTATAAATTAAGTATTGTTACTATAAGTGCTAAATTGGAAGAAGAAAAAACTTAAGAAACTTAAGTCCAGAACCAGTGTAGGTGAACATTTTCCCAGCTCGACGTGATGACGAAATAAATAGCATTTCTGCTGTGCCTTAGGGCAACCACTTGTACCTTTTCTTTTATGAAATTACCGATTATTTCGTCGACTTTCGACTTTGCGCCCACAAATACTAATAAAAAAAAAGACAGGAAATGCGAGTTCAAAAACGCAGCGATGGCGCAGTGCTGCACAATTCAGCTTCAGAGACCACTATCCTGAATTGTGCAGAATTGCGGCATCGCCGCGTTTTCGAGCTCGCCCGAAATCTTAACGTGAATGCATAATAACCCTTTCGATAAAATCTTTTCGGCGGAGGCGCTGGTACAGATGCCACTGCTCTACGTTTAATTATTTTTTCTGCATATGGAACTAAATGGTTTGACTGCACCCAAAAATTTTATTGAGGATAAATTATCAAGCCGGTAATTAGTTTCAACAATAAAATAAATTATCTCCCCCAAAAGGCCACAAACAGAAAACTCGTAAAAGTGCTAAAAGCGAAAAAGAAAAGACCGATTAAAGAAACACCGTGTGCACTTCATGAAACTCTGCCTCTATGTACAGCGGTGAAAGTATTTTTATTTTGCTCTTTTTTTTTATATATATTTCTTCCAGTTCGCTTATTTTCTTGTATTCCGACTTAACGACAAAAAAGACAAAAAAAATCCAAATTTCCGCGCTCTTGGAGACAGACATTAGCTCCACACAGCCGGATAATTTTGAAGACCACTCGACGCCGACTTTTCAGATCTTTTTGCATGTATATTTCGCGATATGTACAAAATAAGCGTCCCAAGACAGGCAGATTGGAGGTGTCTTAAAAATCGCTTTCCATAAGAATGTCATCATTATTGCACGACTAAAATTCAAATTGTTTTTTATTACACCTCCCTTCTTCGATTTCTTCTTCTTGTCTGCATGCAGCTATAACAGCGTGGGCGGTTACTACAAGACAAGAAATGTGTTGGCTTTCCAGCCATGGTTTTTTCCACATTTTCCAAAACTGATAGATCTTGACAGAGGAGATTAGATAACCACGAGATAAATTATTGACTGCATCCGGGTATGCCAATAGAAATGAAATACTGGCGGAGTGTTTCGTTTCGCATTTCTTGGGAGTTTCTGGTTATCATTTCACAGTTGGGTGACACACAGATGTTATGGCGGAAAATCTCGAGAGGATGTTAAATTTTACGATCTTAATGACAATCTTCACTAAATCTTGTCCTGCCCATGCTACGTTGGTCTTAATCGTGATTTAAGGAATTTAAAGTTTTTTAAAGCAAAAGTGGATAACGATAAATGTTCAGTGTAGAATCATCAACACGCTTAAAACATAGCGATTGAACTTTAACCCCAATATGAAATAATTCGGATTGTTTGAGTACATCGAAAAATTCCAACAATATTTCGAGGACGTTGAATAATTTGAAATTCGTTGAATAATTCCTGGACATCGAATAATTCAAGCGCATTGATTAATTCGAACGATTTAGAAAAAAACAAGTGAAAAAAATCCATAAATTCCGAATCCGAATTTGAGTCTAATTTCAAATATGTAATTCGAATAAATCAAATAATTTGCATGAAATTGTGTAAAAAGCCTCAAATTTTCGGCACCACTGAAATGTAAACTTATAAGTCAGTGGCCAATGTCAACTTTGGACAAAGCCATAATTTTGAATTATTTGAATATCCGACTGAATTATTAGTACTTCAAATAGTTCGAATAATTTTACTGACCCTAATAATTCTAGTGATTTGAATATTTTAAATAAATGGAATTATTCACAGTACTCCGAATAATTCGATTATCGAAACGAATCGCATTATTCGATACTTGAGTTTGTCCAACTAAAATCTAAATTTATTACACTGTGTGTTGTCTATAACATTCTTCCGTTTGTGACATAAATTCCAAATATCTACGAGTTAATCGCCCCAGGAGTTCTATATTGACGTCATTCCTGTTCGCATCTAGTTCGACAAAGATGCAACAAGACCACATCGGCTAGTTTTCTTATTATATATCACCTTACATGACAGAGCATTAATTAAAAGACCACCAGGCTAATGCCGTTCATACCCAGAAGGCACAGTAAGAACCACCGAGCAGTGAAACTTCTCTCCTCTCTTATGACTTGAGAGATAATTAAAGTAATATTTTATCTGGACAAAGAATCCCGTGTTCCAGACTGGACTTAGACTGGATCTGCTCGCGGGTATCCATTAAAGTTACTCACTGTCCACCTACTTGAAAAATGATTTGCACTTTTCCAATTTGTTTCAATTACTTCCTTAAACGGTATATCGTTGGCGCGAGTCTCCTTGAAGCGGTTCGCGAGAAAAGACACTCTAAAAATTGGAAAAGTTATTTGTCTGAGTTGCGCCATTCCGGCCTGATCCAAACATACTATGTAGGGGGGACGACTGAAAAGAACTCCCGGGTGTTATGCTTATGCAGCCGTGAAGCATAGCCGTACGCGAGCACCGTGGCGTTTTTCACTTTTCAGCAATTCTCGAGCAATAAACATTGCAGGCCATTTCCCTTTCCCGCCGCAGTCGTATGTGCATTTCCCAATTTCCTCCGAGTTTCACCTGAGTGTTGGGTGCTGGAAGTCGCGCCAAAAGTTATAGCATTTGATAACTAAACAAGAAACAAGGAAAAAGGGCGACTAGAAAAGACCTGATAATTTTCTTCCCACGCACAACTGAATGGAGGTTGGTAAAAGGCGGCTCAGAAAGGAAAATAGAATGCGAAAGCAGTGAACCAATCCCCTTCATCAGAGAGACAACAGTGCCTAGGTGCCTCTACCGTACTGACCTTCAAGAATCTATTGCAATGCATTCGCAGTGGAACACAACACAAGGCAGCACCACAAAAACTCCCAAACCGAAAAAGTATGCTATGCCATGCCGAGACATCTGTTGCTTGCTTCAATGCTCACGCTGTGGGACGAACAATGAGGTGAAGCAACAGTTCTGAAGGTGCACATTCAATACGTTTGGTCGGATAAAAAAAAAAGTTCTTTACCTCCGGAAAATGGGGTGCATGCTATTCTTGGCGGTGGAAATTCTACTTTAGGCCTTGTATCTGCTCTTTGAATTTGGCTCTGACCCTCCGAGTACTTCATAACTACATGTGTCCGAGCTGAAAAGATTTTGGTAAGGCAGCAGTTCGAGGGTTAGAGAAATTTGGGTATTTATCCAGTCAGCACTTGGGTAGAAGGGACAGGTAGGCATTTTTTTCTTAGTCTTCTTTGCAGGTAGCTTAAAACTGGATTGAACGAGCCACAGGTTGATGGAAGGTAGAGATATATGGTACATCTAGGTGTAGGTGAAATGCAACTGCTGCTTGGGTGCGTCATGATGGCGAGCAAAGGTTACTTAATCACATGACCTTTTGCCTATACCTTGAGCAAATTGTGGGGTAGTGCAACCAATTAACCTTTCCTTCCTGCAATTTCGGTAAGGAGTAGCTCTTTTGTTATGGAGCTATCGTTTTTTTATCTAGGAAGGAGCAGCTGCTAAATATGTTGTGTTTGTTCTATTAAAATGTATTAAATTTTGAGTTTTTTTAATAATACATTTTTGTCGATTATATTTATTCAATTCTATAGAGTTGACAGTTTTCAACACACCTCAAAGGGGATTTATATCACATTTTTGTAAATATCGAATTGGGCCTTATTAGAATTTCCGACATCTTTCGATTCTACTAACAGACACTATTGTTCCAAGCGTCTCAACTTTGAAAATGTGTCTTCACCAGTCCAGCCGACTGAAATCGACAATCATAATTACCGCATCATCGCACCATCAGAATAGGACGGTACGGTTACACCTTTTTGAAAATTGGTTGCTTTTGAAATGAAAATGTAATTAAACCTCCTATAGTGCCTTTTTTTTTGGTTTCCAACATTTTATTCGTACTATTTGGAATTATTCGAACTAGAACAGTATTTTAATTTAATCGTACGAATAGAACTATTCAATCCGAGTCTCATATCCCAATAAAAAATTGCAATAGAACAAACAATGAAAATGTTGTCATATGTAAATCCCTTTATCCTCCACTATTTGACATTATCACATTTCCTGTTTGAGAATTCCTACAGCAATAGTAACGCGTGACCAACTGAAGTTAGTCATCATGAAAATTGGAAGAGCAAATTTATTTAAATTTTAAAGTACATAATAAATACCTTTCATGGCGCCACAAAGCACCTTGAAAAAATCTTAGAATTTACAACCGCCAGGTAATTTGCATTTTTATGCTATTTATTGTGGGTATACTATTATAGAAGGAAATGTGAGGAAAAGTAATTAGGGTCGAAAATTCCGGGGAAAATCCCTGCAGAAAGCCACTTTGGATGAAGAATTGTTCGTTGAAAGATTTGTGGGATGTTTCCCGAAGGGTCATAAATTAACCAGACAAGACAAACGCTCTGGAAAAATCCCTTTCCGGGAAATAATTGAGCTGCTTGTGTCTAATCTTTTGAATTATAATTTTTTGGCAATATACAAAACGCCAAAATTTAGTATTTTCCATCAAAGTGCTCACCTTCACACGATCTTTCAAAGGTGAAGTTAAAGATGACTCATTGCGAGAAGTAGTAAACAAATTTCGCAGTTTATCCATGTGTTTGTTGTTATATAGTCCGCCAAATTTACAAAGCTTTTCGAACAGCAGCTTTTTCACGGATTTGCTTCTTTTTTATTTTATATCACAATAAACAAGCTAGACGTATTCATTTTTCTCCCCAGAGATCTCAGCGCTTCCGAGAAGTCGCAGCTTTGTCATTCATGACTTGACTCCTTATCGGAAACTTCTGTTTAATCTTGGTGAAAACATAATAAATGAAAAAAATAAAGAAACCTGTGTGAAGACTTTGCCTTATAATTGTGGAAAGATTTGTCTGTTCCTCGTTATAAAACAACTTGTTACTACGCTGTAGGAGAGATCTTCTGTTGTGACGTAAATTCTTATGGGATAATAATTGTGCCAAATGTGAATAATTTTAATCCTTTCATATATTGGAACACCCATACGTATTATAGATACTACATAGAAACAATTTTTTGCGCTGATCCGCGATTGTAGCTAATTGATGGAATAAGATGTAAAGTGTGACTTTGATAAAGCCCTTATCTTCGTTAGGAAATGTGGAAAATCAATAGAATGACGTGGTATTCCCGGGCATGTGACGAGTTCCACCTGTACACATGGGGAATCTCACCTTGTGCCGCCACTACCTCACGTCCCGCATTTCCAACTTTATCTCTGGCACGATAGAATGAACCGATCCGATAGTGGGTAATAATGGCGAAGGCAACCCGAGGTTAAAGTCGTTTCTTCTTTTTTCACGTCTCCCCATGCTGCGGGTAGAAAATTGATTGCAATTACAATTGCATTGTGAGAGTAATAACAAGCTTCCATGAGCGCAAGAACGAAAACAGAAAAAAATTAAAAGAATAGAGGGGGACTCTGCTGCCGGACGCACACTCGCGAGATCGCGAAGCAGCAGGAAAAGAAGAGAAGGAAACGTAATTAATAGACGAAACAAGAGAGTTTGTACAAGTCATTATCTGACGTTTATGTATAATCGCGTCTTACAATTCATCTTCCTTCTCCCGGCCCCAATCAAACGCGGTCGCATCCATCGCCCCGATCGCGTAATTATAAACTCTGCAACCGAGTGCACTCCGCACTTCTTACCTGCGGGCAGCACTCCACGCTTCTTACTTCGCGGGCTCATTTTCCATTTTTACTTTTAGTTTTATTACGCTCGGGTGTTTTTCTCTTTCACTCTTACGTAACCGCGGTTAGTTGTTGCTAAATAGGCCACTTATTACACAGGAAGGAAAAGTGGCTTCCGAAACGAAGGAAAGCGCTGCATCGCCACTCCGTGCCGAGATAGATCGCACCTGTAGCGCAGTCAAAATCCTACGTGAAAATTTACTTGAGTTTTTCATGCGCCTTAATGGTGCTGCCTTAATCGACAAGGCCTATTAGGAATTACCTCTATATTGCACTCATGACCATCATGACCATTAGCAAAACGAGCGAAAATAAGACAAATCGCACATTGGACTTTCAAGCGAAAGTCTTGGGTGCGCTTTCAGTTTTATTGAAGGATTTTCTCGCACGGCCTTGGTGCGCTTACACAGTGCAAGTACAGAAAGAAAACTCAAGAAAATACTGTCGGAAACCATAACTTACCCGACTTTGTAGCTGATTTTCTTTTCCGCAGCATATTTATAGGAGAGGTTTTAAAAGCGTTTGCATATTGAGTAATGAATATGAGCACGACCTTCGGGAAACTTATTTTAATGATAATTACGGCCCGTCGTGGATTGCAATAAACTATGAAGAAAAACGAGAACTGGTTTCAAAATCATTTGAGGGACATGAAATAAAAACCCGTCGACACTTATGGCTAATCAGCGGAGACAATGACTCTAACTCCATACGTCGATCCTCCATCGATAAAATACACCCTACAGCGCATTCCTGTGCACTCCACCTAAGACAGTGTCCAAGTCGCCGTTAGATAGAATTTCAATCTTTTGTCGGATTAAAGTCAATTTATACCGAACGTTGTGAAAAAAAACGAAAATGAAGTTGAAAAAGCGCGCTCGCGACCAGTCAGAAGCTGCTTGAAAGTAATTATTTGCATTTTTGATTGGGATGGCATTTAAAATCTTCTTCAGCTTCGTTTTAATTTTTTTCTTTTTGTCGATTGTACATTGCCTGGAAATGTTTTTACGATGCGACTGCCAATCAATCAAAGCATTTAAGTAACTAGAAGGCCATTAATTTTGTTTTAAAGATTTTGATGGATGTTTCTCCATTTGAAATTACTGCTGTTCGATTTAGTACTTTTTATTGCAAAAATTAAGGAACCTCAAGCAGCTTCGAAGCATCGATTGGTATTTGAATTTTTTCGAATTAAAAAAAATATATTACGGAAATGACGCTACGAGCATTCTCTTTATAGAAGCTAAGATTGTTTTATTGATTCATTAGGGTCATTGCAAAATCTTTACACTAAATAACAGTTATGACATAACAGAAAACAGTAAAATGAATAGCTTCAAGTGCAATTAAAAAAGAAAAGTGTGAAGATCTATCATCGTGATGATATATGATGAAACAAGACTATGTAGGTAAATTACAGCTGATGTACATTTACAAACAAAAGTGCATGTATGTAGGCGCTTGCTTGTGCTTTGTTCATTTCTGTCGCTGTCACTATGTTATTGAACGACCTAAGACTAAAATCGTATCAAGAAAGCCGCTAGGTCATGTAGTGTTTCCAGGAATCTCCCTTCGTTGAGGCGTAACCATAATGAGCATAATACAATCTACTTACATGGGGCGATTACAACCATCGAGCAAACCCTGACATAACATAACATAGCACTCTTCGTTAAACATTCGTTAATCTTATGTCGTACGATTTAAAGTGTACCCGACATAAAGCATAACCTAATCTTATTCAATTTGTTCAATCAGTTAAGCTTTTGTCAATATGTTATAAGGGGCCGACTATAATCGATGTGTCATAACATAAATTACGTAACTTACATGCACTCGACGTAAAGGTCAAACTTTAACGAAACTATTCAAACAACACCACTTACCATGCACCAAGTAGGCCCCAAACCATAATGTGCATACCGCTGCGTACGGAAGCCCATGCAAACTTGCGATTACTCACAAAACCTATCCCAAAACCATAATGGGAATAGTCGTTGGTTTCGTCAAGTTTCGGCAAGTCTGTTTTGCTATGCAAGGTACGATCTGGAGCGTATATTGCATATGCAAAACGACAACAGCTGAAAATGGGGACAATGGATGAGGATATACATTTTTTCGAAAGTCTGATTAATGTTGTGCACTCTAATAATACACACATCGCAGTGATTTATCACACTCCGACAGTTTGTCGAATATTCATAAGCTTCCGTTCGTCCAGTTTTGACAGGTTTCCGTACGGAACGGTGTGCACATTATGGTTTAGCCTTAAGTTAACGAACTGCAAGCAAACTATATATTATAAAAATTTGCATACGCACATTATGGTTAGCTGCATGCAAAATTGCAGGTTTGTGAATTTGCTTATGCTTGCTACTTATGAGGAAAAGCGCACTGCTTTAGGATCAGTACTCTAGCACGCTTATCACTAGACTACTCGCGTCTCAAAAGGTTATGTAAAAATTTCACTACAGTTCGCCTATGTCAATGTCCGATAGTCGTAAGGAATAACATTATGTCATGTGGATTATAATAGTTGGATACGCTTCAATCAATTTCCTCGAGCCTGATAAATGAAATCCATCACCTACAAAAAAAACTAAAGCTACATAAGTAGGTTTAGTGTAATTTTATTGACTTTCTGTTTTCTCAAACAATGCGAAGAAATCACAACGCACAGCTAAACCGAATCAAATTTTAATAATTCGTTCTACAAAATCCAAAAAGCAAAAATCCCTCAATTCATGTTTCAGATCGTACCCACTTTTATGATTGTACTCTGGCTCTTTGCTTCACAATAAAAATTCTAGCCCCTAATTAAATTTCACTGAAAGCAGCGCAACACCAGCGTCACGAAATCTCACTCCTTTGTTTCGAGCAGAGATATGTAATCCATAAACCCCATTAAAGCCGCTCATTTTTCCCCCATTTGCGTAAATTTTATTCCGTGTGCATAAGTACCGTGAGGGTAATAATTTACACACTATCCGTTGTGATCCCCACTCCCTCAGCAAGCGGGTTCATGGTTCTCCCTGCGGTCGCTACAAGTCTCACGAACTTGCTAATGCCCAACGAGAGATACCTGTTAATTTTCTTTTGACTCGTTAATTAATTTTTCCACCGAGTCAACGTTTTATTTGCAAATTTTCCTCTCGCTATCTTGGAAATTGCACTGAAAAAGAGGAAAAGTGCAATTAGGTGTTAAAAGCAAGCAAAAAGAAGTCAATAAGGCAAGGGAAGCAAAAAGGCGAAGATTTTCAGAATGTGGAGGATAACCACCGAGCCGAGCGAGTCACAGTGAATAAACAGCAAGTCAAGTAGCTTAGCCGCGGAGTCAGCCCAGAAAAAGTAAGATGATATGGAAAAAAGTGAAAAGTTGAACTTGTTTTTAGAAGTTGCGAGTGCGGCGCGGCGGCAGCACTGGGGGGCTGCCTGACTGGGTAAGCTGGGGCCGGACAGCGCGGGTAATGAGCGAGCCGCGCAGAAGCAGCAGCCTATTGCTCTGTGCTAAGATGGCGCCTCGCACTCAATGCATTGTGCAGATGCAGTGCACTTTTGTAGAATTCCTCCTTCTTCAGACGGTCGCTTTTCCTTATTCGGCTGGCAGCCGGAGTCTTGTGCATGTCTTCCCGCCAATTAGCAGCTTATTACTTCTAGAAAAAACATATTCATGTCTCGAGGCGATTTTTTTGCGGTTCGTGATCTTACTTCAAAAAGTCAGGCTCCAAAAGGTCAAGTGGTCCAATGAGCCATTTTCCACTGTCACAACAGTCAATAGACTTTTTTCCTTCCCTGCGACTTTTATTCGACTTTTTCAAAGTCGAAGTCAAGCGGAAGGCGGACTGAGATTTTTTTCTCTTATTTTCGTTTAGTTCAAATATGTTTTCAGTTCCGAGTTTCTGCTGAAAGCCATTGACTTTCCGCGTTGAGTCAGGAGAAACCATCTGGGCAATGTGAAAAATATTTTTTTTGGCACTGACTTACAGCCAAGTAAATTCTTACAAATAAAAATGCGTTCAATTCGACAGCATTTAGAGGTTTAGAGTTGAATCCGAAGGTCAGGACAATTAATATTTTTTTCTTTTGTATTTTCAAATGAGCATTTTTGTTTACCGAAACGGCAATTTTCAAGCTGAATTCGTCTGAATCGCTAGAGATAAGTAACTCAGCGGTTTTCATGACTATCGGCTCAAGTGTTTACATCACAAAAATAAATAAGGAAATTACGTTAGCGTGGCGCGATGGCATTTTTTTTCTTTTCGTTTTCTTAGTCTGCATTTATTTATCGCTTGTTGTGATTACAGGCGCATTCTCAAGAAGTCATCGCGAATTTTTTCCCCGAATATCTCGAGGACGCTATTAGTTCATCTATAAAAAAAAAACACTTTCTATCGAGGCTGTGTAGATACACAAAGCCAACGATTATCACCCACTCGATGAAAGGGAATCATATTTTGACACATTGTTTTTTTATTAAATAAATCGGATAAGGTTTTTGTTTGTGATTAACTGATCGGTGTCCACGATCTAAAATGGATTGGTGTATTTTTTTATTAGAAGGTAGACTGTTGGGTTAGGCTTTAGCACGTTGACGCACACTTTTTTTCGTAGATCGACACAGAAACACATTCCTTTCTGTGCGTTCTATTGTTGTAGTTTTTATGTCTAAAGCACCATCCGCGCTCAATGCTGCTTCACATCGATTATCAGACGCACTCGCGTCGAAAAAGCGAAGGTGAAAAAAGGTTCGGATTATAATATAAGGAAACATGATAACTTGACAAAAAATGGTCGACTCAGTCTACTACTGCTAGCGGTCTTTATGAAAGAAGCGTCGAAAAATAGTGAGCATCCAAAAATAACAATTTCATTAGGGGCTTATTATTGGAGTTGAATTTGGTCGACTCGACTAGCAAAGACACATTTTTAAAGTTGAGATTCTAAACCGACCAATTTCGAGTTCCGCAACAGGTCCCGGCCCCTAAACTGCCAAAACTGACTTGGAGCCATATGAGAACAAAAATCACTCTATTCGTATTTTGCATATTTAAATGCATTTCAAACGGGAAGGCTGTCGACAATTCACGTAATTGACGATTTATAAAGGGAAAGGTTTTTTTTACTTGCATACCCATAAGTCCAATCTTAGCAATCTTTCCTGCACAAATTATGTTTACAAAGCAACTCAAACTGCACTGCAATTCATACAACCACAGTAAAACATTTTCTTTACTTTTCCCCTAATTACATAAGGCCGAAATATGAAAGTTCACTCTGGATTGACCACATACTTACAGCAGTTATGAAATGAACTCGATTCGAAAACAATCTACCTAACAAAAAACTGGAAAGCCATTTTTCAAAAACTTACCAGCCCTTACGAAATCCATAAATATTCATACAACGCGAAAAGATCCAGAACCAGAATAAATTCATTTTGCCAAAAATCACCGCATTAACCTTGCCAAGAATAGAGAACCCGATTTGTCTTGTGGCAACTTACATTTCCAATTATAATTCTCGCTTTTTCCTCAGCCGGAATTGATGAAATGGGAAGCAGACAACTTTTTGTTGTTATTGTTATCTGGCAGTTACTAACAAAGGCGCAGGGCTCACCTCATAGCTAGCATACAACGTGAATGCCAACCAGCCGCACTACGTCATTGGTTTCGTAACAAGGAAAGTAGCTCAAAACACAAGCAAATTACCTTTACTTCCCAACTAGGTATAAAAAGCGGCAGTAACAATGTAAAAACAACGACGGTCACAACAACAAAAGAAGAAAAGACTTGAAAGAAACGCGGAGATAAAGAAACGGAAACTTTTACTTTCATCGACTTGAACTATTGCATTTCCTGGCAGATAAACCACTCGCTCGATAAAATGTCCGCGTGCAGTTTGTTCAGTTTACCTTATGAAGTATTATCGGAACTCCGCGAGAGAGATTAGTTGAGCGCGCGATAGGTCGCCAATCGAATCACCCACCTAGCAACAGTAGTCGCACCTCATGCACTTACTTCATCAATGAATTGTGTTATTGTGCTAGAAGTGCCCCTCTGGCTGGTTGGGTTATGCGTCACCTGATTTAACCTACAAGAAGCTGCTAGTCTTTCTTCAGCGATCAAGTTGTGATTTCCTTGAATATGCGCGTTTTAATTCAAGCTGTGGCAGTAATTTAATGCCCAAGATTAGCATGATTTGAATTCTTCATTGCGGGTGATGACGACGTCGTTTTGCAGACATTCAATCGAACAGTCGATAACTCATTGTCGAGTCGATAAGAATGTTAAAGATAACAACACGTGCTGCACCACGTTCTTTTACTTTTATAATTCGACTAAAAATAGGTCTTTAATAAGTCTCCGGCAGTAATTGTTTGCTTCACGGAAAACAACGTGATTTTATTGAAATTTTATACAAAGAATGCAAAAATGAGCGATACGTGGGTAACTTACCTACATGATTTAAAACTTGGAAATGAATAAAATATACAGTGAGAGCTGGGAATTCTAAGAAATAAATAATTGAAACACGAAAGAAGAATTTGTTCCATTGTAAGACATTTTAGGTTATTATTATTCTTTGTTGTAGTATTCACAATTGACCACTTTCTTGTCCCGAAAAAGTGTTAGATGACTTCTATAGAATCTTTTGTTGCTAGATTTCAGTTCTACTCCAGTGATAATATGAAGAACTGTGTGTGTTGGAAATTTGGGAAAAGTTGCCGTACTACGATTTTCGAATTCATTCTACTCGACTAGCGAAAACACCAAATTTCTCGAACACAGCCTTGAAAATGTTTTCTCGAGTCGATTACAATCTTAACGCTCAAATAAAAATCTGAAACTTGGACTTCACGAAAGTGCATATGACTTGGACAAAAAGAAGAATAAAGTGAATTTCTCTGACGAGGGAAAACTTAACCTAGATGAATCCGATTTTGTTATTGTTATTATTATCACGATCTTCGGAAGTAGAGGATTTTATTCAAAAGACAAATGGGTGGTGACTCTGTTATTAATTGTGTACAGCGGGATGAGTTATATTTGTGTTCTGCCTTCTAGAATGGGTGCAGTTATTATCGATAAGAAATTACCACATTTGAGGAAGTTAAATGTGAAGAAAATTTCATTTCCCAGTAAGACAATGCTGCAGTCCACATGGCAAAGATATTAAAACAGTGGCTTTCTTAAAGAGATATATGTAATGAAAATTACATGAAAACAATAAGTGAGATTTTTCCTATGCGTCTATTATTCCGTCGCACTAAAATAATGAATTCCCTCACAAAGTTGAGTCAGTCCTGGCATTTCAGTTGTGAAAATGTGTCTTCACTTGACGAGTCGATAGAAGTCGACAATCACAATAGGCTCCTATATTGCTTTTAAAACGTGATAAGGAATTAAATGCAATGTGCGTATATTATTTTGTCGCGGAGTGTAAACTATAACCCCAAACTAAAACTAATCTATAATCGATTCTAAGGTTTCCTCGTCAATTATGTCGATATTATGAAAAAAGTTTTGTAAGAATTCCATTATTTTTCCGACAAGAAATAATATTATAACAAAATATAAGTAAACAATTTACATGAAAGTCAACCCCTTCGATAGTGACGTGAAAAAAAAAACGCATTGTGTATGTTATAAAAATCGTGCTGGTAACAATATTCCAAGATAAGGCGTTGCGGTTTGTAAACAGTTTGCACAATATTGGAAAGGACAAACATTTCAAAGAAGAATATGAATGGGCTGTTGTATAATTTTATTTCATTCTGTTGAATTTCTCGCTATCATATAGTTTCATTCTGCTGAAATCTACAGTTTACGTTGGATAATTCTGAGGAAATTGTAAAGTGTTAAAAAAAAAATAACTAAAGGTGATTAGATAGAGACCAAAGTAAAACAGAACGAAGCAAGTCATTTAAGGGAAAAACAAAACGAATCGCAAAATAAATGTGTAACTTGAAAATAATAACTAGATATCCATTTTTTCAATCTTCTAGTTAATTCTTTTTTTTTTAATTTTCTTGTTTTTAACAAATAACAATAGTAAGAAGCAGATGGGAAATTTTTTCTATAGTATAGTAGGAACCGTGCTAAAGTAAATGCAAACAATTATTTGGGCAAAGTATAAAACGAGTAGCAGATTTAATGTAATTAGAGTTAGAACATGATTTTCAGCCAAATGTAAACAGCATTACACTTGAATTAATAACGTGCAAATTTATATGTTTCCCTGCATTGGGTCTATTGGGCTCGAAAAGTTGCTACAATCCAGCGTAGCCTAAAACCTGTCATGACTAATGCCGGGTGTAAGCTGAACAGGATTCGAAAGATTAGAAGAAAAAAGCACCTTTCCCTACTTGCAGCGAAACAAGGTTATCGCTAGGGAAGTACTGTGATTAAGTAGCTACTGGATTTATACTTAAATCACACAGTAATAATATTTCTATGATATCGGATTTTTAACTGCAAGCCCTTCGAACCACTTTCGAAGAATGCTGCTTTCAAGAAACGTTGGGTTGATAAAAAGTAATACGCATAGTGCAAATAAAACAGAAGCACGGATAAGTATTTTAATTTGAAAACTTGACCGCATTCGTAGAAATCTCTGCTTCAGATTCGACATTTCCGGCGTTACAGATACTGAGACCCATATTTGGCAATTCGACAATTTGGCAGTACGATATCGGCATCCAGCTGCTAGCAGCTAAATTGATTAATCGAATCGAATTCCCAAAATTTGGGGATTTTTTTTCATACAATTTGTCCTCGCTCAAAAAAAAACCAAAACCATGTGATTTTCACTATTACTTTTTGGAACACCTTGTACAATAAAGAGCGCTATTCGAGAATGGTATGTATTTATTTTTATTTTGAGTGGTACTGTTTATGAGGTATATGAGCGAAAATAGTAATACTTCTTAATTTTGGTAAGCAGGCGATTGAAAAATCAAATCTGCATGTACAGATTATAGGGAAAATCTATAAGGTGCATGATCTATAGCTGTGCGGAACCATAAGCTCCGCTTTTCTTTTATGATATATGTACATACTACATATGTATGTAGAAGGAACTTCAAAGATCATCTCCCCACTCCTTCCAATACACACTGATAATTATTGTGTGGAGCTTGATGACGACGAATTTATTTTCAGAATATCATCTCAAACTCTACGACCTACAATGTATTTTATTCCATTATCTCTGACGTACTTATATTTCTACAATGACAAGAGGAAATGGATGAGTGGGTAGGTAGGTACTTCCGGTCTTTATTTACTGGAATTTTCTCAGAAATGTCAATAAATTACAAAAAATGATAATTTAGTTATCAATGAGTTTTCCTATGAATTTCTTATAACAGTTTATTCTTCTATATATGTACTTCACGAACAAAAAGTGCAGGAAATAACTTTAAAGGGAGCCAGAAATTTTACGTCCTATTATGGCTTTAGATATAGAGTTGATGGTATAAAAAAAATAAGTGAAATGTGACATTTCACATCTATCTAATACTCGGCGGGAACCTCTGTCTCTCACCTATTTCTCTCGTCCCTACCGAGAAAAAACTCACAGTGAAAACGCGGTCTACCTGTGAAAAACTTCTAGTACCTACCTAAATATGTTTTGTAAGTAAAAATATTTCTAAATGTTTTTAGTGTGTTTTATTTGAAGTTTTTATTCTTTTTGGCTACCTTGCAGATGACAATTTGAAAGCAATTTCACTAGCTCGGGCTTAATTTTGGTAGGTACCTTAAATTGTAATTTTTTAAACTAAATAAGCTTTATTTAAAAAATATTCTATGAGTATCCTTTTCCCTAACATACCTAATTTAAAATAATTATGGTTTTTAAGCAATTTCAACAATCACCAAAAACCATTTTACGAACTAAACCACAATTGACTGAATGTCTTCACACCACTTGAGCTGAATATGAAAAATGTAAAAATAAATCACTAAACACGAATTTCACACTCCATCATTATTCACACCCAATTTCTGATCCTCATTCAAATTTGCTATATTTGACCGATCGTGGTATGCTTAGTTAGTTTCATTTTAAAAGGAATCATTTAACGCGGAAACGTAACGAAAGAGGAAGCTACGATCTAACAATGAGAAAAAAAAAGTGCAAAAAATGCTTCTGGGAATTTTAGTCCTGAAGTATTTAAGGCCAACAAACAACACATAAAAAAAAATAGGTCTGTACGAGGAATTTATGAACGACGAAATTTTGTGAACATTTAAGAATTACAGAAAATGTAGCCGTTCTGTTTTATTATAGGTATACCTACATAAATAGGTACAGAACGGCAATTGAAGAAGAGAAAAAAACTACAATAATTTTGTCCAATTATCTGCACGATCACATTTATTAGATCAACGAGTGTGAGACGTGTGGTCTATTCTGATGAAAACTTCACCAAAATCACTTCAGCAATTCTCGAGATATAACAGAACAGTGATTCACACTCCAAAGGCATTTTTTGTACTATTTAGCGAGCTGGCCCTCTGACTGACGATCGTCGTCAATGCACTTGAAATTTTTTGAAAGCAAACCACAAATGGACTTTTTTTTCTGAAACTGTCTACCACACAAAGGCGAAATGCTAGACAATTATTAACCTTGGCGCCTTCAAGCAGGTATGAGTTTTTAGGTGTTTTTTTTTTAATCAATAACTAAATCCTCCTTTTAGCGTAAAAAAAAATAATAAACAATACGTCCGCATCTCTACCAAATTTAACGCTCAGAAAGTATTCAATCCTTCTTCCGGATATTTTGTGAATTTATTGGATCATTATTTCTAGCTACACAAAAATATGTAAAAATGTGCCATCTCAAAGATCTCGGACTTTTTTTTTTTTGTTGCCAAAGGCTGGGTTTCAGGAAACGGTTGCGGCACCGTTATACATAAAAATTGCCTCTTTTATTGCTTTTTATTAAACTAGACAAATTGCATTGCACCACTTGGCCGTGGTTATGAAGGAAACTGCTGTGGAAAAACACGCCAGCCAAACGTACTACACAACGCAATGCCGCCATAAATGTTCACCGGGGTCCACAGTTCTGTCTTCCACAACAGTTGACAACTTTTTGAATTACCAACTTATACACTCCGGTTGCTAGGTACAGTGTTTGTACAATAACAATTGACTCGGTTCCACTAAACGGTAAGCTGACTGAAAATCACCGTTGTACAGTTGCACCATTCGAAACAATCGGAGCAAAATAAACAAATTCCAGATACAACGCCGGCCCGGCACGAAACCGAATCCTTCGCAATTCATAAAGTTCGAGTCGATTTCTGCACTAGGAAATTATGAAAGCCGTACTTTTCGGGCCATAGGCGCATTTGCGGGTTATAGAAGTGACGTAAATAATCAGGGGAAGACGTAGAAATTGATCGACTTCTTAACTATTTACTGCAAACGAGGAATCAGGAATGCATGTTCCAACAAGTGCAAACCAAGCCACGCGTGCCAAAACAACTAAATTTGTCGCAAATTGAATCCCGGACGAGTAGACTCACCTTAAGGAAAATATCGCCAAAGTCGTAGAGGGATGTGTGCATAATAGCCGCAGACATTTTTCGACCGCAAACCAAATTGTGACCGTTGAAAATGCCGAAACGTGCTCTAATGTCGGGGACTTAAGTGGCCAGTCGCCTCAGCAGTTGCTTGTATCCTCGCAAATGGGGAGCGCGAACAGAATGCGCATACTATAAACAGGATAACTTCGGCGCGAGTCCTTGAGGATGAGAATCACAAGGCAAGGCAAGGCACAAGAAAAACACTTCCGCACAAAACACTTTAAAAAAAATAATTTCTCGCTTCGCGGCTGCACCAGCTCCGGCTAAAATAACTCCGTGTATGCAATCTCGCAGCACTCTGATGGCAAGGCACAATGCACACAACTCGACTGTTATTTCGAACGTTCGCTTGGCTATGCGTTCTCTGCGCCGTTCGTTTCTTTACTGAAATTCCACAACTCGGTTTTGCTTGCGAGATCTGAAATAAATTCAAAGCGAAGTGCGCAAAGCAGTGGTATGCGTGAGTGGATACGACAAAACATGACAATCCAGGAACGAGTTTTCCCTTGCAAGTATTGCAGTGTGTGTTCATTATCTTACTGCTTCTCTTTCGCACTTACACCTTCTGTATATATCCGTTTCTCTTTTCCATGTTCATCTCAAGCATTAGTCGAGCGAAATGCACGATAAGATTATTCCAGTTCAATATTGACCCTCAAGAGCGAGAGGGACAGCAATTGAAACTTTTTGGAATTTTATTTTACCGCGTGAATAGTGGAGTGGAATAGCTGAGCAAAACAAAACAAATCGAAATTTGCTCGCAATTGCAGAATTTGAGGAAATTGTCGCATGCCCCGGCGAACTTTTTGAATTGGCGGCAATGCGAAGTGAAGCAGCAGTGAACGGGTCACGGCGAAGTCCGTACAAAATAGCCACCGACTGATAAGTGAGAAGATTGTGAACGTTTCGCTTGCCACAACGGGCAAGACAGGAATAGCAATACCAGCAGAGTTCAGCGGCTGCAGTTCTTCCAATAAAAAGATTCATTCACAGTCGTACTTCTCGTTTTAATTGTTTTTTTCGCTCATATGATCAAGACATCATCTGTTATTCGTTTGATCAAGAGATAATCTACAGCTAACGACCAACTGAATCTCCCATCCCGGGGGAGCTCAATTCGACAGATTTAAAAGTGCTAAAATGGCTTAAGGGCAGTAGTTGTAGGTTAGTTATTGGGTGAGTTCAAAATAAACTTTTTGCAGTCGACTGGACAATTCACCAATTGGGTTCATTAAGCGGAATTAAGCAGTCGACTGCACAAACGAATTTTGAACGCGTCTCCTAACGTGACAGCAGGTGATGACTGATGGGTGACGCTTATCTTCGTTTGACAGGATTTTAGTGTGAATCTCTTCGAATGGGAATTTTTGTCCGCCAATTGTTTAAATAATTTAATAGTGCAAAAAACTAATTTTAAACCTTTTTTAAAAATCCGAAAAAAAATTATGTGGCTTTGAAATAGCTTGGTTGGTTTTTTTGGCGGCAATTTGAATGTTTTTTGAATTTTTTTCTTCGACTTTCTGGAGAATAATGAACAAACGTTCTTCTTTTCCTTATTTGTTATTATCTTTCCCTACTCCCCTATGCCAGCATAAAAAGTGTGCTGATTTGTTTTGTTTGTAAAGATTGCAAAGTGGGAGTATTTGGAATGGAACCCACGGGGCTAATTGGAATACAACTCAAATTATTGTTAGTCATTGCACAGTCGTTTTTAGTCTTCTAAATCTCAAAGAGAGTTACAAGTTTATATTTGTCTCTTGTTTGCCCCGTAGTATAGTGATTTTCATAGTCTAGACTAGACGTTAGCCAGTCATTAAAAATTGCAATTTTACGCATTACGATTCGCAAAATTAAATGAAGACAAAATTTAAGCGGACGTTTTCATTGGAAGAGAAGCCCTTTCATTGCCCTAGAATATCGATCATTGGATCTTGAATTTTATAAACGAATGAAGCTAACGTTGTGAATATCAATGGCGATCGCTACCGTTGCATGTTGACAAACTTTTGTTTGCCGGAATTTAATGGAATAGGCGTGAATAACATGTGGTTTGAACAGGATGGCGCCATCTGCCACACTGCACGTGAAACAATGATGTTAATGGAAATTAAGTTCCCAGCTCGAGTTTTCTCTCGTTTTGGAGACCATAACAGTCCGCCGTGAAGTTGTGATTTAACCTGTTTGCTTGTCTTCCCCTGCAGTTTTTTTGAAAAAGAAGGTATATCGGACGCAAACAAAAGCGTATCGCTGCGCCGTTAATAAACCAAAAATTTTGTTAATATTTTAAAGTAAAGTATTGCTGCTCACTGGGGCAAGAGGAATCTGTGAAAACGTTTCAAAAATTATGGGTATAGGCCATAGAGAATTTGATTGTTGTGTAATTTTTATAACAAACTAGCAGATTTGTATCCAACCTTGAGAATAAACAAAAGCAGATCATACATTTTAACTTAATAATCTGGTCGCGTGACTTGACATTACACGACGTAACGTGACATGAAGCGTGACATGTTTACCTGCAGGATTGTGTGGCTTTGGCTAAGCATGTTGTTATTATTATTTTCGATCTTTCGGCAAGCTTCGTTGCCCAACTAACTTCTTTAGATAAAAAAACAGTTGAAGCAAGCAATTCTGGAAGAGTTTATTTTCACACGTTTACTCGTTTCATTGTAGTTTAACGGCACCACCTTAATTTCAGTCTAAAAACCGAATATGCAGACATACACTACAATTGTATATATTAATGTGATAGCAATTATAGCCTCGCAAATACCGGTAAAAAATCTGCTATACATGTACTACTCATCGCTATTTAACTAGCTTTCATAGCATTTCAAAGATACAAAAAAAAATCAAGAGTGATAAACAAACTATAAATAGTATGACGCACGTGTGACGAAAGAGTGTTATTTGTTTGTTATGTATTTTTGTGTCAAAAATAACTTTATATTTCTCATGTATTATTCATGCCATTTAAGGTCTAAGCTGAGTATCAGACGAACGAAACGCAATATTTCTCAGCATTTCTTAACTATTTCGATATAATCCGCTTCATTACGCCCCATTGATTGCTAACGTTTTGCATAATTTTCCAAGTAAACAACATTTAAATGTAATCTGGGATCTAATTAATTGAACTGCATCAATTAATAAAATCATTTCCGCGGAAAGCTCACAACGTTGGTAGAATGGTAGTGTTCAGGTTTATCTACTAATCGATCAATTACAATAAGAGCACTCCATTTTAGCCGGAAAAGATACAACGAATATTAACTACATACTATTTACGTTCAACTCAATTTGTGACTTTGTCGACGGAATGAAATTAAAAATATCTACGTTCTTTTATCTAGGTCATGTGGGATTTACTCTACTCTATCCGAATATGCCAATTACCAATTGCAATATGAAATCAACAGGATGGTGCGACTTAATACACAGCACGCGAATTCTTAACGAATGCTGAATCGATATCTGATCTTGTTTACGCCACCGTTGTATGTTTGGTTTAGTTTATTTGAGTGGCGGCTGGACCATACCGGTCGAAGTCCAATTAGCGCTTAAATAGTTCGCCTTTTTGGTAACACATGATATTACCTGGTTGTTGAAAGATGCCCAATCAGTGGAGTTCAGAAATTGCACTAATCCCCTGATCCTTTTCTTTAGAAACTTCCTTGAGGTCGTTTATAAAATGTGTGCCCAGTATACCTAGCAGAAGTTAGTGCCGGGCAGTCGCACAGAAAATGAGAGGGTCGCTTTCTCATTCGCGTCTTTGCAGCTGCAGCAATGGTTATTGAAGGGTGTCCCTAACACCACCGCTGCATACACTGCGATTCTTTTATATAGGTCAATGCAAAACTCATTGTAAGCCCGTATAGATTTGTTTGGTTCAAAGTAAGTAAATACATGTTTCCCTCTTTCTCCTTTGCGTGCTTCTTACTCTGCAGACTGACATATTTACAGCATTAAGTACATTAGGTCTAGCCCAAGTGGGATGCATATTGGGTGATAGTTCAGTCACTGAGCTATGGAGACTTATTATGATAAAACTTTTAAAGGTGCTTTTAACCACTTTTGTCTTATGATTGCAATTTGTCTTCAATGAAAGGAATTTTAGAACAATTTGAAGAACTACGACATAACATATATGTACATCTTCATATCCCCAGCAGGAAATTGGAGATTGCGTGAAATAGTGTATCGATGATTTCGTGCATGACTAAGGTATGTATGCCAATTTTGAGGTCCTAGTCATGCTAACAGGAAGGTATAGGAGTTTGTTTGTTTCAAGTGAGCTGAAGTTTTATTACGGTTTTGTTTTTTCATGCTTCTCAGTAATCCAAATCTTCTCATTTTATATTTGTGTGAAGACAACATAAATTTTTAAGGAGAAGGTTTGTTTTATTAATATAATTAAGTAACGCGCAGATGAAAAAACGGATCTGGCAAGTAAAACTATTGGTGGGTCGTCCTGAGCAAAACAATTAAGTGTGCATAATTGCTAAGGATTGTGCGCAGGTTATTAAATCATATGGCTTAGCTGAGGAGCGGAGGTTGTGAGTCCGTCTAACTGGCGACTGCATTGTTAAAATTGCCAAAGGTCCAAATTTTTAAACTTACATGAAATCATTGTGTAGATATTTTAATTATCAACTTAGCAGCGGCTCATCTTGCATAAATTAATTTTGTGCTTAGTACCTAATATTAAAATTATGTGTGCAATGAGATATTTAAAAAATTATAAATGTTATTTGCGCTTCGTGAATATGATCCTAAAGGGGGAACACAACTGTGACGGGTAAAAGAAACACGAATTTTCGCGAATTTTTTGCACAGGTATTTAATTTAATTTTATGTAGGGATCGAATAGAGGAATATTTAGAGTATATATTCGACGATATGTCCCCTCAATTTTATTAATAAATAATAATCCGAGATAATGTGCATAACTTAATAAATTTTGTGTATTTATAAATACAAATGTGTGAACATATAGTCGAATATATTCCGCTATCCGATTCTTAAACATTAAATTCATTGCACAAAATCATTGATTACATCACCACCAATGATTTCAGCGATGCTGTCGTAATGTCCACCAATTCAAAGACTTCGAAGAAAGCATTAATAAAAAAACATAGATGAATTCTTGCATTCCATAGTAATGCAAAAAAGGATTAGCATACATGACCCCTTAGATTCCGCGTTCATGTGGAAAGACATGCACGTCTTTCCAATGACGTCGCCGTGAGAAATTTCATCTATGTTGGGTCCTGCTGGGTCACTTTCTTTTATTCAGCGTTCCTATTTTGTTCTTCACGGTATGTATATAATTACCCTAACAGCGCATGTGTATTTTTATGATTTTGACCACGAAAACAGATACATTTTTTTTAAAATCATCTGACAAATATTCTTTGTGTTTTTTAGGCGATCAAATTTTTTCCCTAGCTAGTGGGGAAATAGAAGATAAAAAAATGAAATGCAATTTTAAAGTATAGATGGACAGATTACTGCGAAAATAAGCCGATGTCCTAATTGGACTTAGAGTCAAAGCTCAATGCATATGTACACCGGCCACAAGTGTGTACACAAAGGTATGTAAAATGACTAGTAAACCTTCCATAATTCGTATGTATGAAAGGATATATCGAACAAGACATTTGATCCATAAAAATTATGTACAAGACGAAAACCCTACTAAAAACACACATGTATAATAATACTGTCGAATAAAACTTGAGTTGGGTGAGTCGCAGGGAATACACTGCTTGGGATCCTTAACGGCACGCTAACGAAACTTTTACAGAACAAAAAAAAAGCCGGCTTCTGTTCGAACTAAAAATTAACCGCGCATTTTGCTCTTCTCAAAACAAACAAGAATACGAAATCGCCTTCAACAAGTGCCAGGCGCGTAGCAACAAAATAAGAAAAGCAAAAGCTCGCCAGGCCAGAGGGGTCTTGTGTTGGACATTATCAAACAACCTCCTGCCTCGCCGGACCTGCACGTGTCACTGGCGCTACCATAATAATATTTAATAGCCATTAGTGTGAAAGATACTATTGACAGCACTCTTATAAATAAATCCTATGCGAGTTTTTTTTCTAACAAATTCAGCAGAACCACTTTTGTGGTCATTCCATTTTGTCTTCAGGTAACTGATTAAAATGTAAAAAAAAACCTCAACAGGTGCAAGATGCTTGTGCGTCTCCACTATTGCACCTAAAAAGTCTAAAGAAGTAAACTCACCTTGAGGAAAAAATCGCCGAAGTCGTATAGGGATGTGTGCATAATAGCCGCAGACATTTTTCAAAAGTGACCCAAAGGATGACCGTTGGAAATGCTCGTTACTCGCTCTGTTGTTGGATTGAGTAGTTACAGAAGTTGTTTAAATCCTTGCCGATGGGGGCGTAACGCGCATAGTACAAGGATAACGACGACACTGAGTCCTTGGGACAGCGCGTTGAATTTTAGTTGGACACAAGGCACAAGAAAGACACTTCGGCACTTTAATTCAGACAACTTCTCGCTGCGATACCGCAGCAGCCCCGGCTAAATAAGAAACTCCGTGTGTGGATGACGCGGGGGACCTTTTGTTTTCAGTGCAATCCGCACTCTGGTGGCAGCGGCACAATGCACACAATTCGATTGTTATTCGAATATTCGCCGATCTTGTTTACTTTGCTTCTTAAAGGAATTCTATTTTTACGCAAGAATTCAGCACGAAACACAGGATTACTTTTCCTCTCGTACAGTACACTTAATCTGCGACCCGCCGGGCGAGTAAAAAATTAAAAATCGCACGACCTGGACGCTGAGATCAGGGCCGGGGTTGGCTCTTGAGCTTCTGGCTCGACAAAATGAAATGCACTATTATTTCAGTGAGGGAACGGAGATGCGAAGTGACAGAGGAAATTTTGCTTTTGCTGCCCTTCTTCTTCAACTTGGTTTCACTTTCTGCGGAAATTTGTTTACTCCTCTTGCAGCTCGGTTACAGAATAAAACTGAAATTTCACTATTCTCTCGCTTGGCTCGGCACAACAATAATTCAATTTCCTTTTACTCTGCTTAATGGTTGACAATAGACAGCGGTAAATTTGTCACAAATTTCTGAGCAAACCAAACGTATCAAACTCAACTCTGCTTGTTCACAACACAACCCCGTGCGTTATCTGCGCCGTTCATTTCTTCACTGAAATTCCACAACTCGGACTCGGTTGGGGGATCTCAAATAAATTCAAGCGGAGCGCGCAGAGAAGTGGTATGCGTGAGTGGATACGGCAAAACATGATAATCCAGGAACGAGTTTTCTTCGCCTGTGACGCAGTATGCGTTCATTATCGTACTGCTTCTCTTTCACATCCACAATATTGTGCATCTAGCCCTCTCTTATTCCCATGATTGTTCATCAACAGAGTTCGAGCGAAAGGCGCGATATAAAGTTATTGCAGTTCATTGCTGATCCTCAGGAGCGAAGAAGGCAGAATGTTAATGTTTGAATCTTATCTGCAAAACAAAACAAATCGAAAATCGCTTGCAATAACATAATTTGAGGAAATTGTCCCATGGCCCGGCGAACTTAGGAAAATTGTGAAATTCGCAGCACCGCAAAGTCCGCGGAAATAGATGCCGGTTCCCGAAAGGATGATAGTGAACGTGACGTCGTATTGCACTCGAATCCCTTCGCGCAACAGGCTAGACAGAAATAGCAGCACCAGCAGTTTGCAGCGACTGCATGTGGTTTTCCAATAAAAAGATTCATTCACGTTTGCGGTTGTCGTTTTGGTCCCTTGGCTTTTTATGCGGTCGATCAAGAGATAGATGTTCGCCGATAGCGTTTTATGGGAAGTGCCATAATCGTGAGTTATCGCTTTGACTCATGTCGGCTTAGTGGTGTAAACTCTTCTTACTGCTTGTTAGGAGATCTTTGTACGATTTTGCAATCCTAAATCTTCTGACTTTCAACTTTATTGCGTTTTAAAAAATAATTTTAAGTTTATAAGCTCTTATTACAGATTCACACTCGAAGGATCTACATGCAGCCCTAATAGTCTCGCCACAATGTCTGTCCATTCGTCTGCTAGTCATACCGCAAGAGTCCACAGACTACATACATATGTAAGTTTGTTGTTTTGAACTTTCATTGATCTGAATAAAATCTAAAGGTATATTATTCTCAGGTCGACTAAAACCAATCACTTTGTCAACCGTCTATTAGTCAACCATGCCACAGTATTTCAAAACCGATGCAAGATAGAGAAATTATATTTCCCATAACATGTTAAAATTCATATGTTCCAAAGATGTAAACATTTTTAAATTTTGAAAAGAAAAAATTTGCAGTTTAGTGACTGGAATTTTTTTTTTTTCACTTGAGTGGCTATCAAATGTAGATCTAAATGAGTAGAAATAGCCGTAACATTTAATTATTGTTCAGTTTCTTCTGGAGAGTGAAAGTCGTTAGAGAAGAGATAACGGGCAGGTAAGTATTGGAAAAGTGAGTGCGGATTTAAAAATCAATTTGTCAACTTGTTAGTGCTGTGGCGAGTAGGCATTTGTGAAAAAATGGATACTTTTTAGTAGCGGTGAGATTTGTTATTACACCTATTCGCGTACAGATTGTTTTAGTATGACATAATGAAACAAATTACTGCAGTAGAGCGTAATCCAAGGACACTTCCTAGTTCTCAGCCAGGTAATATAGTAATATTTAAAAAGAGGTTACAGATTAAGGGAGTACTGCGCTTTGAAGTTTGGAAAAAATCGAAATTTGGTTTTTTTAATATTTCTATTGTTAATGTATTTAAGATTGTATTCCAAAACGAATTTTTCAAAAATTCATAAAATTGACGTAGTTATGATGCCTCAAAGTTGGAGCGGCGAGCGCGATGCGATGCGAGTGCGGCGATCTACATATCTAACTTTAATCGCGTTTTTCTCGAAACAGCATTTTTCAAAACGGCCACCACGATATCTCAAGTTCTACTTGACCGATTTTCTTCAAATTTATACAGAATTATCCTTATTCTAGCCGCTATCGGCGGACCCACCATTTTGTTTATGCGATAAATAGTTCTTTTTTAATCCAACATTTACTTCGAAAAAAAACCCAAAAAATCGAACTTTTTTTAAAAATTTGTATAACTTTTGCAAATTTCTATATTTTTACTTTTCCCTAGTTCAGGCGATAACCAATAGGATACAAATTAACAACAATTTGGAATTTTTGTTTCAGACGTCTCTGAGGGCTGCAATCATGGTGACCGTTAACGCCTTCGCGAAAAACGTCTCTACTTTGACCAGCTCTGACACCTGGAATTTTTTTGTATTGTCAACGAAAAAAATATATTTTGCTACCAGAGACCTGTATTAATAAATAACAAAAACAAAAATATCGTTTGTAGTTTCTGAGAAAAAAAATCTTAAAATCTTGCTCCAAAAATGACGTCCAAAGCGCAATACCCCCTAAGAGAAATTTATTTCAGATATACAAAAACTGCCTTCATCTTTTAATTTTTTATTCATGTGTTTATATTGGACTAGCTAGCCCGGACCCGGCGTTTCCCGGGACACTATCAAATTTGTATTCCTTAATTTTGCAACGCCTCCCTACTTTACCACCGCCTCTCCTTTGTGACCCAGCCACATTGATCCACCATTTTGATTTCCAAAAGTTTGATGGCAGATTCAAAATCAGTGACCCCAAAAACCCAAACCAAAAGTGCGGATTTTCAGTGAAATCCCTTGAAGTATAACTTTTTCGGTCGCCATATTCGATCCGACATCTCGAATTCCAAAATTTTGAATGCAAGCTCGAGATCTGCAACCCCGAAAACCTCCAATTGCCTTTTTCATAAAGATTCCTTGAAGTTGGAAAATTCGCTTCCTATACAAAACGGAAATTTCGATTTTTTCGATTTTCCGGCTTTTCCTTTAGGGATTCCCGAATATTCTTTTTTTTTAAACCTCCCCTGTATTATAGCGAATAAAACAAAACAAAATTATCGAAATCGGTCTAGCCGTTTTTGAGTTTTAGCGAGACGTACCGCACAGCAATTTATTTTTCCGCACGCATGAGGGATAAGTACCACTAAAACGCACGCCTTTGCGTGCGGTAAGTTGCTTATTTCCCACTGCTTGCTTTCGACGGTCAAAAAAACACGCTGCAGAAAATAAAACACGCACCTCGGTACCTAAGACAAGAGATACGTAGATCCCTGTGTGCCGCACAAGTAATTTTTCACGTCAGGAGTATGCATTTCTCACTTGCACTTGCAGGAGCAATGAGGAGATGCAGAAATATTTCTCGCTTGCACTTGCAATAGCGTAAAGGTTTCGTTACGATAAAATCTTTATTGCCAATGGTCCTTTTTATAAGTGTTTAGGATTGAAATTTTTGTCCTCAACAATTTCCAGGTAATCAGCAACATTCTTGAAATATGCACGCAGAACCTTCCTCATTACTTTGCTGCAATATTTCTTTATTTTCACTAAGCAAAACTCGTTACAAGCGATAGTCTTGTTGTAATTATTTCTTAAATTATTATTATTTCTGTTTTCTCGCTTCGCTCGTGCGTTTATTGCTGCCAGCGTGCGCAATCGGCTACTTACCGCACTTGTTGCACAATATACTATTAATACGCTTTTATATTAGCTTCACTTGTAACTATGTATGCAAGAAAATCTTGCAATCTTAATTTGACCCACTTCCCGGTCTTCGATTAGGATGAAATTTTGCACACGCTCTGAGTTCTGATGACAATACATGACTAGCTAAGAAACGTCATTACAAATCCAATATGGCGGCCTCCCCAAGATGGCGGACTGGCTGTTTGAAATCCACCCCCATGATATGGGTATCAAATGAAAGGGTTTGCTGTCAGGAATACGAAAAAAATAGTCACGTGACTTAAATCCAACATGGCGGACATCCAAGATGGCGGATTGGCTATTTGAAATGCACCCCCATGATATGGGTATTAAATGAAAGGGTTTGCTGAATGGGATACGAAATAAGAAGACTAAAAAGTATAAAATAAAAATAATAGTTTAAAAAACTAAAAAACACGCTTTTAGCACGCACTAAAAATTACAAAATAATTCGGACATTTAGTTCGATGACTCAAGAGTTTTCCTTTTGCCAAATTTTCATTAGATCGCAGGTAAACATAAACAATTTCAGTTCGTGATGAACGATAAATAATTACCTATGCGAAATGGTTATAAGTAGGTAATCATCTTTATTAAATATTTACTATGATTTATTATGAAAGAAAGCGTGGAGCGTTTATGTAATCTTTACTCTTTTTGGACAAAACGCTCCACGCTTTCTTTCATAATAAATCATAGTTAATATTTAATAAAGATGATTACCTACTTATAACCATTTCGCATAGGTAATTATTTATCGTTCATCACGAACTGAAATTGTTTATGTTTACCTGCGATCTAATGAAGATTTGGCAAAGGGAAAACTCTTGAGTCATCAAACTAAATGTCCGAATTATTTTGTAATTTTTAGTGCGTGCTAAAAGCGTGTTTTTTAGTTTTTTAAACTATTATTTTTTTTATATATATAGATATTCTGCCACGATATTCTGACCAATCATTTTGCCGTGCAACCACAAACCGCCTTAGACTATATTCGTTGCAGGACGTCGAATCGTACTGAACCGTCTACTTTCGCTGAGTATATTTGTTTCCGTAAGTCATGCTGAACTGTCTACTTCCAACGACCTTCCTTCAAGGAGAACCGCTTGGTGATGAAAACCAAGAGATACTACCTAACAACTTTTAATAATGGTGCTAGGTTTTCAGACATTCAAAGAAAAGAAAATTTTATACTTGGGTAGAAAGCAGCCCATACTCGTAATTTGTTTTGTCACTCGTTGTCAAATTCAAACCTAAAGATGGCAAGTCTAGAAAATTACGAACTTAAAAGTAAATGTAGGCTGAAAATCAAAACTAAAGTGGATGAGGCTGGGTACAAGACATTGCAAAAATTGATAATAAAAAAAGTTCAAAAACCGTAAGCACCAACAACAACCGCCAAAAAGAAAACATTACAGTCAAACGATTTTATAATGCAATCGATGATATATGTACTAAAAGTTGGAAAATAATTACGGGTCACCAATCTGGGCCTTTGATCACACTAAAATAAAATCATAGGGTGCCCTTTCTTTTGTTGGAGTTTGGAAGTAATACTGTTATATGTTTCATAGTAAATGCCTCTCACGATTTTATTGTAGTCTAATCAAAGCCCCAGATTGGTGACTCGTAATTATTTTCCAGATTTAGTACCTACATATAATTCGTCATTATCGATTGCACAATAAAACCGTTTAGCTTAATTGCGATCTAGAATCTAAAAATTTCAATAGCATATTTCCAATCAGCCACCCCGGTTGCCGTAGCACATGTGGAGGCATCGCTGTGGAGCTCTCAGAAATTTTGGTTGCGAATTGCTTGTTCGGAGTGGATTTGTCTATGCTATAATTTTTTTCAGAGAATTGTGAAATCTTCAATTTTTGCAATAACCGTAATCGTCGTCTGACCAAGTGGACGCGAGCTATCTGAGAAAAGCAAATTTTAGGGTCCTTTGACCTTGAATAACATTCGAAGAGAACATGTTGTTGCTAGTCACTTATTGGACTTTCTTCTTCTTTGGGGACGTGAGTAGTCTAGTGGTAAGCGTGTAAGACTGCCGATCTAAAAGCCCCAGGTTCGAATCCCACCGGGCTGCACGCTTCCACTCCCAGAGTGCGTTTTTCTTAATAAGCGACGGAAGCCCTATTAATTTGAATAGCTATTGCAGGCTAATAACCCAGCATAGCGAACATAAACGATTCAAGAAACGGAAGGAGGACCTCGACGTGGACAGGCTTTTGGAACCCCTCTTCTCCTAATTGGATGGAACTAAGAAAAATTTTTTTACTGTTTCAATATTTCATTGACTATCAGCAACCAGTTTCAGTAACGTCCACAGTGACTAGTCAATTTACTAATTCTACTACAAATAACGTTATTTTACAAACATTAGGAGTGCTCACTTTACTTCGTAAAATTGTTGTATACGTCGTAATTTGTGGTTTTCATAAACTTTTACGAAATTTTGTAAATGTCTCCAGACATTTTACATGTATGATATGTTTTCTGGCTTATGAAGCTACTATAGAAAGAATCGCAAAGTTTCGTAGATGGCGGGCTTCGTCTTTGTAGGTTTGACAACTATCTATATATCTTTTAAATTTGTTTTTCGTTCGATTTTGTAAGTGCTAAACGTTGTTTCTAATGGAATGGCGGTGGGGGCCTATTACAAGTAGTTCGGGGAGGCACTGAACTTAAGTACGTCACTAATAGAAAGACGTAGGTACACTAAGCTATATCTAGAAAAAAAAATCTTTATTAGAAGTACAATGGCATAAATTCTAGCCACATACATATTAACGCAGTTTGTCAAAATCGGAGATACACGTTCAAAAATAATTCATGCAACATCAGGCGTTCCCCAGGGCAGTCATCTTGGGCCGCTGCTCTTCTTACTATTTATCAATGACATTGTTCCAATTTTTTCTCATGCCAAATGCCTGCTTTACGCGGATGATCTCAAACTTTACACAAACATTCGTTCTGGGTCATGCTGTCAACATTTACAAGGCGACCTCGACAAATTGCACCAATGGTGTTTATCTAATAGGCTTTTATTAAATATATCTAAATACAAAGTTATGATATTCTATAGGTGTAAAGAGCCAATAATATGGGACCATCAAATTCAGAATCTCTCTACATCAAGAGTGACGGAATTTAGGGATCTGGGAGTTACAATTGACGAAAAACTTACATTTACTAAGCATATTGATATGATAGTTTGTAAGGCATTTAAAATGATGGGTTTTATAAAGCGAAATACTACGGATTTTCGCAATCCGACAACGTTAATATTGCTCTATACTTCTATGGTTAGGTCCACATTGGAATACGCCGCAGCGATTTGGTCTCCATATTACTCCGTACATTATCAACAGGATTGAATCTGTTCAAAGATATTTCACGAGATTCTTGTTCCGTAAATTTACTTGTCTGCAGATTCTGAATGACATTCCATCATATGATACCAGATGTTTGTTGCTGTATTTACAAAAATTAGATCAAAGGCGCATCTGTAGTCGTGTTCTTTTTATCAGAGACATCTTAACATCTCACATAAAGTGTCCTGAGCTCCTGGGTCTAATAGGGACTCATGTCTCCTTTTTAAATATTCGTAAAAGAAATTTACTGTATCGAATTATAGTAGCTTTAATGTTATAAATCATTCTATTTACTAATTTAATAAACATTGTGATTTTTTTGAATTTGACATGTCGAGAAGTGAATTTAAGAACAATATGCTTGCATTAGTAGCTAGATTATAATTAGTTTATATCGTTTACTACATCTATATGCATATTTGTACATCCCTAGTCTGTAAGATTTGTAATTGGTAGACTGAAATAAATAAATTAATAAATAAATAAATAAACTTTTCTTCGAAGATATCAATTCTAAATTTGCTTCTGCCGTTCTAAAAAAAACACCCCTTACGTTGAGTAGAGATGGGCGGCCAAGTCTGTACATATGTTAGCACCGGTGAGTAAAAAACAAACGAACACCCAAAAACGCTTTTGTTACCCTTGTAACCTGCCAGTCTGTTCTTCCCTAGACAAATTCGGATGTATTTTCGCGGAACTTCACCTGTTCATAATTACAAATGTACCGGTTTGCCAAACTGGCTTGGTAGTGAAAGAGAAAAAGAAACCAGTTTAGTAGAAGTTAATTATAACACAATGCAGGAACAATTTAAGGAATTCAGGTAGTAGTTGTCCAGATGACCGTAGGCATTTCCAACCTGTCGAAACCACAAGCCGTTCGGAAATAGTTTGAGACACGACTAATTGTCTGACCTTAAGGCCAGCAAATATCTGCAATTTGCATAAATCTGCATAATGGCCGAGGGGCTCCGCCGAAATTAGTTTCGTTAGAAGACGAAAGCCGTGCGGTGCGATTGTATATAAAACTATTGCAGACTCCACCGGATTGTCGGATTACCGCCCTACCGGTACGCAACAGCAGCTCCTGCTAGAACCAGGAAAGTTCTCCAAGGTCAAGTAGGGACAAGCAAAAAGGTGGCTAAACGATGCCACGCAGTGGCGAATTTAATGATAATTAAGACGAAATCTTCGGCTGGATAAGAAGATTAAGTGGCTTCAAGGCGGTCTGGCTGAGAGAAGCAATGCGGCCGCAAGGGACCCTCCTGGGCCGCAAAGTGTCGTTACGGTCGCGGTCGCAATCAGCATTCATTCCCCAGTGCTCGAACCACAAATCCTAGAGAGGCTAATCCTTTTTAATATTCTCCTCCATTAATTCTAGATGCTAGATAGGTGCTGGGTGCGGGCGCAGCGCAGGCCCGACGGAAAAGGGGATTTTAATTTTCTGAGAGTGTGTTGTCCGCGTATTTACGACCGCTAGAATGCCAGTCGTTAAACTTTTTGCTCTTAGCACCAGGTGAGTATTTGCATATAAATTAGAATCGACTTATGCGCCTATTTGTTTGGTGAATTCATTATAATCCCTCGGACGGGCGTCCCACCTCGACGTCGTCGCTGCCGGTGCTGTCTGGGCGAGCTCATGATCACTTCGCAAGTGATCTGCATCTAGGGTTACCATGTGATGGGCTTTTGCCTTGGGAATTGTGGTAAAATCAGGCTCATGCTAGTCTGGCTCATAATTGACTTTTAATGACGTTTGGTTTTCCCCAGTAATGCATGTGCACTTTTTGATTAGGAGGGAAAGGCTTGCATTCGGCCAGAATTGGACGAATCAGATCCTAGGCAGAGCTTGGGGTCAATCTATTTTAGTTTTGCTTAACAGTGTGTCCCTCATACTGGTCCTTATGCATAAAAATCGAGCAGCATCAGCATCAATTTTTGCATAGAAATTTGATTGAGATCTTTTGCTCAGTTTTTATGCATTAGGGCCATTAAGTGTAAAATTTCCTACAACACCGAACATATGAGAATGTCGAATTTTAAAAGAACAAGGGACAGGCTTAATTCCAACGCTAAAATTATTCTATTTGCCAATATTTTTCTGTTTCTACACTACAATCGAAATACAAAGCAAAATATGTATATACGACGATCTTTCAGAATATTTTAGTTCCTATAGCATTCTATAAGTAACGATTGATAAAATAACACTAGAAAAGCATGGGCGTGTATAGAAAAGAGTCTTTCCACTAGGAATATTCTTCGACCTAATTTAATGGGAAAGAGGAACCATCAAAACAACTCTTCAAATTAATGAAATCTCGGGAATGTTTAGGGTCCTCGCTCGTGCGTCACATTATTTAAGTACAAGGTGGGCCACAAGAAGTCATCCGATGTTGTTTGGCTCTCATTTTTTTTCTAAATGAAAAACTTCGATTCTGTTTTTTGATTATGTTTATTTGAACCTTTGGAATTTTATTGGTCAAGTCGAGAAGATGATATCGGCCAAATGGGCGCCGTCACAATTGATTGCCATACGGGCTCGTTTTATGGCATTTTTCATCACTTCGGGCGACAGATTCTCGCACTCGTGTCGAATGTTGTCCTTGAGGGCTTCCAGGGTCTCGGGCTTATTCACGTAAACACGGGACTTCAAAAAACCCCACAAAAGAAAGTCTGGAACGGTTAAATCGGGCGATCTTGCGGGCCAGTGCAAATCGCCATAACGAGAGATGAGGCACGATTATTCCGCGTTCTTGGGGAGTGTACTGCTCCATGGCTTATTCACTTGTATTCTACACCTGTCTAGTCCACAAATGTCAAAACAGATTTGACATTGGCGGCCATTTGCAAAAATAAGAGCATCTTCCAATAGGGTGACCTCTTTTGGCCCACCTTGTATAATCGATATTGTCACTCAAAAGGTAAATTCGTCCAGGCGTTGTTTTTTATAAATTATTTAAGTACTGCAAACCAACGTCAAACCATTGTGGATTTGTTTGCGACGCACACGACCTTGAGAATGGAACATAGCTTTACCAACCTCAACGTAACGCCGAAAATGAGCTTGAAAAAGGAAAGGAGGCTGAACAAGGGGGGTGAGGTAAACAATTTTAGTTAGGGGTATTCCTGCATAAGGCACCTTGCCTGAAAAATTCGTTAATTCTGATTATAGACTCCAGATTTTGTAGTCGGTTCTTGGCCTCATATTAGACCAATCCATTGGTGACTTATTTACCAAAATTAGACTATCTCACTTCAGTTGATGTTTTTCGAAATTTTACTCTCAGGGAAGCACAAATGCATTTAGATACATGTGTACATCCATTCTTAACTTCTTAACCTCTAAATCAAGCTTTAAGATTGATAAGATATTTAAACTAGTAGACCCGTCCCCTGGCTTTGACTGGACTTTTCCATACTTGTAAATGAAAACTGTTGCAGGATGAATGAAATTGTTTTAATTTTTATTTGAATAAGCGGGACCGTGCGCTAATTGCGTTGCGCACCATAATAAAATCCGATGTACCTACATAGAGTTTAAATATAATTTTGAAGTTGAAAAAAATAAAAGTACCGAGCTTGCACCGATTGAGTAAGTAGACCACTTATCTTTACTATTTTGATTCCTCCATGTTGGGTCGGATACCATGTTTTATTGCATTGTCTCAGGATTTATAAATATATAGTATGTACACACAATTGATTATAAAGTTTCAGACTTGCAATGGCGTCGCATAATTAATCGCATTCTACTCTTCAAATCCTTTCAGTTGAAACTTATGCCAAAGGGGCTGTGTAGAAAAAAGTAAGTCGTCATCTTGGAGCGTCAACCATATTGGGTTTGGAATAACGTCACATACACGTCAAACCTTTCTTTTGATACTGATATCAAGGGGTTTATGAAGGAAAAGCTAATCGGTCATCTTGGGGCAGGTGAAAACGAATTTTCCTCGAGATGGCACCTATCTACATACATAGATCGATTTATTATCCACAAAAAACCGTGTACACCAAATTTACCATATTGGTTAAAGTAGATTCGAGATCAGTGACTTTGAAAACATAAAAGGTCTCGTTTTCATTGCAATCCTGTGAAGTTGAACCATTTCGGTCGCCATATTGAATCCGCCAGTTTGAAATTCTACAATTACTTATAGTCTAAAACCTGATCAGAGAACATATCTGTAAACAAAAAAAAAGAATGTAAATCGAATGATTGCATTTCCAGTTATAAACCTGTTTACATACATATTAGTTTTTGCGTGATGCGCGCACAGGCACATCCCTAGCTATCATTTTATTATATACAGTGGATGAGATGGACTTTCCTACTATTTTTAGAACATCGGTTTTTGAACCGCCACCATAGCCAACAAGGATCGCTTATGGTATAGGGAGCAATCACTTATAACGACCCTTTAGAACTTGTAGTATTAACTGGGAGACAAGATGCTGCGAAGTACATCAGCCTTCTTCAACGAGCAACCGCTGACGTCGATGAAGCTTTAGTATCAATGCCGTGGATTTTTAAACACGACCATGCAGCTATCCACACTGCTCGCCAAGTAACAGAGTGGTTTCGGGCCAAAAACATCACGATCCTCGAATAGCCATCCCTTTCTCTAAATCTCAACATTATTGAAAATATGAGGGGATGGCTCACTCGTAAAGTGTATAAAAATGGCAAGCAGTATGAAAACGTTGAAGCACTAAAGGAAGGTGTCTTAGCTGTTTGGAACGAAATACTGCTAACCTTGAACAGGAGCCTTTTCGACGGTATGCCCGAGAGGCTCAACGAATTAATTTCTAAGAATGGAGGTCCAACACATTATTGAAAGTACTGATAATAATGCTTATTATTCCTTAAATCAATATAATTATGTTAGTAACAAAAAGTAATGTAAACAGATATAATTTTTCTTACAAAATAATAAATGCACCTATTCAAATGCACCGCTTTTTTATGAGGATTTTTTCATTCCTAGAATTCCCAGGTAATGGGTAAGTGGTCGTCATCAATTGCAATTCTTAGAAGAATAAACCTATTAAAAAAATTGCCTGCACGTGTGGTGTTACGCATATTTGCCATTTATGACCGTGTACCTATTCAAGCGCTCCGATCGATCAATCGATTGAGGCATGAACAAGCTTCTGATATCGAATGGACCCTTAATCAGGAATCAGGATACTTAAAAGAGTGGCTTTACTTTCTTATTCGGTATTGTTAGGTTTTCTTCGTCAGGATTAGGCATTTTTGTTAAGATAAGAAAAAACTAATGGTAACCCTATCTGTATCGCTTTGGAAGGAGATGAGGTGTCTGGCTTTTTTGCTCTACCTCTGCAGGTTACTGGCATGACGCGGCCTAATGACTGCCCGTGCACAGGTAGATTACCGAATCCGGCGGAATCGGTTCATCGGGTAAAAGTGATTTCGTGTGACTTGCGGAATTGAAATGGGTGCGATACATCGCGCTCTGATGGTCCGTGCTGCGGGCCGGCTCCGCACCAGCAAAAAGATCTATTGCTCGACGGCTGCACACAGCACAACCACTTCCTAGGTGCTCCGCCGTGATACATCAATCAGATCAGAGCCTTCTTTTTGCACTCTCGGCCGTCTTTGAGTTTACCTTGAAATTACCAGTTACGGTGCTCATGAGATGATTTTGTGCTTTTTTCTTCATCTGTTTCTTCTGGCTTCTCGTTATTCTTCAGATGATCTTGCTCCGGGCCGCTCTCGTTCCACGTCATTGTGATTTTCGTAATAATTGTGGTGTGTCGATTTCGTGGGGAGAATCGCTTTTGATTTGATTTTAAATAAATCCGATCGTGCATTGATTGTTTTTTAATGAGCCAATCCAAACAGTCTCGGGACGATTGCGGGTGTGCACTGGCACGGGATGGTGCCAAGTGGGCTATTTGAAATGATGTCACACCCGGGGAAAGCTCAACTCATGCGGGACAGGTATGAGGAAGTGCCTATATTTTCAGCGATTTATTGGATCTCCTTTGGAGTAAATGAAAGTTTGTTACGTTTAGGCCTAATGGATGGCTATTGCGGCCGGCTGCGTTGAATTAGGATGCCGCAATTGCATGGAGCTAAGTACGCAAATAAATTTAAATGGGCACTGCTTTCGGAACCCGCTTGTTGGCACTGAACAAGTAATATAATGATGGAAAATCATTTAAAGGATTGCGCAGCAGGTGCATGAATATCTCTAAGTTATAGTAGTAATAGGCAGGTACTGCTCTCTTGAGCTGACATTGAGTTATATATTAGAGAAATTTTGCTCCAAATCCGATCTCTTTTGGTATAGCTTGTGTTGAAGTTGTGTTTGTACTGAATAAACGCATTAGCGGTATGAAAAGGTGATATAGATCTTATTGTGAAATATTCCGAATCTCGATTCCACTTTTAAAACAACCTCTAGTAGAAGAGGTTCTAGTTTCAGAAATACATTCATAAATGTGTTGGTGTAATTAATATTAATTATTGTGAGTGTCGTTTGCATTCGATTCGACTAGCTGTGCGTGATCTGACCTGCAATATATGTATGTACATATGTTATTGACCCTGACTTATAGGAGAAATGTCCTGGCGTGGAGTTGATCCTCTTCATAAAATATGTAATAGGTATTATGGACTAGTACGTAAGCTGAAATTGTAGCTTAAGGGGTTATATACAAAGTTGGGGCGAAAAAGTGAGCTAAGTTCGTGATTTTTTAAAAGGGCTTTATGCGAATTTTATTGGGAAAAGCAAAACACAATATCTTAGCAGTACTATCAAAGAAATAAAAACACTTTGAATTTGGAAAAAATTTTGAAAATTGTCGCAGTTATGGCCCTTCCCCCGGAGCGCTTTTTTTTGCAGAGGCTTGCGGTGATCAAGCCCCAAGGCGAACCGCTTAACTGAAATTAAAAAAGTAAAAAAATTATACAAGAAAAATGTATTCTGGTGTACTTGTTCGAATTGGTTTCCCAAAATTTTTTTTTTTTTTATAAAAAAACCACGTTGACAGAAAAAATCAATTTTTTTGTTGATAAAAATTTCACAAAAAAATGTATTGCAAGAAATTAAAAATTTCCGGATGAAAAATGAATCGAACAAGTACACGAGATCTTGAATACGAATATTTGAAAAAAAGAATTTTGAGAATCAGTTGAAAAGTTTTTGAGATAGCATGATCACCGCAACAGTACTTTTGAAAAAAACGCATTCCGAGATAATCGCGTTTAAAATTTTGTAAAGCCGCGCGCCAAGTGCCTATGGATAGGACCAGCGCGCTGCAAACGGCAGTAATTTAAAAACCAGTGATCCGATCTGGATGAAATTTTGCACAGATATTTTCGAAAGTATGTACTTCCAGAATATGCAAAAAAAAAAAAATTCGATTTTTCGAGCCCCAACTTTGTATATAACCCCTTAAGGGGTCTTTCTACTGTTAAAAAAAATATTTTTCGATTTTGATCGATTGATGGCTGACCAGTCATTAGAGGAAGAGGAAGGCCTGTAATTTTTTTGTTATTACGAAAAATTATGTCGCAAAAACTTTAAACTTTAAAACTGTGAAAAAACTACTCAATCGATTTACTTGAAAAACTATTCAAACGATTTACTTACTATATGAAATACACATACTTATTTACCATTTATCGACTTCACCGACCACAGTTTGGACCAAAAAATAATTTTTGCCCATTTGGGACCACTTTTTTCTCACGAAAATGAGAACCTCGAATCCAAAAAACGACTACCTCATGTTCAAACATGCACCAAATTCCGAAATTATTAATATTATGGCCTAAATCGTGGTCCGTGCAGTAGATTATACCGAAAACTAAAAGAAAATATTTGGTTTTTTGCTTTCAGGTGGATATTTTGGTCATGAGATTACATCGCGCATTTCGTTTTTTTCAACGCACAGTGCTGGAACGGCGGACTGTGGCAGTCGCCATTTTGTTTTTTAATGCATTATAATAATGAAAAGGACAATTTTATACCTCAATAAATAAGCATACAACATTTGAAATCGATACCTTTATTCGCTTTGTTTTTATAGCAATTTAAAAAAAAAGTTCATTTTTCCCGTTTTAACAGTAGAAAGACCCCTTAAGGATAATAACATCAGTCAGTCTCATGTAAGTCTGCGGAAATTTCAGTCATAACTCATAACACGCCTTGTCTGGTTTAAAAGGTATGATTTGTGTATGAATGGAAAACTAATAAGGGAAGTGTTATGGAATGCTGTCTTAAAAAATATCAAGGCATATGTACATATGATGCTGAATTCCGTTTGCAACACTACAACATTTTACAATTCACTCTAACTTGTTTTAATTTTTTGAACGTGCTTATAAAACTCGGAGAAAGAATTTTCTTAATGACTAATAAAGAGTGAGGCATCTATGCTTCCAAAGTTTTCTCTAGATGACAATTATTTTATCTCAAATTAGACATTATGGAATTTTGTTCAAATGTGCAAGATGTTTTACTTGCGCAATTGACTTTTGGGCCAAAAACTCGACTGCAAGTTGCACAGCATACATGTAAGCAACCATGCGTTTATGAAAACACCCTGGCCGAAGTCTGGTTTCAACGAAATGGTGCTATTTCTGATATATGGTAAGTCGTAAGAAATTGCGAAAAATTATCGACCATCCTCAGAAATTAAACTATCAGATGCAATAATGATTTCTCATAAGTTCGCTCATAAAATTTGCGTCTTATTTACAATTTTTTTTTAAACTATAGATAGCCTATTGCCCTGGAAATTAGAACTTTAGAAGTATCACTTTTTGTATGAAATTTACTAGGTGGCGATCGAAACACACCAACATAATTTTTATTGATTGCTGATTTGCTAGCAAGATTTCGAGATTTTATTTCACAGAAACTACAAGAGATATTTTGATATTTGTTTTTGTTATTTATTAATACAAGTCTCTGGTACCAAAATATATTTATTTCGTTGACAATACAAAATAATTCCAGCTGTCAGAGCTGGTCAAAGTAGAGATGTTTTTCGCGAAGGGGTTAACGGCCACCATGATTGCAGCCCTCAGAGACGTCTGAAACAAAAATTTCCAAATTGTTGTTAATTTGTATCCCATTGGTTATCGCCTGAACTAGGGAAAAGTAAAAATATAGAAATTTGCAAAAGTTATACAAATTTTAAAAAAAAGTTCGATTTTTCGGGTTTTTTTCGAAGTAAATGTTAGATTTAAAAAAACTATTTATCGCATAAACAAAATCGTGGGTCCGCTGATAGCGGCTAGAATAAGGATGATTCTGACTAAATTGGAAGAAAATCGATCAAATAGAACTTGAGATATCGTGGTGGTCGTTTTGAAAAATGCTGTTTCGAGAAAAACGCGATTATAGTTTTGGATTAAGATAAAAACGTGAATGAATGAGCTCGCCGCTCCGACTTTGAGGCATCATAACTACGTCAATTTTATGAATTTTTGACAAATTCGTTTTGGAATACAATTTTATATACATTAACAATAGAAATATTAAAAAAAAAATTTCGGTTTTCTCAAAATTTCAAAGCGCAATACTCCCTTAAGGTGACCTTCTCCTAACTGAATTAAAAAAAAAGCAAAAGTTTGGGATTTTTTTACAAGAAAACAAAACAACATATGACCTTGAATCTTTTTTTATTTGGAAGTCTTTAACAAACACTAGAAATTGTTTTTGTATTTTTTCATTTCTCGCTCACCCGTCGCCGCCAGAGGGCGCCAAAAAAAATCGGCCTTTTTCCGTAATTCCGTGATTGCGGCTCGCCAAATCATCTGACACAGAAAAATCCAAAAATCACTTAAATTAGACATTAGAATGTATAAATCTAACTAGGATCTAACAAATCGCTCGACTAAAAAAAAAATAGCAGCCTTTTGAAGTCAAAAATCGAGAATTTTTCGACCAATTTTTTACAAAAAGTGCTGTAAAAAAAAACTACTTGGGTTTTGTCTTATATCCTAGTTAGATTTGTGAACAATTGAATTCTGAACAAAATGAACCAAGGTTTATGGAAATCGGTGGAGCGGTTCAAGAGATATCGTGGAACTACGATTGACAAAATGAAGTCGAGAAAAATGCGTTTAAAGAAAAAAAGAGTTTTTGAGTGGAATATTTCGCACAATACCGAGGAAATGAGCAGACTTACAGTATTAATTAATAGCACTTTAACTCGAAAACCATTTTTTTTTTTTCGTGAAATTTTAGGACATGATTCTAGTTATATTAAAGAACATTTTTCCGTAAAAAAAAAAATAAAAAAAAAATCGATTCTTTTTGACCCCAGTTAGGAGAAAGTCACCAAATATATATCACTATAACTCGAAAACCACATTTTTTTTTTTCGTGAAATTTTGGGATATGGTTATAGACATATTAAGGTATATTTTTCCGTGAAAAAAAAAAATCGATTTTTTTGTACCCCAGTTAGGAGAAGGTCACCTTAAGATTGCAAAAAAATGTGTTCTCACTTTATTTGGAAGAACAAGAGTTCGTAATAGATCTCATACTCTTACTCTACTTCCAGCAAGCGTTTAATAACAACCTTATCACTGTTTGTATTCAGCATTCTCTTCTCTACTCATTCTCCCGTTTAGTAGTTTTACGTTAATTCATCAGTTCAATAATAATTCAGTCTACAGAATCTTGTAAATATTTAACAGATAATATGGACATTTTGGGAAAATAATTCTTACATCTCCTACATCGTCAAACATAAACCTTTTTATTGATCAACGTTTTTGAGGTGTTTTTGATATTTCTCACAGCTTCTTATTAAATGCCACAACAGCAAAATTTCTTAAACCTGTTTAAATAGTCTGTCGCAAAAAAGAACGAATGCGGTTTTTCCAAGTTGTGTTTACGAAGTGCCACAATAGGCGCAGAGTCATATACAGATCATTAACCAGTGCTTCTGTCTCCCTGTCATTCGCAATAATTTCAATGCCATAAGAATATTACCCTTATTAAAAAATAATTTCCTTGTGAATATCTTTTGCCAATATTGACAAATGTGTTCCTTGGTTGTTTGTAATACAATCAATATACGTTAGTTAACAATGTTTTATAAGAATGTAATTTCCAACTCAGATAATTTTTGAGTAAAGTTTCGGCTTAAATATTTTTGGGTGATCGGGTTTTAGTATTTATATTTTTTTTTAATATTATAGATTTCAATCTAAACTAAATACTGTGAGTCTCTTTTTGGATCATACGCAGGTATCTCAGAAGCTACCAAAGCAATTATAATGCGGCTCTTCCTAATAACACAGAAGACTTATCTCTACAAAGATGTTTAAATATTTTGTTTGAGGAATATGTGCATGGTGAATCGAATTAAAAAGAAAATTGTTTTTACTTTTATAATAGATAACATTTTTTTTTGGTATTAATGTGAATTTATGTATAAGATTCCAAATTCGATTGTTGATGGCAACTTTCATGAAAAACCTACAAGAATTAAATTATTCATCTGACGAGTCAAGAGATACAGTTATACAGGGTAATTGTGTTAAAAATAAAAGTGAATTCGTCCTTATCCTGTGGGTTGACCAATATCTCTATAACTATAATTAATGCACTCGGAAACTCTTAAGGGGTTATACGCAGTTAGAATTTTCAAAAAATCGATCTGAAAATTTGAAGCAAATCCGATAAATATTTACGGAGATATACCTGACTTGGTAAGGCCACTATGTGTAATTTACTACTGTGTGTAAACTACTTCTGAAACTTTAAACGCGTTTTTCTCAAATCGGTACTTTCAAAGTCGGTGATCTCGATTTCTCAGAAATGGCTCAACCGATCGGTCTCAAATTTTTACACAATCTTCTTAGATATATTCCTCAGGTACTGAACGAAAGAATAAGATTTACAAGAATTATTACTATTTTCTTTTTAACAATTTGGAGCGAAAATTTCAGTCAAAAACGAAAATTTTTTTTCAAATAGACGCAATTTTGTCAAAAATCAAAATTTTATAGAATATATTTAAGAAGATTGTGTACAAATTTGAGGCCGATTGGTTAAGCCATTTCTGAGAAATCGAGATAACCGCCAAGCGCTTTTTTTAGAGGTCTATCGGGACATCATCTACAGGAGCGGTGCACATTAATATTTTTACATGATCGACGCGCTATTGTATTCTTAAAAGTAAGCTCTATTTGAATTGCCATCACTTGTAATTGACAAATAAAAACTGCGTATAACCCCTTAAAGGAATTTTTTTTCGTTGTATGCTTTTATTCTACAGTCAAATTCAAGTTTCCTCTGTTATTTGTTGATGGTGTATTTTGACAGTTACAGTTATGGCATAACACAATATTTAAAGATACAAAAATAACAGCTAAAACCACCAGGGCTCGAAAATAATCGGCATAAAATTTTTAAATGAAAAAGTCACATACAAAAAGAGGCACTACAATTAGGAATACTTTAATCGCGATTGTGTTTTGGAGAGCAGTAACGACTGGTGGCATGACCACGAAAAATGTCAAAATTTTTTTTAAAAAAGTAAAAATATACTTTTCTGAATAAAACAACTAACAAGCGAAAAGTATAAAATTCGTTGTTATCTATAAACAATCAATAAGACGTAAAAACAAAACAGAACAGGAAGACGACTTATGATTAGTGAGATTAGGTGCGTTTGCGTGAAGAAAGTGGTTATTAGGCAATCTAGCGAAGTTGTCCTGCTCCACGAAGCAGAGGCAGTTGTGCATACCTTAAGAATGATCTGCATGATTACATTTCTTGGATAGTTAACACCTTTTGCTCCCAGCTGCAAGACGGTCGTACATCCGCGTTCTTTGGCTTGGTGTAAATACTCATAGAATTGCTGCTTTCTCCTTGTGAGCATCGGATGAACGAATTTCCTATAGAGAGTTGAGCTGAACCAGAGCGCAATGATCACTTTGAATTCGAAATAATATGGAAACCACGAAAGTGAAATATCCGCGCATGTTTCTATACATATGAAAAATGCGTAAACTGGCCAGTACATCATCCATTTTACATATTCCTTGTCATTTTTTGTCCTCACAGCCTTATAAGATGCGTACGCAGGATAAAACGTCCCTAATGCCAATGTGGCGACGCGAGATATTATAGCACCAATCATTATTCTTGCGTTGACCACTATACTACATTTAACAGCTAAAAACACAAATTAAAACACAGCACTGAGCGATAGCCGCTCGTTTGAATCGAAACAAACGGCGGATACTGAAACTGAGCCGCTCAGGTCGCATAAACTTCACCCGACTGACCCGAAACTTCACGAAAAAAAAACCAACGGTTGCATTTACGGGGGCCAGCAGGACTTGTAGAGTTGTACCAGCAATTTGGCGAACGATCAGCTTTTCAGTGCGCACCATCGCTGTAGAAGTAATGTAGTAATAGTATAATATGTAGTAAAGTGCTACCTCTAGAAATTGCTATAAACAGATATGTATTGCCTTATGCGGAAAGTAGTTAATTGGCAAACACCAAACTGACAGACATATTTTGTCTGTGAAGCAAGGTAGTACTTTGGTTTGAGCACTTATTAAATATCGACATTTTTCGAAGTGGTTGTAAGTACACACAATGGTAGACTAGCTGAGATACCCGGCTTTGCACGGTGAGTTTGTCCTTACTTTAATGATCCTATTTACACATTTGATTAATGACAATCCATTATTTGTATAGAAGTTTTGTGATCTTTGTATATCTTATTTTGATCGAATCTCTTATTAATATAAGTTAAGAAATTCTAAATGCCTTATTGAATTTGTAATTTTGAAATTTGAAGTGTCAACAGAATATTCAATATCAGCTATCTGTATACATATTGTATAAAAATGAATTGCTGTGCGTCAGTCTCGCTAAAACTCAAAAACGGTTTGACCGATTTCCATAATTTGTTTTGTTTCGTTCGCTATAATACAGGGGTAGTTTAAAAAAAAGAAAATTCGGGAAACCCCAAAGGAAAAGCCGGAAAATCGAAAAAATCGAAATTTCCGTTTTGTATAGGAAGCGGATTTTCCAACTTCAAGGAATCTTTATGAAAAAGGCAATTGGAGGTTTTCGGGGTCGCAGATCTCGAGCTTGCATTCAAAATTTTGGAATTCAAGATGTCGGATCCAATATGGCGACCGAAAAAGTTGAACTTCAAGGGATTTCACTGAAAATCGGGACTTTTGTTTTTGGTTTGGGTTTTTGGGGTCACTGATATTGAATCAAAATTTTGGAAATCAGGATGGTGGATCAATATGGCAACCGAAAAGTTAAACTTCAAGGCAGTCCCCTGAAAATCCGCACTAGGTAATTTTCGGGATCACTGATTTTGAATCTACTATTCAAATTTCCAAATATGAGACCACCAACACCCCGCTGGGAAATATAGGAGAGGGGGTGCAATAAGGAGGTGGTGTAAAATGAAGAAAACTAAACTTAATAATACTGTTGGAAAATATCTAAAACATGTGCAAAACGCAAAAAGAAAAACGCTGGGTGACATAGGGTAGGCGGTGTTGCAGTAGGGAGGCGTTGTAAAATTAAGGAATACAAATTTAATAGTATCCCGGGCAACGCCGGGTCCGGGCAAGCTAGTTATAGATATTTATATATGTTTGTTATATTTAATTGAAATCGAAAATTCCATTCGCTCTTCTAGTTCCATGGTAATCGCTTAAGGTTTAATATTTTTGGTGGCCATTTTCGGTCCGCCATCTTGAATTTTGGTAGATTTGAATTCTGTAAGCCGAAAGACGTCTGCGTATTCAATTTCATTAAAATTAATATTGAGGAATTTCAATCGCTATAGTGGATCCGCGCTATTCCGAATTTGGAAATTTTGATGACAGATTCGAAATCAGCAACCCCGCATACCTTTTCCTTGAAGTTTAACTTTTTCAGAAACAATCTTGAATTTTGGTAGATTTGAATTCTGTAACCCCAAAAATGTCTTTATATTAAATTTCATTCAAATTGCTTATAATTAATTGCGTGAAGACGTGCAGACGTGCAGACGTGTTTTTACTTTCTTCTAATTGTTGTTCCGTATAATGCACCAAATCACGAATTGTGCTGAGTGCAATGATCCACTTTTCGACAAGAACGTTAATTGTGGATATTGTGAAAGAACTTTTCATAAACGGTGTACGAAATTACCAAAAAATGTTTTGGATACTCTCGATAATAATCAGTGCATATCGTGGAAGTGCTTTTCTTGTTCTGGAGTAAATGTGCCGGGTATATCTGTGCAACTGAAGTCCCTAATAAGTGTAGTTTCTGAACTCAAAAACTCATTTTCTTTGCTCTCAAATAATATGAATATTTTATTGCAAAATAAAAATTCGGAAGCAAATCAGCCATCTGTAACGGCTCCTAAACATTCAGAACCAGATAGGTCTGCAGCGATTACTGCATCAAAAGCATCAACGTCATCGCTGCGCACTAAGAGTGTAAGAGTGAAACAGGCAAATATTGCGGCTCCATCAGCTGTGCCACCGCAACGATCTGCGAGTACATCATCAGCTGGGCCGGCTAATGCCTCCGCTATGTCACATACTCCGTCTCTTCGTAGTACAGCTGATCGGCGTGCATCGACTTTGAGTCATTGCGAGTCTGAGCCTGCAGGTCCCGTAATCAATGAGGAATGGCAGGTTGTAAAGAGGAAAAATCGTAGCAGAAGAATTATCGGCACCGACTCATCCTCATCCAAATTATCAGTCGTCCGCGGAATTAAATGGATCCATCTCTCGCGTTTCCTGGCTACAACAACGTCGGAGGATATTGTTAGTCATGTATCCGCTAAACTTAAGGTTGATGAAGATCTGATAAAGTGTTTTCCACTTATTAGAAAAGATGCTGATTTATCGTCAATGAAATTCGTTAATTTTAAATTGGGTGTTCCTTCGGATATGCTTAAACAAGCTATGAATTGTTCCATTTGGCCTACTGGGCTAAGAATTAGTGATTTTAAAAACAATAGTCCAAAAAACTTGGCTGCGTTGCCTCAGCCGGTGGTAGGTTGAGTAATAGTCGCACCGTCACATTGAATGATGGTTCACTATCAATTTATTACCAAAATGTTAGAGGTTTGCGAACTAAATTATATGATTTTAAACTGGCTTTAGTGGAATGTGATTTTGATATTATTGTTATCACGGAGACCTGGTTGATGAGTGAGATTTCTTCATCTGAATTTGCAACTGAGAAATACGTGTTTTTCAGAAAGGATCGGTGTCCAATTGCGTCAGGTTGTACAAGAGGTGGCGGTGTTTTAATTGCCGTCCGATCGAAACTTTTCAGTGAACATTTTATAACAGCTAATAGTGAGGCCATAATTGACAATATCGTTGTTCGTATCAAATCTAATGGATCCTCATTATATATTTGTGCCTGCTATATCCCTCCAGCTTCAGATTTGGAGATATATAGAAAACATTTTAATGTTATTGAATTGGTTTCTTCTACGTTATCAGAGAGTGACCACTTGTGCGTACTGGGTGATTTTAACCTGAGCAGCGTTTCTTGGTCCTTCGAAAAAAATGAGACGTTTTTGACACCTACGAATATTTCATCGACAACTGAATCATTTATGTTGGATAATATGGCAGATTTATATTTATTTCAAATTAATTCAGTTCATAATTTTCTTGGTAGAGTTTTAGACTTAATCTTTGTTTCCGAAGATATATATACTCGAGTAAATGAGTCAGTAGCTCCACTGCTTAGTTGTGATCTTCATCATAAGGCTTTGGAATTCAATATTTCTTTTTATACTTTTGCTAATCTATGTCATAATATTATAAGGCGAGAGTACAACCTCAAAAAAGCTAATTTTGATTTGATTAACGAATATTTTCTTGATATCAACTGGTCTGATCTTCTAAATAATTCATCGTTAGAAGAAGCACATAACAAATTTCTTCACTTTATAAATTCGGCTTTGCAATTGTATGTTCCTTTGAAAATAAATCGCTCAAATAACCATCCAAGGTGGTTCAATAAATCTTTATTGCACTTGAAAAATGTTAGAAACAAAGCTCATAAGGCGTACAAAAGAGTTAGTAATGAGTTCAACCTTAAAAATTTTCTCAGATTGAGAAAGGAATTTGAGTATTTGCATCGTTTTTTGTACAGGCAATTTATTGATTCCATTGAATACAATATCAGGAATAATAGTAGGGCCTTTTGGAGATATGTTAATGACAAGCGACAATCATCTGGCTTTCCAAATACAATGGAATATGACGATTTTAAATCCAATAATCTAGAAGAAACATGCGAACTATTTGCTAACTTCTTTGAAACGGTTTATTGCAAGGACACGTGTTCTAATTATTCCTCAATGAATGAAACTGAGAGCTTTTTGAATATAGGATCCCTTAGTTTAGATTATCAGGATGTTATAGGGGCAGTAAATAATCTGGACTGGAATTACGGCATGGATACAGACAATATCTCGCCTGCGTTTCTTAAGATGTGCATATATTCCTTAGCAGATCCACTGACCAAGATCTTTAATTTATCGCTCGGGGAAGGTCATTTTCTAGATTCGTGGAAAACTTCACTACTTAAGCCCATACATAAAAATGGTGCGAAGCATTTAGTAAAGAATTATAGAGCAGTATCTTTAATGAAAACAATTCCCAAATTACTTGACAGTATTGTTGCAAAAAACTCTCTTTTCTGGTCAGGGAGTTAATTTGCCCACAGCAGCATGGATTTTTAAAGGGTCGCTCTACAGTTACCAATCTTGCTTTATTTACGAATTTTTGTTCGAAAGCCTTTGAAAAAGGCTGCCAAATAGACGCAATTTACACAGATTTTTCTAAAGCGTTTGACAAGGTAAAGATAGCTATTTTGGTTGAGAAACTTCGCTGTATGGGCATTCACTCTCTTTTCCTTCAATGGATTTCTTCATACCTTTCAAACAGAAAACAAATCGTTGCAATTGACAATTGGCGATCTAGAGAAATTGCTGCTGTGTCGGGTGTGCCACAGGGCAGTCATTGTGGTCCTATTCTATTTGTCTTATTTATCAATGATATCGTTAATTGTTTTACAAATGCAAATTGTCTGATTTATGCGGATGACTTGAAATTGTTTTCGATCATACGTGATTCTCAGAGTTGTATCAGGCTACAAGAGGACTTAAATAAGTTATCTCGTTGGTGTATTATAAACAGTTTACAATTGAACATTTCTAAATGCCGAACCATCTCTTTTTATCGCTCAAGAACCTTCATTGCATTTAATTATTCCATAAATGGCCAGTTGGTAGTGCGCGTTGATGAAATAACAGACTTGGGGGTTATTTTGGACAGAAAGCTTTCCTTTCATAAGCACATCGACCATGTGATTTTTAGAGCTTACAAGGCACTTGGCTTCATTAAGAGAAATACTAATGAATTTTCGAATATTTTTCCTTTGAAAGCTTTATATATGTCTTTTGTGTTACCAATCGTTGAATATGGGGCAACTATATGGAGTCCTGTCTATACTGTGCATGTCAACAGAATAGAAGCGGTGCAAAAATCTTTTACCAGGTTTTTATGTTACAAGCTTGGATGGTGGAAATCTACTATTCCTTGCTATGAGTCGAGACGCTTGTTGTTTGGATTATCAACCCTCCGTTTTAGACGTGATATGAGTTGCGCTTTATTCATTAAGGATTTATTGTGTTTTGACATAAATTGTCCTGAATTATTAAATTTAATTAATTTGTATGCATTGGAAAGACCTCTTCGGGCTAGAAATTTGTTAATTGCTCCTTCACATAGAACGAACTATGGATTTTGTGAAGTGTTGACCAGATGTATAATCAAATTTAATTTTTTTTGCAATCACTTAGATTTTACCATTACTAGATTGGAATATAAAGGAAAGCTTATTGTTTTGGAGAATATGATAAAATAGGAATCATTGTTTTCTAGTCTGTAAAATTGTATAGATTGATAGACAGAAATAAATAAATAAATAAATAATTGAGGAATTTCAGCTGCCATATTGGATCCGCCATTTTAAGTTTAGAAGTTCTACTTTTTGTTGCATTTTAGGAGACCTTTCTAAAGACAGCCCACTCAGTGGTATAAGTCAGTTTCAGTTTTCAGGTCATCAATCTGCGTCAGTTAAGTATACAAAATTTCATCATAATATAAATGAGAGGATGAGAGGGCTGTAACAAAAAGACAGACGGACAGACAGCAAGTATATACATACAAGTGTTATTAATTAACTACGGGACCATGAACTTCAATCACTTGTAATTTTAAAATCTGGAATTTGCCATATTTACTTATTTACATACACAGTGAAGTCCACCTAATTAATAAAAATCTGGTCATACAATTTGAATTTACGTGGATACAAACAAACGAACGAACATTAAATCTTAACACAATACCCTAGTCGTTGGGTAGTCGGATAAAAAAGCCATGAGATTAAAGGGGAAACGTGAGTATACTATCTGCATGTATCTATCTTCTTCTCTACAGAAATATATCCACGCGAAGCCCCAAAGAAGGTTAAATTTTGTTACATTTTTAGCTGGAGCTCATATCCAAAAGCGGCAGAGCTGGCGGGTTTTTTACGAAACTTCTTACCCATTTCATGCTGTCCTTGTTCCTGTGTTCAGTGGAAAGGTCAAGGAATGCGCTGATCCTCTTATCGCGACTGCTACGCTTTTGGTAGACAATAAAATCGCACGTAAACAATAAACCGGTTTCGCTCTGCTCTGCATCAATAATTAAATAAAACAATGCGCAGAATTGCAGCCGAAAGATGTAATCGTTCCCTCGGAGTTATTCTTAATAAAAAGCGACATTAAGTCTTGCGACTTGCGACATGGATGAAGGAGTACCACTCGTGCTGCAATTAAGCAGGGCAAAAACGCTTATTGTCTCGCAGCAATTTGAAGGCACTTTAAATTGGAGCGTTGGGCAACCACTTTCGGTTTCGTCTCAGGCAGGTAAATGCGAATCCGCCGCCGCTGTGCGGCTGAGCGGTGTGACAGATTTAATGTCGTCCCCTCGTATTCCTCTCAGAATTGTTTACAAATTTCACGCGTACATTTCTTGCCAATTCGGTAGCCCCACGGGGTCCATGGGGCACTCGCAACTTCCGCTGACGGGCGAGTTTTTGCCTTTCCCGCCAGCAGTGGCTCCAAATCAAGTGAATGGCGGCTCTTTGTCCATTCCAATTTTATTAACATCCGCGGCCGGCATTCAGGCGATTAACAAGCAAAAGGCATAAATTTCGTTTTCAAGTATGCTTTTATACAAAATGAGATGAACACTTTTTTTAACGTGTGCTAAGTAAAAAAGAATAGAGCAGGAGGGTTTGATTTTGGATAACTGATGGGCACAAAAGTTGTGGTGCAATGGTTGGCAGAATTGTGTGAATATTACCGATACTGATCCCTATCCTACAGCAGGAGTATTGCCAAAACCGCCCCTTTCTCGACTACCTACTCTTTCGCACCAAAGTAAAATTGTTCAGATTAGTTTGGCACTATTTACATACAGGCGGAGAGCTGTCCGCAAAAAGTTAAGTCCATCGAGATGCGCGAAAAATTTTCAGGAAAGTTTGCTTATGGGGGTATTGTAATCTAGAATTTTAAAAAAAATCATTTTTTTTTATATTTTTAAAGATTAGACATTCAAAAATATATCATCCAAAGCAATTTTAAAAATTTCAAATATTTACAGAGTTATAGCTATTTTAGTGACACGGCGAGTAAACCGGACCTGCCACAGTGAATCGAACAATAGGCGGTAGACGTTCCCTGACTACCTCAGGGTGAATTTATCCTACAGAAAGTCTTTTATACACCGTGTGCACTGGTGTGCAGTGCAGTGCAGTTCAGTTTGCTCTAGGCTATCGTAGCAGTTCAAAAATAAAAAATTGTGAGTGTTGATTTCAACTTTTTAAAATGGATAGAAAAACTAATTCAGGAGCTTGTTCACGTCCAGATAGACAGAAAAAAAGAAAATTCCACGGCAATCGATTTACTCTTGAAGACGATATAAGTTTTATAAGTGCATCAGCAGCAAAATTACAAAAATCGGGAGACGAAGAAGTTACAATCTATATATATAAAAATGAATTGCTGTGCGGTACGTCTCGCTAAAACTCAAAAACGGCTTTACCGATTTCGATAATTTTGTTTTTGTTTTGTTCACTATAATACAGGCGAGGTTTAAAAAAAAAGAAAATTCGGGAAACCTCAAAGGAAAAGCCGAAATATCGAAATAATCGAAATTTCCGTTTTGTATAGGAAGCGAATTTTCCAACTTCAAGGATTCTTTACGAAAAAGGAAATTCAAGGGATTTCTCTGGAAATCCGCACTAGGGAATTTTCGGAATAACTGATTTCGAATCTGCTATTCAAATTTCCAAATATGAGGCCACCCCCACCCCGCTGGGAGATATAGGAGAGGGGATGCAATAAGGAGATGGTGTAAAATGAAGAAAACTAAATTTAATAATAATGTTGGAAAATATCTAAAACATGTGCAAAACGCAAATAGGAAAACGCTGGGTCACATAGGAGAGGCGGTGGTGCAGTAGGGAGACGTTGTAAAACTAAGGAATACAAATTTAATAGTATCCCGGGAAACGCTGGGTCCGGGAAAGCTAGTAATCAAATAATTACAAAAGCTGTTGAAGAAGAGAAAGAATTAGTAGCTGCTTCTGATCCCGCCGCTAATCCCACACATATGACAGTTTCTGGAGATGGTACTTGGAAAAAAAGAGGATTCAGTTCAATTTTTGGAGTTACTACGCTCGTGGCCAAATATAGCAAAAAAGTTGTTGATACAGTGGTAAAATCTAGTTTTTGCCAAGGTTGTAATTTATGGGGAAAAAAAAAATGATGATATCGAGGCCTACGAATCTTGGTATAAAGAACACGAGGATTCTTGTACAATAAATCACAATGGAAGTGCCGGGAAAATGGAGATTGGCGCTGTGGTTGAAATGTTTCAGAGATCTGTAGAAAATCATAGAGTTGAATATGTAAAATATATAGAAGATGGTTATTCAAAGACATTTAAAGGCATTCTCGATATAAATACGTATGATGATGACCCTGTAGTGGAGAAAAAAGAGTGTGTAGGACATGTGCAGAAACGTATGGGCTCAAGGTTACGTAAACTTAAAAACGATACAAAAGGTCTGGGTGGCAAATTAACAAATAAAGTTGTTAATGAACTATCTTTATACTATGGTTTGGCTATTCGCCGGCATCCAACTTATTACCATAAAAGTTCAACCAATCAAAATCCTCAACACATGTATTGCCCATCAGGTTTATCAAGCTGGTGTAAATGGCAAAAAACAGCGGCTGAAGGTACATTAAATGACTTTGTCCACGAAAACCCCCACGAAAAAAAAGAATTCATAGATTGTTTTGATAGTTTGTCAGATGAAAGCCTGCTGGAACGTTGTTTGGGCTCAGAAACCCAAAATAATAATGAATCGCTAAATTCATTGATTTGGACTTTTGCGCCGAAACACATTCAGGAACGAAACGATTGAGGCCAATCAAAATTGCAAATTATATAGATATTTGCATTTTCAATGAAGGCTTCTTACCAATTATGAAAAAATGAGCATCATGGGAATCACAATTGGTCCAGAAGCCCATGTGCTCGTTAGCAGACGGGACAGCAGACTGATGCTTCTAAGGAAGCTAGAACGGCTCGTCTAGCAGAAAGAACTGAAGGAAATGAACAATTTGAAAAAGAAGAAGGCCCAATGTATGGAGCAGGAATCGCCGATTAACAAAATGTAAGTACAGACTGCCTACAACTTTGCTCAAATCTTTAAACGCGTTTTTCTCGAAACCACTTTATCCAACACGTCTGACGTGATTTCTCAAGTTCTAATGAACCGATTAACTTGAAATTTGGCGTGGAACTTCTTTATATATCCCTCTGTCGTTGGAACTATAATTACGTAAAAATTTTGTTTTTTACTATTTATAAAAAAATCAAAATTTTGAAAAAAAGGCGAAAAATCACTTTTTTTCAAATAGCCGCCAATTTGTGAAATTTTTATTTTTTCATTTCAGACGGATAGCGAAATTCTTACTGATTAGGAAACTTTTTTTTCAGATCACCAGAAGGGTTGGAATCATGTCAAGAAAGACGAGCCCTTATTTTCCACCCCCCCCACTTTACCAGCCTGTAATTTTTGTATTGCTAAAATATTAATAAATATCTAATAAAAAAATGGCTGATAAAAATATTCTTAGTTTTTTTTTATCAAATTTTAAAACACACCTAAAATTTGTACTCCTAGACTAGAATACCCCCTTATGCTCAGAGAAACCTAACTGGAATTGGTTGTCTAACCTCCTTGAACAGTCTCCGCTCCCTTTCCTAGTTTCCGGTATTCCTATGAGGGTGATAAAAGTCAACTATTTTTTTTCCTGAAAGTAAAGGATTTCAGCTTTCATTTGAGCGCAACTTCATGTTTCTACTCGGATGGGTTCGGGGTCACTGATTTCAAATCTATCGTTTAAAACAAATAACCCACGCCAATAATTTCTTATAAAATCACCTACTTAATAAATCTAGAGAATATGTATTAAAACGTAATTTGAGTGGGTCGTCGTGTTTACATGTAAAAAATATAAAGAAAGATGTCTGGGCAACGCCGAGATGCATCAACTAGTCTTTGCATTGTGATTGACAGATTCCCTGCAAGGCTTTAAGTCATAAAACAAAACAAAACGAAATCTTGCTCATTCCAGTTTGATCTTTTTGTGCAGTAAGGTGCGTTTTTGGTTTTGCGTTGTATTGTATTGCGTATGTTTTTGTGCTTTTATAAAAGAGAAGGTAAACGAAAATAATTCGGTGAAAGATTCCACACGCATAAACATGTCATGCATCATAGATTATACTTCCAGAGAAGCAAGCTGGGAGCAATATGAAAGTTTTTCAAAAAACTCCACTTGCATTCCATAGAAGCAAGCTGGGAGCAGTATGAACTAGATTCCATGTGCATTCCGGAGAAGCTAGGTGGAAGCAGTAAAAAAGCTTTTTTACTGCTTTCTCCTGCGGACATGCAATGTTAAAAAGATATGGAGTGTCCAACGGAAGGGAATGCATCCATAGCTTCCCAGGAGTTGCTTCCGTTTGCATCTTGGAATGCTTCTTTTCCCGCTGGGCTACGAGCGCTGAAATCGGTTTGGTTAGCCCCACCCTATACTCTGCACAGAGCGAATAATAGTGCAGCGAATTTTAGAACAGTGAACGTCATATAAATTGCACCACCCAATTTTTGTTGTTTGTCAATGTTTATCTTTATTGTTTATTGTTTTGTTAATTGTTATTATTTTTTAAATTAAGTGCTTGTTTTTGCGTCTACGGATTTTTAACAGTAAATGCGGAATTTAGGGCAACAGCATACCAATTTTTCGATTACCGTCCAATTTCTGGAAAGCAATTTCGCGACATTCTGTAAAAGGCAAATTTCAAACCTCTGTCGGGAAATTGCTTTTGGGAAAGTGAAGAAACACTCACATCGGAACAGCAGGACTTGTGGATTTGCAGCAGAAATTTGACGAGCGTTTAGCTCTTAACACGAAATCCACAGCATCGTTATAGCACGCGCTGACTGTGAGGTTACAGGCCAACGGCTTGCTCTGGCCTGCAAATGGATCGGTCACTGGCGCGGCACTATCAAGCGCACAGCCATCCCAGCCCGCAGCAAAAACTTTCGCTTTCAGGGCCAATAGTCGTGTTTTTTATTTCGCACCGGGATAATTTATTTAATTACAAGAAATCGCCTTAATGGGCGTAAGCTTCGCCGGATCCACGATAGCGTCCAGCCGAGATGGGCTTAGTTTAGCAGAAATCTGTTCAATCGGCGGAAGTGGAGTAACGCTGATTTTGCGCTCTTTTTTTCGTTGGACCTTGTTGCGTAAGTGTTCGCCTTTTGCGAAGACACTTCCAATTTGCCAAAATGGAATTTTTCGGGTGCGCATCGATTAAAATTTCAACCTTGCGATACCCGCACAATATATTCGTACGACAATTAGCCTGTTAACCTTTAAAAAATTTCTCCAGAACCGCCTTATGTTGTCAACATGTTTTTATTGAAGTTTTTTGTTTTTTATGCTTTCGATTACTTCTTCTGATATTTTCCAACTTGAAAATTGGTCAAATCTGACATTTGCCATAATGTCTTTACGGAGGATTACTCAACCAACTGACTCGTTTCGAGCGATTTTAATTTTAAGGTTTATTGTCAAGCTGGCGCCAACGCAGGTGTCTTACGGTTTATAAATAGTTTCCATCGCTCTTCAGTCGCTTTGATCAGTCGGACCCTCGTATAGAAAAGTAATCTGCGAAATGATATCTATTGAGGAACATAAGCGTGGAGCACTTACAGCGCATGTTGATGAAATGGTGAAATGTAATCGCACTGCGGGAGTTGAATTTTTCACCGGTGGGAAATAAATTCGCGTTCAACATGCGACTGCAGGAGGTAGGTAGAGATGTCAGCCAAGAAAACATTATGGAACTAGTCCCGGACTAGATGGACAAAGAAAGGCAAATTTCACCTGATATTCTATTTCGCAAAAAGAACAACAGAATCTGAGAGTCTTTACCATACTTTCGAGATATAGATATAGACTTTTTTTGTTCCTATAGCATTAACCCTTAGTAAAAAATTCTTCAACCCAAGAATTTTGTATGTCCTGTAGTTACAAGAGTAGATATAATTACGCCGTGGAGCATCGCAGCGGCAATCGAATTTCACACGTACTCGTAGATGGTCTGAGGTGGTCCAATAATATATTAATTAAATGCCACGACTCCGTCGAATACATTCTAGCAAAACAAGCCAAGACCCAAAAATTGTTCAAATACTATCAGCTGATTTGGAAAAATCCGAAAGTCTATTGTATATGAAATGGTAAATGAAGAACTGTGCCGTTTAAATAGCGATAAATGCTATGAGCACATAAATCGTAGTTATTGGTTTTTCGGTATGAAGGGAAAAAATAAAAATTGTATTGGAACTTTACTTGGGGGTTGAAATGCATATCATTCTTTCCAAACTCGGGTAAAAGAAAAGAGAATCTTCATAGTACCCCTAAAGGTAACTGCCCACTATACATGTTGATCACTTCGGTTCATTAGCCAGTTTCACGCTCAAAGAAGAAGAGCATATTGTTAGTGATGGACGGCTACCTACACAAAATTTGTAAAACTTTAATCGGTAAAAAGCACACAGACCCAAAATACTATCGGTTGGTTATAATTATTCTCTCAAATTTTATGCCGGCTAATAATATACAACACATACAAATTGTAACTGGACGAGAAAGGTAGAACGTGTAAATCGCGTCCAAGCCTTATGGAAGCCGAATTTGATCAACTCGACTAACAAAGACACATTTTCAAAGCTAGAAGAAGAAATTAGTGTCTTCGCTAGTCGAGTCGATCAATCTCGACTGCCGTAATAGGATTCAATATTATAAATCGTAGCACCGGATTTACACCTATTGTTGCTATTGTTTCGTAGGGATAAAAAAGGAGAACTATGTGTGACCGAGTACTTGAACATCTAGTGAAAAATTTAGTAAAAGAAAGACAGAAATTAGTCGAAATGAGGAACTGTGCTTGCAAAATATAGAAAGAATCAAAATTATTGCAAATAGTGTTTTGACCGACATGAATTCAGCTACTTACTATTAAAATTCTTTTATATAATAATTCTCGACTATCGACAATGCGCTGTCGACTTGGCCCGCTATCTCCTCACGTAATTCCGCGATAATTTTTGACCTACATCCGTCATTTTGCATATTTAACGACAACTACCCAAGCGGGCACCGTGCCAAATAACATACTTTCAAGCACAAACGGACAAAGCATTACAAATGTTGTCAATTTGAAAAGCTTATCCTGTAATAATATGTATGTTTTTTAGGATCTTCGTTTTGCGACACACTCTACTTGAAAATCCGATTGCGAAGAAATAGTTGTAACATATTTGTGCCACCAAAAATGTAACGACAATTGTTCTATGCAAAGTTTACAAAATAATTAAAATTAAAAATTTTTCTTCATTTCACTTCACGTCAAACTAGCATTTGACAACGGATTTGCATAAAATATTTTAAATTTTGATAGCATATTTCGAATTATCTCTCCCCAAAACAACGACGTACTCATTTTCATGAAAATCTCGAATGAAATTACCTTACACTTACCAAGCAACAACAAGATCTCATATGGACTTGACGACCAGTCATTCCAACTCATTAGTAATTAACGACATATTTGTAATTAACGACCCCGAAGAACCCCAAATAATAATTTTCATGAAAATCGTATGATAGCGAAGATTTATCAGTCCGCCATATTGGATTCTTAAACCTTGATAGCATTGAAATAAATATAGGTTTAAACCTGTGCCGAGAAATTCTGGATGACGCAAAAATAAAACAGATCTGTCTACAGACAAACAGACAGACATTGAATTTTAGATAGGTAGAGAAGGGATAGCATGGTCGACTCCTTAGTGAAGTATAGTAAGCTGACTTTCTACCACTGTTTACTTCCTAAATGTAAATGAAAGGTATACAAATAAATGGAACGAAAATGAATGAAAACATTTTGGATTCATGCTTCCGGTACAACGAGGTGAGACCAATATAAAACACATTTTAATTAAATTCTATTTGGAGGACATTACGCGTTCTTAAATCTATTTAGAGACAAGACAAACCGCACTTGTTTCGCACTCTTATTATCTGCACTTGAATAGTGCCATTGAACAGAACAGAAATAGCCGCGACGTTTACTTTACGATCAGATCATAAAGCTCTCTCAAGGTTCGATGCTTTTCAGTTTACTTCCGGTGCTAAGGAGAAAGTTCAGAACATGATAATCGGAGCGATTGCATTTAGCGTTTTTGCCCGGAAATTCCAAATTACTAATTATACAAACCATACGTCCCCGTGGCGGCAGCAATAAATTGTGTAATTCGAAAATTCTGTTTACTAGAAAATTAATTTTTAAATAATATTTTTGTTATTCTACGGTGGCGTTTAAATTTATCATAACTGTGTTAGTGATAATTGAAACGGGAATTCGTAAGAAACTTGTCCAAAGCAACTATAAATGGACAAAGTTACAAAAACAGTCATTTCCTTTCGATTGGTACCCAGAAAGTGTATTTTTACGATAAAAATTCGGAAGAAATGCCCAATCTGCACCAGACAATCGCGTGACTTTGTTTTCCCATTTCTGGTTTTTCGCAAATAACTATCTCCGGAAATACTGAACGGATAGGAAATTACTGATGTTGGCCTCAAACGAGAGCTCCGCTATGCTACGAATATAAAGCGATATCTCAGTTTCAAGCAGGATAAAGAGATATGCTACACGATAATTTTATAAAAATCAGACCTTCTAAATACTTAAAGTGGGTTTGTTTTTTATTGTTTGTGCTTTGTAAACGGTTTTATTTAGCTTGCCCTGTTTGTTTGGATCAAATTTAGTAGTTCAAATTTAACCCCTTTCCTGTCGACAGATTTATCTGAAATTTGGTACACACCTTTAGTTCTAATGACAATACAATTTAATGTAATCAGTAACATTGTCAATCCAAGATGGCCGCCTCTACAAAATGGCGGATTACATATTTTCTCACAACCCCCTCAATATAGGTGTCTAATGAAAGGGCTTTACAAGTAGAATACTGTACACTATGACAAATTTCTAATCCAAGATGGCTGCCTCTACAAAATGGCTGATAACATATTTTCTCACACCTCCTCAATGAAAGGGCTTTATAAGTAGAACACAGTGCATGGCGGGTCATAGAGTTGAGACAGTCTATACTTACAATAAAAAAACAAGTAAAAAAATTTGTTAAGTTAAACGGTTTTATTGAAAATAAAGATAATAATGATGTAGATAATGTACTAAAAACTAAAATATAATTCAGTAGGTCCTAGGTACCAGTCATCACACCACTCACTCCCCTCATCAATCTAGGGCATTAATCAGACAAAAAAATAAAATCGTGGGGCGCGTGAAATTTATATCAACAGTCAACCGCTCATATCATTATAAATTCTATTGACTTATTTACTCAAATTACGCCACGCCCCGCGATTTTATTTTTTTGTCGGATTAATGCCCTAGATTGATGAGGGGAGTGAGTGGTGTGATGACTGGTACCTAGGACCTACTGAATTATTTATTAGTTTATTGGAACATTATCGACATCATTATTATCTTTTTTTCAATAAAAACTTTCAACTTAAATTTTTTTTTCACTTATTTTTTTTTAATGTGTAGGATTCACTTTCCGGATTCAATAAAAATTGAATGCTATTCAGTAACACAAATAGTCACTTCCGGTCCGCCATTTTGTTTATTCGAAATTTTAATCCGAGATTTGAAATCAGCAGCAGGGTAAGAATGACCATTCAAATTTTGGGTATGTGCCTTTGTCTAATTTTACCGAATTATTTTAAAATCAACCCACTCTGCGGCGGCTTGACATCAGGCGGACTGCTCAGAAAAATATTCTAGAGAAGCGCAACAAACAAGGTAACGTTGGGACATTTGCACCTGTTCAATGGAAGTACTAAAACGTTGTCTATAATTTAAATACCAACCTGGGGTTTATGCAAAATAGACCCAACAGTTAAATATTACAATTTTCAAAATAAAATTTTGTTTTTAATTTCATGGAAAAAATGAAATACCTTTTAAAGTTTAATCACGTTAGATCTTCAAAAATTACGTAATTATTTTTAAAATCTATGCACAATATGTCTGTATTATTGGAAAATACATATTATTGTAATCTGCAGGTATGTACATATATGCTGCGTGGAGGCCTCTCAAGAGACTGGGCGCGATTGTTCGACGGGCAAGCTCATATTTTTAGACGTCATCGCCAGCACCCGTTGCGGTCCAAGCCACTGATTGTGACTGAAGATTGTGGCGTGCGCGGGGGGCCCTCGCGTGAATAGTCGAGCTACTATACTTCCGGGTCTGCGCTTGGCTGGCATGTCATTTGCGGTTTATTACGAATTTGTCACTTTTGTTCGAATGGGGCTTTGTCTGCGTCGGTATCGCGGGGAGCTCTGCGTGGCGGGCGGCATATTATGGCCTGCCTCTACCAAAAACTGGGTGACATTTTAGTCAAAATTTACAGCAGCATCGACGCGTCTGTTTCACCGGCGATTGTCTGCATTTTTCCCTCGTTTTCTTTCCGTGGCGATGGTAATTTATTCGTCGCGTTCGCGTTTCCAACTATGTTTTCCCATTCACGTGGGTGGCGCTACCGCTCTCTTGTTTAATTTCACTGCGCGTTCCTCCTCACAATGGCGACTGCGACAAAGCCCACCCAACCTTGAGTGCGTTCGGCTTGTTTTCTGCCTTTTGTCGCAATTTATACGATGCGAACGAAGTCACACAGTTGCGAGAAAATATTTTGCTTATTTGCGGCAATCTGCAGATTTGTTTTCATAGATTAGGATGTCTCTCGCTTTTTGGAAGCCAGCACTTCCGTAGTTTTCGTGCTGGTTCAAACTGCAACGGCAAACTAAAATTAAACATTTGTCTTGTTTATCTGGTTTCACAGGTTTTCTTCTGGTTACTAATAATGTCGGAAATTATGGGGAAGAGGATGTTGTTATTTTTTGTCAAAATATTTGTATAGATGTGCTATGCCAAAAAGTGAAACGTTTTCTTATGCTGACGTACCTTAAAATGCAAATTGGAAATCCGCCTTCATCAACAACAATCACAAGATTTATTGAAGACCGTTGAATTGTCTGAACGACGGCATACCTTGCATTGATTAATGCAGTGAATATAATGGATTTCTTTATTCAAAGTGTATTTCAATAGAAGGAGACGAACGCGACGACTTTGAATACAAAGATGCAAAAGTAAAGAATTTATTCTAGTGCAAAAGTCCAAAATTTGAATGTCGATATAACTTGTACCAATTTTTGAACCGGATAGCTATGCAAACATGGTGTACGTATGTCATGGCGGTTTCTCAAAATACCTTGTAACTACCCACAAAAACTTAATGCTCTTAAATATTTGAAAGCATTCGTGTACCCTGTGCAACCCTCTCCTATGGTTACACAAGGGTACAAGCATAGACAAATAACTATTATTTGTCTATGGTACAAGTATGCTTTCCGCATTCAGGCAGAGGACTGGCCAAAAGTGCTTCCCACGTGAATTTGTTTACATGCTTCAGAAGCACTTTTAAGGAAAGAACAGGGAAGCACTTTTTTCTGCGGACATGCACATATAAAATTGCAATGAATGGAATGGCAAAGAATGCACAGCGCTTCAATCGCGGGGGGAAGCGCTTTTTTTCCAGCGTCAATATAAGTAATTCGTGCAATAAAAAAGCAATATTCATTGGAAATACATTTTATGAGTAATTAATACCTGAGAGCTCTTTTCAGTCAGGTTCCGAGTTCCGAGTTTTTATTGTCCTGCTAATTAGTTTGATGTCGACCTGCAAATTGTTTTAATTTTATGACTACTATAGGTAGGTACAGTTACTAAAATATAAGCTAATGGACTGCTTGTTTCGCTATCATTAATTCATTATTTAATCTTATTTTCACACGAGTACAAAAATTAACAAGTACACTAGCAGGTCCGTCCAAGGTTTTTTTCATACTTGTAAATTAAGACTGTTGCAAAACGAATGAAACAGTTTCATGTGCGAAGACGGGTTTTCATTTTTCCCGCGGGAATCCAAAACAATTCCGGGATAAAAAAATAGCCTGAACTATGCCCGACAAAATAATATCTTTTACTGTGAAAGATCCATCGAAATCGGTTCAGCCGTACCCGAGATTAACTCCTACAAACATACAAACATTTTTGACACGTTTGTATAGATTTTAGTATAGTGCAAATAAGCATATGAGCTTAGAGAAAGGCAGTTATGTACTTCGAAACCACAGACCCTAAGAACCCAATTTCATGAAAATTCATTTACATTAAGAACTTTTGCCAGCCATATTGAAGTTCCAATTATAGATGGCAGACAGTGTTGGGCAGAATTAATTAATTGTAATTGTGAGGTTTTACAATAAATTGTACAAGATACAATTGGTTAAAAAAAAGTTTAAGTGGTAATTGCGATTCAATTTTGTCCAACTCTGATGACAGATTCAAGATCATTGACCCCGAAAACCCCTATTTATATTCATTGCCATGAAAATTGCTTTATTATTTGCGCGTTATTGTGTCACTTCGCCTGTACAAAGCCCGGCCCCTCACACGGGCTAATATTACATGAACCTATCACTTAAATAGACAGGTATACTTCGTCACGCAAACATGAGGAGTGAATGTTTGCGTGACGAAGTATACCTGTCATTCATCAGCTTTTCCGGCAATCTATAAGTGATAGGTACATCCAATATTAGCTAGCGTTGTCTGGTAATTGAGTTTTGAAAAATGCTGAAATACGTGTTCTATTATTGTTGTAGAGAGTGTATTCAAAGTTGTAAAAATTTTAAATTTCATGGTTCCATCTTCAGTGGTTTAGACTGTGAGTTGTTTGTCAGTTCGTCAGTTAGCACGGAACAGTATTGTATATGTATCTAGGTTCTGAACCACTACTAAAACCTACTGAATTAAATATGGCAACTCAAATGGTTTAACTAACACAAACGAAAAGTTAGAGCATGTCTACAAACCAAAACCCGAGCGAGACGGGAGACTCATTTTACAATGAGATGGAAAAGGCAGTAGCAGATTAGTTTGTTGTGGGTCGTCATTCGTTCATGGTTGGTCTTCTCATTGGAGTGTGGGAATCAGGCTTCCAAAGAAGAAGTGGGGAAGCATATGTAAGTGACACGACAAAACACCCTGCAAACTGAATTTTTGCACAAACTTTCTTTGACGTATCCCAAAACCAAATCCGCAAACATCACAAAAATCACAACATACATAGCTACCCAAAATATTGAAGTTCAGAGTTTTTTTTTAAATATCTCTCGTGCTATGCATCGGGCATCCTTGAGGTCCATGTGAAACTTGTAGAGAATTAAATTATCCACAAGATTGGTCTTTTGGTATCTCAACGTACCTACCTAATCTAACTGACGAAAATTTATATTTACCTAAAATGTCCTGCGTAGTGTAAAAATTTATTTTTAAATGTTTTTCTAACATGTGATGGCCACTTTTTGAAGTAAGTTCTTTAGGTGCTAGAATTCGGCTTTTGCTGACACCAGAAGTTACCATAATCCGCAACCGTAACCGTTGTTACCGTTCGAATTCGCCTGATCTCATTGTGAGTCCTCAGCTGTTTACCCACTTGATTAGTTGGATAAGCCCCACGGGCGTTTGGAGTATCTATGAGCTCCGTGCTAGGTTTAATCGTCGCTCACACCGTCATGATTCACGGCTTTTGTTGGCTAGTATTTGGCATCATCACTTAGCGAGTGGTGGCCTGACGCAGTCTTTTATTTGCCTCTCGGTTCGTATCCACTTACAAACCGCCCTGTCCCGGCGGCCGCCGTCCCGTGGAGCCAAACTGCCCGCGCTCTATGCGAAAAATTATTAACAAGCGCTTTTGTGACGTTCACGGAACTGAAAATTCGTTGGGGCCGCGGAGCTCTGTCATCCCCGCATGGTTGGGACTTGGGACTTGCTCCATCGAAATGCACGTCGTGCAATTTCAGCTATCCGAGGTTGGGCCTCGCCAGAACCATTAGAACGAATATCAGACGCCTTGAGGAGCGCGGTCGTGAGCCCGATCGCGTTGCTTAATTGCAGCTCGTTTTTGTCAAGCTCGTAAATTCCTAGGAGGCCTCACACTTGCCATCCACGTTTCCACATCTCCACCGGGTACACGGCGCCACTGCACCACACTCACCTCACGGAGCGCTAATTAGACCCAAAATAGACCAGAATTGACCTTACCCAACAGTGAATGTCACGCTGCGCTGATTTAGGAAGACGCCTCTCACTCTCAGAGTTTTGACCTGCTGCTGCTGCTGCACTTCGTGGGGCTCCAAGCGGCGCCGACTACATAATTCTCTAGCCCAATTCATTGAGCCTGGCCACGCGGCAGCGGCTTCTCGAGATCAATAGCCGACCTGAAGGAGGGCGAACGGTACAGCGGCCGGTCCCAATGCCTCGAATGCAAATTAAAGGTGATCGCCCACGTCCAATGACAATTCCGGTATTATTCATTGAATTATCCGCAAAGCATGTTCCCGCACGCCAGATAAGATGAACGCTGATAGCAGAGAGCTTTGTGCCCCCAGCCCGGCCGCTAAGAAAACTCCCGGGTGACCGAGGTATCCCTGAGGTGAGGCGAGAATGTTTGCATTTTTCATGGGCCTTTTGTGCTTCCGGCGCTTTTTGCGGTATTGTAATTTTTTCTTTTTAAAAAAAAGTTCAATTGAGTCTGGCTAGCTACGAAGGTTGCTGGTTGAATTGTAAAGACGTGACTCTTCGAAGATCTTCACTACTTAATTGTATTTGGAGGTCCAACCGCAATACTTCAAGAAGGAGTTTATTTTTGAACAGTTAAGAAGAAAGGACTATTTTTAGATTCAAGCCAAATTTTTGTTAGTAATAATATTCCATACGCAGTCCATATGATGATATGTAGTTTTACACATTTGTAGTTATGGCGCAAATCTCGTGAAACTATAAATTTGAAGGGGCTGTGAATCATTACTTTTCGTATTTGCTGAGATTATTCTTTTAAATTTCGTGTGTCAAATGCTTAGTTAGTATTTGGTAGCTACAATATGAAAATTTACCCATAATACCTTCATTTTTGTGTGTATCGTCCGACGTGTACGTCAATGACATGTAATTTCAACAAGAAGGTGTCACCCCACGCGAAACAATGACGTTGTTGCAAACAAAGTTTCCAGTGTCATATGTCTTTGTGAAAACCAAATTGGTAATTGAGAAGTTTCTATTTAAATATTTTAGATTTCTTCCTATGGAGTTTTTTTACAAGTAAGGTCTATATGAACTACGCTGAGACGATTCAACAACTCTAGTAGAAAACTAAAGATCAGATAATTTTACATACAGGCAATACATTATTATTATTATATATACTTGCTTGCTCGGACCCGGCGTTTCCCGCGATACTATTAAATTTGTATTGCTTAATTTTACTACGCCTCCCTATTGCACCACCGCCTCTCCTATGTGACCCAGCGTTTTCCTATTTGCATTTTGCACATGTTTTAGATATTTTCCAACAGAATTACTAAATTTAGTTTTCTTCATTTTACACTACCTCCTTATTGTACCCCCTCTCCTATATCTCCCAGCGGGGTGGGAATTTGAATAGCAGATTCGAAATCAGTGATCCCGAGTATTCCCTAGTGCGGAAATCCCTTGAAGTTCAACTTGTTGCCATATTGATCCACCATCTTTATTTCCAAAATTTGGATGGCAGATTCCAAATCAGTGACCCCAAAAACCCAAACCAAAAACAAAAGTGCGGATTTTCAGTGAAATCCCTTGAAGTTTAACTTTATCGGCTGCCATATTGGATCCGACATCTTGAATTCCAAAATTTTGAATGCAAGCTCGAGATCTGCGACACCGAAAACCTTCAATTGCCTTTTTCATAAAGATTCCTTGAAGTTGGAATATTCGCTTCCTACACAAAACGGAAATTTCGATTTTTCGATTTTCCGGCTTTTCCTTTGGTGTTTCCCGAATTTTCTTTTTTTTAAACCTCCCCTGTATTATAGCGAACAAAACAAAACAAAAATTATCGAAACCGGTCAAGCCGTTTCTGAGTTTTAGCGAGACGCACAGCAATTCATTTTTATATATATAGATAAGCAGGTCGAATAGGTTCTCTGGTGCCTCTCGAAAGCAGCGCGACCTATAAGATCTACTGTGCTAATACCTTCCTCTTAAACACCCCATCTATATAATGTCAAGGCCTTTGAAATCGGCTATAGGAGTCACACTTGATACATTCATCGGTGCTATTATGGGCGCTCCAACATTGAAGAGTATGTCAACTGATGTGTAATGCATATAAGTGACTTCATGTGATGTTCTTCTACTGTTAAGCTGTTTTTAACGGTCTTACCGAGCTCGGTTGGCCTTTGTCCGGTAATCTGCCGCTGCTGATCTCGCTTAATTATTGTACAAAAGCATACCACAGGAATTTTTATGTAATAATTAGGCGCGGGTCGTTCAGGCACCCCAGCAGTCTCAAAAACAACGCCACCTACATACTCTGTATTGCTAATCCCTTCCCTTTTTAAAAACCCCTTCCACATTAAGACTCTTGAAGGAGGCTATAGGGGAGCCGCATTTGACACACCCATCGGTGCCATGATGGGCGCTCCGAAGTGTGTCAGCCTTTGGCGACCTAAGGCCGGAGGATTACCTGCACTGAGGGTCTCCACGCTGCTCTATCTAGGCTGACCTGTCACTGTTTCGGAGAGGTCTCCCACCTCCTTGGGAATGAGGGTTATGTATGGGACTTCAACACCCATTTCATCAGGCTAAACTCATGTGTCCACATGTGGTCCTGACTGGTTTGATGAAGAACTCGAGGTTTCCGTCGTCTGGTAGCTGACACTCAAGCCCCAGGCCCATAGGCATACTTGAAGCATATTTAATGGATTTTTACGGGCTCCTCTAGGGTCTAACAGCTGTGTGCTTCGAAAAGTCGATTCCATAAACAACAGAATCGAAGTTCTTTGAAAAGTCCAACAGAACGATCGCAGGCACTCTATCCAATATGCAATACCTCTACAGACCATAGTACCACCACCGCCTTGTTATTGTCGTGTCTATTTAGCCTCTTTATCTGAAAATGTTCTGCTTCTTCCAAATAATGTTGACAAGTCCTTAGCTTCTTTTCCACGATGTCAAAATGAAGGTTATGGTGTTACAAAAAAATAGCTAGACCGATGGTTACGTGGAAAAATACATGTTTGTACATGAAGCATGAGCATAGGATTGCTCTTCCAGTACAATTTTCATATGACCTACGAACTACATACATATACCAATCTTCCGACCTATTAAGTAATCCTCAATATATTTATTTAGCAGCCATATCGCCACAAAGCCTTGGAGTTTTGCTGATAATCTAAATCAAAACTCAAGGTTGGTTTTGTAATAACTAAATCCGCCGTAATCAATAAGTACAAAATGAACAAAAGAGGGCTGAGTTGCTTAATAATACCCTACAGATTTTGCGATTGTATAATAGGAGAAGACGAGCCGAGGCGAACTGACGATTCCACAAGAGCCGCCATGTTGTTGTTTCTGACGATGATACAGAAAGAGAGCAGATAATTTAAATATTTGGCATATTTAGTATCTCCGTAATTCAAAACACCTCAGCTTGGAATATTTCAAAAGATCAGTTCACTTCCACAGAGGAGATGATCGTAAAAAGGGGATTTACAGCACCAGGGCATATTAATGCTGGTGTTTAATTAGGAAGGAAATGGATATCCAAGGCGAAGGCAGAAATGCTATATTGCGTTCCATTTAAGAACACTCCCGGACGGCATAAATTCAGAGTGTCCCTTGTGAGCTGGCAAAATATCGAACGCAAAGAGCCCGTGTCAAGTACGCTGAAAAGTCTGAGGCCCCGGCAAGAACCGGCTGGTCCAGAGTCGGCCTCGGCACATCCAATCATTATTTAACCCATTTCAGTTTATCTCCGACGTTATGGCCGTCGGCATGGAAGGAAGATACGATCGCTGACAAGGCAGCGCTACACGATTCGTAAGAATAATCTATGCAGGCGCTCATTAGTTGGCTTCTCTAATCACATCGACCACTTGGCCGTATAATTAAACGAGAAACCCGAAATTATTATGCAGCTTTTATCCGCGCGGCCTAAGCCCGGACCTGCTTACGTAACCGATTATATATAAAAGCGGGGACGTAAACGGACCAATAAAACCAAACCAGCCGAAAGACAATAAAACGATCGCTTCGAAATGTTAAAAATTTATGGCCACGGCGACGGCGACGGCTTTTACCCAACAGCAGAAAAAGTTTGAAGTCTGACTGCGAGCAGCGGGCAGCCCGGACAGGGAAGCCAAGGAGGCTGGACGTTATGAATTATTTCCAATTAACAGGTAGCCGATCGGTGCCTGCCCAGAAGGTGCATTCTGAGCGCTAGTCGATTGTTGCCGCTGCTTGCCGCGAAAATTGCTGAAACGATACAACGAGGAACCGAGTTGCTTGCAGATTGCAGCGACAAAGCCTTCTCGACTTTACGTAAACCACAGGGCCCCATAACGAAACGGACTGAAATTTGGAAAAGCACCTTGTCGCATGAATATGGATGCGCGACTTATGGCCACAACTTTTTCATCGTGACGCTAATGCTTACCTGTCTTGTTTTAAAAGTCCACTCTTACCCACTCCAGCCCCACTGGGCATGCATCTTACCTCAACGTGTGATAAATCGATTGGCAAAAACATCTTGTTTTATGCAAATTGCACAGACTCATTCTTCTCCTCACAGATTAGATGGTGAGCAAGAGCCTCCAAGGAAATGGATTTTCTCAACTTCATTTCTGTATTTAAAAGACTACAAGCTCGGTACAGATGCGCTGGTCGCTCTAATCAGATCCAGTACACGGTTTGATTAGGGCGCCAACTTGTTCTTCGATTTCCTTTGTTTTGTTCTCCGGCCTAATTGAACCTCATGTTCCTGTGCTTACCTTTGTCTGCACTCGCCGACAAGTTTTCCAGACAACTCGCTCTAAATACGAGGTATATGTGGTTGTGTACCCTACGTACCTGTACGCCATTTAACTCAGCTCCAACTGCCGTAAATTATTCGGATGCAGCTTAACAAGACATTCGATTACTAATTTATTTTTTGACTTCTTCGGATTTGTAGGACTGTCAGTTAGTAAGCTAACAAGCAGCATGTTATTCTAAGACAATGATGTCACATAGCTTGTCGTATTCTGCTCGTCAAACCCTTTCAAAGGGGTTGTGAAGAAAAATGTAATCCGCCATCTCTGGGTGTCCGTTATATTGGGCTTACAATTACGTTATATAACTTGCCGTATTCTGCTCGCGAACCCTAGGTATCAACCATGTCGAGGAAGTTGTGAAGAAAGAAGTAATTCGCCATTCGGGGCATCCACCATATAGGGTTCAGAATGACTTCACATAGTTTATCGTATTTTACTCGTCCAGCGTCCATCAATTGATGCCCATATTACAATAATATTTGGTGAAATTTGTTTTTTTTTATTGCCAGACATTTTGACTTGCCGTGACCGCCATTTTGCTTTTCGTTGTAACGTTATATAGCCTAGCCGGAGGACTAATAGGATTCTAACGACCCCTCATTTATCCAAATCAATAGATCCAGTGGAGTTCTAGCAGTCCAGTTAAATTAGAAGAACATGTTTTCAATACACTAATACAAATGAAATATCAAAAGACCCCACCGATCCGAGTTGAGTTACAAATTCTATTCAAGATCAAATGTCAACAATATAAGTTTTTCGCATGTGTCTCCTAAATGGTAAGTGCTATCGTAAAAATAGTTCATACAAAAGTTGTAGATCTTGCAATTATCTATATAAATGAGTCTTATACTTTTTTTCCCTAAGATTCACCATTCTTTAGATATCGCGGTTTAAAACATCGCAAATACTTATACATATGTACTCATACACCCCCGCGGTCAACCGTTGCAGTTACGATAAAATTCATTATAAGCAAACTTGAAGTACTCGGAGTACCTGGTGGCACAAAACAAATCTAAGCTATGTCCAAACAGTTCTATCAAAGATACAAAGAATGGTTTGCCTAGTTATCCCCGGAGCAATGAGAACTACACCAGCAGCTTCTATTGAGATAGCACTACATCTTGCACCGTTTGAAATTCTAGTAGAAAATGAAGCGATAAAATCTGCCTTCCGTCTACACTTGAACAACCTTTGGCTTACCAAATACCAGCGGCTTGGGCACATAAAGATCTGGGACAACATTGAAAATTCTGTCGGTGATGTTCTAATGATCAATATGATTCCTCAAATCTGCCCGGCAGGAGTTATAAAGTGCTCTTTCTGACAAGAATCGAATGGGAAGAGAATTACCTTAGAAAAATCTCACCAGTGAACAGTTCAGTATGGTACACTGATGGGTCTCTGGTAGACGGCCTTGCCGGATTCGGTGTGTACAGCCACAGGCCCAGTCCCAGGCCACAGCAACATCGCAGGAATTGAGATCGCGGATGCTTTGGCCAGGGAGGGCTCCAGTACATCTATGATAGGACCAGAACCCCACACGGGGCTGCTGAAGCACCTCAATACCATGCGTATAGATGACTCACCAACCTGGAAATGCGAGATAGAGGCTGAAACAGTCATCCATTTCTTGTACGATTGTCCCCTCTACTTCGGTATAAGAGACGATATTTTCGGAGCCCAAACAGTAGCACCTACCGAATCTTACGCTGCCCGACATAATGAGTTATGTTAGACGAACCAAACGTGTAGCGACTCTCGACGGGCAACGAGAGTAATTGATAGTAGTCTTCTTTTGAAGTATGTACAATGGACTACATAGTCTAAGTGCTGGGCTTAACCCGCCTCTTGAAATCTACAATCTACAATCTGTAGTAGTTGTAGTTTGTAAGAAAGGGGGGGGGGGGGGGGCAAGCCCCGAGCACTCAGACGAATAGTCCATTGTACTCTACCCCCACCCTAACCGAACTTCTTCGTTGTTCTGATGAACCGAAGAACCTCGGATAGGGGTCGAGGACAGATCTCTTCCATCCTCAATACGTCAGCACCGAATACAGCGCGCCGCGCTTGGGAGAACGCGGGACACTCGCAGAGAAAGTGTTCTACGCTGTCCTCATCCTCCCCGCACGACGCGCATGTAGGGTCACTGACGATTCCCAGGGTATGTAGATGTTTGCCACATGTGCAAGGTTGGCCAAAAGAAGTCATCCGATGTTGTTTGGCTCTCATTTTTTTTCTAAATGAAAAACTTCGATTCTGTTTTTTGATTATGTTTATTTGAACCTTTAGAGTTTTATTGGTCAACTCGAGAAGATGATATCGGCCAAATGAGCGCCGTCACAATTGATTGCCATACGGGCTCGTTTCGCGGGTCGCCTCATCTCTCGTTTTGGCGATTTGCACTGGCCCGCAAGATCGCCCGATTGAATCGTTCCAGACTTTTTTTGTGGGGTTTTTTGAAGTCCCGTATTTACGTGAACAAGCCCGAGACCCTGGAAGCCCTCAAGGACAACATTCGACACGAGTGCGAGAATCTGTCGCCCGAAGTTCTCACCGAAGTGATGAAAAATGCCATAAAACGAGCCCGTATGGCAATCAATTCTGACGGCGCCCATTTGGCCGATATCATCTTCTCGACTTGACCAATAAAATTCTAAAGGTTCAAGTAAACATAATCAAACAGAATCGAAGTTTTTCATTTAGAAAAAAAATGAGAGCCAAACAACATCGGATGATTTCTTTTGGCCCACCTTGTACTATGCCCTGTTACAATCCCTATAAGATTCCTGCATTCTCTCCTGTTTAATTTCAGGGGAGTTTCTGCAGTGCTCTTATCGGGACGACCTATAAAGAGTTTGGTGTGTCTGCAAGTTTGTAACATGGACCATCTCAGCGCATGGATTTTCTCCATGTGTCGAGTTATCCAGTTTTTCACTATTGCAGAATTCACGCCAATCTGTGGTTCCGGTCCAAAGGGGCTGCATTTGGCGCCTTCCTTTGCTAGGCTATCAGAGTTTTCATTACCCTCGATGCCTTGATGACTAGCAACACATATAAGAGAGACTTCATTGTAGCGAGCTACCGACTACAGTCGTCTCTTACATTCCAGGACAATTTTCGAGCGGGTGATTGGATTTCGTAGTGCTGCGAGCGCGGCATTGCTATCTACTCGGATTGTCCTTTAGGTTGGTATCATCATTTCGTCGTAGCTGCAAAAACAGCCGACAAAATGGGAAATCATTCTTTGCACTTGTTGTCCCTCCCCCCGTGACAGGCAAAAGTCGTAATAAACAAAGTTATTTTGCTTGAATCGCCCTGTATGCTGGTGCCATCACTTGTGGCGTAGCTTTAATATATGGAAGCTGAGCAAATTGAAAAACAATTCGGTCATACCCGGTCTGAATCTGTAACTATCACAGGCACAAATAGGAACGGGTGCATCCCACCGCACGCGTACGTATAAAAGAACTTGGGACTTTTAAATATTAAATGGAAACTCTCATTTTTTCGCAGATTCAGATTCTTAAGAAAGAAATATTCAACTTTTCATTAAAAATTTTAGATCATTGATAGATGGCTATTTCGATTCTCATGAAATGCAAGTTCATTTCATTGTTTAATGATTTGTTATAACAAATTTTCGTTTCGCGGTTATACATGTAAAAGTTGATCTTGAACCTTTTGTGAACCATGACGTGATTGATTAGCTTTTCCAGAAAATTGCCCAACCCCAAATTTTTTTCGAATATTAATATCAAGTGCGCGTCGAGTTATTACAAATCGCTTTGAAGAATTAGCTTCGCTATTCTTGTATTGTTCCACTAATTGAACCAAAATTATAAAATTTTAAAGAAGCCAAATTTCCGCGTTTTTTTGGCAACAGCAGTTTAGTTCGTGTTAAAATTAATTGAATCCCAAAAGGAGAAGAAAGATCGTAAACCCATTCGAGCATCGATGGTAACCCACTCGGGGTTTTTGCCTGTTTTTGCCGTATCATTAAAGCCTGTATTTTTTGAGTGTCGATAAAAAACGAAGTGCACGTTTCAGGTATTAATTAAATATCGGCTTATATCACCCAGAAAAAGTAGTCAGGAGTAAATACAAAAGTTTTAAGTTCCTTGCTGGACTGAACAAATAAAAATAACCCTGCGTTGCCCCGGAAAAGGCCGCCATCAAACATAACCTCAATAAAAAGTGCTCAGAGACCAGACAAAATAAACTGAAGCGAGCCGATGTTGTCATTATTTTGTGATGGAAAGCTGCCTGAAATGTTTATTGACACTCGGTGTTTAATTTATTGTGCTGGGGAGCACTCGCCACGGCCGCTCCTGGTGGTTTTATTCTTTCGCACTTCGCCACCAGGCGTTCCAGAAGCCGCATTTGGAGTGCTGTCCGCGTCGCCAGCTACTGCGACCGGAGCCCGCCCTTATGCAGCTGCAGAAGATTTTCCCTCATTAAGACGAATCCCCAAGCAATGCAAATGCAATTGCCATTGGTAATTAAAGATCGCGACTGGAACGAGTGCGGGCTGGCATGTGTTCGCTTAATGGCAACTATTTGCCCATTGATTCTGCAGGCTCCGCTTAAATTGCTTCCTCCGCGGGCGCAGTTGCACGGGAGGTTTTTTTACGCGTGCTTATTTGGAAATAGGGCCAGTACCGGAGCTGACGACTATTGGTAAGAAGTTTTCGAACTGGGCACGTATCGAACTGTGAAATGAAAATGTTCCCAAGGGAATTAAAAAATGTGTTGCACACAAAGGTCTCGGCTGGAAGGCACTACGCGTTAGCCCATTACCAATGAAAGTAGGGCGTGAAAAGCAATTTTCATGACTACTGGCCATACAACACCTGTGGATAGAGTGCCAGAAATTCAAATTCATCCAAGGGCTGAACAACAGATCGGCTGTTCAGTGACCTCATTATTGAAGGTTACAATTGCCTCCGTCAATGCAAGAGAGATTTCCGTTTAATTACAATCACCGCACCGCTCATGGTAGTGCTTTTTCGGCCGCAGTAGTTCAGTTTCATTAGTTGTCCCTGCTCCCTATAGGATTTGGAACGTCATGTCAGCAATATAGTGCATACAGAATGGCGAACATTTTTTTTCGAATTGTAGGATGCCAAAAAGGATTTTTATCTTTTTATGTTATCTATCGGACACCGGGCGTGCGCTAACAGTCTGTATTATGCGCCAACTGCACAATTTACGAGGTACGCTACTTAAGTGTTGAGATAGACAAGTAGAAACAAATATTTACAATCGAAAATAGCTTTATTGTTTTTCAAAATATTCTCCTGATCTTTTGCATGCTTTTGAACCACTTTTCGAAACACTTTTTCCAGTCCGATTGAGGTCCTCCAAAACATGTGGCTTGAACGCATCAACCGCTTCTTCAGGCGCCGAAAAACGTTGACTTCGCAATTTATTTTTGATATGCGGGAATAAGAAGAATTCATCGGTGCCAAATCAGGTGGCGGATGACCTATCAATTCGACGTTTTGAATGCTAAAAAAATCCCTTGTTTGAGCTGATGTGTGACAGCTTGCATTGTCGTGGTGGAGAATGATTCGTCTTCTGCAATTGGTTTCCCTAATTTTTCCAAACACTTCTGTTAAACAAATGGTGGTGTACCATTCAGAATTGACCGTTCTACGTTGTTCTAATGGAACGGTGAAGACATGTCCAGTTATTCCGATAAAACAGGCGACCATTTGCTTAGAAGTGCTTCGTGCGCGAAGATCCATACAGTCGATTGTTGTTTAGTTTTGGGTTCATATGCATAGATCCATGATTCTTCGCCTGTCACGATCTTATAGATGTCTTTTGAAGCACCGCGATTGAATTTTTTTAACAGTAGTTTGTACCAATCGACCCGAGCCTTTTTTTGAGCGATTGGTAAATTATGCGGTATTCAATGCGAACAAATCTTTTTGAGGACTAAATGTTCATGCAATACATATTGGATGTATGCAAGTGGAACTAATGCCTCAATCTCACGGTATGTCACATGACGATCTTGCAATATCAGTTCACACAAAGCATCGATTTTTTCTGGCACAACGGCCGATTTTGGACGACCTTCACGAAATTCGTCCTGTAACGAAGTGCGACTACGATTGAAATCAGAAAACCAGCGGAACACTGGTTGGCTCGAGATGGTGCTTCATCATCAAAAGTCGCAACGAGTTGATCGGCACACTGTTGTTGGTTTAATCCACGTCGAAAGTCATAGAAAATCATCGCACAAAAATGTTCACGATTTAGTTCCATTTTTTTAACAAAAGTAATTTTTCAAGTAACACATCTGTAAACCACACAAATATCACTCGTATGACAAAACGTTCTGAGTATGTTTACCATTAAAAATGGCAAATTTTACGAAGACAATGTCAGATTTGAAATATTCACACTGGCGTTTCCATATCTCAAAACTTAAGTAGCAAACTACGCATTACTAAATATTACTACGTAACTACTAGTAACGCCACTCTTTGATGAGGTTGAAAATTTGCGTATGGGAAAAGGCGAAAATCGACTTCATGAATGGACCGAATGTGCATAATGTATTGTTTTATTGGTCTAAAACCATCTTCGCATTATTGCCTTTCAAATAAAATCGGTTTGGGGCACATCCGGTGGATGGTTTCAAAGTCTATAACGGACATAGGTAGAAACAGTTTTTGTGTTTTATATATATAGATTATATACTACTAACCAAAAAAAAGTGAGCACATCAAAATTTTCAATAAACTGGTGCAATAAAGGTGGTAAAAGGTGATCAGAATTAAAATATTTTGACAAAAGTATTTGATAAATGACAGCAATATACAGGGTGGCCGAAGAAGCGGCGTCTAAAGGTATAATTTAGGTGCCGAATAATTAGAGGTATCCGAACCAACCCCCATGTATAATATGTTCCTCGATTTTGCGTAGTTTCCGAGTTACAGGGTAATGGATGCAACATTATTATTTTATTTTTATCTTTTGATCTACTACATGCATCGGCACCAAATTTACGCCAACCAACTACTATCTTAATGTGATTTCTAAAAATGCCACCAATGTTAATCTAACATACCTCTACCACTGCAGGCACAGTCACTTGCGAAAGTGAAAAATAGCTCTAAAGCTTCCTAAATGACGTTTTTCCCATTTTTTCTCATAAATTCATGTAATTAATGCACCCCTTTTTTATCTTCATCGAATTACCACCATTGCCTTTCCATAGAGGTACAACACGTCCAGGTAAGGAAAGGATATATGAATTTACACGTAGAAAAGTTTTCCGCAATTTTAAATAAATCTGCATCCCAATACAAGTTTGTGGACGGACAATCAGATGACAGACAAAGTTCATCAGTTCATAAAATACAATTTTTGTCCAATCCGTGTTTTGACTTACTTTAGTTCATCCGATCCTTTTTCGTTTCTGAGTCATTGTAAGTAAGGGAAATTGCCTACAAAAATGGCTTCGAAATCAAATCTCCCTATGGTGTTGTATAATGGAGTGTCTGCTGACTTGAGATCCTGAAGCTGTTTGAAAGTTCGCCGCGAGCTCCACAAATGTTTAGCTGCTGTTTTTTAATACATCCATCTTTAAAACGTGGCTGTCTCCGTCAGTTTTCGTGGTCTACCTGAACTGGCCTTCTGGGACAATGTTGCGCGTTCCCTATACAAACCTAACCTTGTGCACGCCTTCCGTATTAATGAAGATGCCTTCTTTTCTCATCTCCTCTCTGATAACACGTTGGGATTTTCCGCTTCCCTGCAATCCAATAATGTATCCTTTGCTTGCTTCAGTCAATTGTTTCTTGCAAAATAAACCAAAATACGCTTAATATGAGGCAAATTCACATTTAAAGCACAGAATCACAATTGGGTAATCTTGGGTTTATTTTGTTTTTTCAAAAAATTTTAAGGAAATATAAATATGAAGAAAGTACGCTTACTTAAAGTTATTAAAAGCCACACTCTCAAATTCAAATTGTCTTTATTTATCATCACAATAAAAAAAAGTAGTAATGACACTCACCGTCTCATCAGAGTCATTGTCAAAATTAATTCAAACAACTTTAGCCTTTTTCAAAAAGTTAGGTCAATTGGTGTAACTGCTATTTTCTGTCCACTTGCTACCACATTCGATGACTTAATGTGATCTAGACATTCAAAATAGATCCTTTTATATACCTTACTTTCCCTTTTTCTGTACAGGTAGAAAAAATTAGTGGAAGTGAAGGTAAAGTTCACATATCTATATATATATAAATGAATTGCTGTGCGTTAGTCTCGCTAAAACTCAAAAACGGTTTGACGGATTTCGATAATTTTGTTTTGTTTTGTTCGCTATAATACAGGGGAGGTTAAAGAAAAGTTCGGGAAACCCCAAAGGAAAAGCCGGAAAATCGAAAAAATCGAAATTTCCCTTTTGCATAGGAAGCGAATTTTCCAACTTCTAGGAATCTTTATGAAAAAGGCAATTGGAGGTTTTCGGCGTCGCAGACCTCGGGCTTGCATTCAATATTTTGGAATTCAAGATGTCGGATCCAATATGGCGACCGAGAAAGTTAAACTTTAAGGGATTTCCCTGAAAATCCGCACTAGGGAATTTTCGGGATCACTGATTTCGAATCTGCTATTCAAATTTCCAAATATGAGACCACCCCCACCCCGCTGGGAGATATAGGAGGGGGGTGCAATAAGGAGGTGGTGTAAAATGAAGAAAACTAAATTTAATAATACTATTGGAAAACATTTAAAACATGTGCAAAACGCAAATAGGAAAACGCTGGGTCATATAGGAGAGGCGGTGATGCAGTAGGGAAGGGACGCGTTGTAAAATTAAGGAATACAAATTTAATATAATAGTATTCCGGGAAATACAAGGAAAAAAATAAACATTTTTATATATGTACAATGTACATAGATTACGGAAATAACAGTTTTTTATGACATAAAACTATTTTATCTATAAATCCGCAATATTTAAATCCACTCAAGTTCAAATGAAATGAAGGAAAGTATCGTCAATGAATCATAATGACTACATATCGCATTTTGATGGAATTACTCGTATGCAATACTGTAGCCCAATGCCTCGTTCAACTAATCAAGTCGACCAACGATTAGCACCAAAAATTTTTTATTTCTTAAGTTGGATATAAAATAGATCGATGTGACAAATGCGTCACAAAGGGTCAGTAATAAAGTAATCCCACACAAGGTGCTTAGTTATGAAATCCCAATGCCACTGTATACTTTTGTTGACCTTTTCAATATTTTCATAGACATCGGAAACAATGGAAAAGACAGAATTTTAGGAAAGGTCATAGTGCCACAATAATCTATCTACAGTTTGAATTGTCTACGCCCATATGAAACACGGTGATTTGATGTCAAGACAAATTACAGATGTTTAATTCAGAAAAAAATTATTAGGTTGCCTTGTCGACATTGACTGATTGCTTCTTCGACGCTTGCCTCTAATTCTTCGCAGCACAACAAGCCTATTTCAGAAGGCCGCCTCGTCCGGTTGATAAATTGTGCAAATATAAGCGCTTTATGATTTACTGATATTTAAACTGCCGGAGTGATTTACGTTTGTGGGGGCCTCGCGCGCATCGCTATAGGAAAGAGGAGACCCATTGCAGCAGTGCAAGAGCCTCAAAGCAAGCCTTACGTCGCTATGAGGCGAGGCACTGTGTGATTAGCCGATAGCTGCGCAATCTCAAAGTCGTGAGCATCAAAAAGTTACGTTTATTTGGAAAAGCGATGTCGCAAAGGAAGCCGGGTGTTTGCACTGCTTATACTCCAGTGTTTCACTCTAAGGTCACCCGAGACTTCCGGAAACGTCTTGCGCTCGGGCTCGTGGCGTCAAACGAGATTCATCGATCCGCTGACGTCGGAGATATGTCAACCGAAACTGGTCGGTTATCGGAATTCCGTTGATATTTGGAGCTCGCGGTGAATCAGGCCGACTGTGAACTTTGGTCTTTTCGCGAGGACGGGCAGAAGATCACGTTTCGTAGGTGTTATCTAATCCAATGCATTAAATGTCGCAAAGACCAGGGGACCTTATTTGGGTGCAAACTGTCTGCTCCACTGATCGGGGCTCAACATGCATCTTATCAGCGGATTTTATTTTTGGGATTTTCAGGGCCAGGGCACGCGATATCGCACTGCGTCATGTGTGCCGATAAATTTTTGGAAATATGCTTGCCACCGCCCCGAGTCCACAGCGCGACGCTTCGTTACTGGCAAGGACAGATAAACGCGAAAATATTGACATTGATCAGAGCAGAGGCACTCGTTTTGATTGATGCTTAAAATGTGACATGAAATTGTGAAATATGCAACCCAATTTGAATCAATTATCTTTCAGAATAATTATGAGTCGTGTGGTGCTAATTAGTGAGCAAATCGTTAAATTATGCATTTGCACTTTGTTGCTAAGCGACAAATGACATTTCATAACGTTCTGAAGTTTTTGTTTGCTTTGATACGGATCTAGAAAGCAACCTGTTTATTTCGCAACTATTCTTCAGATTGGAAAGTGTTGGTCAGTTGATGTTTAATCAGTATTAATCTTTCATTGCATACCGCTTTGTCTGCACACTTACCTATAGAACCGAACCTACTACTACTTTTGGCACCAGCTGGTCAGAGATCACCTGAAGAAAAGAAAATTTTATGAACCTTAGACAACTCTTGGCAGAAGGTTGGCATTTGGACAGAATCAATTAAAATATCAAAAATAGAACCAGATCAAAGCAGAAGTTTTCCCAAAATTAAACATAACGCCTAAATCCTTTTATATCAAGAAAAATCCATCAGATGATTATTAGAAGGGTGGCAGTTTGAAGAAAAGTTTATAGCCAATACTGGCCTAAAGGCACAATAGATTTGATTGTCTATTCAGTTTTTGCATATTTACAAAACTGTAGAAATCAAATAATCTATTAATGAAAAATGCGGTTTTTTGTTAACTAGAAATTTCAGGTTTATTCTTAGATCCGGTTCGCACTCAAATCGGTTTCTATATTTATTTGTAACCTGAAACTTAGATTACGCGTTCTGGTTTCAACTTAAACTCGTGTAAAACATAAAACATAAGAAAGTCGTATCTTAAGGGTGAAAACCGAATTCCTTTTTAATACATAGTTTATGACCGCTAATTTTTCAGAATTTTTATTTCAGGTCGGTAACATCTAGTTTTTTGAGAGCGTTTTTAGTATTTAGACAACTCGACAATTTGTTTTTTTGACTTGTGCGGATGGCGATCCACACTGGTTTAGGCGAGCCTTCAAAAAGTTATTACAGTGCCGGAAGGGCTTTTGACTTCATCCAACTACAAAACTATTTTGGAAACATTTTTCTGTCGTGATAAGAAGGGAGATTTAAAGGATCAACCCATGCTAATCCTAGGAGAGCAAAGTGTATGAACAGTTTTAGAATAGCCACGATGTAGGTAATAATATAATAAATGCTCAAAAATGCATTTTTGTTAGATAATGTAGCACTTGCCAATATTTGAAATCAAGTGATATTTTGAGCACCATACCATAAATGCACTAATGTCATTGTGCAGACAAAATTCATCGATCGCTTCATCAATATTGAAACTCTTCAATAAACCTTTTAATTTTGGCCTATGGCATACCTAGACCTCAGTTTGGCGACGCGAGATTATATTAAGGGGGTATTGCGCTTGGAAATTTGGAAAAAATCGAAATTTAGATTTTTTAATATTTCTATTGTTAATAATGTATTTGAGATTGTATTCCAACACGAATTTTTCAAAAATTCATAAAATTGACGTAGTTATGATGCCTCAAAGCTGGAGCGGCGAGCGCGATGCGATGCGAGTGTGACGATCTATATAATTTTAATCGCGTTTTTCTCGAAACAGTATTTTTCAAAACGGCCACCACGATATCTCAAGTTCTACTTGACCGATTTTCTTCAAATTTATACAGAATTATCCTTATACTAACCGCTATCGCCGGAACCACGATTGTGTTTATGCGATAAATAGTTTTTTTTAATCCAACATTTACTTCGAAAAAAAAACCCAAAAAATCGAATTTTTTTTTAAAATTTGTATAACTTTTGCAAATTTCTATATTTTTCCTTTTCCGTAGTTAAGGCGATAACCAATAGGATACAAATGAACAACAATTTGGAATTTTGTGTTTCAGACGTCTCTGAGGACTGCAATCATGGTGACCGTTAACCCCTTCGCGAAAATCATCTCTACTTTGACCAGCTCTGACAGCTGGAATTTTTTTTGTGTTGTCAACGAAAAAAAGATATTTTGGTACCAAAGACTTGTACCAATAAATAAAAAAACCAAAAACCAAAATATCTTTTGTAGTTTCCGAGAAAAAATATCTCAAAATCTTGCTCCAAAAATGATGTTCAAAGCGCAATACCCCTTTTAGGGTATTCATGAAACTAGATAAGTTTATGTATCGCGCATTTGCTTATATTCACGCGCAGCATTTCATGAATGCACCACTTTTTAAATAGTGTATATGAGTGCAAATCGATCAGCTGTTCGGTTGTCCACTAATATCAACTAGTAGTGACATTCAAAATGCCAAGAGTTAGCGAAAGATTAAAATTAATAAAACAGTGGGAACAATTGGCTTTTAATGATTTATTAATGCTAGGATTATTCGGAAACTATGATGGTAGTGTTCGTTGCTTGTTAAAATCGTTTCGCCAAATTAACCTTTTCAATAACCAGGCAACGCTCGCAATGACGGTTACAGAAAACTGTAGGTATGGCGTCCCATTCGTCCATCACAGTGTCCCAAAATCGCAAAGCTTCCTCTCGGATAATTTAAACAATTTACCTCAATGATTCAACATTGTGCTTAATACTTTCGACCACAACCTGCAAAATTCCACGGTCTGGACGTCAGTCCACCGGTGGGTCGGATTAACAAGTTCGTTTTGTTTTTCCTTTTGTCGTAATTCATATTTAATAACAATTTTGTCAATTAAATTGTTGAATTTAATCAAAGCTTCGACTTACTTTGGACATTTTCCAGCAAATATCAGTGACAAATCGCACAAATAAATTTTTTCTTCTGTACACTGACGTTTGTGTAAGTTTAACAGATCGTTTACATACCGAAATTGCCGCATAAAGTTATGAAGTTTGTGTATTAGATTTTTCATACAAATTGTGAGAGTTCATTTATGACGCTAGTGAACTTATGTGGTTTACGCGAAGACGAGGTCAATACGCGTTGGCATGAATACCCTTATTATGTACTAGCATTATGGTATCAATACGAAGTCGATCGGTCAAGTGGGTTGGTTAGCGCACGTCCATATAGGATGCAAGCAGCTTTTTTCTTCCGACTTGTTTTACAAATATTGATATTTCTAACTGAAAACATACATTCATCAAAATAAATTATAGCCTATGTTACTCAGGGACAGTGCAGCTTTCCAATAGTGAAAGAATTTTTAGAATCCATTTAGTAGTTCCAGAGATCACGCCGAACAAACAAACAAACATATAGGTACCCTAAATAAATAAATAATCAACTTTTAATGATCAGCCTTATTCATATTTTATTAATTTAAATACTATTCATAATGACATTAATAGGCAACCAATAAGATAAAAATAACAACCGGTACCAGTAAGATCGTAATTGCAGTTTTAGATTGATAACTAACAAAACTGCGCCAAACTATAACGGAAAATTATTCTAAGGTATAACGCCTCAAAACTACAGCCTTATTGGGTACAAGGGAATTTATGTATATTAAGTTAGATATTATAAGTCAACGTCTGTTATGTTCTTGAGGGGATTGTTGTGAAACCAGATTAACTTATCTTTGAAAGTCGAACGACATATTAATATTTTTAAATGTCAATAGGTATGCGTCAATGAAATTTATCTACAAAATTAGATATTTCCTGATTTTAAAATTTGATGGGTAGATTGTCTATTGACATTGAATAGTCAACTTTTAATTGAAATCCTTAGCCAGGCTTATTTATGAGATATTAAGGAAAATTCTCCGCATCTAAAGATTTTTGAATTTTTATTCGACATTGTGAATCTAATAGAGTTGATACAAACTGGTTTAAATTCGTATTGCGAATATTGGCTCTCGGTTCGGTAACATGTGTGGAAGTAGCGTCCAATTGTTTGTACTCTCGTTGCTAGGACAAATTTTAAATTCATGTAAAATTTTGTCCCTTTGGTCACTGTGATGTGTGTAGTAAAGTTTTGAGAGTAAACTAGTACATAGGGGAGAGTTGATGGAGTTATATTTTTGAACGAGTAGGTTAAAAAATAAAGAAAAGAATTTTGTTCGAAAATAATTTTAGTTCACATTGTACTTTCAAACTGAAAAGATCTGAAATAGATCTAACTAAAATTGTAACTGCTTTAAATTAATTCAACATTTTATGTATAATATAATTTAAAGAAAAGGATTAATTGATGAGAAAATGTGAGAGTAAGTAAAAAGGTAAACGAACCGAAAAATGAAAAGAAAACTTATAAGAACAAATCAATTAACCAATATCATTCTACAGTTTCTATAAATTGTACCCTACATTCATTTAAGAGTGAGAAATTTTGATTTGGTTTAATTTAAAGGAAATCTCTGGTATACATAGCACTTAGAAGTAAAAGGTAGAAGTAAAATTTTTGCTTCAATTCGTATTCATTGACTTTCCTTGCAAGCAAATACTTCAGCTAAATGAAGTAAAAAGTACAGAAAATTCACAATTTGCTCTGATGTAAAAAGATTGTTGCGAGAATCATGAACTAATCCAACAATTACATAATTCGGATCGCATGTGGCGTGCACATTGCGACTGGTAAATTATTTTAGATTTACATACTCGTCTCCAAATTGGAATAGCTGTTCAATACGAATATATAGTCAACAACTCCAATCAACACCAGCAGTTGAGAAATGGAACTTGGGTAACCATGTTTTCTTGGGCCTGCATGATTTATGCCCCGTTGTTGGACACCAAATCCATTCGTCGGCCTTTTCTACATCACGCACTTCATGAAATATTCTGGACACTGTGGGCTACGTACAATTCCAATTCCATTCTCTTCTTTCGCTCTGAAATTCAGGTTCCGCACAATAATCCAGAAATAACACATCACTCAATAAGTCCCTGGCCTAACTAATAAAACAACAACTTTCAGACAAAATTCACCTTTATTCATCAAGATGCTCGCCTTCAAGATTGATACATAAAATCTCGTAAAATGATTTGCCTTTGTTTGCAAAATAGGCTTCAACTGCGGTAATCACTTCTTCAGTTGAGCCAAACTTCTTTACCTGAAGCATTCCTTTGAAGTCTGCAAACAGCCAGTAGTCGCTGGGGCCAGATCTGGACTATACGGTGGGTGGCAAATCAATTCGAAGCGCAGTTCGTTCAATTTGACAATCGTTCTCATCGATTTGTGACACGGCGCTTTATCCTGGTGTAACAACACTTCTTTCTTTTGCATATGAGGACGTTTTTTCTTTATTTCTTCAATCAGTCGATCCATATAAAGCCATATGATATTCGCTGTTGATGGTTTTACCTTTCTCAGTTGTGACATATAGACGCAAAAAATCCATTGGATTTCGCTTAAACAGCTCCAAACAGCGCGCTGAATCGTCAACGCGTTGCTGTTTTTGATCAACTATGAACAAACGCGGCACCCATTTTGAACATAGCTTTCTCATTGACGAATTTTTATGCAAAATAGTGAATACACTTCCTTCTGATATCTTGAATTCCTCTGCTATCACCCGAAACTTCGATTTACGATTGGCCAAAACGATTTTATGGACTTTTTTGATGTTTTGTGGGACATCTGCTTAATTCTGGCGACCTGAGCGTTCACCGTCATTTGTGTCTGCGCGACCGCGTTTAAAGTCAGCATACCACCTTTTAATTGTCGAAGCCGATGGAGCAGAGTCCGAATAACATTTATCGCGCCATTGCTTTTCCTGCATAGTGTTTTTCCCATCAGAAAGGAATCTTTAATCAACACTCGAATTCTTTTTCATCCATTGTTTATGAACAAACAAACGTTGCTTCACTAAAACCACTGTAACTTTTAAACTAAACTCCAAATTGTCATGAAATTTTTACACACGTCATTTGGAGGTTGGAAATACAAAGTGAGGTTGAGAGAAATTAAGAGGTGGCGTCATCTATACGTGTATTAGCCCCGGGAATTATTGAGTGATTTCATTTTGAGCACAGGTGACAGGGCTGCTCCACGAGTTTCTGGATGCTCACCGAGAATGTCAAATCTAAATAATGTTCTGAAGTCTGACTCACGAGGCGTATACCGTGGTCTATAATATATTCTTGCACGTAAAAAGTTGCTGTGAACTATGTAGATACATTTATGTTGCAGCAAATACTTCAGTCTTGAAGCAAATGCTCCTTTTTATAAATATGGACTTGTGAATTTCAATTCTGGGACGGAAATTCTGGAACATTTCAGGATTGAAAATGCTGATCGGCATTGCTTTCTCTAATCCAGACCCATTGATCTCCCTAAAAATAAAAGTGTTCATACTTCAAGAGATTTCACTTGCGCGAGCTTTGTGAGCATACATATATACATAATTACCATTGTTTGTTATCGTAATAATATTTGTAAACACACTTCAAAACACGTTCTAAAATAATCGAGGCTCGGGAACTTCTCACTTTCCCCGTGTCTGCTTCGAGACGAGATAAAGAAATTGTGTGTGTACTTTTCAGCCTTTGTTATTGGAAATGTGCCGTAAAAGCTGGCGCAATTAGGGCCGTTTCGTGCTCATTACCTATAAAACACGGCGGTAATTTCCTGCGCTCTGGAAGCAATAAGCCGATCAAAGTGTAACATTGGAAAACTGGTCTCCTTTCATCGGCTGGCGATCGATTGAATCGAAGTTATCATTTCCCGGGACGCCAATGAAACACTTCATTAAAACAACAAGAGCCGGGCAGGGGCCTCAATTAAATATCGATCAATCTTGCGCTCAATTCATCTTGCGTTGAATGCACGGGCCGAGATCAATCATCTGCCTGCATTCAGCCGTAATCACGAATTGTTCTCACCCTTTGGCCACTCCGCGGAGAAGAAGAAGGCGAGGAAGGCAGCGATCGCGAGATGAGTACAAAGGATCCTCGCAGGGTACACCCCTTTTAATGTAAACAGAATAATTCCACGAAGAAGGCGAAAACGCCCAAGGAGATGACTTTGGATTCCGATTGAAAGGAACATATGCGGCCAACATGTCAAGGAGCTCCGAGCGGTGCTCGCATGTTCGTTGGCAAATTTTAAACGACGGATTATGCTCGGCGCGATGCAGAGGACCGCGCGGAGTCTGCCGGTATAAAAATGTAAATATATTAGGAAACGGGCCGAAGGAGGAGGGCAGGGCTGGCATCCCAAACAAAAGGTGAACTGTGTTGCCTCGAGAGCGGTCCGCGAACGCATTCTGCCAGTGCCACGAAACGCAGCGCGCATTTCGCAAAACCAAACGCGCATGCTCTGCCGCATCAATGCATTCGAGGCTCAAATTTTCCTTGTGCCGCGACGCTCGGCGTTGTTGTTTTTGGAGCCGGGCCCGGGACTTTTGCATGCACTGAGTGCTGGCATTCGGTTTTTTCGTTCTGTTTGCGGAACGTGTGCTGGCCGTGTTTAGCGGGGAAGGTAAACACACGCAACGGCCGAGGTACAAAAAGTCAGGGCTTACACTGAGTTGTGAATTGGACCCTTCTCTGTTTTCGGATAGGGCATTTGCATGGAATCGTGAAATCCTTTTTAGAACGCTCCTCAACTTTTCCTTTTCCATTTTTTGCTCGCGCTTGCTTTATGTGTTTTTCATAGAAAAACGACGGAGCTGGGATGTGTGCAGGCGAGCCGTGCTTATTTCGAGCCGTTCTATGCCTCGGCCCTTGCACGGTGTGTTTACGCTTGAAATTCGTATGGAACTCCTAAAATAACACCATTTAGCACTTTTATGGGTCCAAATGAAAACAAACCGACAAGTAATTCCTGAATTATGTCCCAGGAATTCTGGAAGGCTGCAACAATAAACAGGCGAATGCTGCCAGAGATTTGTGGATATTAAATTTCAGGGTCAAAGACGAATTTTATTGTGTTACGCTTCATGGTAGCGAGTGTTTTGCATGCTTCGAATTGTGTTTAAGACAGGCACGTTTATTTTAGCTCATTGATATTAGCGAAATGCACTTACTAGGAAATTGGCAATGCTTGCGTCTTGCATCTCAAGATTCTCAAGTAAGAAGTGAAAAGTTAAGGGGGTATTGCGCTTTGAACGTCATTTTTGGAGCAAGATTTTAAGATTTCTTTTCTCAGAAACTACAAAAGATATTTTGATTTTTGTTTTTGTTATTTAATAATACAAGTCTCTGGTACCAAAATATATTTATTTCGCTGACAATACAAAAAAATTCCAGCTGTCAGAGCTGGTCAAAGTAGAGATGTTTCTCGCGAAGGGGTTAACGGCAACCATGATTGCAGCCCTCAGAGACGTGAAACAAAATATTCGACATTGTTGTTAATTTGTATCCTATTGGTTATCGCTTGAACTAGGGAAAAGTCAAAATATAGAAATTTGCAAAAGTTATACAAATTTTAAAAAAAAGTTCGATTTTTTGGGTTTTTTTTTCGAAGTAAATGTTGTAGGGTTCAAGGTCCGCCATTTTGTTATTATTATTAATTCTATGACCTCCTTGACACTCAAAAGACGAATCTCTTGACATCTACACCACAATATTTCCAACAACTTTTGCTTGAAACTTATTCCAAAATGCAGAAAACGATGCTACAAAATTGATGAACATATGAGAATAGCAGATAATAACTTCACCTTGGGTAAATCTACAGATCTTGTCCTTCTTGATATACAAGCAGCATTTGATTCGGTGTGGCATGACGCCTTAATATATAAGTTAACCAAATTTGGTTTTCCTGTTAAACTTATAGCATTGATCCGGGATTTCCTTAGAATGCGATCCTTCAGAGTGCATCTAGGCAAAATATACTCAAACCCTAGACAGATCACTGTAGGAGTACCACAAGGTTCTGTATTAGGCCCACTCCTCTACAACATCTATACATCCGATTTTCCGATCCTGCCAAATTGCTCATCATCCATATTTGCTGACGACACTGTCATATTCTGCTCCAACAAAGACGTCGCAAACATTCAAGCAAACCTGCAAAATGGTCTTGACACTCTATCGGAATATTTTCATAAATGGAAAATTAATATGAATCCTAATAAGACTCAGGTTATTTTTTTCACCAGACGGAGAAAATCTCATTTTCTACCAAATGCCAACTTGAAGCTAAGCAGCCGCGAAATTCCTTGGTCTGATCAAGCAAAATACCTAGGAATTAATCTGGCCAAACATTGATCTTTTCTAAACATATAACTGCAACCTTAGACAAAATATGTTCGCTGATAAAAATCATGTATCCGTTTATAAACAGAAGGTCGACTTTAAGTACGGATAATAAACTCCTCATTTACAAAGTCATATTTCAAACAGTCATGCTCTGTGGAGCTCCCCTCTGGTCTTTAGCCAACGTTAAGTTAATAGCTACCAAAGTTGAATACGTAACCCAAACATTTTATGAAAAATGTAAAACAGCGGAGAATCCGCTGATCCGACAGTTAGTTGATAGTTAGTTAATAAGGTTAGGCTAAGTATAGATAGGTTAGGATATACAATTTCACTGGGTTTTAATTAAAATAAAGTACTTTTCCCAATATCTTAGATCACTTTAAAATTGTACCTTTGCTAGTCAATTATAAAATATCACAGACGAATAAAGAATGTACTTCCAGCACTAAATTAAGTAATTCCTATTGTTTATACGAATGAATTCAAACTTAAATAAATGAAATAAAAAAAAATGAGAATAGCAGAGAATTTGACGGGCCACAACTTTAGTAATAGCTATTTTGGCCTTCGACTAATGGTTTTATGGCAAAATCGAAAAAAAACTATTTTCACTCCCTATACTGTCATTTTGGAAAATTTCTAACTTTTTTATTATTCCAAATTTTGAAAAGCGTTTCAAACAAAAGTTTTTGGAAGTATTGTCCTTAACAACTTTTGTAATAATAATGTTAGACAAAAACCTATTTTTATCGAGATCATCCCTAAAATCCAAGATGACGCGGCCCCTACCCCTTGTGGAACCCGAGTGGGAAACTTAGGTGGAGTGTGCCGGTGGTACCCCTTACATACCATTAAAAATTCTCGGGACTTTGATTAAACGCAAACCTATAGCCCATCTTTTTCGACGATTTCACTACACTAGACCATACTGGTAGTCTTATGTTCGATCTTCAAAAAATCTATTTTTTTTTATGCATATCTTCAAAGTTCAAAGTTTCAAAGCCCGACACACGTAGTCATTTTAAAGTTACAGCAAATAATAGGGACAGCGTACCCTGCAGCCGCGGCACTCATACCTCAATGAAAATTTTCTTCTCCAAACTTTAAACGCGTTTTTCTCGAAACTACTTTTTTCGATCGGCCCGGATGATTAAAAAAGAAACTACTGGACCGATTCGGCTGAAATTTAAACACAATATTCTACACACGAATGGTTATGCCCGGTATCAGAATTAGATTTTTTTATCCACTTACTTTTTTTGTTATCTCGATTTGAAGCCGAAAAACAGTCGATTTTTGAAATGTTTTTTACAAGGCCGCCATTTTATTTTTTTCACTCAAATCTTTTAAATCTGCTACGGGACAGAATGACAACCCTACTGAATAATAATCTTTTTGGAATATTGATTTCAGATGATTACAAAAGGAGGAATCAGGGGGGCCAGTCACCTACTTTTTTGTGAAGACAACTATGTACTTTACCTCACCGAAATGACGTTAAAATTATTTTTTTTTTTTATTTTCACAAAAATCTTTTTGTATTATTCAATAGCTAAATAATATCATATAATTATCATAAGATGATTGTTTTTCATTTTCCGCAAAAAAACAATTTTTGAAAACCTTCAAAATTTAACCTCGGACATAGACATAGACTACCCCCTTAAGAATATTGAAAAACAAAATTCCAAAAAACAGAACTGAGAATTCAGCTTCGTGTCAGCCAAATGGCCATTGTGTTAATATTTTTCTGGACGAGATAAAGCTCCCCCTGGAAATGCGATTTTGCCAGCAGAGTCAGAGTCAGTTGTTAATGGTTTCTTCTTTGTGTTTTGAGTGCTTTCAGTTAACTCGTTAATGACTCACACTTTACGAGTATCTTATAAAGCGAACCCTTGCATTTACTTAATTGGACATATTATGTACATATTTTGCGAGATTCAAAGACGTGTTGCAACAAACTCAGCGGGGCGAGCAACGGCAGTTCCAAAAAGTGATTGTTCTTAAGTTAGTCATCACCGATGAATGGTTTAAACACCACGAAGGCGGAGAGAACATAAGACATTCTGTTCACATTTGATGTCTTTACGTCTATCTCGGCTCTGCCACTGACTCATAAGAGTCATAATCATAGCCCCGTTAGAGCCAGCAGCAAGTGCTCATATGCGTCGATCGTATAACGAGCAGCTCTTGAATTATCGAAACATCCTGTACGCCGCGACGCATCTGGGGGTGAGGTCCTCGTCTTAGATTACAACCGACGTAATTGTAGAAGACATAAAACGAAGTTTACACCCCGAAACGCACGCATGACACATCTGCCCCCGAAGAAATCGAAAGTCTTGTTCGTTTTGGGATTTCATTGTCATCGGAGCCTCATTGCGCGGTTTTGTCCATCGTGACCATCGCCATCGGGCCGGGCCGGAGCTTTCTTTTTCTTCCCAGTACGTCTGTGCTATGTAAACAGCGCAAAAGAGTGCCATGAATGCAAAGTAACAATTTTCATTATCCGCCTCACTTCTGGGCTGTTTTATTATTTCGTTAAATCTTCTTTTAATGGCCCCAAACATTACTTAACGCATTATCGCACGTTCGGCATTACTAAGGCTGGAAACACTCCGGGCTGCCCGCGCTGAAGTTGCGTGGCCGCCTTTTGTCTTCTTGCTGAGCAGTTAACGATTCTCTGCATTTATAAAAACATTGACAACAAAACAATGCGAATGTAAAATGTTTCAAGGTTTGAGGTTAGACCGCCGTGTATGATCTTCTTGCGGCAAATAGGCGCACTTTGAATTTTGATTGTGGGAAAGGTGTAATTTTGCATGCACTGAATTGAGACGGAGGTACCCCGTTGTCATGTCGTTCTGAATTCGGCTGTTTCGCTACTTTGATTACACGACATCTGAATAATTGCCACTTGAAACCCAGAGGTTAATTGCTTATGAATTAGCACCCCACAATGTGCATTTGGTTCCATTCAAGTATTCAATTACTCGCTCAAAATTTTGAATAATTTCGAGATGCATGTTGGCATTGACATGGGTTTGGGTTCACCGTATTGGCGATGGAGTTGGTTTTGTCGATTCAAAAAGCAATACTGTCAATCTGGTATAAGTGCTCAAAGTAAATGCGTTTGGTAAGCAGTACTTTCTCCCTGATTACTGCTTTGCTATGACGACGTTTCGTTAGCATCCATTAATTCGCATTGAGACAATAGTCCAGTCAAATGGTTGCAAAAAAAGGGGCTTGCTGAACATTTTGGGTTGACAGAAAGAGAAAGAAAGAAAAGTCAGGTCAGTCGTAAAGCCCGGTTTACACGAAGCCAGTTGGCGGGCAAAGCAAGTGAGCAACTAACTTGCTCTAATTTGAGTCAGCCAACTCCTCGACTTGCTTGTAGCGTTTACACGTGGAGGCAAGAAAGCGATTTCGACAAACTATTACATATATGTACATATGTCACAAAATAGGCCTGGCTATAGTAGCCTTACGAGATCTTAAGACTGCTTAAGATTTTGTACGATCATATGAAGTCCCACACTGACAACTATAATAGTCTTATCCATTCTTTCGTTAACTTTCGAAATATTTTCGAAATCTTTCGGCAAGTCTTAAAGGTACGGTCCGGAGCGTACAAATCTTAAAGGAACTTGACAAAAGTTACGTTTGTGTACAAATTGGTTGGTGGCTCTTCATTAAAATGTGCGGACATTGTGCACAACTAGTTTTATTATACCACTGAGAACTCACTTTTTGCAAGTGTCAAAAATACATTAAGACGATTATAGTTGAGCTTAAGATTCGTTAAGATTCGACAGAAACTTAACCAATCTTAGGGAAATTTGACAGCAAATCTTAGAGAGTCTTAAGGCTATTATAGTCAGGGCTAATTTGCTTTCTAACGTTATAGAGGAAGTTGAATTAGTTGTTGAGGAGGAAGCAAAAATATCGAGGGTATGGACGAAAAATTGGATGGCGAGGAAAAGTACGCCTAGCGGATCAGTTCTGCTGTTGAGAGAACTGCGTGAAGATGATCTTATTGAGTATTGGGTTTCATGAGAATGTCTCCTGAAGCATTTGATACATTACGTCATGAACTCGTCTCTAGTGATATACAAAAGAGAGATACTCTTATGAAACAATTCACCGCTACAAAAATCAATTAACTTGAAAATATCTAGTTCCACATTTATTTTGTTAAACCAGAGAATCATCCATCAGTTCTCAACAATCAGCTAGCAAGTAGGAGTTTACACGTGTAAAAGTACAGTTGTAGTTTGTAAGAAAGGAGGGGCGAGGCCCCGAGCACTCAGACGAATAGTCCATTGTACTCTGCCCCTAACCGAACTTCTTCGTTGCTCTGATGAACCGAAGAACCTCGGATAGGGGTCGAGGACAGATCTCTTCCATCCTCAATACGTCAGCACCGAATACAGCGCGCCGCACTCGGGAGAACGCGGGACACTCGCAGAGAAGTGTTCTACGCTGTTCTCATCCTCCCCGCACGACGCGCATGTAGGGTCACTGACGATTCCCAGGGTATGTAGATGTTTGCCACATATACTATGCCCTGTTACAATCCCTACAAGATTCCTGCATTCTTTCCTATTTAATTTCAGGAGAGTTTCTGCAGTGCACTTATCGGGACGACCTATAAAGAGTTTGGTGTGTCTGCAAGTTTGTAACACGGACCATCTCAGCGCATGGATTTTCTCCATGTGTCGAGTTACCCAGTTTTTCACTATTGCAGAATTCACGCCAATCTGTGGTTTCGGTCCAAAGGGGCTGCATTTCGCGCCTTCCTTTCCTAGGCTATCAGAGTTTTCGTTACCCTCGATGCCTTGATGACTAGGAACACATATAAGAGAGACTTCATTGTAGCGAGCTACCGACTGCAGTCGTTTCTTACATTCCAGGACAATTTTCAAGCGGGTGATGGGATTTCGTAGTGCTGCGAGCGCAGCTTTGCTGTCGCAGCAAATATCGATCTTCCTTTCACGCCATTTCCGATCAATTTTCCAGTTTGTCGCACTCAGAATAGCGATGATTTCCGCTTGGAAAGCTGACGCAAAATCTCCGAGAGGATATGAGTGTTTGATTTCGTTGCTCAAACACCATCCAGCGCCCGTACCGGTAGAGGTTTTCGAGCCGTCTGTGTAGAAGACATTGGAAAAACTCTCCAGTAGATGGTGGGGGTGTGGGTTTTCCCAGTCCTCTGTAGAAGTACAAGTAAGGAGCAGGTTACTTGCTCGTGATGGTACTTGGCTGAAAAATAGAACTCCAGCCAATTAACTTGCCTTCCCTGACAGCTAGCCAAGCAACTTGACTTGCCTACAAAAAATATCCAAGTGAGTGTGTACAAATGGCAGGTAACTTGGAGCACGCTTGCCTTGCCCGGCAACTGGCTTCGTGTAAACCGAACTTAAGGAGTGTGTGCGGGCCATAACTTTGGACTTTCGACTTGGAGACCATGTTCCATCAACTGCTGTGCACGATCTTGCTAGACTTGATAAGGTGAGGGATTTAGGAGTCAGTCTTAATTCGCGTTTTTTTTTAAGATCACATTGGTTGGCAACTCTAGGGTTCGTTAAGAGGTGGGGTAAGGAGTTTTATGACCCAGTATATCTCTCGACTGCTATATTGCACTTTTGTAAGACCGATACTAGAGTATACTAGCCCCGTCTGGTCTCCAATTCAAGACTGTCACAACAACCGTATAGAGGCTGTTCAACGCAAGTTTTTACGGTTTACTCTTGGTGGCCTTTCTTTGGAGGATAGCGTTTTTCTGCCCCCATATTTGAATAGACTTCAGCTAATTTCGCTTGACTCTTTGGAGATTAGGTGATTCAAATCCAGAACTGTCTTTATGTTTGATTGTCTTTAGCGAGTCATTAACTCTGCTGAATTGTTGAGTAAATTTAACATTTCGATACCTGCACGTTCTCTGAGGAGTCATGATTTCCTCCAACCAGCCTATCAGCTCAGTTGCGCTCTTTTAACTCACAATACTCTGAAATTGATTTTCTCGGGAGCCAATTTTCCAAAGTTCCAGAAGGGAACAATGCTGTTATAATTTGAAGTAATCAGTTTGTTGATGAAATTGTCAGAAATAAATGGCGGCCAAAAGGTGCCAACGTAAATGAATTTTCATGAAAGTGTTTTTTTGTCTGTCTGTTTGTGCGACCTAATCTTGGGAACGAGTGAACCGATTTCGACAGGCTTTAGGCCACTTCTTACCCCGGGAATGTTCTCGGTTTCCGCGTGAAAAATTAAGTGCAAACGAAAATGCATACAAGTGAAAACGCGTTAGTAAGTTCTTGAAGCCGTGCCCCAAAGAGTTAATATAAGATACGCAAATGGGATTTTAGTTGCTGGAGATGGTGTCATGAACTAAAGCGTAATATGAACCAAGTGTGAACTCCACTTGTCTGTTGTTGTTATTTTTCATAAAATTAGATCCAGATTAACCTCACCCGCATTAGCACCAACGATTTTATTTGTGTTCGGTTTGTTCAGTAAAAATGACCAAATCGTAAAAATTTTAGCGCATCTTAGCGAACAGAGGGAAAAAAGGCAAAACGCTCGACAATCTTGAGCAAATCATCTTACGATGAAGAGTCAACAGAATATTTCGCAAAGAAAGGGATTTGGCTAAGAGCGTTAAACGTTGAAATCACACGAAGTGAACGCAAACATGCCTGGACCGTCTGACGGACTGATGAAGTGTCAACAAATTTTTAAACAAATGACTGCATGCAAAATGCTAAACAAACATACATGTGCTCTCAGCTTCCCCCGGCGCAGGCGATCCCAAGTAATTCGCACAACAAATCGACGACCTGGAAAGTCCGAAAAGTTAATAAGAAACGAAAACGCCAAGTGGCCGTGAGTTTTTGCTGCAGAATCTGCTAATTGCCTGAGAACATACCTGGAAGAGCTGGCCAGCCTAATGGACGGAGCATCCTCGAGAGCAAGCGAGGTGTCTAAGCAAATGCAAACCCAACCGCTCGCACAAACCTTGCACACCCAGCCCAGCCCTTTTCAATATCGCGGGTTTTGCAACCACGCCGGCCACAGAATTTCATCAGGCCGAGATTACCTCTCGAAAATTGCTACTCTACGGCGCCCATTATACAGGTACCGCGGCCGCGGCGTCGTCGCAGGTATCATTACCAAAATTAGGGCCAACTCCGAAAAGCGGTGAAATCTGCGTTGCGTCGATGACATTGCGAATCGAAAAATATGTTCGTCAAATATTAAGCGGGGAAGTAGACCTAGACATTTTAACAATTCACCGCCATTTGCCCGGCAGGGGCGAATAAAGAAGTTGTCATGCACAATCACACACGCCAGAATTGGAGCTTTCACCTTGCTTGATTGTTTTCAGTGGTGCGGTGCGATTATCTCCAATTTAACGCCATCGAGCGCAAAACTAGACGAGCTCGCCGCGTACGGGGGAAGTCGAGCATCACCACTCATCAGCCATCAGTTATCGGCAATCTTAAAAGTGAGAGTCCTGGGTCCCGCTTGAAAGAAGCTATTTCAGAAAGACAATGCAAGTGGTAAGCGCGGGTCTCTGGCAATTTAAGTGGGAACAAACCGACATGATTCTCTTTCGTTGGATGATGCCGTTTTGCTGCTCAATCAAACGCGAATTTCATTCACAGCCGATTCTGCGGTTCTCGCCACAATTTCGTATTTAAAAGTAACGTAATTCTGTCCGCAGCACTACTCAAAAGTCAAATGCATGAAGGCGGACTGTCAAATCTTTACTCTAATGCGATTTTCATGAAAATCAGTATTTAGGAGTTTTCAGGGTCGTTAATTTTAAATCTTCCGCTTAAAGGCTTCTTCACACATGTCAGTGTCCGGGGTGCTTGCTTTTTGTTGTCGTCAGTGCGCACTATCGTGAATTCCGTGGTAATAAAATTCCACTCGAAATATAAAAAATGTCAAAGGGAGCGAAACAAATTTTGATGCAAGTATTAGCAGGCAAAAGATCGTAATCCGATACATTTAACATTTCCTCTATTTTTAGTGAAATTTCATTCCTCCGGAATTCACGACATGCCCGAATAATCTGCTTACCGAATTTATAAATTGCTCTTTAACTCCCAAATGTTAAATGCTTGAAATGTACCTCCACTGCCATACAAATTTTTGTTTGTCAAAGTGAGATCTATCACACCATTCATTTTGGTCTTCGATAGATGAAGCACCCTGTACCATAGATTAAGGAAATTTACAGTATTTTCATTTGGAAAATCTAAATATACCAAATTATGATAAAGTTTGCATCAAACATGATTTTGTCTTCACAAACCGTAGAATATCAATAGAATCAAATATGAATGACTTGTAAAAAGTGAATTTTATGAATTTGACCTTATTTTTATTTAATTTTGTTCACGCATTTACAGTCAATCAAACAAAAACAGAAAATCATATTCAGGCTATGATATCCCTTCCTTGTCGATTTTCAGTCAACGGCAGCATATGTACATACTAAAATTTAATTTGCATCAGATTAATGAAAAGGCCAATGCAATCAAACAAAGGGAACGAATGGTATTAAATAAATTGAGCGGTTCATGCCCACATGAATACCCAATTCAAAGGTGCCACCTACATTGGTTTGCTGGTTCTTTTATCCCTTTCAAATAGCATTAAAAAAGGACGAACTGAAGCCTTTTCATCCCACCAAAGGAAAATCATCCCTTCCTTCAAATCCACGGAAGGTTGCGCAGGTCCTACAAATGACGAAGTCCATCCCTCTGCCACTTGTCTTAGCCGTTGTCATCAAACAAAGTCGGGGTTAGGACTTTTATAAATAGACGCACAAGGGTCTGAAAGGAGCGTTTTACGGGCACAAACGTAACCTGTTGTGCACTCCACTCTTTAGGAACCCGATCCTCCCGAAGGATTCATGGCTCGATATTCCCAGATTGAATGTGCATTTTTTGCTCCTGCCTCCTTCTCAATTTTCCACTTGTTGTTCACCCCTGAACGGAGCAAGTCCTTTTCAATACCAGGCTAGGGCCCTCTTTTTGCCGGCTGCTCAAAATGTTATGCCATTGCCGTTGGCATTAACGAGGGGAGAAGTGTGGGAAAGTAACCGATACAATCTGAGGTTCCTGGTTTTCAGGTCACACATATGCTGATCCCGGCGCAGCCGTGGGGTGATAATGTCGTTTTGGAATGTTAATCAGAACATTATGTCGCTAGTGATTTGTTGCATGGCCAGGAAAAGAAATACATACACACGAAAATCCTGGGGTGGCGACCGGGTCGCACAGTGTCAACCCGAGAATTGACTGTGACACGGAAAATTACTCAGTGGGGACTAGTTTTGGTTAATGAAAAAATGAGCATGTTTCCCAAAGCCGATCGTTTTTCTGTAGGTACACTTTTAAAATGCATCAATGAGCCGCACTATGGATGGTGCTAGCATGTAAATTAGAAATAAATTTCTAAGTGATGGAAACAAATGGGAAGGGTAATCTCCCACTTAGTCACGACATATTAATAGGCTTGAGATAGAGTGGAGTTGGCTTACCACTTCTGTATATTTTGTAACCTTAATATTATTTCGACATAGATATTACCCAATACTAAAGCGTTGTTACATATGTCAGTAGGTAATAGTGGCAATTTTAGTTTAATTTACCTTTATAAAGCTCTGAAGCTCTAGTCTTCAACCTTGATGGAATCAATTTTATTTTTTTTATATACATACATATATTTTAAACTAGCTTGCCCGAACCCGGCGTTTCCCGGGATACTATTAAATTTGTATTCCTTAATTTTAAAACGCCTCCCTACTGCACCACCGCCTCTTCTATGTGACCCAGCGTTTTCCTATTTGCGATTTGCACATGTTTTAGATATTTTCTAACAGTATTATTAAATTTAGTCTTCTTCATTTTACACCACCTATTTATTGCACACCTCTCCTATATCTCCCAGCGGGGTGGGGGTGGTCTCATATTTGGAAATTTGAATAGCAGATTCGAAATCAGTGATCCCGAAAATTCCCTGGTGCGGATTTTCAGGGAAATCCCTTGAAGTTTAACTTTTCGGTCGCCATATTGATCACCAATCTTGATTTCCAAAATTTTGAATACAAGCTCGAGATCTGCGACCTCGAAAACCTCCAATTGCCTTTTTCATAAAGATTCCTTGAAGTTGGAAAATTCGCTTCCTACACAAAATGGAAATATCGATTTTTTCGATTTTCCGGCTTTTCCTTTGGGGTTTCCCGGATTTTCTTTTTTTAAAACCTTCCCTGTATTATAGCGAACAAAACAAAAAAAAAATTATCGAAATCGGTCAAGCCGTTTTTGAGTTTTAGCGAGACGTACCGCACAGCAATTCATTTTTATATATGTACATATGTATATAGATTTTAAATGTGCAAAATAGATAGCAATAGGGTCTTCCATTTTCAATGTGCAGATTTCATAATTTAATAAAATGCAAAGAAGTGAAATGTGTGCAATATGTTTAGAAATCATTCAAATCACGGCTTTGCTCGGCGACGCGCATCCGAGTGGTGCAATTTTCGATGACATTTTAGTATAAATGAGGCTCCGCAACGGTGTTTTCGTGTCGTATGTCGTGGTTTAGCTCCTGAATTATGCTTTGCTTATTGGTATAGAAAAGTTATTTGACATAATTCCACAGAAGAAAGTTTAAAGGTGTCAAAATACACAATCTTGTCGGCCTATTAAGATCACCATTTGATGAATTTAAACATGAAGGAAACTTTTCGTGTATATATAGCGATTGTATAGCTCCTTGTGTGGCACGTAGCGGCGTCTTGTTAAAAAAAAACGTATCTTGGAGGTCAAAGGATATCAAGAAAATAGGGCCACCACAAATTGTTAATCTGATGCACAAACAATTACTCTAGGTGTACAATGGTTGAATTGTGTATACCCCATATACGGATGGCACTCCTCTGCCGAGGAAATAGAAACAGCCTCTATTCACTCGCTCGCTTATTTCAATCGGCCTTATCCGTAGGCCGAGTACTCTACCTTTGCATTCTGATAGGACGAGTGCTGACGGTTTACTGTCTCGGCCGAATACTCGTCGCATGTAAACTAGGTATCAGAGCTCCCCATATTTTACTCGGGAATTTCAATTCGAAAAAAGACTATTTACGGGAAACAGAAAGCGTCATATGAATTTTCTTCATGATAACGCCCGCCCCCATGCAACTAGGTACTTTTGCGCAAGACCAAGTGACCAAATCTGATTCTGCTCATCACTACACCAACAACAACAAGAGGTCATTGGTAGGAGATAGGACAAGAGAAAGCAACAGCTCAATTTTGGGATGTGAAGCCATTATAAAGAATCGTTTTATTGAAAAGGATGTTTCCATAACAAAAAACAATTTATTACAGACAAACAAGCAGCGATTACACCGTCAGATTTTTAAGTGCAAGCGAACCCCCAAAATTCCTGTGGCATGCTGATCATGTCCCCTAAATTGAAAGTACGTCAGTAATTGCAAAAGATACAGCAGCCGTGGCGAATTTCGTGCGGACACAAAGACATCGCGCGCCGGCTTTTTTCGCTCGAACATCCGAAATATAATTGAAGCGAGTGATCTTGAACGTAAGCATTCACCTCAGGAGCAATTTGCCGAGCGAGAGCTCTCAAATAAATTCACCTCGAAAGCCTAATTCCCGCAAATGGGAGTGATTGCACCGCGCCGGGCTAGCGCTCGTCATTCCGGAAGAGCCGAAATTGCCCTTTAACAACATTATAAATAAGTTAATAATATTAATCAGACTGCCGTCGTGGTCGAAATTACGGCTAAAGGGTAACCGCGACCGGCAACAGAAGCACCGCGGAGGGGCCCTGGCCGCTGTGCGTTGCGTACACGGACCCGAGCGAGCGTCATCCAATTGGCAGCAATCAAGCGTATGCGCCATTTCCACCAATTTGCTGCCCGTTGTCAAAGAACGTCGTCAATTTGGAGCTCTAGGTTAACTGAGTTACTGCCTGGGTGCTGGATGCCTTGCATCGCGGGCTCGGGCTCGGGCCCAGGCCCCCTTTTGACAGCAGCTGGGTCGCAGCTCGCAGCCTCCGCTGCTTCTTCGTGCCGAAGTCCGCCTCTAGATCATGCTAGACGAGCTAGATGAGATCTGATGGATCGAAATTGGCCGCTCGAATAAGAAGACTAAGTAGTCGATGGTTTATGGTGATCACGATCACCGCGGCGGAGCTCTTGAGCGGATCGGATGGAAAGCGCGGATCGGCGGCTCCTCCGGCTCTTTGACCGCGCCGTGCACGCACGCCCGCCGCATCTGCCCAGAGCCAGAGCCAAAGCCCGTCCCGGCCAGCGCACTGAATAACTCACTTGGCTCAAATAAATTGACTTTAATTCCGTCCAATGATGGAACATGAAGACACAATAGCCACCCTGCGCCGAGTGGCAATTGAAGTCTTCGGGCGCGCTGGCTTCGGCAGTGCTCCTCGAGAGCGGTGTCAATAGATTCCAATCGGCCGCCAGCCGAGCCCTGAATAGGCGAATCTAGCGCTGAATTGATGACAAATTCGCAGAGCGCGAGCAGCGACCGCGGACTATTGGGGGTTTATTGATTTACGATCGTCGATTGCCCTACTGAGCGGTGACACACGAAAAATTTCCTTAGCCAAGTTCAAATGCGTTTTTATTGGCTCTGATTGACTTCAATTGGCGATTATTACGGCCCAGTTGCGCCCGGGCCGCGCTCGCCCTATCGATCTCGCCCGCCTCGTTGGAGCTGATCGTTTTGTTTGACTTGCAGAGAATGATTTCTTCTAGATATGATTGAAGGTGCTTCTGCCGGCCTCCAACGGCCACTCGCTTCCCTCTGCCGGGTAAACAATTCACAGCGGCACTGATTGCTGGACGTGATTGGCGATTGTTCCGACTAGGGCTATCTAATCGCTGCAGCTGTTTGCTTTGGAAGACTCTGGATGGCCTGGCCACTTCGATAGAAGATAAATTTGTTAGAACAGAGCAGATAACAGCAGACAGTATTTAGTTTGTTTTCGTTTAAAAGTGCGCTGTTTACCCGATTTTATTGACATCGCCGCGTCTTCTATTCACAAACAGGGCCACCTTAAATCGACCTTCTCCGACTCTAGTGACTGATAGTTAAAAGAGCCTTGCCGAAAAAAATATTGTGTACACCTTGGTGCCTTTAGATAAGCTTTTGATATTTTGATTTATCGCAACTCACACGTATGGCTTGTGAAATTCGATACTATGGCCAGCCGATTAAAATGGTCTAAAATCTTCTAAAAGTAGCGTTAGTAGTAGTAGTAGTCCAGGGCGTTATTAACATAGTAAGCATAGATGCACCTCAGTGACCTCTCGGGTCCAGTCTTGCTCATCTGTATAACCGCATTTAGTTAAGTTGCTGCAAGCAGGGTGTGCATATATAGAAGGGATAGAGATTTCCAGTGATCCGACTAAGGATGGTGGTGGTTGTTTGATTGCCCGCAATTATTTTCTATTATATATATTTCTTTGGAGAGTTCCTGACTTGAAGAGCATCCCCATAAATATGAAAGCTTACATGCCGTAAGACTTCAGGGAGGTCGTTTATGTATATACAGGCGGAACAGCAGAGATCTAAGTATGGACCCTTGCGGGACACGCATGGATAATTGTAGCAGGCCTGAGCCGTTGTATTTACCCATGGTTACCCTTTGTGATCTATGGCAATTAAAATCTTGTACCAACCAGTTTGCAGCGTTGGAGTAGCCAAAGCGAGGGGACAGTTTGCTAAGAAGCATAGAATGGCTAACGGTGCCGAACGCTTTTGAAAAGTCCAGAAGCGTTAGGATGGAAACATCTGTCCTATCAAGTGTCAAGCGAATATTATTTGTTAACTTCAGGAGAGCGCTGGTAAAACTATGTCGCGGCCGGAATCCTGATTACTATTTGGCTAGCAACTGACCCGCTGATACATATTCTTGTATATGTAAACACAACAGCTTCTCGAACACTTTAGATAGGAAACATAGTAAACTTTTATTATTATAATTATATTATAATCAGAAAGTTTTGCAGGTACGGACAATAGCTGATTTTCACTGCAAAGATAATTTAGAATTGATGATATAGGTATTAAAAATTAGTTTTGTCCACTCCATGGAAGTAAAAACCCGAATCAGGGTTCTCTGAAACTATAGACCTCGATGGTAATTCGGCGCTTGACGGCTGTTCAGATCTGCGGACATTGACATAACCATTTACAAAACGTATTCAATTTTACACTTTTTTTACCGTATATCCGCCACAAGAAACTTGACCTCCTCAAACTTTGATGATCTTGTTGAAGGTCTCAAGCTCTCAGCATTAAAATGTTCCACCTTCAGACCAATATCACCAAATATAATACAAAATATAAACGTGTTAGGTTAGGTTTAATATTCTTTATTATTGTTATTAATCTATCCAAACGACTCAAATCCAATGGAAAGTGTACATTGAGTTCATGGAACTCTACTGCACATAAAAGATAATTATTTTATGGCACCTCAGTGTTGTTTTAAGTATTAACCGGGGAATATATCACAATGAATGAATGATTTGTAGGTGAAACCCAGGTCATGTTTCAGTGGCTTCTCCCTGCTCATTCATTAAATTTTAAGAAACGTATACCTGGCATTTATTATCCTCATGTTATGGTCATGTAGGTTCATGTAGATACTATTTAATTACTTCTTAATTTTATTGCACGTAGATAATTAAACACTCTTCGTTATTTTGCAAATGGTAATTTTATGGCGTGATTGTAATTAATAACATAATTATTAAACACTTTGTTGAGCAATTAATATCTTCCTTAATAAAATACAACGCATGAGTCTTATTATTATTTCTCAATTTATGTGTATACCTACATGTTTTTACCTTTTTGCTAGGCCTTATTCGTCGAAAGAAGACATTCAGTTTGTCTGCATTATTTAGTATTGGATTAAAATCAGTCAGCTTTTCGCACCTGACTTCAAAAATCTAGTAAAATGTTGGGATTCGACGTTGAAAGTAGTAGTAGAGGATTTTTAAGTGAAATTATTTAAATCTTTTTGGAGTCGGTTGTATTTTTCTTGTTAATTTTTTTATTCCAGTCTTTTTTACTGCCAGTTCCCTAATTTTTAATGATATTTTTTGAGTCAGTAAAGAAACTTCCTTGATTGAATCTGAGTTTCCAAACTTTGATAGCTGTTTCGATATCAATTCGATTTTATCGCAATCACTTGACATTGGAACATTTTGGCCGCCATATTGGATCCGCCATTATGAATTTCCAAATTTTCTTTAGTAAATTCGCAATCAGCGAATTCAAGAACCCCAAAGTCCGCTATCACTTGACACCAAAAAAAATGATGACCGTGATATTGGATCCGTCATTTAGAATGTTCATATTTTGATAGCAGATTCGAAACTAGTGACCCCCAAAGCCCCACAAGAGTTCAATTTCATCACACTTACTTGACATTTGAAAATTTCGGTCGCCATTTTGAATATACACACACTAAAACCTCCCTAGAAATATAGGGACTATATCAGTGAAAGAATCAATGAAATCGGTCCAGTGGTTTTTGAGAAAATCGCGTACAACAAACATACATACAGAACCTCCTTTTCTTTAATTCTGTTAAAAATATAATATTTGCAGGCGACAATGCTCTATCGGAAACAACATGCAGAGAGATTGGTTTAGACACTTCAAATATAATAATTAAAGTTCTAAGCTCATGCGCTGTATTTGGTGAGATCAGCTACATAGGTGTAGTGTATTATGAGCTGTTGAAATCCAACGAAACCATTATGAGAGATCGCTACTGACTCCAATGAATGGATTTGAGCCACACATTGAAGGAAAAGCGTCCGCAATACGAGAGGATTATACCGGCTAAAAACTACTTGCAAAAGCTACAGATGTGCTTCCTCCCGTATTCACCAGATTTTGCTCCTTCTGATTACCACTTCTTTCGGTCGATGACTCACGGCTTGGCTGAGCAGCACTTCCATTCTTATGAAGATGCCAACAAATGCGTCGATTCTTGGGTAGCCCCAAAAGACGTGTCATAATATAAAGGTAATGCCCAAAATTTGTAACTATGGAAGCTTCTAAAATGCTAGAATTTGTAAATTCCAAGGTCTTAGGGCTTATGACTAAATTGCCTGGGGTTTGGGCATTTATTGGACAATTGTCGCAGCCAGCAGCGCTGTTTTTATTCAATAGTTATTAATTCAGCTTAATACAAGCTATTATATATTTCACCCCTTTAGAGATCGCATGGTAGTTTCATAGCTGATACATTATCTGATTACATGCAGCAAAAGTTCAATTACCAGATTTTTAGATTACGAAGTGGTCGAAATACAAGAAAACAACTAAATAAAAAATATTCGTGATCATTAACGAAGCCGACCCTTCACCTGACTTCTGGGTGAATTAAAATGTATAAGCGTAGCACGAATTGAATGAGCGCGACATCGCAGGCACTGGCTTTTAGACACAACCATAATAGTAGTAATTAGTACGGTGATGGGTCAAGCGAAAGCAGTTATGGTGCCTCAAAGATCGTGCTGTGCTGTTGACAGATATCCAAAAGGAAAATTAATAGTTCCCTGGACACAATGAAATGCAAAAACAGTTCTGGAGGCGTTCCAACTAAAAGGAGTTAAGCCAGAAAAATGTGAGCGTGTCATATTAGCTACCTATCTGCTTTCTAAATTTCGTAACGTTTGGATTTATTTATTATGCAACGCTAACTAAGATTTACGTTGGTGAGATGAAGAGTGGCAGTGGCATCATTAACAAAGCGGAAGGGGCGAACATGTTCGCTAAAAACGTATAAAGCCTTTGGTTTCATTTAATGAGAGCTCCTGGGCTGCTGCAGTGGAGGTGCACGACAAGCGCGCATAAATTTCGAGCTGTCCGCGCACTTAGTTCCGCAGGCAATCACCGAAATTTATGAAGTTCTCCAATTTTTTCCTCCAACGAAGAGAACGGCGTATAAATCTAAAACCCTTTCGAGGCAACGAGACAGAGCCCGGCTAGTTTCATCTCCACTAGCCGCTGCGCCGCGCCGTGTGCTTGACCCTTATCTCGTAATTCAATCACGCAATCGCAGTTATCTGCAGCGAAATTCTAAAGAATAATAATTTTCCCGGTCGTAAAAGAACGCAATTACAGGACAAAATCGAGAAAAGAAAAACGGGCAAGGAAAGGGCATAAAAAAGGTCTATTGAAAAGGCCTACACTCCTTCGAGATTCGTTTTCCTTCACCTTAATCCACCCAAAATGCAGGTGCGCCGTGGTACATGTATCTCGGGCAGAGGCTTAATAAAGGGACAAAGGTACGTGTGGAGTGAAAAGCAAAAAACGAGGCGACGTCCAATCTTCCCTTCCTTTATGGTGTATTACTGGGATTGTCAGGTCTGATGCTGTTTTGTCTGGGGAACTTTTCAGCCAGAGTTATCTGTCAAGCGACCGTACCTGGACTGGACCGTGCGGCTCCGTCCCTCCTGGGAGCGCGTTGCGCCGGCAGATAACCCGGCAATAACGATGCCTTCCAGTTTCGTAGGACGTCATTTTACGAGGGTCCAAAGTGAAGGTCCAAAAATTATAAAGCGCACCTAGGACGAGGGACGCAGGAGGATCATAAAAACACCTCTCGACCAAACCGGATTTTTCGGTTGTTGTCTCTGGCTTTTACCGTGTTTTGGATGTTCTGATCGGTCTACCTGTTCTTACCTGTGCCATCGTTCCTGTATGCTCTGCAGGGCAATAAATTTGATTTTTTTGCCTTGATCGTGAAACGAGAGAATATCGTGATTTGGATTTTGGGATAAAATGGGTTTTTTTCCTTCCACCGAGCGTTCCCTTCTACTCTGTTTCAGGCGTCGTAAATAATTACAGTTCCTCGCTTAATTATCTTTAAAGCAGAAATAGGCACTGTTTCAGTCTATTGGGCATTGATAATGATTAAAAATTTTGAATATTGCCACATTAGACAAATGGAGTTGATCCGCGCCGTCCGCCACTAGATTCCGAGAAAGCAGCGTGAGAACATCATGCAAATGCGATTCTTACTTGTTGTCGCTTCGTTCGGAGCCGGTTGACTTGACAGGATTATATCAGAGACCGAATCAGAGTCACGGAAGTCGCAGAAAATTTATATTATGACCTGTGTTTCCAGCACTGGGCTTATTAAGAAGCAGAACTCATAATGAACTGCAATATTAGCATTTTGCGAGGTGCATCAAAAGACGATAACAATGAACCAACATATGGTGCGGTCATTGCACTTGTAGTTGTGCAATCAATCTTTAATCAGAAGACACTTAAGGTCGAGTTTAGCGTCCAACTCACAACGCAAATGCCAATAGCCATCTGAATTAATTTAATTTAAATGCGGATTTTCTATTGAAAAGCATTCCATGTGCCGGCAATAACATCAAATAAAAGAATGGTAAAAAACGAAGTGTTTTTTTTTTGTAAATAAATTTTGCTTTATTAAGGAAGTTTCCGAAATTTTACTAATTGGAAATCCCCGAATAGAATGTATAGTTAGCATAAACTTGATTTGCTTCACGAGTCTAATTAAGGCAGCTAATCCAACACGTTTGCGATAATAGGCATTCAGTGTTACGAGCCGTATGAATAGAAGCTATTTCCTTTTAGTCGATGGTAAAAAAGTTTTACATTTATATAAGTACAAAATTTTAGGGGTCAATTGTAAAGAGGCCCCTCTATTCCAGTAATTGCATTGCGGATAAGTAACCCCCTTATGTATTGCACATAATAGGAAGTAGAAATATAATGTTACGGTACAAACCATATTTCCTATTTTACACAGCACATACCAATGCCGTTTCTTGAATCGTTTATGCTGGCTATCTTAGGTGATAGCCCCGCAGTAGCCATCCTAATTAATGGGGCTGTCATCTATCGCTTATTAAGAAAAGCGCACTTTTTGTGTGGAGATGTGAGGTTTGAGTGGTTTTCGAACTTGGAACTTTTAGATCGTCAGTCTAGAACGCTTACCACTATAGGTAGACTATAAATAGACTAGACTCGCGTCTCCACGACCCAAACCACCTTAGTATAAACTTTCCACAGATCGTAAAAGTATTCAATCTCCAGGGGTTGTAGTAGCCATATTGCATCTGCCATTGAATTTGGTAATTTTCATGATATATTCGAAATCAGTGACTCCAAAAACCCATTAGTAGGGTAGACTGGGTACGGTTGTGCCAGGGTACGGTTGTGCCAGTTGTAATATTAGCAAAACTACTAGGAATACCGCGGTGGTTGCAAGGGGAGAAAGAAGCGGCGTGCCCGGCTCCACGTGTGTCACAGTATTGCGTCAGCTATCGCGCGACCTTACGGCAAGCAGAGGCCTACATTACTTTTCACCTCTGAAATGGAAGTATTTTTATTTAATTTGAAGTATGTTGATATATATACAGATCTTTATTTTTTTATTATTATTATTATATATTAGATATTACTTGTAATAAAAATGATTTTAGACCATTTTGGTGTATTTCTGAATCTTGGCACTACCGACCGCAAGCACTGTCACAACCCCCGGTGGGGTCGGTTGTGCCATTTTTTCCTTTTTTGTAAATTTTCTCCTATGAGTTAATCCATTGTACTTAGGGACACATTTTAGTATTTATACAGTAGCCAAATGTACATTTTACTATAAAAAACACCTTTGTGCCAGCTAACTGGCATACTAACAAAATTATGGGCGATCAAATGAAAAGTGGCACAACCGTACCCAGTCTCCCCTACAGATTTTCAGGGCAATCCTTTGAAGTTTGACTTTTTCGGTCGCCATATAGTTAAACTTGGAAATTTTATAAAATTACTAGCTTGCCCGGACCACAGTGTCATATGTCTTTGCGAAAACCAAATTGGTAATTGAGAAGTTTCTATTTAAATAATTTAGATTTCTTCCTATGGAGTTTGACAAGTAAGGTCTATATGAACTACACTGAGACGATTCAAGAACTCTAGTAGAAAACTAAAGATCAGATAATTTTACATACAGGCAATACATTATTATTATTATATATACTTGCTTGCCCGGACCCGGCGTTTCCCGCGATACTATTAAATTTGTATTCCTTAATTTTACAACGCCTCCCTACTGCACCACCGCCTCTCCTATGTTACCCAGCGTTTTCCTATTTGCGTTTTGCACATGTTTTAGATATTTTCCAACAGTATTATTAAATTTAGTTTTCTTCATTTTACACCACCTCCTTATTGCACTCCTCCCCACTCCTATATCTCCCAGCGGGGTGGGGGTGGTCTCATATTTGGAAATTTGAATAGCAGATTCGGAATCAGTGATCCCGAAAATTCCCTAGTGCGGATTTTCAGGGAAATTCCTTGAAGTTTAACTTTTTCGGTCGCCGTATTGGATCCGACATCTTGAATTCCAACATCTTGAATGCAAGCCCGAGATCTGCGACCCCGAAAACCTGGAAAATTCGCTTCCTATACAAAACGGAAATTTCGATTTTTTTTCGATTTTCCGGCTTTTCCTTTGGGGTTTCCCGAATTTTCTTTTTTTTAAACCACCCCTGTATTATAGCAAAACAAAAAAATTATCGAAATCGGTCAAGCCGTTTTTGAGTTTTAGCGAGACATACCCCACGGCCACAGCAATTCATTTTTATATACATATATATGTAGATACCTATTTTCCAAATTTAATTGAAATCCTACTATTAGTTGTGAAGATATTAGGTACATGTTTTCTAAAAAAGTGCACTTTTTTCATACTTCACTAATTTTCGCCCGCTAGACGTGTGAGTCAAGCTCATGGTGTTACCCGCCGATTTCAAACTCCAGGGATTGCAGTAGCCATATTGCATCCGCCATTGAATTTGGTAATTTTCATGGCATATTGGAAATCAGTGACTCCGAAAATCCAGTAGTACAGATTTTCAAGGCAATCCCTTGAAGTTTAACTTTTTCGGTCGCCATATAGGATCCTCCATCTTGAACTTGGAAATTTTGTAAAATTATTGTATTATCATCGGTTTTTAATACGTGTGCGATATTTCAAGTTATTCAGACGTGTGAAAGTGGGTGAAAATTAAATTGAAAGATTCCGTTACATGCATTTAGGTCAATCAATAAATAAAAGCGTTTAAGAACAGGCACAAAACTAATTAATAAAGCCTAACATAAAACTATCTATATGACCAACTAGAAGAATATGTTCATTTAAATCTCCACCGCCTGCTGATCATTTTTTTAAATATCTACCTTTTTTCTACGAATTTAAGTAGTTTACTTTGTAAAAAATTACAGCAGCATTCTGAAGTTAATCACGATGAACGTATAAGAAAATTAAATATTCATTGAAATTCCTAGAATTATTGCGAGCATTTTCAAATTACTAATCGTGGAGTAATAAATCAATTTTCTTTTTCTGGAAGTGGTGTGTGACGAATTTCCAGGAAAATTCAACTAGTCGGACTGAAAGCTTGCAATTATCTAGTGTGCACCGAAACCTATTTCCGGGCTAACGAGAGGCTGACGGCATCTTACCGAAAGAAAATAAATCAATTTCACACCCGACGTACCCGAGTGGCAGGTGGGTAATGATGAAGTGATTAAGTCTAATCGACGGACTACCTTGCGGAAACACCTGACTAAGTGAAGCTTTTAGTGGGTCCCATGCCAGCAATTGGCAGTGCTTTGGGTGAGTGCTTTCTGGCCCAAAGTGGATTGCGCAAATTTGATCTATCGCGTTTTCAAGGCGTATGGGTTTACGCAAGTGATCAACGCAACTGAGTTTCAACCACCTAAACGGGCCGTGGTTGTACCCATGTGACATAACATAAGACCTGCGATGGGGCCCCCGAAGAAACCGCCAAGGTGAATTGCCTTTTTTCCCGCGACGGACGCTAATTGCACTGCAAATTATTTGCTGGACCCGGATGGGACTATGCCGGGCGGAGACAAAAGATCTCGTGATGACACTGTTTCACGGCACCCAGCGACTTCTCGTTCCCCGAGTGCGCAATAATGTGGGAAACGTGATGTTTGGCCGCCGTACGGTAAATACGGAAGTGATTTGCACGCGTCCAGTCTGAAAACACATAAAGCGCATTAATATTGCTAATCGATGGCAAAATTTACAATTTCAAATGGAGGCAAATGCCAAGTTGGATTGCGCTGCTGCTGGGCATGAGCACTGCAAAACCTCAAAACAATTGCGAATTCAACTTCCCGGTGTCTTAAGACTTTTGGTGCCACGGCCTGCGGTACGGGTAGTGACTTCCATAATTGTAATGGCGAGAAGAACCATTGGGCCTGGAGCCTTGTAGCTCGCTCCGTTTTGGTCGAGGCGATGTGCGACGCAGCAAGGAAAAATGCTAATTATCCGCTGCCGCCCGTCCCCGTCGATAGAAATTTCGACGATTGCACGTTTTATGAGAAATTGACGCAGTCACGACTGGCTATAGTGGAGTGCGTGATTTTTGTGAGGCAATAAGGAACGGGTAGGTAAACAGAAGCATAACGATCGAGCGCAGCGGAACAGGTTGAATATTTACTACGGTGACCTTCTAGACAATCTAGACGGAGTCATTAGTCGGATATTTGTGGTTTAGTCAGTTTAGTGCGCATGCCTTGTTGGGTTATTACGACTTTTTATCTTAATAAGCTTTTGGAATTCCTATGTTCCAGATCCAGACAGACGCGGGTGCGAAACATAAGTGGCCATATATGGTGGCGATGATAGTTGTTGGGCTCAACTAGTTCAATGAAGTCATTTTGTGGAAGTTTGTATTCGTAATTAGCTTATATAGTGACAGACAAAAATATTGGCACAGTATGAATTTCCGAGGATAAATGCATTCTTAGGAAAAATATGAAATATATTACATATATATTCATATTAACAAAACTATGCTTTCATGAGTTACAAATTCAATTATATAAAAAACGTAAAGGACTCCGCAGGAAAATGGCTTTCGGACGATTGCTCTGAAATTTTAGGGATATGTTCTTTGAATCATCGTGATCAAAAGTTTCAATGGGTGTAAGCCTGAGTAATCTCCAAACGGTCGGGATTGATATTTTCGAAAACAAAAATGAGATTTTATATCTTAATGTTAAGAGTTAGATTGAGAATACATGTATATGTATATGTATGTGCACATATGTATCTATATAGCATGTAAATAAAGGGTGGTCCATCTAGTGTTTGGAATTTGAACTACCGGTAATTTGAAGTTTAGTTGATTATACGTCATTCTCGACTTGCCAGAAATTTAGTTTAAGGTTTGACATTTACGAAAAGGGAGGATAATCGGTTAAAGAAAGTTGGGAAATATTAAAAACTTATTTCCAAAGTGGTGAGTCTTCTTTCTACTCAAACTGTGAGAAATTTGAAAACACATTTTTACCGAAAATCATCTTTTCGGACGAGGCTCATTTCCACCTCGGTGGGTATGTTAATAAACAAAACTGTCGCATCTGGGGCTCAGAAAACCCGCACGTCATCGTGGAAAAGCCAATGCACCCACAACGACTCAATGTTTGGTACGGATTTTGGTCCGGCGGCATCATCGGCCCATTTTTCTTCGAAAATGAAGACGGAGTCGCTGTAACCTTCAATGGCGAGCGCTACCGCGCAATGTTGACCGATTGGTTTTTCGGGGAAATTGAAGCCGAAGACTTGGACGATATTTGTTTTCAACTGGATGGCATAACGTGCCATACAGCGAACGCCGCAATCTTCGGAAATCGCATAATCAGCAAAAATGGTGATGTGATTTGGCCGGCAAGAAGCTGCGATTTGACGCCGTTGGACTATTATCTTTGTGGGGTGGTGAAAGATAAATGTTACGCCAACAAACCAGAAACAATTCAAGACCTCAAGTACGAGATTCAAGCTGCTATTGCTGACATAAGGCCCGAAACAATCGAAAATGTACTCAAAAATTGGGTGGGCCGAATGGGCTATTGCCAAGTCAGCCGTGGAGGTCATTTGACCGAAATTGTTTTTCATAAATAAATAACATAAAACATCCTTTCAAATAAATGTTCAACCATTGAAAAATATTGAGCCGTTCTTTTATAACAAAAAGAAATTCCAATTTTTAAATGGGCCACCCTGTATATGGGGATGTATATATTAATATAATATACAGGGTGTTCAGAGGTGGGAGGGAAATAATGCAGGAGGTGAAAGGTCAGGCCGAGGCAAGCAAAAAATCGTATGGGTGAGGGGGGGTCACCTCGCACCGTTCGGCAGTTACAGGGTGATTCGTAAATCAGGATGTTGCCTTATATGGGAACCGCTATTGTATTTTTATTTTTTTTCTACGCATCGCAGCGACCCCAAACCGGTCTCAACAAATCACTATTCTGAAACCCTTTCCAAAAATGTCAACACCGCCCCCCTACCCCCAACCCCTTGGCCGCAATCACCTCTGGAAGTTGAAAAATTGAATTTTATTTCACGATTTTTCATCTTTCGCCCCACTTTTCTCCTAAATTCATGTTATTAACATACCTACTTTTTATTGTTTTTAAGTTTCCTATCTAATTACCTTTCAAAAAAGGTACAACATGCACAGGTAGAAAAAGGATACAAACATTTATTTACAAAAATCCTTTTATAAAATGTTAGGATAATTCGAATTTTTAAGAAATTATACTTAAATTAACTAAAAAATAAATTTTGTTTACTTAAAAACTAATTACAATTAAAACTTATGTGCTACAAAAGATGTTCGAAATGTTCTCCGCCAGTCTCGATGCATGTAAGTAGCCTTTTTCTGATTCCGCGTTTGAGGTCTATGGTAGCCAGTCTCTCCCGTATTTTTGTCGCTGCAGTCCCAATCCTGGTAACTAATTCTTCTCTGGTGTTGATTGGTTGTGAGTAAACATCATCTTTCATCATTCCCCATAAGAAAAAGTTCAGTGGATTAAGGTCCGGTGATCTAGCAGGCCAAGGAATCGGTCCACCTCGTCCAATCCAGCGCTCTGGGTAATGTTCATTCAACTTTGCCCTAACAATGTTCGCAGTATGCGCAGGTGCTCCGTCGTGCTGTAAATACATTGCGCTTCTGGTGGCCAAGGGGATATCCTCTAACAGATCCGGAAGGGTATTCTCCAAAAAGTCCGAATATAGCTGACTATTCAGCACTTGAGGCAAGATGAAGGGTCCTATCAACTGGTTGCCGATGATGCCAGCCCAGACATTGGCACTAAATCTTTGCTGGAAGGACCGACACCTTGTCCTATGTGGGTTCACATCTGACCAGGTATGGAGGTTGTGGAAGTTTGTGATGCCATCCCGGGTGAATTGCGTTTCATCCGTCCACAGAATTCGGTCTATAAACCTTCTGTTTTCGATGTCAGACTCGAGCAGCCAAGTGCAGAACTGCAATCGTCTTTCGGAATCTCCTTGATGTAGTGCTTGGACCGAGGTATGGTGGTAAGGATGTAGTCCCTCTCGGTTCACAACGGTCCACACTCTCCCTACAGACAATCCTAACCGTCGTGCGACCTGTCTGATGCTTATTTCAGGGCTGTTCCTGACAATGTTGAGAATTTGTTGGTCGGTTTCCGCTGAATCGGCCGAAGTTCCTGATCGCGCTTCTGCTTTAGGGGTGGTCACACTTCCGGTTTCTTTTAACCTCCTGAAAGTCCTTGAAAATACCCTTCTATCGGGTACACGCCGATTCGGGAATCTCCTTTGGAATTCCCGTAAGGCCTCACTATCATTTCCGTCTACTAAACCGTACACGTAAATTATGTCGGCATACTCTTCAACAGTGAATTCTGCCATTTTGTCTTAATGTTTTGTGTTAAACACCCGTTCTTATCAATTTCCTCTTCAACTATGGTCAGTGTCCTTTCAAACCTACCCATTTTTATACCATAATTCATAGGAGGTATTAGACACGGAGCGTCAGGATACTTAGAAGTCAATACTGGATATCATAAACTAATAACGCCATTTAACGAGATTCCATTTAGTATTTTATAACAGTTTTTCTGAAATAATAAAACTTTATTACCTGTGTTTCCTAAATAAACATTTCCGAACTTGCTGTCATTAAAATTCTTTACTTAACAACTTTTTCCATTATGGGGCAATAAAGTAATTAGGTACCTGTGAAGATGTTTTAATTTCAGGATTTTTGTATCCTTTTTCTACCTGTGCATGTTGTACCTTTTTTGAAAGGTAATTAGATAGGAAACTTAAAAACAATAAAAAGTAGGTATGTTAATAACATGAATTTAGGAGAAAAGTGGGGCGAAAGATGAAAAATCGTGAAATAAAATTCAATTTTTCAACTTCCAGAGGTGATTGCGGCCAAGGGGTTGGGGGTAGGGGGGCGGTGTTGACATTTTTGGAAAGGGTTTCAGAATAGTGATTTGTTGAGACCGGTTTGGGGTCGCTGCGATGCGTAGAAAAAAAAATAAAAATACAATAGCGGTTCCCATATAAGGCAACATCCTGATTTACGAATCACCCTGTAACTGCCGAACGGTGCGAGGTGACCCCCCCCCACCCATACGATTTTTTGCTTGCCTCGGCCTGACCTTTCACCTCCTGCATTATTTCCCTCCCACCTCTGAACACCCTGTATATAGAGATTAATATATAACCGCAATTCGTACCCTCTGCGATAGCATCACCCGACGTTAATTATACGTTATTTATTTTTCAACAAGAAATACCATTAAACTCATTTCTCAAGAAAAATTTAATTGGATAATGTCGATCGAAACAGGGCATACCAAAGAGTTCATCAAATTTTCAGTGACCTGCCACTCAGGGGACCTATTATATAAGGCGAAACGAAAGTTTAAAATTGTGATTACCCATCGTCTATGAACTCGTTGACACTCCAGCAAACGTGTGAAAAACGAAAAAATTTAGCCGTACAAAATGATTGTCAGTAAACAGTAAGTTTTATATATATTTATTAAATTAGTAAGTATTGATGGGAGTTTCATTGCGGAGTGACAATTACATATGCTAAACAACATGGAATCATTGTTTCATTTCTGGAGAAATTACACCTGGTAATCTGAAATTTTCGAAGAAATGCTTTTCCGTCTTTTGCTTCTCATGTTCCGTCATTTTAAAGGAAATCCACTTCGGACACAAAACTTCTTCAAATACATTAAGAACTTTAGAGAGTATCAGTGATGCTTCGGCGTTAAGTACGCGTACTTTTCGAGACAAAGGAAGATCGTCAATCTTGTAGGGATGATCCAAAGGGGAACTCTTCCTACTAAACGAAATCAGGTTGCATTTTCCAATGTTCAGCTTCATACGATTTTTGGAGCACCATTCAGAGAACTTAATAAGGTCCTCTTGCAGTCTATAAGCATTTTGTAAGGATTCGATCGCACTAAAAATCTTCAGGTCATCAGCGTAAGCTACGATATGTGCATTTTGAATTAGAGGGAACAAATCATTAATGAAGATTGTAAATAACAAGGATCCAAGATCCTTCCTTGTGGAACCCCAGACAACACGATAACACTGTCAGACAAGGTGGAAGAAAATTTAACCTTAAAGTATCGATTTGTGAGATATGACTTAATCCATTGAACCATATCGATGGAAAAGCCAAGTCGCAGTAATTTAAAAATTAGCACTCTATGGGAGAGTTTGTCGAATGCCTTGCTAAAATCAGTGTATATGCAATCAACTTGTTGTCGCTTTTCTAAATTCGTTATACAAAAATTAGAGAATTCTACTAAGTTAGTCACTGTTGACCAACCTTTAACAAAGCCATGCTGCTTCTGTAATTTTCATGCTAGGCCTGTAATTTTCAATAAAATTCTTTTTCCCTTTCTTAAAAATAGGAATAACGTAAAATAACTTTGCAACGGAAAGTATGTACATGAACGCAACGATAAATTAAACAAAAACGTAAGCGGCTCAACAAGTGAGGCACCACATTTACGGAGGACAACACCAGGAACACTATTACTAGTTACTAGTACCTGGAATATAACTGGAAGCTGGAACACTGACCTGCGCTTGAAACCCTTAGAATGAGTTTTGCGAAAGCCGTCACCTAGCTAAATAGGTAACTTTCTCACATTCGAAAGCAGTAATTGCACATTTCCATAAAATCCTTCGATTTCTGAACAAGGGTTTATTTCTTGGTAGTACAGGTCAGAAGATTATTTTATTCGCATTGGGTATTTCCCATATAATTATTTTTCCTTGTGCGTCTATATTAATAAAATATTGTCCAATATATTCGAATATGTTGGGTGCCGGTTGCATGTCGGGCATTGTCGAGGGGGCTCCTTGCTTTCCTTACGTCAAAATCAGAGTGAAAATCCTGGCGAAAACCCAAAGTGTGAACAGGAACTAAAAACGATGTCATAGCAGAACAAGACATTTTGTTGCCAATCGCGAGTACCTACATTTAATAAACAAATTGTATAGTTAATTTCAGTTTGCTTAGACAATTATAGCGATGACAACGGGAAACTGATTACGCTGAATTGAAAACATTTCGCGCCATATTTAAGCAGACTCGAAGGAATATGTTTGGGTATCAAAAATAAATTCTTTTTAAAGCGAATAAATCAATACACATCTGATACAAATATTTAAGCACTGGCATAAGAAAGAACACAATAAAGCTACTCAAATCATCTTAAAATAGCATTGTGCGTAATTGTGAGGTGCCAATCGGCAATAGCTATATGCAAAATTGCAGGCGTTTAGAACGTAATGGATATCCGACAAATCAGGACATTTTTATGTTGAAGATTGACGAAGGACGAAGCTACTGTAGACTACATTCACAAATCTTAAAAATTGCGGAAAAGTGCAAAAATGTCTGGTGGTTAGTAGGTGAGAGCAGATAACGCGCAATTAAATGAACTTCCCAATTTAAGCACCGCAATGTTAACAGATCAGATCAGCATGTGAGTAGGCGTTAGAAAAAAAGCTGCCACTTCGGATTGTGCACACAACAGCAGAAAACGTGGCTACTGAGATGCCGATAGCAAATCTTGAAGACGCTGTCACCCCAATAAAAAATTGTGTCAATTTAATGCAAAACTTGCTTTCCTAGCAGTTCGCGTACCCCCAGCAGTCCAGCAAACGTTCAAATTCAAGGCAAGGGATGAGATGAGGAAAGCTCTTCAGGCAAAAAGCGGACTCTCCTGATGTTTCTTAATCTCCGGCTCTCACTGTTTCACAGCACTGGGCACAGCTGCGCAGATCGCAGCAATCGACATTCGACACACAAGGAAAAGGCGACGGGTGATGGCGGTGATGGCGTGACATGGTGATGTGGCCGAAGCGACTATCACCAATATTCACGTAGTAGCGCTGCTGTGCATGCTGGGTGTGGCGATGTGTGCGTCACCCGTTGATACCTGGAAGTGACTGCTTGTGTGACTACTCGGCGGATGATGGAATCAGTTCAGTTGATGTTTGTGCACAATGTTGACGCGACGTCATATTGTACTGCCCGTCCCGAAATTGGATGAAAGCAAAGATTTTATTGTCACCTTGATTGCAAGTGTCGAAAAACGGCGATGCCTTTGGGATACAACGAGCAGGAACTACTCACGGAGGGATAAACTGGAAGCAGCGTGGCGAGATGTTGCAAAAGAACTCCGAAAGCCAGGTGGGTTGTGACTGATTTACTTCTCCTTGCCCGCATTAAACTTTGAAATTAAATTGATTATGCTTGAATTTCCTCATAACCTGTATTTGTAGAGTTGTAGTTTTACCGACAGCGACGCCACAATTGTTTCATCGCCGTTTTAACGCCGGAATGCATTTCAAGGTGCCATTCCGAAATCCAAACGTCAAATTTTCTTCCCGAGAGCTTTCGAAAGCCCTCTCACAAAGTGCAAAGCGTTGTTCACACGTTCATTCTATGCAGGCAAGCGTTTTGAAGAAAGCTTTTCGGGTTTCTGCTTTTGATGTGCAATAATGAGTATTTTACTCATGTCAAGATAATAAATTGACGTGTCCGTTTTTATCTAGCCCATTATATGTCTTAAAACTTAATAAACAAAATATTGTATAAACTTTGATGTCAAAGCAAAGGTTCCTATGTTGTTTAGGACTCGCCATTCGCCCATGTGATAAAGTGGCGTTGATAGAATTTTCATGGCGCGAATTGATATTAACTATACGACTTAAATTTGATGAGCTTTGTAAGTATCGAATCAAACATATTTAATTAAGAGGAATAATTGTGTTGTTAACATAGAATTAGTAGTTTCTGAAATTATGAACTTTGAGGTTTTGAAGTATTGTATTTTAAAATGTTATGCTTTATTGCTAAAAGGATTCAACTGTCCTTTTTAATCGAAAGGGTTAAGTACAACAGCTCAGTTATGCACACTTTTCATTATATCGAGTGATTATGTGGTGACTATGTTATCTCAACAACTCGCAGACCAAGGAAGATGAGATTTTTACGTATGATAAAGTTTTATAAAGTCACTGTAATACAATAATATAACAACAATAACTTTTTATTACTATGTAGTCATTTTTTCGTTAATACTCGGCAAGCATTTTTCATAACAGTCATATCCATCTTCTGGGCAAGAACTCAAAGAGGTGGGTTTCGAAGTCACAGTAGCGTTCACTTTTACTATATTTTTTTTTTTAAAGTGAACAACTCGTATATAAGAACAAAACCGGTCAAGTGCGAGTCGTACGCGAAGGGTTCCGTACCATCGTACAAGATATAACACTATGTACGTATGTATGTGGTTTTTCATTATTTGTTGTTATCATGGAAATATAAACTAAGCACGGAACGGCTGTAAGCCAGATTTAGCGTACAACATCCCCTGATGTGTTAGAAGTGGCTGTGTTCATATTGGTCGCTCAGTGCAGGCGTAAATATGAATACATAATCATTAGGGGCTTACAATTCAAAATTTTGCGAAGTTCCTTGCATAATGTCTATGCCCCCCTTAACATCTCTGATGTTTTATTCAGCTTCCCTCATACACGATGTTGCAGTACTCCTCTGCGTAGCTATCTTTAGGTGGTCGCTCATGTACAGGGTTTATACACGATACAGCCGTTCCGTGCTTAGTTTATATTTCTATGGTTGGTATAGCGGCAATAGAAATACACACTCTGAAAATTTCAACTCTCTATCTATTATGGTTCATGAGATACAGCCCGCTGATCGACAGACGGACAGTGGAGGCTTAGTAATAGGGTCCTGTTGGCCTTCGGGTAGGGAACACTAAAAAATGAATAATGAAATAATAATGTGAATGCATCACAGCGACGCGATTACCGATCATTATAGGACGTATATCGATTTTTTAGAATGGAATCAAATGGGTCAAATCCGTCACGTAACGCGTTGTAATCGCGTCTGTGCAGTGGAGTTCTAAAGCTAAGTATCGCACAGCGATTAATTTATTTCATTCGTGGAGATTTGCCTTCCGAAATTACGATCACAGCGCAACTTCTTATTCCGGTTTAATTCTGGAAGGTGGTTGTCGATTTAGAAGGAGGACTATTTTTTGTATTATAAATATACACTTAAGAGATCATTCTACTGATTGTTTTAAAAAATAGATATTTACCTTTTCCTTTAAAATATAGCTTAAACTCTTGAAACTTAGCTTAATTCCTTTTTAATTCATGCTGACTGGTCTGCGGTCCTTGAACTTTCGGACATTGATATGGATCTAAGTTTTATGAAATTATTCTTCAAGCTATATCATGTCGTGTTCCCTTTGTTAGAAGAAGAGAGTTTTCGGACAACCGCCGTGGTATGACGCTCACTTGAGATTTGACTCATAACTAACTACCCGTCAGTCTTGACTTGGGCCAATGAATGGTCCGTGATAAGTTTTGTAGCAGTTCCTTCTGTGATGATACCTTTTATTTTTTATTTATTTTTTTAAGTACCTTCACTGATCATCCAAGTAACACGGCTTTGTTAAGGGGAGATCAACCGTTACAAATCTGATTAAATTCTCAAGCTTTAGTTTGAACGAGTTCGAAAAGCCTAATCAAGTTGGCTGCATTTACACTAATTTTAGCAAAGCCTTTGACAAACTTTCATATAAACTGCTTATTTTTAAATTCAAAAAGCTTGGTCTTGCTTCCCCACTGATTCTGTGGATCAAATCTTATCTTATGGGACGATGTGTGTGTTGGTGTACTTCAGGGTAGGCACCTTGGACCTTTGCTCTTTACATTATTTATTAATGACCTTTTCCCTGTAATTATGAGCTCTAACATCCTGGCTTATGCTGATGATGTTAAAATTTATTGATGGTGGTGATTCGTGTGCTCTTCAAGCTGATCTGGATGTTTTCTCTGTGTGGTGTCCCAAGGATCATATGAGTCTCTATGTCATATGAGCTCGTGTATAACGTATTGTTAAAAATCGTCTGCCATAACTGTTGATTACGTAATTCAAGGAAAGTATCTATGATTTACTTTGGACTCAGAATTGACTTTTAAGCCTTATATTGAAAATATCATCAGTGGCGCTAATTCTTCTCTTGGTTTTATAAAACACTGGTCTAAAGACCTCCATGACCTTTACGTGCAGAATCACCATAAACATCGTTCAATTCGGCGTTAATCTCATCGTTCGTTTTCTTTTTCAAAAACACGTATATTCGATTTAATTCATTTTGTAAAAATGCAAATGTTTGGCTTCAATGTTTCAATGCATAGAAAAGCATTGGATCGATAGTGGTGGGGCTATCCATTGCCTAGACCGATTACTTTTCAGCCCAACCTCGTAGTTTTGAGATCAGTGACCTTGAAGCATTAACTTTGATGAAAATCGCTTCAATTTTAAAATTTAATTGTCTTCTCTTCCGTCCTTATAAGTATGTATGTACTTGTAACTCTTAAAGGATAATCATATTGAAGTACGCTAAGGATAATAATCTGAGCGAGGTAATGTTTCCGATGTGTCTAAATTATTCAGATCTGGAAAAATATTCTAGAAATATTTGTTAACTAAATATAGTCTATAGGTCCGAAACTAATCTCAACACTCCGCTGTTTATTTTGTAAACTCGGCATGTGGTTGTTAATTATACCTAACTTACTTACCTGTTTTTATTTTTGTTTCAGAAAAATTAGTCAAGGAAAAATGGAAAAATGTCCGAACTGGATTCTTGAGGAGTCTAAAAGATTTCACACCAAGTGGCGTAAAGAGAAGACCATTTTATTTACACAACGAAATGAAGTTTCTTCTGAAAACTGTTCCGCCAAAGCCAATTGAAAATTTTCCAGAACTCTACACGAGCGAAAGTACTATGGAGCAACCAGATCATTTTCATCCAGAGAACATTAAAAAAATTTATGAAGCCAATAGAATTTCGGTGGATCACATGCAAGATAATATGGAAGATAACATGAGTTCTAAATTTTCTGAAGCCATGGAGTTCTTCTCGGAAGACATTGAACCACAAGAGGCTCCTCAAAAATGCATAGTATCTCCACTACTGAAGCAAGAAAGATCTGCTAAAAAAAGAAAGAGTAGCTTAGATGCTGACACCTCAATTATAAATTATTTAAAAACTCGTTCGAGGCAGTCTATGCAGCCGGTGGAAGAGAGTGCTTTGAAGAGCTTTTTTAAAGGAGTTGTGCCGGACGTCCTATCTTTGTCCGTTTCGAATCAAAGGCTTTTCAAAAGAAAATTACTAGAGCTGATAGATGACTTACACCAACAAGAAGAGAGCTTGCCAAAAAAGCGGAACACGTTCTTCTGGACTGACCAACACCTACCGGAACCAGAAATTAACGCCAGTTTAAGTGCTGAAGAGATTGATGAGGAATAAAATGTAAAAGTAGACGAAAACAATAAAATATCGTTTGTTGAATCTCATTGTTAGTGAGTTCAAGTAGACCTTAGTAGTACTGATGGTGTTTGTCTTCGCCAACTTGTATTTTATGCATCGTTGCTAACGTTTGATGTGGAATTCATTTCTTTACGTTTTAATGTGTCGAAGGAAGAATACCTCTTTTGTTGTAAGTACAGAGTGACGTGTGACAAATGTATCATCAGTAGCCACCACTCTAAGGTGACTTTTACAAATCGATCCCATAAATTAGGACACCTGAGCAAATGTCATACGCGTCGGTCGGCATTTATTACGGCAGCAAGTGGCATCGGCTCCTGTTTCCGCCTCAGTCGCCTTTGTATGAAGAGCCGACCAGAGAAAGGGAAATCTTATTCTCTTATCCTTGGTGTCTCGATCAAATAAGTCGCTGCTTCAAGAGATCCGACATGGCTTTGGCTGTCAATGGAGTTCGTTTATTATTCTTCCATCCGCGAGGACAGCAAACAATACCCGTTCCCGTCCATTAGACTCTTACTTTTCTTCATCTATTTTTGGACTCCATCTCAACAAACAACCGGCAAACATTAGCTTCGGCCAAACAAACGAGCGAGGGACAAGTGTCACACAGACGTGCATTGTGCCTTAGTTGCTCCGTTGTGCGACAAAACTAACAGAGGAGTGCGCAGAGGGCGAACGATCGCGCTGTCTAAACAGGTACATGCCCTAATCATCTCAACAAAGTGTACATTTGCAAAGACGATCTCGAGACGTTGTCAGGCATCCATAAATCCTTTGATCTGTCGTTTAACTTTCGCGCTCGGATGATTCGTGTACTGCGCGTAGCATTTAAACGGAAGTTCAATTTATGGCTGCGACTATTTAAACTATTAAAAGACGTTGCAGTAAATTGTGTTTAATTAATAATTTAATTAATTGAAAGTAAGTACAACTGCGAAGCAATCAAGGGTCATGAAGCGATCCCGAAAAGTCGATTGTGTCTACATATTATAATACTATATTTGGATCACAATTTTTTGGTGACATGCCCGCGAGATACAAAAGCATACCCCCAGGGGGTATAAATATTTCTAAGGGAAAACTATTTTTTGGCGTGACAACTTCTAACCTCTTAGGCCTACATGGCTACATATCCATGTGACTTAAGACCTTAGCTAAATGCTCCCAATATTCTTTCACGGAATGTCTTAACTCCTGCCACGCGAGGAGGAAGCATTGTGCATGCGAAGGAATACAAGAACGCGCGCGTAATTAACGGATTTCCATGTTAATGAATGTGCAGTTTTCGGGGTCGATGATCTTGAATCTGCCATCCATAATTGGAAATTCAAAATGGCGGATCCAATATGGCGGCCGAAAAAGCTCAACTAGCATGGATTTCCATGTAATTTAAATACACTTTGTTATCCTCGAATTCTTTTGAGTTCACGCAGGAAAAATTAAAATCCGTCCGTTCTCGCGCATGAAATAGTTTCATTCGTTTTGCAACAGTTTTCATTTACAAGTTAGAAAAAATCCCGGACAAGGCCGTTACGGGTCGAGATCCACGCGGAAGAAGTCACGGCATAATGCTAGTAGAATAACCTCATGAGTTTTAATTTTAAGTATACGTCCAGCGTACAGCCAAGGAGATATAATCTGTATAGTGTATATATAAACAATCGATGAAAGGTACTCACATATGTACGTCGACCACATACAGAGTCTAACTTAGGAAATATAATACTTCCAAAGCAGAAATGCGGCATTAAATTGGTGGCACCTCTGATGAATTAAATCTGCGATTATGAATGGACATCGCAAGGGATTTCAGGTTTTGTGCGGTTTATTAATAATCACTCTAAACTCCGAAAAAATTTCTCTGAGGCGTTCGATACGGTTTGTAAACCCTCAATAAATTATATAACCAGTATAATCTGTCGGTCTTTGGTCTTACCTTCAAAGTCGTCAGATAAAACCCTTTTTGGAAAACAACTCTTCAGAACTCCTCTTGGTTTACAGTGGCGTACCACAAGGCTCCATTTGAAATCCTTTTCTATTCTCAATTTTTATTAATGACTTAACACTAGTAACTCGTGAGTGCTCCTACCATATATATGCTGACGATGTGCAGCTATGCTTACGTATCTAATTGCCCTCTTTAAGATACTTGTGTCATCGAAGATTTGAGCAGAAATTTGTAATAGGTTACTGAAAATAAACTTCTCTTTATTCAACTATATATTTATATCAAATTATTTTTGGGATGCAGCCTTTTTCGGCTTGTACTCTTCTTTCGGAATCTATTTATTTTAAACAGTCCTAGTCATCTCGTTGACAAACTTATTTTCCCACAATCTGACCGAACATTCTTACTAAATCTTCGTCACTTCCGAAAGACAGTTCTGTGTGCAATTCGTCAGACTCTGGAATGATCTCACGTTTAATATTAGAAGGTGTAGTGGCTGCCGTTATTTCTCTTATAAACATCTAGATTACTTTAAAACTAATTAATTCATAATTCTTTCATGATGTCTGCCTCCATTTTCTTCTTTTTTTCTTTACCCTCAAAATTAAATTTTAATTTCTTTGCTTTAACAAATATTGTGATGTATTTAATTTCTTCTCTACACATAGTCATATACATAAGCAACTAAATAAACAATATAAATACATATGTCCTTAAATTTCTATTCATCGTTTGTTTGAAATTATCGTCTGTTTTCCTCGGTAAAAGTAGTATCATGCCACTGCGTAAGTTGTGTGCGATATCGTCGGCAGCGTATTCAAGCTGTTTATATAAATCAGGGTGGGCCCTATGATCGAGCCTTGAGGTACACCAATTCTTAGCTCGGTTGATGTACCACTGAAACCTCTGAGTTTTGTAAACGTTGTCCTGCTCGTTGGGTATGACTCAAAAAGGCTTAATACTACCCCTCAAACCCCAAGATCTTCCAGGTATCCTACTAGCAAGTCATGGGTTACAGTGTCGAAAGCTTTCCTTATGTCAATTAGGCCAGCAACTACGTAGCTACAATTGTCAAAATCACTGTTGCTCGTGTCCAGAACTACCATAATGCCTGACTCAGTTCCACTCGCCTCGATCAAACCAAAATGATGCAATTCAAGATCCTTGGTTTTTTTAGTTATGTCCATAAGCCGATTATTCGTCGCTTTTTCGATGAGTTATGAAATATCTACACGGAGCCCTAATTCTTTCTGTGTCCAGCGCGCATTTAACCGGTTTTTTTTATTTAATTTATTTTTGTGGGCGGTTTCCTCTTTTTTCAAAAAATGAATAAGTTCGCACAAGGCCAAGCTTAGGTCCACGTAATACGATTTGAAAAATTAAGTGTAATTTATTCAGTCTGTATTTATTCAGTCTTCGTAAAGTACAGGGTGACCTTTAATCCACAAATAAAACCAACATTTTAATTTCTCAAGGAAAATAAAGTTGTGACCTTGCGCTCGAGTGTGTATGGCTATTTTCTGGCACCTATTAAATGCCAGGGGGTGTCATAAAAAAAAGAAAGCATTGGCTCCCACGCCAATTAGTGGCCGGCAAAAATTCTCCGCGGTCATTCCAAAATGCCTCGGACCTCAGTAAATATTTGGAATTTAGACGCCAATTAAATAGCGGGATGCCTGCATATTTCCTCAGAACAATTCACCACTCCCCGCGCGGCCAAGTGCGCTCGATCGTGTTCATTGAGAGTTTTGTAAACAACTCAGAAAAAGAAGCGAGCGCCAGTCGCCGTCACACGTCACTCACTCGCCCGCGAATAGACGACTGTGTGAGCGACTTAATTGCGCCCTGTCGCGAATATTCCCATTGCGGCGCGGTCCGGTGACCGGCTCAAATGTAAAGCGGCAACAGTTTAATGGCAGCTAATTAAGTCACTTAATAAAAATTCAATAAAGCGATAAATCAGCGCGACTCAGGCTGTGGCTCCTTGGCGGTGAGCGCACATTGGCCAGTTGGGCTTGGTCGGGCTCGCGATGGCCATTAGCGGGCTTCCAGCGTAACCGAATGCCACTGGCGAGCGACGACAAGCCGCATGCCAAGCGGGCAAATCCGCGGCATTCCCACTATTTGAATTATGCGAAGAGGAAGGACTGAGTGACCAGGAAGTGGCATTGGGCCGTCAGAACAATCACTTCATGACCTGCGTGACCAGGTGATAGATGGCCCACGGAGCGACACTAGTACGAGTCGCCGCGACAGGCTGCTAATGAGGGCCGCCAAGTGGTTTTGAGTTTCGTTCCATATATCGCGTGGTCGATCAAAACGGGAAATTTTAAATTAAAATGCGATTGCGTGTGTCCCTCGAATCATTAAGCCGCGAACGGTAGTACTGCGACCTCAGCGATATTCGTAGGCACCCAGAAGTGGTGGACCGCGCGATGTAGCGATCTCGAGAGAGAGCTAAGTTCGTCGGGCGACGGAATACGGTTCCTGGAGTGTCTCAGACTGTTGGGGAGACGGCAAATTAGTACATACAAAGGCGGCGTTGTTGCAGCCACGACAGCGCGGCGGTGGTCTGGTCTACAGCCGAAGGATTGGGCTCTTCCGGTGAGCCGGAGCCCCGAGTAGGCAGACAAAGACCACGCTTTGTGGCTTATGCTCACATCAAACCCTTTGACGACTATTAGAGCGATTAAATGGCGGACAGATTTGATTACCGTTTGTCGTCGACTTTTTGCGCTCCATAAGCCTTATTAAGCATTTTCGGCTCGCCCGGCTCAAGACGCGAACTGTACCAAGCCGGCGTGTTTTTTGCTCCCCAAAACACTTGAATTCTATCAGCATGTGATGAATATTAAGTTGCCGAGCCATTCGTATAGGACCGCGCCACTCTCGCGAGGTGGGCAAACAAACTCCGCGCATTGCGTCATGTGCACTTAATTGACGATGGGTTCATTACGGCTGATTCGTTGGCATGCAAATGCAGTTGGGCAATTCTGATTAATGCCACGGAAACCACTGCCTTTACAATCGATTAATTTTAAACTGCACCCATCGGACGCCGGCTCCGGGGGCTCGTTTCCAATTTTTCCACTCGGCACAGGTCGGCGCTCCAGATTAACTTTTATGAGATCTCGTTAAGCAGATCGTTATCTTGGCGAGTTGAGTCGCTACCGCTCATTAAGTGAAATAATATAAATCGGCGCTTATGATTCGAGCTGGTACCAGTGGTCCAGCGTAAATGCGTTTCATACTCTTGCCGAACTGTGGATATTGCCAAGCTGATGAAAAGTATGTCTAACTCCGAGCCAAGTAGTTGTTCAAGCCGGATTAGAGCACAGCAACATTCAGAGTAGTATTATTAGTTCAGCCAAAATAGAAATTTAACTGTGGAAAAATTCTCATAGAGTTGAAAATTGGTGCATATCTTAAATACACTATTACAAATGAAATATTAAAAGTCCCCACCGATCCGACTTGAGGTGAAAATTTTATTCAAGGTCAAAAGTCAACAATATCGGTTGTTCGTATGTTTCTCGTGAACGGCAAGTTTTATCGTAAAAATAGTTCATACAAAAGTTGTGGATCTTGCAATTGTTTATAAAAATAGTTCATATACTTTTTTTCCTAAGACTCACCGTTCCTGAGATATCGCGATTTCAAACATTGAAAATGCTAATATGCACTCATATGCCCCCGTGGTAAACCGTTGCAGTTACGACAAAAGTCATTACAAGCAAACTTGTAGTACTCAGAGCGCCTTGTACATAGGTGTCATCAGTTTTGTCATAGCTGCAAAACAGCCGAAAAAATGGAAAAACAATCTTTTGCACTTATTGCCCCTCTTCCCGGCCCTTCCGTGACACATATATTTTATTCCGTTCAATTTTTGAAGTTTGGATGGGTATGAATCATGACAATGTGATACCCTTCTTGCAAATTTCAATATATTTGTTCAATTCAATGCAAAAATTTATTGCTAATCCTGATCCAGAGCAGGATTTGAAAAAATGCATGGCAATTGTATCGAACTGCCGAGCTATAGAACCATGACATTTTGCACAAACGCACAGTGGGCCAAAACGCCGAAAACCTGAACAAAATATGAAAGCTTCAATCGGTTTTCGCAAAATATCGTATATAGGGGTCCTTTGGGTCGCTGATTACGAATATGGCGACATTTTTTGAAAAAACTAAATGGTGACCTTGTAATTCTATTATAAAAAAAAAAAAATCCACAATTTTTATTATTTTCTTTAATTGCAAAAAGTGAATTTAGGTTAATAAAAAACATTGTTTATAAGTTATCAAACCCTATCATTGAGTGAAATTCATGTTTAAAAGGAAATACGTAAACTTTACAGTGCATTTATTCACTAAGATCCTTACATTCGCGCCTATATTATATAATCAACGCCAAGGTAGTATAAAGTAGCAGCTACATTTTTGTGTGTTTACTAAAATGGGTTCAATAAACAACTTCTGGATGAGTTTGGCGCGGAGGAACGCGCAGGAAGTAACTTACTGCTTTAGAAACTCATAATTTTTATTACTGAAAAAAAAATCTCTAATGTTTTATGGCTCGGGGTCCATCTGCATATTAAGAAATGACTATGTTACTCAAATTTCTCCATTTTACTTACTTGCTAGAGCACATTCCATTTTTCAGAATTGAAGAATATGAATCTGTGAAGAACCTCTGTTACAAACTGCACACTCACACTACAAATGAATTCCTGACGCAGGAAGCGCCCTCAGACCTTTACCGTCGGTCGTTTCTTGTACTAGGGGTACTACTACAACGTTTTAAATCGTTGAAACGATGAACAAAAATCTTCGATTAATGAGTTTTGGACAGCTTTTTGGCGTTTTAGCCCACTGTGAAACATTTTGTTTCATGTGATGGGGAGTTTGTGTGTGTGGATTAGGATAGTTAGAAAAATTGGCATGAAAATGACTTTTCAATTAATAACAAAGGCAAAAAGAACTGAAAAAACATTAATATGAATTATAATTTATTTTACCGCACAAAAACAAACAAAAATTTTATGACAAAACTAACATTAAATTCTGATCAAATAGCTTACAATTAGACACAGTAAAGTACAGAGGACTAATTATGTACTATCACTACTGCATCTTGAACTGCTTTTGCAGTTTTTCATTTTGCTTCCTTATAATTACTTGCAGGATTTCCGCTCTAACTTCAAGTTTTTCCGTTTGTGTAAAATTTTCCATGTGCTGCAGAAGACTTCTGAAAAACTGCATTTCTGAATATTCCTTAACGTCCCTTTGAAACTCCCTTTCCAACAATTCCAATTTTCTATTTTCTAATTCCATGAGATCGAGCTTTAAGTCACCAGTTGTTCTCCTTTTCTTCTTCGGGGGTTCCTCTATATGGAAATGATTGTCAAAAGTTTGTTCGGGTGCTGTTCCGGCTATTGCTCCTGTAATAGCTTCAAAGTTCATGGTTTCGCTGTATTGTGTATTCTCGTTAAATTTCGGAGGGGGAGATGACCGATTTGGAGCCATAAAGTCCCTAACAAACAACATCGCATCGTAGTGCCTCCACTTTGGACGGTAAGATCCATCGCCACTTCTGGATAGCTGTTTCTTGTACTCTTTCCTAAAGTGGTCTTTGAGGTTTTTCCATTTTTTTCTTACGAGGTGAGCTACCAAAAAAAAAATATTTGAATTATAATAATTTTTTAAGCAACGCAATAGCAACTCAAGTCACAGCCGTTTAGAACAGCCATTTTAAATTTTCATTTAGTTAAGAGAAATTGTTTTTTGATCATTTGTAAAAAAATTTTGAAGTCTTTAAACGATTTTTGCTCAAACTTCTGCTTTGAATTTTGCCCTTATCAATTTTGTTTCAGTCATTAACCTGAGACTGCCGTTCCATTTAAAACGCAAATACGCAGAATATCACTGCGGTCGACGCCAGCTCATCGCTGGTCGCTTTACCTCTTACGTTCACCGCACCGTGTTATACCACAGCGCAGCTATTCTTCCGCCTGCCGTACTGCACTAATAGTGCCAATTCGTGGGGCCTGTTTGCGTCACACTCGCAGTGGCCAGAATATCGAGCCAAAAAGCGTCCCTCGCACACAAATCTTGTAGCCGCGCTGGCCAGCGGGAAGTGCAACTCGTACTCGTACACGCGGTTTCTGCCGCCGCACAGTGGGCCAAAACGACTTGGTCGCTATCAAAAATCTGTAACTTTTGTTGTGTTAAAGATATCATAATGAAATTTAGGCTAATTAATTTTGACATTATTACCCCTTAACTGCCTACAAAAAATATTTAATTGGTTTACAGGGTGCCGCTAACAAAATCAAAGAAATTTGAAGTACTCCATAAATGAATTATTAATGTTATTTAAAAAGTTTTCACAACATTTTTAATTTATTCTTTAATTATTTTGTCATCTGCATGATCAATATTTAATAAAAAAAAAAAGAAATTACAAATTTATGCAAAACAATAAAAATTTTATATTGGTATTTTCGACGAAAAATTTTTTTTTCAATTTTCGCAAATCTTTTCCCATTTTCGTTTTCATTATTTTTAACAATATTATTCTGTGTATTTGGAAAAAAATAAAAAATTATTTCACACCCCCTCTCCTATAAATCCCCTCCACCATATTCCCCACCGGGGTGCGGGTAGTCTCATATAATCAGGCATCCATTTATAAACCCAACCCCAAAATATCTTTCACCAATTCCTAACACTTTTCCCACAATAAATAAATTATTTCTTCATTTTCCGTGTCATGGAGCAACATGTCACCTTTATTCACTCTTTTCTTCGAATTTCTTTTCCCACATTCGTTTTTCTAATTTCAATGGCTTTATGTTTATGCTATTGTACGTATCATTTTATAACCTCTCCCCACTGCACCATACATATGTATATCTTACAAAAATTCGAATAGTCTCACACAACTTTCTAATGCATCATTCTTTCATTTATTCCTAATATCCTTTTTTATAATGGCTTATAACTATTTTTCCTGATATACAATCGTGTGTACTTCTATAGATAATTTAATAATAAAGGTCCAGTTAAAATTTGAAGTCAATCGGATGAAAACTGTTCGAGTTCTACTGCTGGCAGATTTTTAAAAGTGGTTCCGAGAAAAACGCGTAAAAAAAAAATATTGAAAGAGTAGCTTCAGACAAATTAGTTTAGAGACATTACAACATTTAAGTACACCTTTCTACAAAGTTTATTTTGATTCGAGGGATGTTTAGCATTATTTAAGCCAATAGAAAAAAAAATTGAAAACCCAAAATTAAGCTGGTAATAACCTCTTAAGTAGCTAAGATTTCCGTTACTTTCACCTACCTGCAACTCATGTTTTTAAACACACACACAATTACAATTCTCCCTTATGTCAGGCAATTATAATAAAACAAATTAGGTGTTATAAAAATCAAAGTCAATAATCATCGTACGTATTTACCTGGATGTTATAAAGAACTAAGCACATACTGAATAGGGCGCATATGCAGAGTAAGTCAAAGTCAGTTAAAAATGTCATAAAACGTAATAATATAACTTCTTTAAATACAAATGATGTCGTTAATCCTAAACGTGCATTAGGAAAACTGTAATTTATTTCCCAAACAAACATTATGCAGCCTTAAAAGTCATAAAATGCCTGCATAAATGGGAACATTGTGTGGAAATATGCACGTGAAAGCAAGGTAGACTTTACTTCAAATGCAATTTTCTCCCAAGTTCGCAGATGGACGCAGCCAATTTTTGTTTTAAATGATAAAGGAGGGTTTATAGTTTCGTCGGTATTAAGGAGAGCGTGGCCATCTGTGGCCATTTTTTTTAAAGTCAAAAAGAAATAAAAATTTCAACGAAAAATCGCCCTTTTCAACTAAAAAGCTATTGTTAAAAAAACTGTTTGACTTTTATCATAAGTTATTGGCCTAATAAGACTTCCTCCTATGTAGTAAGTGATTTCATTAACAACAATTCAACCTCCCCATACAAACATTTTCACAATATAACTTTGAAATCAAAGAAAACTCGAACATTTTGTAAGGAAAATGAGCTGTTCAGATTTTTCTCTGACTTTAGCCATTCCAAACACATAGAGGGGGGGTGAATTTTAAAAAAAAATTTTGCCATAAGGTGATACATTTAGTTTGCTATCGAATGGCATTAAAATTTTTAAAATCTATGACATGACGAAAATCGATTTTTGGTCACCTAAAATTCGTTTTGGCCCACTGTGCGCCGGCCGCGCCGGTTTGTATTGTACGTAATGCATAGCGTGTTGGCTGCGGCCGGCGATAATTTAAAGCGAAGAGGAACTTTTCGTGCAAAAAATATCGCATGACTCAAGCCGTGTGGACTGCTTTTAGGTTTAGTCACTAGGAAAAACGATCGAGCACAGCCACTACATACATACCATATACATATGTGACCTCAACCATGGAATTATAATTACAAACGAATACCCTTAATTTTGGGATTCTAATCTTCTACCCGTCAAATATGTTATATAATTATTTTCACACTAATTTTTAATGTTACTTTTATGTGCATAATTGAAGTATTAAACATTCATTTATATTTCAAATTTTTATGATTTATTGAAGAAATAAAAATTCTTCAATTAGTTGACATCTACCTTTACGATCGATTCAGCGAATATTAGTAATGCAGTGTAATTTTTGGTGTCCTCTTTTTAACCTTACAGTCTATGTATGTATGTATGTATGTGAATGCAAAAATATTTCCATGCAAGACTGACGTGCCCTTAACCCGGGGCTGACTCAACTAATTGCATGTATAATTAAATTTTAATTGCTAACCTTCTTGAAATACAAAAACTACTCGTATAATAACGAATGCAATATAGGTACCCGGTACACACATATGGCACGCTACCAACTTCAAATTATTTTACTGTTTCAAAGGAGTTGGGAAAATCCGATGAAAATCGACTCGACTCAAGTCATTTAGACATCTGCCAAAGGATTTCCGTTCCTCTGACTTGAAAACTAATAAAACTTTGCGCATGAAGAAATGAATGTGAGCGAGAGCCGCATGGAAGTTCAAAGCAACGCCAATAAGCCTATGGCAGCCCGAAACAGTATGCGCCGTCACATTTGCATGCAAGCAAAATCAATGAGTTTATGTGGCAACCGAATCTACCACAGGATTTGCATGCTGTTAAGTTAACGTTTTTGGTCGTAAAATGGGAATGGTGTTAATAGAAAAGAATTAAAAAGTTCCTTACTTTATTGCTTAAAACACTTAATTATTTTTTAGGGATGTATTCAGTAACGTAGGTACCGTTGTTATGGTATTATTATAATTACACTTTTTTTTTATAATAGTTCCACATTTTTTCATTCATTATAATTGGAAAAATCAGAATCAAAGAAAAATTACAAAAATTGAAACATAATTAAACAACGATTCGCAAGTTACGTGTTCATTTCGATGTGCATAATTGCCCGTCGGAATCGGTCGGTATTGGATTAAATGGACGTACATACATATGTTAGTGATATGTAATTTCAACAGGATGGCGCGTCTTGATACACTGCATGCGAAATGACAACGTTATTACAAACCAAGTTTCAAGGCAGTGCCATCTCTCGTTTTGGAGATTAAAAGTAGCCCCTGAGAAATTGGGGTATAACCTGTTTGAACTTCTTTCTCTGTACTTTTGTTTGAAAAGTAAACCTACGTGTACCACGCTGACACGATTCAACAACTCAAGGAAAAAAATCGAACAACGTATTTACTCCAAATCGTTTTCCAAAATTTCGTCAAAATGACACCTTCCAACAAGCTACACGGTGGCCATTTGACTGTCACATTATGTCATATCTACATATTAGCGGAGAGCATTGCCTATACAATTTTATTACAGAATTAATAGTGCCTGTAAATCCAATGATTAGATAATAATTTGTCTTATTGATTTGAAAAGCAAATTAATTTACATATTATTATAATTAAAACTCTGATAAGAACACGTTTTGCATAGTTTTGTTTAAATCATCAACGTCATTTTGAGAAAAACGCGTTTAAAATTTTGATATCTCTTTGCAAATGAGGCTCCTGGCTTATAGGCGATTGTTGCGTGCTATGAAAAATTCGTTAATAATTGTACTTAATTATGAACTGAATGGTCAGGGACTAAACAAATTTTGTTTTTGTCTTCCTTTTTTTTGTTGATTGCTTTTCCATTGTATAAAATATTTTATTGAATGACATTTTCCTTTTACACATTTTTTAATTAATCTATTATACATTGTGTAAAGAAAAACTGAAGTATATTAAATATTTCAAAAAAGAATTCTTTTCTAATCTGCTCCTTCATTTCATAATTTACAATTATTAGGGAAGTTTTTATAGTCCATAAAATCCCACGTCGCCTGTACGCCAGGAGCCACACATAGAAATATGTATAAACTAAGCACGGAACGGCTGTATCGTGTATAAACCCTGTACATGAGCGACCACCTAAAGATAGCTACGCAGAAGAGTACAGCAACAGCGTGTATGAGGGAAGCTGAATAAAATACCAAAAGCATTATAGCTATCAGTGAATGGCAGCGTGTAAATAGATGTTAAGGGGGGCATAGACATTATGGAAAATTTTGAATTGTAAGCCCCCTTCTGATTATGTCTTCATATTTACGCCTGCACTGAGAGACAATACGAATACAGCCAATTCTAACACATCAGGGAATGTGGTACGCTAAATCTGGCTTACAGCCGTTCCGTGCTTAGTTTATATTTCCATGGAGCCACACTTGTTAAGAATCACAAAAATTTTTGAGGTATTAATTTTTTGAAGAAAAGTTACTGGATAATACTCTTATAAGTATGAAAGAACATAAAAAGTATGGATTTTGTGAAAATATGATCGTAAAATATTCCAGCAAGTCAGGTCAATGTCAGGAGTTAAAGAAATGGGTTATAAAATTATTGAGATTAACTTTATTTAAATTAATAGTATATGACACTACTTACAACTTCTTTAGTAAGTGAAACTGTATTCGACTTTAATTTTTGATTTTATACTCGCGAGTTTATTTTATTTATGATAGATCGACACATCATAGTAGTTGCTTTCTCTTTTTAGTTTTATATTTATGTTTAACTAGCTACCCGGACCCGGCGTTTCCCGGGATACTATTAAATTTTTATTCCATAATTTTACAACGCCTCCCTACTGCACCACCGCCTCTCCTATGTGACCCAGCGTTTTCCTATTTGCGTTTTGCACATGTTTTAGATATTTTCCAACAGAATTGTTAAATTTAGTTTTCTTCATTGTACACCACCTCCTTATTGCACCCCCTCTCCTTTATCTCCCAGCGGGGTGGGGGTGTTCTCATATTTCGAAATTTGAATAGCAGATTCGAAATCAGTGATCCCGAGAATTCCCTAGTGCGGATTTTCAGGGAAATCCCTTGAAGTGTAACTTTTTGGTCGCCATATTGGATCCGACATCTTGAATTCCAAAATTTTGAATGCAATCTCGAGATCTGCGATCCCGAAATCTCCAATTGCCTTTTTCATAGAGATTTCTTGAAGTTGGAAAATTCGCTTCCTATACAAAACGGAAATTTCGATTTTTTCGATTTTCCGGCTTTTCCTTTAAGGTTTCCCGAATTTTCTTTTTTTAAAACTCCCTTGTAGATATTATAGCGAACAAGTTCGTTTAACAGTTTAAGTTTTAGCGAGACGTACCGCACAGCAATTCTTTTAGGTTACTTTTGAAGAATAATAAATATACCTTTTCTATATGTACGTTAAAAAAATTTAACACGTAATAAAAGAGGGTTAAGGTAACTTAAGTTCTGAAGAGTTAAAAGTTATAATTGTTAGTATATGCATGCTATAAGTGCATCTACAAAATGTTTGAATTGTAAAAGTTATGGCGTGACGTTGACCTCGAACTGTATAAAGTAGATCAAGTATTTTAAAATCATACATCGAAAAGGGATTTCGTTAAGTGGATTAAGCCCACCCTGTTTACACTATTATTTTCGCCGGGTTTGTTTTGTGTGGGGGGAAAGATGGAGCAGGGAGTACCTCAGGGTACATCCCAAGCTTCCCGAACTCCAGAAAATCTCAAGGGAAATCCTTGGCGGAATCTTAAACGCTTACGCGTTTCATATGGGTAATTAAAATCTTACAATCAAAGGAAAATGCCAATTTTTACTTACAAGCTGTGTCGCAAGCGGCGGCAACGTCTTCCCACAGGCTGTCCACAACGTCTTTCAACTTCAAATCACAACGCTGATCTTGCCACAGAAGTGGTCTTCTGTGAACTTCCGCGATACATTTTTCCGTGTCGATACAGTTAACTTCGGTAATCCGCCGCTGCATCTTGAAACGCAAACGCTCTGAAAAGCCGCCTGAGCAAAACTAAACCCCGCAGCGGTTGAGGCCAGCTCGCTAGCCGCTTTATCTTTCACGTTTTCCGCACCGTGTGTACCGCAGCTGGCTTCCATCTGCCGCTGTGTTGCTAACTCGCGGGGTGCGACTGCGTCTTGCCGTCTTGGGCGGCACGGCACAATCACAGAAAATTTTCGAGTGCCCCGACCCCCCGGCTGGCATAAACCCAGCACACAAGTCCAGCCCGCTAGCCGGCGGGAAGTTCGTTGTGTGCCGCATACACGCGCGTTTTTCGGCGCCGCGCCGCTTGGGAATATACCCGGCGGCGGGCTGGCGACTGCTAACCGACAAAGCTCTGCGGTTGGCGATATTTTAAGCGTGGAAACGTATTAAGAGGAGCTGGTGGCCCGAAATTATGTTGCGTGACGCTGACTAGCGTCGCTGCGGAGGGCTGCCTGCTAGAATTTGTGTGCAGTTTGGGTAGACCAGGTAACAGAAATGTTTTAATAACATTTTATTAGAGAAAGGGAAATCACAAACATTTATAATTCGTATATATTATATTTAAAAACTGGTTTGCGCTTTCTTTCTGGTGATACAATTATGCTTAGTTGCTTGTGCAGAAATAAGTGAAACATGCGAATTTTGTGCAGGATTTTTAGATCACCTACCTATATACATATGTACATACATGAAAAATGATAGGAAACTGTAAGTAACGACCTGATATTTATGGGCGGCACATGTACATACATTGTACACATGACATGGCTGCAGGGATAGGTTTGAAAGTGTTGATTTGTCGATCTGAAGAGAGCAATTCGAGATATGTAAATTCGTTTGTCGAGTGTTTTGAGTTAAATAACCTTAAATTTCGTCTGAGCATAATAAGTGACCACGTGAGTTAAATTTGAGTTTTAACTTTACTCATTTTGCAATTACGGTTTTTTGTTTGGTTTTAATTAAACAATTAAAGTATGTTTATTCGTGAAGAAAGCTATTCATATGCCAGCTTTAGTGGAACATGAAAAATATGTTGTACCTACCATACATGCACTTCATAGGTGTTGAAGATTTTTGGTTAATGCATGATAACGCCATAACCCACATCGCTCGATGTGACGCAGCCTATCTGTCAGAGGTTGGTATTCGTTAGATGCAATGGCCAGCTCGCAGTCCAGATATGAACTAGGGCTGTTACTACTCGAGTACTTCTGAACTCAATTAGGTACTTAAGTATTTGAGTACTCGAGTTCAAAGATATCCAAGAACTCGAGTGAGCAAGTATTTGAGTACTCATTTAAGGAGTATTCGAGTATTAGAGTTTGGGAGTATTCAAGTACTTGAGTATTTGAGTCCTGTAGGTTTAATAAATTAAAAAGTCAGAAATACATGTTAAGAAATTGTAGACTTTGTAATTCATTATAATTTAGTTAGTTACAGAAAACTAAAGCTTTATTTTGGAAAAGTAATACAAGTATATTAACATTATCGGGATTTAAGCAACTTCAGCTGGAGCTTACTATATTTCCTGCTGTAGAAAACACTTTTTCAGATGTAGCAGAGGTTGCTGGTATATTAAGTAATTTTCTTACAAGAAAAAACCTCACCGTCGACTTTCTGTACGCCGACGTTCTGTCGCCTTGGTAAATCCCACTGCGATATATGAGTGTGCGCTCACTACTGCGATACAAGGAGACGGATACAGAAACTTCCGCAGGGCGGAAATAGCTCGGCGACAAAACTGTTCGACTACCTGTGAGCTTATGTGGAATGGAGCTCACTGGGGACTTTTGTCACCGGCAACTTCAATCTAGCCAATAGGAAATAGGACACAATTCGATTTACGTCACTTGAACTTCTACGGCATAATGGAAGATGATGTCAACAATGAAATATAATTTATGAAGGTGGCGCAGGTGTAATTTTATAAATGGAAATGAAATATAGGTTTGGTAAATTTTTATACAAGAGATAATAGATAAAAACGTTGGTGTGTTATTTTCTTTTAAATTTTTTTTACGTAATCTATTAAGAAATGGACGGCGACACATGTTGCCGGTATGCTTAAAGCCTTAAAATCGCTCCTATGATTATGTCTTCATATTTACACGACGAGCTACGCTGCTTTGGTAGGGATTTAGATTTTAAGTCAACCGTGGATAAAGAATAGGTTTCATATGGAGTGGACTGAAGGAGAAAGAAATGTAGAAGTGTCACAGATTGCATCCTTTTTTGATCCGCGATGTAAAGACCTGTTTGGTGAACCGGAACAAGCTAAAGCACACATTCGATCTGCAGCCAAACAATTTTTGCCTAGACTTGAAAATGAGCGAGACGGAGATTCCAGCCAAGAGGACCAACGACGAAGTGCACTAGAGTTTATATTTAATATAATCGAAAGTGGGTCAACAAGAGATGTATTATCTCAATTTAATTCCTATTTAGCTCTTCCGCAAATTCCATCAACGCAAAATCCATTATCATGGTGGGAATGCCAAGAAACTGCACTTTTTAATGTTGCTTGTCTTGCAAGAAAATTCCTTAATATAAGTACCAGCAACTGCTATATCTGAACGCTGAACGAGTATTTTCTACAGCAGGAAATGTAAGCTCCCGCAGAAATTGCTTAAATCTCGATAATGTTAATATACTTGTATTTCTTTTACAAAATAAAGATTTAGTTTACTGTAACTAACTAAATTATAATGAATTACAAAGTCTACAATTTATTAACATGTATTTCTGACTTTTTAATTTATTAAACCTACAGGACTCAAATACTCAAGTACTTGAATACTCCCAAACTCTAATACTCGAATACTCCTTAAATGAGTACTCAAATACTTGCTCACTCGAGTTCTCGGATCTGTTTGCTCTCATGTACTCGAGTGCTCAAAACTCCTTTACTCAAACTCGGTCCAAGCCACTATGAGTACTTGAGTACTCCAACTTGGAGTACTCAAATACTCAATTATCCGATGATTCTTAGAGCCCTAATATGAACCCGATAGAGCATGTCTAGGAGATGTTAAAAGGACGACTCAGAGCTAGCCCTTATCGACCACCGAACCTTAATGAGCTGAAAGCCGACTGTTTGGAAAGAAATGCCTCAAATGGATGGATATAAAGAACATTCCCCGCAACATTAACATTACATTGCATTTTCTTAAATGATTTTGGGAACCCCCACATTTTGATTATTTTTTAGATTTGAAAACAAAAACCACTTTCAATAGGAGCATGAAATTGGGCGCAACTAAAAGCTGAAATCCTCTACTTTCAGAAATAAATAGGTTAACTTTTACAACCCTCATTAGAACGACGGCAGTAGGATGGGGCCTCTTTAGACTTTAGAGGGTTAATCTTTTTGTCTATAACGCGACAAACTCTTTTGCTTTTCGCGGAGACAGGGAGAATGATGTCAGGTACACAGACCACACAAATGGTGAAGGGTGACCAGGTTCTTATACCAGGGCACAAATCAGGGAGTCACTTCACAAAGAAACTGCGTGGGTGCACTGATAATCGCTCCTACTAACGACCAATTTGGCTGGCTGGGGCTGGGCTGCTCTATTTGATGTGATGAGCTGGTTGAACTGCTGCTGCTGGCGTGCTATGGCGCTGGGATGGACTTGCTGGGCGGCTATTTGTTTGATGCAGGGCTACTTCCTCCTTGGCTGTGGAGCTGGGCTTTGGCGCTTACCGGCTGGCTGCTGTACTGTAGTGCTAAGTCCTGCACTATGGCGCCTTGTTCTGGCGTTGATCTGGAATACGGGACTGGGCCGAATGAACACTCTGAGCTCTGAATTGAGACTGAATTTTATTTTCCTTAAAATATCACAGACCGATCAAAAAGTGCAACTTAGCATAATCTATGTTTATATGGTTCCCAGCTGAATCGGCAATTTCAGCTTGTGGCAGCGTCTCTGGTTCCTGCCTGCCGATATAACTCAATATTTTGGGTACTTGAGTTCCGCGAGTGGTCGTGATAGCAAAGGCAGTGTGGCATGCATCACGGGCATGGGAATGTTGTGGTAAGTGAGTGAAAATGGCAACTTATTGTTGCAGGAAAAAACCAGAGAGCTGTTTTACATTACAAATTAGCCATGGTGCTTAGGACAGACACAAAATGCTTAAGATTAAATACTTTTGTGATTTTGTGCTCTACAGCCTTTGCGTAGATATATTTTTTAATACAAGCTATCCAAAACGAGATAAATACGAAAAACCAATTATTGTCCTAATTATTTAATCTTTTCCACGTTCGCTACAACTAGAAAAGTATTAATTAACCGCAAAAGGTTTGTGGAATTTGTAGACAATTTCGATCACTAACAAATTGTTTTTAAATTTTTCAGTTAGAATATCTGAAAGGTTAGATATGTACGAAAAACGATTTGTCTACTACATATATTATAATGTGAGCGAAAGCTCACAAAACAAACAAAGGCTCAAACTTAAGCCAGACCTTTGCTCCTGTAGCGAGAATAGGGTCAATTTGATTTATGTTAGCTCTAGCTGCTTCGGAATACAAATGCGACAGTTTGACGTGGTGACGGCGGTGACGCCATTTCTTAATGGCATAACCTTAAAGAAAAAGTATTCCTGGAATTCATTCAGAGCGCTTACCAAAAATTTTGAAACGAATTTTTGGACTAAAATGTAAAGAAACGAATCACAGTAATGCTGAAGGCATTGAAACAGGGCGGAAAAGTTTGTCAATTATAAATGCCAATTTGTGGTATACGCCAAGGAGGACTGCAATGGTACGCCCGTTTAATAAAGAAGTTAGCTAAGATAGGATTAATTCCTGCTAAGGGTGATTCTTGCTTATATCATGCCAATCGCAATAAAAAGATGCTTTTATTAATAATTTATGTTGACAACATATTAATAGCGTTAACGCATCTGGAGTGTAGATTGAAGATATTAAATTGTTAGAAGAGTACGAAATCAAGGATCGTGGACCAGCAAAACATTCTATCGTGGTAACCCAATCACAATATATTTTGGATAACCTGAATGTTTGTTATTTGCGGATGATCTGAAAATTTTTAGAACTGTAAGTTGCGATGAAGATGCCGGAAAATTGCAATCGTGTTTGGATAAGTTATTTGATTGGTGCTCAAGAAATGATATTTCTCTTAACATCAATAAATGCAAAGCCATAACGTTTTCAAGAAGTAGAAATCCGTTGAGCTATGACTATAAACTTGATGATGTGATATTAGATAAAGTAAGTGAAATGAGAGATTTTGGAGTGATTTTTGATAGAAAAATGAATTTTGATGCGCATAGAAATTACGTTGTGAACAAAGCCTCCCAAATGTTAGGTTTTTTGAAAAGATCCGCAATAGAGTTTAAGTCTCCAACTACTCTAAGAACTTTGTATTTATTATTAGTTAGACCAAAACTGATGTACGCGTCACCGATATGGTACCCTATAGCGGAAATTCATATTAAGCAAATCGAAACAGTTCAACACAAATTTTTCAGAATATTAGCGCCACGGGCTGGTTTACCTGACCCTTATATTGCTCACACACACAAATTTATCAACGTTCTCTCATATTCCATCTCTTGCTTCTCTTAGAGTCTCACGTGATTTGAGATTTCTGTAAAAATTAGTAAATGGTATCACTGATTGTTCGATGCTTCGTAATGAATTGTGTTATACGGTGCCGCGGAGAAATATGAAATCAAATCCAATTTTTTATTTAGATTTTTTCAAATCAAAATATACCAAAAACAATTTCTTAACTAGAGTATGCGCATTTGTTAATGATATGAATTTAGATTTGAGATTTGTAAATTGGCAGGAAGTATATCATGTCATTGACAATTTGATATTGAAATATGAATAATTGTGAGCTATTTCTTGATGCGATTCGAATTTAAGTTTAACTTTGTAATTATAAAGTGGACGTTAAGTCCGTTATGTTTCTAAAATAAAAATAAAATAAAAATAAATCTTGATATATACGAAATGAGTCAGTGCAATCGAGTAATGAATCCATTGCGATTGAGTTACTTTATATTTAAATATTTGCCTGAATCAATTTGTCACTGAGATTCCTTGGTAATGCATATAAAGAAAAATAATCACTTTCAGAATAAATCGAACACTTAATCCCTTCCGGAGGCTTTAAAAAAACTAGAGGTCCTATATGAAACATCCAACCCAAAACAGATCCCGCCTGGACTAAGAGAAGATGTGTGGCTTCAAAAACCGGGCAAGTGCGAGTTGGACTCGCACACGAAGCGATCCGTACCATCGTATAATATTACAATCTACATCAATCTACAGTCTTGCCTGAAAGTTTAAGACTATTCTGCAATTTACCTCATCCACAGGCTTTGAGTGCGTGTAGCTCTTTAATGCCCTGCAATTGGAAGAAACTAAATCAAATGTAAACAAAATGCGGTGTTTGTAACAAAATGCTATATTTGATTTTTCATTATTCCAGTAAAAAAAACATTATAAACTTAAATCTACTTCAGGTACTGCATGAAAGTTTAAGACCGCTGGTATTTCTAGAAACGTCATGTGTTTTCTGTGTTACATTTTTCTAAATAAATGTTCCGTTACTCATACTGCATGGTACTCATATTTTTAAACTGACGATAGATCAGTTGTCGATGCAATCTGCTTGGCGAAAAGTGTTTTTGTGTTTTTACGGCAGTTTTAACATTTTTCACAAAAATTTCATACAATGGGCAAAAAATCAGTAGATATTAGTGTCCTCTGGCAGGTGAATGTTATTTTTTTTTAAAACTGCTTTGAAGACAATAAAGATCTGATGGAAAAGATAGTAGCTTTGTATCGTGAGGGTCTATCTCAAAGGGAAATTGCAAAATCTTTAAAAGTTAGCAAAACTGGAAACTGGATCTGTGGAACATCAATCAAGGACACGACGTCCTTCAATCTTAGATAAAAGGGCTAAAAGAGAGCTTATAAAAATTGTAATTGGTAACAGATTCGCATCAACTCGGAATATCAAGAACAAAATCGAAGAGAACTTACTGGGCATAAGAAACCAAACCATAACGACTGACCGCATTCGACAAGTACACTTTGATTTAAATTATAGGACCTATCCAGCAGCAAAAAAACCCTTAATTATCCGACGAAACGCTTCCATAAGAAGGCAGTGGTGTCAAGTACGACGTCATTGGACAGTTGACTAATGGAAGCGTGTAGTTTGGTCCGATGAAAGTAGTTTTCAGTTAATACCAAACTCAAAAAAATATGATCGCCGACTACCAAACGAAAAATACCGACCAGATTATGTTCAGAAACAGGTGCAAATGGGCGGACGTAAGGTCATGATGTGGAGAGCTATGTCTTGGTACGGCTACTCGAAAGTTTGTATCGTCGAAGGCACAATAATTAAAGAAAAATATGTTGATATTCTTAATGAATATCTCTTACCATTTATGGAAGAGGAGATACCTCTGCGAGGAAGTCTTTTTCAACAAGACAACGCAAAGCCACGCACTGCCAACTATACCCGGCGATGGATTGAATTCGCCTTCGTCTCCAATCAGTGCTAACCTCAATTTAATAGAAAATTGTTGGAAAACACTTGGTGATCGTGTTTCACAACCGAAACCCAGTAATCTATCAGTGTTGAAGGCTTTCTTGCCAGAAGAGTGGGGAAATATGATGAAACTCATGGCGGAAAACTTGGTGAACTGGGCACCAAAAAGAATAAAAGCCTGTCTGAAGGCCAAAGGATATTATTTTAAGAATATTTGACATGAATACTTTTATAAGTGGAGTACCTGAAGTAGATTTAAGTTCATAATTTTTTTTTTACTGGAATAATGACAAATCAAATATAGCATTTTGTTACAAACATCTTAAGGATTTTGTTTACCTAATTTAGTTTCTTCCAATTTCAGGGCATTAAAGAGCTACACGCACTCAAAGCCTGTGAATCAGGTAAATTGCAGAATAGTCTTAAACTTTCATGCAAGACTGTACATCTACGGTCCATGAGATACAGCCCGCTGACAGACAGGCGGGCAGCGGAGGCGTAGTAATAAGGTCACGTAGAGGACCCTTCGGGTACGGATCCCTAAAAATGCTTTACCTTAAAAACAGCTTAGTGTAAAATTGTCTATGCACGTGTATACTATACATATATACACTGGTAATTCACATCTTACCACTTAACCTCAATAATGAGATTTTGTATTGTTAAAATTCTACAAATAGGCACGTGGAATGTGGCACATTTTTCTTCTACAATAGAAAACCCAAGTACTGGCGAGTTAACAGCATTCTTCTTAATTTTCCGTAACCGAAAACGAAACTTCTGTATGCACCTGCGCAGCAGTTATAGCAAGGCACTACCGTTTTTTGCATTTACTGTACAGAGCCTACCTTCTTTGAGGGACTTCCTCGTTCGCTAACTACGTCTAAGGCGAGGCTGAGGTATGTATAATCGTAACAATTCGCCTGTGGATAATCGCTTAAAAGCCCGAGTTGGCTGGAACATGCCGATGGGCTTCCATTAGGACTGGCGGCTTCACGTTGCATAATAGCGCAGCTAAAATAACGCTTTTTGTGGCACGGTGCGTTTACACAATGTCGTATGGCAGGCATCGGCGCAGTTGAATATTCAAAGAATTTTGCGTCGTAAACAAAAGTTGTCAGCCATTTAAAAGTAAAAGCTGGGGTCTGGCCGACGCATGTTAATTCTGCCTCGGATTCCGGAGCCGGTTCATTTCTCGAAATTAATATTTATGCAGCTAGGTAAACCGCGAGTTAATCGCTCCGCGCAGGGGACGTCCGCGAAGTACATTCACGCAGCTCACGCCGCGCCGCGGCCGTCTCTCACCCCGGCCAAGACCTCTATGCCAATGTTGCGTATCTTTTATTCATTGAGTGCCAATGGGCGATTCAAAAGGAAGTGCCGGGCATTGTGTACCCGCGTATGACTAATGGCCGCCTGGTCGCGGTGCAGAGTCCCTTGGAGACGCCGGAGCTACCCAGTTACCTTGCCCTCTGCAGCGGTTAATTCTATTCACCCGATACGTGTTACCTGTCCGCAATCAATCAGTCATCAGCTGAGTCAAGTACTCACGTCCTTAAGGCATTTACGAGTATGGGCTATTCAGCGGCGGCTCTCGTCGAGAATTTTTAATGTTTCTGGGAACGGGGGATTCTGGCGCGGCTAGAAAAGCCCCATTTCGACTTCCTCATATCTGGCGTATTGTTCCCGCCGAGGGCAGTCGCCTTGCCGTCTGTCTTTTTGTTTTGAGGGCCAGGCCAGTCGCAATCAGTGAACGTGCGAAAATCGCTGCACTTGCACCTCTGCGCCAGGCCCTACCTTCGGTGCAGTGCGGTGCGTTGCGGCCACTGAACTTCGCCTCCTCCGTCTTCTGAGTTCGGTTCGGATGCAAGCCGTTTTCCAATCTAATTAACTGGACTTGACTCATGACTCGGTAATTCTTGAAATTTCTCACTGAATAGGTTTACTAATGAGTTCTGAATGCAGCGGTGCCGCTCCGATAGCTACTTGTGGTGTTAGGTGTACGCCAGCATCACGTATCGCACCTCTATGTTTTTGGGATGAATCACGCACGGGCGCAGTGCACTCGGTGGTGCGCAGCCATGCAGGTACGAACGGTTGTCACCTGTTAATTAGTGTTTGATCACGTGTAACCGACGCTAAAAGGCAGCAACGCCTTTTGAAGATTTCGCTTGTCGCGTTTCGTCCGGGTTATTGTGTCTCAGCTCTAGGGATTCGCCAGTCAAGATTCGCGGATTGGAAGGCAGTCGGCGATCAACTGGTCGTATCCAGCGCGATCGGCGAAATTTTGTCAAGTCACCGTGACGAGTAAGGCGCGGATTAAGATATTGAATTCGCATTTTTATCTTTCCTTTATGGCACGGCACGTCTGTAGGCGGGCTGAGAAGCAATTAAACGGCGCAAATTCGCTTTGTTGCTTGCTTTCTGTTAAGTCATTAGGCGTTTTCAATTTAAGAGGTGTACGGGCATCCTTTTGCTGCTTCAATAAAAACCCTCTCATCAGTTTCAAGTTACATGTCCGACATATGGTATGTACGTGTGTACTGTGTAGATAGTGTGTACGTACGTTATGCGCAAAGTCAATAAAATTCAAACATAACTATTTACTATCCGTAGGTACCCGTTTATTGCTAAACATCTGAGCACAGACTGAAATCACAGCCTGTTCCTCCTTTTGTTTTGTTTGTTTTGGTTCTGTTACAGATTTTTTAGTGTTAACAGTTTTTATGATTTGTAGGCAATTCTTCTATTTTGCAGGGGGTTCCGTTGGGAATTCGTTGTCAGCTTATTTTGAGGCAGAGTTAAGTAAAGTCAAGTTGGCAAAAAATGAATTCAAGTGATGGTGAGAGTGAATCGGTGCACAGTATGTACTAAATTATGACCCAGTGCGTTGAGAATATTAGAACGCTCCTGTTTCAAAGAAAATAAACTTTCATGTAGATGACATGAGAAAAAATCGGCATTCGCAACAGTAACGCACCAAGGAAGATTATGTTTGAGCGCAAATATACACAAGGCATGGGAGTAATTATTGGAATAATGTTTAGTCAATTTCTCTTATAAGTAGTATAAAATAGGTTTACAAAAGTTGCCTTCGCAGAAAATATTTGCATGGATTTGATTAGACTTAATACAAAAACTCATGGGCTAACCAAATCTATCTCCGAAAGCAATTCAGAGGGATTCCCGTTAAAAGGGGAAAAAAGGCAGTACAAGAAGAGAGAGGCGAGTGGTCTGAAGGCGAACGGACACAAAATTGATGACGCGAAGTTGAACACTTCAATTTATAGGAACTTATGTGCAGTGAATAAATGTGCTAAAGAACCTAAACTTGAGAGCTTTTGTTTTCCCTAAAGGCCCTGGTCCTCATTTAGGCTTACCTACATTCGAAAAAGACCAGTGGCCAGATATCGTCGTGGTCTTGTGGTAGAACGACCGACTTGTATTGCAGAGGCCTTGGTTCGACCGGGCGTTTTTTTTGTCGATATTAGATGTACATAAATTTAATTCATTTGTCCGTTTGTTTTAATCCACCTGTGTTGGTCGGTAGCAGCTCACTATCCAAAATTGTAACAATAGTATTCTAAAATTCATATGTAGGTACCTATATATTTTTCTGAAAATGATTTTCTTCTTAGATTATCTTTAATGACGAATGCCAGTTACTTAAACCCCAAAATTCATTCGAAGGATATGCAAATGATTGCTTGGTCCATATAGTAAGATATTCGCTTTCAGTGATGATTTGGAGCTGCATTTCAGCTAAAGATCGAGGTTCTATCATTTTTCGTAGAGGAAACAATGATTGGATACCTTAGAGCCTTGGGCCATCCCAAGGTGGATTACATCTTAATGCAATATGGAACCCTATGTCACACATCGAGAACTACGTAGGTTTCTACTTAGGGCTTGAGATATGGCAAGTGTGAATATGTCAAATCTGACACTGTCATCGTAAAGTTTGCCATTTTTAATGGTAAATGTCTTCAAAACGTTTTGTCATACGAGTGATATTTGTGTTGTTTACAGTTATTGAAAAATCGCTTTTGTTAAAAAAATGGAACTAAATCGTGAACATTTTCGTGCGGTGATTTTCTATGATTATCGACGTGTATTAAACCAAATAGCGTGCCGATCAACTCGCAGCGACTCTTGGTGATGAAGCACCATCTCGAGCCACCGTGTTTCGCTGGTTTTCTGAATTCAATCGTGGCCGCACTTCGTTACAGGACGAATTTCGTGAAGGTCGTCCAAAATCGATGCTTTGCGTGAACTGATATTGCAAGATCGTCATGTTCGTACCGTGAGATTAAGGCATACTTGGGCATTAGTTATAATTTGACAATCGCTCAAAAAAAGGCTCGGGTTGATAGGTGCAAACAAATGTTAAAAAAATTCAATCGCGGTGCTTCAAAAGACGTCTATAAGATCGTGACAGGCGACGAATCATGGATCTGTGCTCTATATATATAAAACACAAAAATTGTTTCTACCTATGTCCGTTATAGACTTTGAAACCATAAAAAACAAGTAATTTTTCAAGTATCACTCGTATGACAAAACGTTCCAAGTACGTTTACCATTAATAATGGCAAACTTTACGATGATAATTTCAGATTTGACATATTCACACTGGTGTTGCCATATCTCAAAACTTAATTAGCAACCTACGTAGTACAGACTTCCTAAATTCGCTTGATTTGGAAGTTTCACCTTGGCCGGATTTAAATCCAATTCAGAACTGCTGGGCCTTTTCGGAGAAACAATACAATTAACGAGCAAAAGAGAAACATCGAAGACTTGTCCTAAACCGACGACGTATGTATTGAAATGAAAAATAACTAATTCGCGCCTGATATTTAATTAATTTATTTAATTAATGGGCATGCAAATATCATAAAGCCACAAAATGCTATTAAATTTAGGGATGCATTTTTGGATTCAAGCAAAAAGAACAATATGAATGCCATTGATAACCGGCATTGATGAAACGGCATTTTTCCCTTTTTTAATTCATCAATCATCGAACCAAAACCAAGTCAAAGTTCCCACAGAGCTGAACAGTTATCTTAAATACATCATTACAAATGAAATGTCAAAAGTCCCCATCGATCCGACTTATGGTAAAAATTGTATTCAAGGTCAAAAGTCCGCGGCATCGGTTTTTCGTAGGTACATATATTTCTCGTAAACGGTAAGCGTTATCGTAAAAATAGTTCATACAAAAATTGAAGATTTTGCAATTGTCTACAAAAATACTTTTTTATATACGAATGACCGTTTCTGAGATATCGCGATTTCAAACATCGAAAATACTGATATGGAATTGTAGTACTCAATGCGCCCTCTACGCTGGTTCACATTTTTTAAATTACATTGTGATAATTTTCTCCCTCGTAGACTTACTTCAAATTCTGCTTGGGAACATCCTCAAAGATTATATTTAAACTTTTATATTCCAGGTTAAGCAGGCGGGTCCTTGTCGATTGAGGTAAAAGCACGTTTCTAGAGTTTTTTTTTCTGTTAGTCTTCAATTAAGAACGTTGTTGTCCTACTTTTTTAATTCAATACTACTTTAGGGTAATAGATCTAATTTAGAGCTTTTTTTAAGTAACGTGATAACATTTGAATATTCTGATAGCACAAGAATGTAAATGAGGCATGTGCACTAATGATAAAAAAAACTGTGCCGGAAGATGTGATATTTTGTAGTGCCATTAAACTTATTTGAACTGGTCTATTTAAAAATGTCACCCATATGACCGAAAATGGTCACGGTTGTGAGCAGCACCTGGAAAGAAGCACAAACGTCCATTTTAAATCTATTTAAAAACCAATCAGGAATAGTTTCTGCAAGGTTTGTTATTTTAATTTCGGAAGTAAATATTTTGCGGCCGTACGGCACAGATGGAAAATTACTTGTGAACACCATAACCTACTTAGAGATCCCCGCAGAGTATCAATAATAGATCGCCCCGATTCAATAGGTTTGCGCTAAAGGAAATTCTTGCGGAAAATGCCAGTGTTCTGGCGATTCATTGGCTTCTAAAAATAGTTTGCACTTGTAAAACTTTTATAATCAAATAAGACGCCAAACATGCTGCTACCAAACTGTTCCTCTTGTTTTGGAGCTACGCGTCTATAAATAGCCGATGCGCGGAATTGTTTACGTCCGTCCCGTAAAACTCACCTTCAACTTTCGATTTCATTCGCCCGGGACTGACGTAGTTTGCTATAATAAGCAAAAAATATGGAAAACGCACAAAAACCGCCGCCGCACTTGGGGTATACTTGTTACAATGCAGAACGAAATTATAGGTAATCAGAATCCAAAGATTTATCTAATGATTGGCAGTCAGGTAAATCCCAGTCGGCTGGCACGAATTTATGTGATTCGTGGCAGCAAGTCAGGATTTTCGCTTTTTCCCCACTGCTGCCCGGCTCCGTCATTACACCGCGAGATGAATCGTTACGGCCGTGATCTTCAGATGTGAGGCAGCAAAAAAGCACGTCTGAGATGCTTTTTGCTCTCATACCAATCGCGAGTGGATTCCCGCCCTAATGCGTCTTCTTTACTGTGATGAAAGAAGCTTTTGTAACAATACAGCGCGCCAGAGCAACAATAAAATCCAGATACAGAATGTGGTCTCCTTATTTTAATAGAGATCGTTTTCGTCGCTCGGAAGTTTATTCGGATCCAGTTTTTGTGTCCTTCTCATACCAGCCATCTCGAAGATTCAACTATCACGGGCGGGAATGCACAGTCGTTATTCTTCCCATTCCACTTTGTTTTTCATAAGTTAGAAATCCATAAATTTGCTTAATGTAATTCAAAACTTCACCCCTACGAACCCCTTTTAGGGTAAAACGTAAAAGTGTGGGATCGTGCATTCCTCCATTTGGAAAGCCATTTGGACGTATCGCTTCCCAATTCCCACAGCACATTTCAGGATTTAATTAAGGACCGAGATTAGTTTCCTGCCGAGATAAAGGACTCGTTTTAAATTGAGTGGCTCATTAGTTCAGCAGCAAGAGATATTTTAGAAAATATCGGGTTACAAGAGGTCGCCAATATTTCATTCTGGCGGTCGATAAACATTTTCCGTTCTGCTTATTTTTGGTGAAGGTTCATTTGATTAGAATGCACCAGGACTGATTGGGATTCCGTCACGTTATTAGAATCTTACAAAATCATGTTTTCAGTGTAATTTATTTTCTAACACGAAAAAAATATTAGGTACTAGGAATTAATTAGAATCGCTTGTTTTCAAATTTTGCACTCAACCAAAAAAAAAAGGTTTGTGATTCTGGGACAAGGAATTAATAATGCCTAATAAAAAAAAAATCTGAGTTTCACAAAAACATTAACTCAAATGAACCCCAAAATGCCTTTTCTTAAATTAAAAACTTATTACAGTTAATGGTAGTACGGTTGAAACTTTGTAATGTGAAAAAAGTTTTTGGAATTCATGTTTTTCCGTAAAAGGTTTTCTTACGTATCAATTTGTACACTCTTTCACTACCTGGACATGTTGTATTTAAGAGGTGTATTAATTACAAGAGTTTCGGGGCAAATGTGGGAGAATCGTAAATTGTAGGAAATCTTAGAGGATTTTTTTATTTTCGCAAGTGACTGTACCTGAAGTGGTAGAGGTAGATCAACACTGCTGGTATTTTTGGAAAGCACATTAAAATAGTAGTTGTTTGGCGTCAATTTGATGTCACTGCGTTAATTAGATGAAATGATAAAAAAAAACAATATGAATCCCGAAATTATTAATCACCCTGTAACTCGAAATGATTGTGATCCCCCCTCCCTGCCATGAGACTTTTTGTTCGGCTAGGTGAGGTCTATCACTCCTATAATTTTGGCATGCGTTATGCGATACACCCTGTATATGCGAAACCCCATCTGTTAAGCTATTATAGCTTCATAAATAAATAACTGTTACAGACAGTTACATACATACCGACAAATGAGTGATCCAATGAGGATCCAATTTTACACTTTTACTAGCTACACGAATATTTTCTCTAGATCTTTTTCGTAGTCGATAATCTAAGATCAACTTATTATATTAGTCGTGTTCTTTTGTGGCCGCTACCAAGAACAGAAAGAGGGCGGCACGAAAGAATGGTTCAGAACAGTGTATAGAATAAAAATATTTAGTTTGGAACAAGGGCGGATCCAGAAACTTTTTACAGTGGGGGCCATTTATATTTTCACCCCCCCTCCAATTTTTTTACCGTAATAAATTTTATTGAATTTTTGGCTTAAGTTCCCAATGCTCCTTTTTTGGAAGTGCCCTAAAACCTTATGGAAATGTTTCATTTATGGTCGGAACCCGTGAATTAGGTAAGTATTGTTTACGGAAAACAATACTTTCCCAAAAATTAACTTGCTTAACCAAAAATTACAAAAATTAAAGTCAATTTCGTCTCGTTTTCGAGATATAAAATTATTCAGAGTGGCTATTCGCATCGTCCTTGCTTTGTACAATCGAAATTTGCGCTCATGTACATGGTAAATAATTTTTTAAACATCGGTACGAAAGAATTCGTAATAAAAATTTACCTTTCTTAAAAATATCTTCTGACAGATGATTTTCCTTTTACAAAATTTTCAATTTTTGGTGTTAATACAAGCTAAAACAAGCTAATTTTTGGGAAAGTATTGTTTTCCGTAAACAATACTTACCTAATTCACTCGTTTCGACCATAAATGGAACATTTCCATAAGGTTTTAGGGCACTTCCAAAAAAGGAGCATTGGGAACTTGTTCCAAATTTTTTAATGACTATCTTGATTAATTTCTTACACGAATGTAGTGTTTTTACTGAATGATAAATTTTGCATCAATATTATGATGTTTTAAAAAACGCGCCATTCTAAATGACACTAGTTCAGTATTACCAATAGCCAGAACGATTGGCACTGTTCTTGTTCTTCACTGTACTTTCACTGTTGACCGCTTTGCTTCGAAAAAAATCGACGGTTGAACATCATACTTTGAAGTATTTGTCGGTAAATTTTTATTGTGATTTGGAAATGTGAAGAAACGAAATCCAAAGATTTGTTGAATTCAAAACGAAAATAGATTTTAACAAATTAATTTATTATATTATTGCAAAATAAAAAGTGTTAATTTGTATTTCATCTGTCTTGTTTTAAAATGGAATGGAATGGCCTCCATGCCCCCCCCCCCCCCCCCCTAGATCCGCTTTGGTTTGCAATGTTGGTGCCCTTGCTCACAGTAATTCACATTTTCAAAGGTGTAAAATTTCAAAATTTTTTTGTAGGATCAAATCACTGATTTCTATAGTAACTGGATAGTTGATAGAGCAATTTTATTGTCAACTTTAAACATGCATAGTCCAGAAAAGAAATTCAAATATGCGGTGAGGTACAAATTTCACCGGTGAATTATATGAAATTAACTGGTGTCGTTTTCTCCAATCAACTGTACAATTTTATTATTAATTTTAAGCAATGTAAAGTACCAAATATAAATAATAAAGATTGTTGAATGTCGGTAATGTTTATAAGCCTTGTATCGTGCAATTCCCCAAACACATCATGGCCGCCGATATTTTCTTAGCGTCACACCACACTCCTCTATCTAGTTATTTTAGAGATCAGTGGATAAAATTAACAAAGAAAGCTAATTCGTTCATTTTCGTTCATTCTAAAGTCGTTCAAAAGCCGTTTGACAGCTATCAGCTGACTTTTACCAACATGCGAGAGATAAACTCTCTCAAAAATTAAATCGTAGTGGCCCTAGTTTACAGTAGAATAACTATACTGTCCAGAACAAGAGATTTCTTCTGCACAACCAACAGAACACGAGCAAATTGTATAGTTGTTCCAGAAAAAGGGACAAAAGAACGCAAATTATATGTAAGTACCTACTAGCTGTGAAATAGATCAGTCAATATGACACAAAACCCAGCCCATCTTTTTTTAAATTCACTGTAGTGCTGTATATGTTACGTTGATCGGCTCAACTGGTAAATGATCTTCGGCAACAAATAATAATGTTTGGTTCATTAGGTGCCGTCTATACGTGCCGCCATTTAATTAAGAGGGGAACACAAGTTATGGTAAATCGAGGGCCTCAATGAATAAATTAAAACAATATCCGTGTTTATCAACAGGGCTTCCTGGAACACTCTACTCTATTATTGCATCCCCATTATTCAAATCCTTGGCTCAGCGCACGACTAGATTGCATGCTTAAATTATGGGCAAGGGCTCGATAGGACCGAGCCGAGCCACGTGAGCCATGCCCAAAATCCCTCCAATGAATTCCGCTCCGCCGGCATAATCTACAATCTACTTAAGAAGACTCCTTCCTTCCACTGCTCGCTAGGACTACCCTTTCCCATCCATGGCGAATTATCAGAGCCAAAATCTCGAAATCCATTTTTTATGGCACCGAAAATTGAGAAAATCACTTGTGGACCCAAAGGCACTTAAGCCCATGCATCATTTGGTTCTGCTGGTTCTTTTCTGGAGCCTCGCCTGCCTTAAGAACCGATGAAAATTGAAACCCCTAGAGATTTGGAAAGGCTTTTTTTCGGTCGTTTTTTAGCATTTTATTTTCGTCGTTTTGGCTGGGGTTTTTTCTTACCAGCTCGCCAGACCTTCAATCTTCTCGTAGTTTTCCTCTTATCGTCGACTTCGTTTCCATCTTATGTGTAGTCTCTCGTGGTCGCCACGGCTGTTGGCTCGAACGAACACTTGTGGACCTTCCACAAAAGATGGCTTTGTGCGATGATGTTCTTGCCATACTTGGGAGGAACCTCCTTGCCGCTCAGTGACCTTTTTTTAACCTTAACCTCTGCCTTGTTCGGGTCTGGGCTATGGGCTCAGCTCGAGCAATTTTAAGATATGACAGATCAACGCTAAGTGGCTTGCCTGGGTCCGTGCGCAGCGGGCCTCAAGGGGACCCGGCAAAGAGATAAACAAACAGAACACGGCATTGACTAAAGAGTTTGAAAATTGCATCAAGTGCTGGGCAATCGGTTGGCAAACAAGGCTCTCCAGTCGATGGACACCGAGGCACAAAGCGCTCTTGTTGCCAAAGTTCCGTTGCCCTGTTGGGCATTCTCGAGAGTCTAAGGTCCGCAGAAGAAGTTAATAGTTTGATGTCCAATTAAGCTGACGATTTTGCGATAACCTCTTGCACTGGCTGGATGCCTTAAAATAAGCGTTTGCACGACGTCCCTGGACCCAGGCATGTGACATCACAACGAGATAATTGAGGGGCTTGCCATTAAAGTTCCAGCGAAATTATTGTGTTATTGCAATAAATATATCTGAAATAAATGACAACTACGATTATATTTTACAGCACTTACCATTGACATCACTGACTTGAAGGCAAGTTGTAACAGAAAAATTGCTGCAATGGTAGTTATTAGGTATCTAGTGGATCTAAAGGAAAAAGTACTTATCCAGTAAAGCTGGTACCAAAAAGTGAACATAAGACAACACCCTGGAAAATATGATTTGGAAAAACATTATGCCTAATTACCATTATATAATAATATAATACCATGCAACTATAGCAGTTTGTAGGGCTCCTGATTGCAAATCTCTTATTATACTCGTAATTTGGACATTTCAGATACAGATGTGGATAATTATATATTCTAAATAAAATTCAATGTAAAGAATCATTGAGGTTCTGAATAAGCTACTTATCCTCAAGTCAAAAAGCAATTTAACTAAAAAAGAAAGAACTTCTCAAATAGCTAATTTAAGACATTGGAGAGGATACTATATTGAACTCTAGCATGAAACGATCTACTATATGTAGCATTACACAAATTGGCCTAATAAAAACAAATTAAATTAAAAATATGATGCGATTTTTCAGAATATGGGGCTGACTTCAAATAGGACATCTAAGTTTTTATTGATTTTCTTAAAATAAAATCATGTTACAGTTAATTGTAGTACGCTACAAACGTTTAATTTAAAAATAAAATCAGATCCTCTCTAGAAAGGCAACAAGACGGGCAATTTAAGAAAACTAAAAAAGAGGTGTATTCATAATATGAATTTCGGGGAAAACGTGACAGAAACGTGAATTTAATGAAATTTTAGAAATTTTTTTTTCATTTTCAAAAGTAACTGTATCTGCAGTGGAGGAAACATCAACAATGGTGGCATTTCTGGAAAGCACATTAAAATAGTAGCTGTTTTCCGTAAGTTTGATACCGCTGCGTTGAGCAGATAAAAAGATAAAAATAAAATAATAATGTGGATACCGAATTTGTGACTCGCTCTGTAACTCGAAAACGGTTTTGATTGCCCCCCCCCCACCCTACGTCATACAATGTTTTGTTTTGGCTAGGTGAGATCTATAACCCCTATCATTTCTGCATGTATTATACAAAACACCCTGTATAAGGGGGTTCCAAAATGATCGGTTGAATCGTGAAAATAATAAACAATGTTTTCAAATCGAATAATATGTTTTTGAATCAAAATGATTCTCAAAGGCAGGTAAATTACATGGCTACCTAAAAGCGAATTAATGTAATTCGTTTGATTGCTTTTCCGTATTTTGAGTTAACCCAACCGTTCTCCATGGGCTAGGCAAAGACAGCGTTTAAAAAGGAACGTAACAATTTTGGCGCCCAACGTGGGGCCAACGTCAAGGGAACTAACCAGGGTCTTCTCTCACGGTAAGTATGTTAAGTCCCGTGAACAGAATCATTGATTTTCTTTTTGCATGTTTCTGAAATGAACGAAATTTTCCGGCATGATAAAATAAATCGTCAAATGGATACACCACGCCAAGGACAGCCACGACTAGCTTTTCACGAAATTTTATTCATACCGTACTTTCCAACATATCCAACCTTATGTATAAGACGAACGATGATGACTTCATACGAATTCCGTTTTTCCTCTTTGGAATAAGGTATATGTATTAATAACATGTTAATTGCCAAATGCAAAGAAACTTCTATATTAAGTACATAATTTAAACGATAACGCAAAAGTTTGTGATTCCTCCTGTCTGTTTATGTATGCACCTATTTTAATGATTCCAATACTGACTTATTGACTGAATATGGAACATTAGTAATACAACTTTTCGAATGGCAATTGAAGAAGCTCAACTTCAAAGGATTGCTATGAATACGGGTCCATATATGTTTTCGAGGTCGCCGAACGAACGATGCACCTTTGATGTCAACACTCGAGAATAAAATATAGGACAACTGAATTTAAATACGAGCATGTTTGATGATGAATGCCCAGGGCGTCGAAAAGAGATCACCACAACAGAAATGGTCGATAAAGTCTATGGTATGGTAATTACGTACGAGTGGAAAATATATGTACATTACATGAATACATGAATACTTGGGAATGAGAAAGCTCACTGCAATTACTCTCAGTCGACATCAAATACAAACCTGGAAGGAATGTTTGGTGATGTTCAACCACGATAAAAAGGAAATTTTGCGGTGTTTCCTAACCATGGACGAAGCATAGATTCATTAAAACACACCATATACCAACGAACAGTCGAATCAGTCCACTGCTGGAAAATCGAAGGCGAAAAAGACCATTTATTATATTTATTTAAAGTAAGACCGACCCATTTTGGAAAATTGGCGAAGCAAGAAGTGGTATTCCACCAGGACAACGCACCGGCACCCAAGTGTGAAGTCGCAATGGAAAGTTGTATGAATTGCGCTAGCACGAATTGGTTCCTCAACCACCATATTCTCCTAATTTGGCTCGCAGCGACTATTAACTGTTTCAAAACTTGAAGAAATGTCTCGGTGGAGGGATAGATTTGGGCCGAATGAGGAATGCACCACTGAAACGGAGGCCTATTTTAAGGACCTCGATAAATGGTGTTATTCGGAAGGCATCAACAAATTGAGAATCGTTGGTATCAAGTCCGAAGTGTTGTCGTTCGTTATGGTTCGAAGCAATATTTTCAAAGTTGTGAAAGGAAGTGATAAATAATTTAAAAGTGACTGAACGAAATATTTATTTTTTTTAATCTCCGGTATTAGGGTTCAATTTATATTTAAAGATCGCCAATTTTTATAAACAAAGAGAAACAAATGGCGTGGTGCCCAATTAAAAAAATACAGCCCAACCTTCCGCGGCTGTTAATCGCCTACGAGCCGAAAAGGAGCACGTCACAAATAATAAAATTAGTGGTTTTAATTTCACAACACTAAAAATTCGTCGAGCAGGAAGCTTTGGGGCCCACCTCGTATCATAAATCCTCTCTATCTCGTTTCGATTTAAAGACATCTCCTCCAAAAGCAATTCCAAAAGCAAAATGAATAAATCGATCTAGCATCATGGAAAACAAAATATCAAGTCGCAAAATATTTACAGTGAGGATACACAGACAGATCAACGTGAAGATGTTTTTTTATATTTTGGTGAATTCGAAATTTGTGATGAGTTGACAAGAATTTGATAAGAGAAATGTATTTTAAAATGATCTAGAGATTGTGGTGTGGCCGGACAAAAAACATGGGGATGTGCTGGATATTCGTTCGTAACGTTCGTTGATTAGATCAAGTCAATGGCATCTTATGGGCACTTCTAGTAAGATGCAAAACGCGATTGCCGTAGAGGGCGAGACCATCATAAATTAGCTAAAAAGTGCAAGTCAAAATTGCACACATCCGTTTATTAATGGAATCGAACTCTGCGCGATAGGTCTCATCCCAAAATGAGAAATTACAGGCGAAGTTAATCAAATCATTCTGGTGCTTGCCCCATATCGTTTGGAATGATAAATTTCACGGGGAGCCAAGATCGGTCGGGCTGGTAAAAAAGGCGGCTTGATAAAAAATGATTGAAGCGCAAATGAACATGGGTATCATGATCTGCCAAAAAACCGCGGATGCACTTGAGGAGTGCAGAGTCATGTAGCAGAACGCTGAGCAGCAATTAATCATCGGAAGACAAAAACTGCGACGTCCGAACAGAACTGACCAAGAGGAGGTAATAAGGCTTTGGGATTGAGACTGTTCCGTCTGTTGCGTCTTGTGCTGCTTTGTTTTTGTCATTTTTCTGTTCTCCTCCTTTCAAGTAGATTATGAAAAATGAAGGCAGTCAAGTTTGCGTCGGATCTCATTTGAGCTCGCACTGCCATCTGCCCAAAGCGTTCGAAGTCGGCCGCCGTCGTCCACTTTTTCTCGCAAATCCTTGAGATTAGATGTCTAGCTGCAAGCTTGAGTCAAGGAAATCGACACTGCTCCGCCATAGAAGGAACTGGGCTGAAAAACCTGCGGTTCGCAGATTGCAAAGGAAACAAAAGTCTCCGGCCCATTGTTGTTTCTATGGTGGCTGATTGCCGTTGAGTTTTTTTTTTTTTTTGCGGGGGGCCACGCTCAGAACCGAGCCAACCAGACCCCAGTCAAGCTAGCGAGTTCTTTCCGTCAGCATAAATAAGCGTTGGCAGCCGATAACCCTGAATACGCCGCAAGCCACCACGAAATTGTTTCATTGTCTTGCAGACTCTATCGGACATGGAGCAGAATTTATCAGATCGAATAGGTATGCGGCAAAGGAGTAAGCACCGAACCAAATTAACTTTAAAGCTAGCCCTAAGCGGCGGACGTGTTTGATCTACCGATCAGTCTGATTCTGATTTCGATTCCACTAAGAGCCAACTGCTCCAGTTCTCCGAGCGCTGTTGTAAGAAGACTAAGAAGGAGGAGAGATCATGTGGGCAGCAGGGTTTATGCAGGTCAGGAAGACCGTAAAATCTTTATACGGTGCGATTATTCCTTACGAACATACTTCACATATTCGATACAGAGCTATACTGGTAGTGGGCAATTTTACTGGAACAGTGCTGAATGAAGAATAAGGTTAAGTTCAAAAACAACACAAAAAGGCTAACATTTTATCGGGTATCAACATTGTCTACATATTCTCAATTCCTTGCCAACTTCTGGAAAGGATGTTTCCGTGATACGATGCGTGTATTGTATGCATGCTTGTCCGGCATATTATCTGGAACCACTTGACTGATTTAGGTGCAACTTTTAGTAAATGAATCTTAAGTTCCCAGATTATAGTCCAGTCAATGGTAGGTTGTACCTTACAAAAGCTAAGTTAAAGAAAGTTTATATTTCCTTTTTTTTATTGGTCATCAAAAACTGAACAAATTACGGCAAAAAATAATCTCAACGAAGCTGAATTTTAATTTTTTTTCTTGATTAATGAAAGTCGACATTTTCATAACTTGAATTTGAAGTACGTGACATCAAGGGTTCATTCAAACCGTAATTAGTGTGATGGCATGGCACGTAGGAAAAACTTAGTGGAACGGACAGAAAAGCTCAAGAGCGCAACAAGCCCAGGGAATTGATTGTTTTCCATCAGCGTGCAGTAATTTTTTTTTGCAGTCATTTTTATTGCGACCCTCTTCAAGCAATCATTACGAGATCAGTTTGAGCCTGTTCTTATAAGGAGGCAAAAGTAAGGGATTGTTACAGGGACTGTGGCGACGGGCACAGCTGAGAAAGCTTCGCTGGACTACGTCGATGCGGTTAATATGTATCCTTATGATAGTAGGGGAGCCCAAGAGGGGATTTTGGGAGTTACTCAAGAACGGCAGATTAACATATGAGGGATACCTTGCACCCTCGTAGAGTGCCTCTACCATATCTAAGCCCTCTATATAGGGCCGCGAGTGAAGGGCAGCTAATCAGAAAAGTAAAAAAAAACGATAGCAGGAAATACTTGAGCGCGTCAGATTAAGGTATGGTGGGTTAATTACATTCTGAAAAGTGTGCATTTCAATAATCTAACGATTTGAGCCTGATGTAAGGAAGTGGGAGGGTCACAAACGTCGCCGTCGAATTTCTTTTTATTTTGAAGGAAATAATTCAAGGATAACGGGAAAATATAATATGCCGATTTCCACAAGCCGAAGGAACAAAAATCGTCAATCAAGTTAAGCGCGTGCAGCTGCAGTGAAGCATCTATTCCCCACTCTGCGCCTCTCTCACCATCACAATTTTTATTTTTTTTTATGTGCATGCTATTTTCCGTGCATTTTATTTATCACATTCCATGATTTAAGAAATGGTCAGATTAAGAAAATCCCGCCAAATAATCGTCAGATTATGGATCAGCACGACCAAGACATCAAGCTGAAACATCTGTATGAAAATCTGACACGCTAGTGTAGAAAAAGCGTTTTTTTTTTGCATTTTCGAAAAGTCGCCACGAACTTGCGTCACATCCGAATCGTCAGTCTTTTGGACGGGAGCTTCGTTCGGGATCACTTAACATCCCCTCTGAATATCTGACGCGCTCGAGTAAATTTGTTCCCCCATTTTCAACTCTTCCGTACCGCCGCCCCACCAACCGGCAGATTAATATACCTCCGTCATCAGAAACACGTGGGGCATACACACTCTCAATATCTGACGCGCTCGAGTATTTCCATGTGACTGTTTTTTTTTCACATTTTTGAAAGCCTGTAGTCGCTCCCCCCACCGGTGAAAGGGTACACATGATATAACCTTCTTTTCTTTCTGCCATCTTGTCTTCAAATAGGTCCCCACGACGCTCGAGTCAACCAATTACCATCGTGAGCTCCCCTACTATGACGGGCACCAGAGCAAACTAACGTACTCAAGAATGGGTCTCACCAAAGTGCACTACAACAGAATCCTCGTAATGTAAGGATCATCGAAATCTTTGGACCATCGTCTAACAAAATCAAGGCTACGTGGCGCTGTCTTTGCTAACTATGGAATCGAAATGATCCTCGAAAGAGAAAGGGCTGTTATAATATACCCCAGATCTCCAATAAGGACGCTAGAAATTTTTTTTTGTTAAAGCAACATATGTCAAATTTATTGTAAATTGTTCAGTAGTGTGTGGCAAATTACAACGTAAGGTTATGGCGTTGAAGAATGTGTGAAAATCATCAAATTTTTTCATATCAAAATCAGTGCTCCTTGCGAGCAACGTACCGCGCATTACGTGATTTTTATCTTCGACACAACGTCCTGCCGAGTCGCCTATTCGACGTTTGGTGGACAAATTCGAGCCAGCCGGTTCGATAAATAATCATCCCGTACGTGACCGAAACGCAAGGTTTGCTAAAAGCATCGCTGCTATGCGTGATGGTGTACGGCAAAACCCGAGGCAGTCAATTTCTCATCGTTCGCAAAAACTTGGTCTTTCTGCCACTTCAACTTGGCTAATTTTGCGTCAGGACTTGGGCCGGCACCCATATAAAATCCAACTGACCCAGGCACTCAAGGTAAACGTATGTGTGTTCGCTGATTGGGCTCTGGAGCAGTTAGAAGTTGACTCAAATTTCGCCAAAAAAATCATCTTTAGCGACGAAGCCCATTTTTGGATGAATGGATATCTGAACAAGCAAAATTGTCGGATTAGGGGCGATATCAATCCATACAAGATATACCAATACTAAATGCATTTCGATAAAGCTACTGTTTGGTGCGGATTTTGGTGTGGCGGAATCATCAGTCCATGCTTTTTTCAAAACGAAACTGGCATTGTTATACCCGACAACGACGAGTGATGATAAGTAACTTCTTGTGGCCTCTAGAGTGGATGATACTGGACATGTGGTTCCAACAAGACGGCGCTATGTGCCACACAGCGCATGCCACGATTAACATTCTGCACGAGCAATTTGAGGACATAGTAATCTCGCGCAGCGGTGACGTGAACTGGTCACCGTGACCGTGGGATTTAACGTCTTTAGACTTCTTCATTTTGGGCTATCACAGATCTATGCGAATAAACCGCAAACAATTCATACCCTCAAAGTGAATATAACGAACACCAGCCCGCAAATTCAGACTGCTTGCAAATCTAAATTTCGTTATGATTTATGAAAATTCATAACCATAATTATTTATCCACATAACGAATCATGCAATATGCCTGCGAGCCTCTCTTCTATGCACGCGTGCAACTCGAGTTTTCATTAAAAATGAAAAATAACAGAAATCGACTGTTCTCAAATCTGATAACCTAATTAAGTTTTATAGACTCACTAAGAGAAAAAAGATTAAGCAATTATTAAGAGGCACAGCAAGCGATAACGAAGTACTTCATGTTCCTGGGGTTATGGGAGTCATTTCGCGTGATAAGGTGTTAACGCACTTGTAGAAGGCAAATGGGACCATCAACATGCACTTAGCATGACAAGTTTATGATTATATGATTAAGCTTAACAGCCATTGTTTGCAAGTCGAACCATCCTGGCAAGTTTCTGGTCGACTTGTTTAAAAATGAAGTATAGTGTTGTATGTTTTGCTGATTGGATCACTTAAACTTATAGGTTTTCGGTTAAGAACATATTTTAATGGAAGATCCGTATAAGTTTAACATAACGAGAGAGGATCTCAATATGCCTGTCAGCATGACTAATTCAGATAGTACTTTGTGTTGCTTTATTTTTTACATGACTAGTCGCAATAAAGTTTAAGAGCAGCAGAGCAATAACAGACAAACACTTAAGAATTTTAATAGAGCAAAAAACGCGCCACAGCCTTCCCTCGAGAATTTTAAAGCCTGAGAGCTGCAAACAACGCCCGAAAATCACACTCTGGCAAAATGTAAATACGAAAGAAAAAAAGACCTAAAATGCGACGATCTTCACATAAAATTTGCTTGCTCTTATCATTTGCATATGTCTCGCAAAGGCGAGGAGGCACAAAAAAAAACCAGAGAATAAACGAAGCTAGAGCTCAGACCAAAAACTCGCTAAGCTCAGCTCAGGCAGGGCGAGGCTTAATTCTTCAGGTTTATCTCGGTTCTACGAAAGCATTTCGCGCAACTCCATAAATTTCGTTGATGGCCATCATTAGGCCGATGTTTGTAACTTCTACGGTTTTTTGCATCCCGCTGCCATCCTAATGCCATTCCCTTCTTCGGCCCGGCATTAGGCACGGAATACCTGCAGACGTAAACACGCGTGTTGACTTAGGTCATATTATTATTTATAGTACGAGTGAATGTGTCACCAGTGTGAATTGCCCTCGACCAGATTTGACATAAATGGCTAAATGGTGAGCAAACAAACGAGATCAGTAAATATTGAGGAACGCGGAACGCTGAACCAAACAAGCTCGTTACCGCTCATGATAGCCCTAGAGATCTTGGACCTCAAATTATTTTCATTTATTCGACGTCGAACATAAACGTCAAATAAATTTACATTAACTGATATTCTGCTCTTCGACGGTATTCTGGTCCGTTTTTTAGTGCCCAGCTGTGGATCCTTGCGCGACTAAAACTCATCGGCCAAAAAGCGTTCTTTGCTCTTCGCCTGGCCTCTGATAAACAATGGTGTGCATGGGTCTTTGAAGGAAAGTGCGACTAACATGCGACATCCACACTTCGCACTGGCCTTCTTGTCGACAATGGGTCTTTCATCCCAGCCAAATTTCGGTTGCCATTTTTTCACAGCCGAACGCCTAAAGGCCAATCCCAAAATTCACAGCTCAATTGGTTTCATGAGAACTCCGGTTGCATACATGTGTCAAGGTTTCTTCCAGAGTTTTTTTTTTCGTAGCGCGGATATGCGAACTCCACTGTGCACCGAATCGGAGGTACCATTAGCACCAGCAGCAGCACTCAGCATCAGCAGCCTCCGAAAGATCGCAAACCGAAAATCCGACGGTTGCGCCTGTGCTCTTTCACTTCGCATGTGGAGTGCAGCACGCATGTGAAATGCGTGGGAATTTCGACATGTGCAAGATATTCGGCGTCCGTTTTCGTCAGCCTCTTTTGATTCTTTTGCTTTGTGTCGTCGTCTTTCAAACACATTTCGGATTTAAATCTGCCCGCCCGACGGATTCGCTGAGAAATATGACCGTAAAAGAGAAAAAGGCCCTTTTGTAAACAGAAAACACGGAAATTGCCTCCCTCGTGCATATCTGGTTGCATTTCGATAATATCGGCAATGGGTTTTTGTTTTCTTTCTTCAAGCTAAATTAATTGAAAGTGTTATGTGGCTTCACAGCTTTCGATAAAAAGTTTTTATTACTTCCTGGTAACGCTGGGTTTTTTCAACCCCCTTTTTTATTTATTTAAGCTGCATCACCAATTCGTTACTAAAAGCATATTGTCACCAAAAGAAAAGGTAAACAGCTGACTGTTATCTGCAGTATTGAAGTCAATACTCGCATTTGACGCCTACACTGCGAGAAAAACTTGTTAATATTAAGTGAAAACGTATTTAAATGAAACATTTTCAAATATAATAGTCAGCTGAATTTGAAAATAGTTAATTTCAAAGCGAAAATGTTTAAATAAGGTGATGAAATACAAGCACTTTTATATTGCAACTATACTTTTGTTCCGAACGGTAATTGATATCCGATGGAATTTGGTAAAAAATGTCGCGAATAGCCACAGCAAAGGGCAAATAAAAAAACGACACAAGAAGATAGCAACACGTAGCAGGCAATTGTAAAACGCATGCAGTTTATTCTTTACTGTTCCTATATTTCTTCAGATTAATTTTGACTAGAATACACGAATATAGAAAAATAGAACCCAACCCAACAACAGCCAAATTTTTTGCAACACGATAGCTCATTTATTGAGTATTACTGTGTTAATAATGTGTTGTTAATTCTGCGTTTTGCTAACTTTCCCACAAAAAAAAACTAATCGCGAGAAAACAAGAAACAAGGTCCAAAAGAACAAGCCGCGTCAAATCCAGAATCCAGGTTAAGGTTAATCCAAAGTCCAGTGCAAGTCCAAGAGAAAAATTCAGAGTCCAAGTATCCGATGTCCGCAATATCCAGCAAAATGTCCAGTCCAAGTTCCAAAGAAATGTCACGAATACAAAAAGCCAAGTCCAACGATGTCCAAATCCAACAATGTCAAATCACGCACAAACCCCTTGAAAAAAATCCAAAACGTAAGAGACCGAGAGCTTTGAATCTCGTGCCTATATATTGGTTGAGAATGGTCAAGTTGGTCTTCATTCTAACTTTTGCGAGGAATAATTTTGCTTGGACTGCGCCAAAAATTCTTTATTCACAACCCAGCATCGGTCGTGGTGTAGGCTGTATTTTATTTCAGTTTTCATTCTTTGCGAATTTTTGCTCATTTAATTATTTGCAAGTTTTTTGGTCGGTATTATGATTTTTTCCGCTAAACTGTGTTATCGACATTGTGCGATAAAGACAGGGCCCATGATCATGCCTTCTCTTTCCCTCTTATAGGGTAAATTAAACATACAATTTCTGACGATATGTAACACAGCCACACAAAAAAAAATTTTCGGGTCCGGGGACCGGACTATGTGTTACATATGTTTTTTGGGTCGCTGAAACTGAATCCGATGTCAGTTCAACGCCATCACGTCAGGTTTTTGACATAACCTCAAAAAACCTCAGCAAAAACGAGAGAAAAAATAATTTCAATCTGGGGATCAGACCATGTCTTTTATATGTGTTCGGGGTCGCTGAAACCTGACGTGATGGAGTTAAATCGACATCGGATTCGGAACAAAAAACAAAGAGTATTTTTTTTGAATGTGAAAATAATTTTACAAAATGTAAAACATGTGCCTCAATGCGCGTGCCAAATTTGGGATGAAAATACTAATAAATGTAGAGACTGCGTGTGTTAAAATTGGAAACTTTTTTATTGCAACCCATTAGGAATACACTCACTCCTTATAAAAAAGAAATATTCTTACCACTATAAATTGGGAAATGGACTAGTTCCACGACTGTTTTCAAACTAAAAGGGGAGAGTATTATACGATCGCAGAAGAGTGAAGATACGTGCTGTGCTGTTTTGTAGGAAACTATCATTCTCTTTTGTACATTTACATTTCATGTTCATTTTGTTCTTGTTTTATTTCTTTGGCTTAGGATTTTTATGAAAAGTGTACTGTATATACACACGAGTATATTGTTTTCCAAAAGTAATTAAAAAATAATTAGGAAGTACATTCTTAAAAATGAGTTAGTTATCGAAGTAGTTCAATAGTAATACAGCAGGGAAACATTGACTCCATCCTAGGACATCACTGTAGAAAAGTAATGAGTTGTTTCCATCATAATTTATACATTAGGTCACATGATATTACAAGAAATAAAATAATAATGCGTTTGCCCCATTACTACCTGCCTGAAATTTGTTCCCAATATCGCCCTCCTCTTTCGGTTGCATGTCCTAATCTCTTACCTTATATGTGAATACAATTAAAGTTATGGCATTCTTGACTATTTCCGAGATCTGCGGTTGCATTCCATTATATAAATGTAATTCGAAATCTGTTGCCTTCATTCTGAATGTCAGTTATAATTAAAATTTAACCACAAAGTTACCTCTTTCTATCTGCTGCTAATTATCTTTTGCTATCTGTCTGTCTGCAGACTGGTCATAAAAATGAAAAAAGCAACAGTTGTACCGATCAGTAGTAGACGGCATCATCTTCGGTTTCATTGCATTTCCTCTTCTTTAGTGTCGTTCTCTCAAAAGTCAAGACATAATTGGATCCATCACTTCCTGCAGCCCGGTATTGTCCCCCGAAATCCATACCATCGATCACCCTAATCCAATTAGAGCTGAAATCAAGCTTAATCCCGTTGGGCTAAGTGATATGACAATTTTTTGTCGCCTCGACATGTCGGACTGGCGTTAATGTACTTCTACTTGCAGGGCATCGATCTACTCCTTCCTGTCCCGAAACTGAATTTTCCCATTCGGAGCACAGCTTGAGTTTCCGTGTTCAACGTTTTTCGATTTTTTTTGGGACATCTCAGATTTTTGCGCTCGGTGATCACAGAGCAGGCCGGGGCTTTCACAAAAACAAAGATCCCAACACATGACACCCATCAGTGCGTAGTTCGCCTTGATCCCTTGATGGCAGGCGCATAAAAACGAAAATCATATGTGGTGGGGACCGTGACTAAGGCGGAAAGATCCGCACAGAGTTATGAGTTACTGCCAAAAAACGTGTGTGACTTGGACATTTGCGCAACAGATCTCGCCAGCATTTGAATCATTGCCTGCTGCGGGGCAATCCCTGGGAACCGTCTTCTGATTAGGCCTTCGTTTTTTAGAAAGCACGTGAGCCCAAGGAAAGCAGAGGACACAGGCCTACAACCTGCTGATTCCTGCAATTAGGGCCATGTGGCTTGGTCAGTAAGACGCCTGCATCACTTAGCTGGACTCTACGCAAACAGCGACTTGATCGACGGCCTGCATGTTTTCGCAAGCTGAAGAAAAAGAATCCCATTTGCTATGGGTGCGCCGTTTGTTTTTTGTCCTTGGCAGTCAGCAGACAGTTGTTCTGCTCCTGCTGTTTTGCTGCTTGCTGAGCGTTTCCTTTTTTTTCTTATCAGCGATCCAACAAATTTGCGTGCCCTCCACACTCTTCACGTCATCGTTTCAGTTCCGATCCATTTACAATAATCTCGAGATTCTAAAATTCTTAGAAATGGCAAATTGTAAAAAATTACCGGATGCTGCTGAGTCATAGGAAAAAATTCAAGATTTTCTAGATCTCGCTTCCCCGTAAAAAATTGCATAAGCGTAGAGAATTAACAGCTTCCACCGTGATTGCCTCAATTAACTCGAGTCGAGGTTTACGCAAATTACAAGCTTGAGATTCTTTGAACGCTTGCTCGGTGCTGAGATAACGAGATCGAGAATATCGGAATTAGCCTCTGCACTTCGAAAATTTGTTTTTTGTCGAGTTACCTAAGTATTCGATCTCACTTGCTGGATTTTATAAATTGTATCCATGCAACCCCTGCGCTCGTACGTTTTAAAACATATCTTAGGGTAAGGTATCATATAATTGCTATAATTTTGCTAATAATAATAATAATAGCGATTATTTACAGATTGAAGAAATAAATCACGTGATAATGAAAATGAAGAAACTTTCGATAAAATTATCTCTACTTGTTTTAATTCTTTATAAACTACAAACTGACCAATCTCAACTGTGTCCGTGCTTTTCCATACTTTTAAATTAAAAGTGTTGCAGAATGAATGCAACTGTCACAATTTTTATCTTGATTTTTATAATTAAAAATAACCTATAATTAAACAAGACATTTTGAAAGTCAATTTCTAAACTTGTACACGGCAAAAAATAACAATCCGTCTCGACACAGTTCAATCGCGCTTCGAAAAAAGTCTTTAACACTCGATAGAGCTCGAAATTCTTGTTAAAAACAACTAAAAACTCGCGATTCATGAGCCTGGGCCCATAACCTATAATTAAACAAGACACGTTCAGTGACAAGCTCATTTATTGTAATACGTAGATCAGTGAGACCGTAGATGGCAGCACTAATGCTTACATTGTGGATATAATTTCAACAATTGAATATTGAGTGGAGACGGCTTTTCGTGTTTTCCACGGAAACGCAACATATTCCCGAAATAAGAGGTAACCTAAGTCATAACCAATTACAAAATGCTCTACTTTCCAGTACAGGTACCAACAATACAAATTTAGCCGCTCCCACGATTAGCCCTGAAAAACAGACAGACAAAAAATTGCATAAATCATATCCCACAAAATATTCCACCTAATTTCGTCATGGAATTACTGTCTATAAACTGCGTAAATTTTATGGAAACAGCTTCAGCAGTTTACGAATTAAATCCGTTCGTACGACCGACAGACAACAATTTTGTAACGTTAAATTCGACTTAGTAAAGGAGTATGCAAACGAAACAAGTATTTAAAAGCTAATTCTAATTTCTCCGGACTCCCGCAAACGTTGTTTCGCCCTAGCTTACATTAGCAAATAAAAATAGAGTTAGATGAACATTGTTCATATTTTTGGAAAAAACACTTAGATAGTAGTTTTTGGCATGAGTTTGATGTCAAGATATTATGCAAAGTTATTAATATTTTTCCTTTTACCAAGTCTGTGGTAGTACTGATTATATTTATGTATTCCATTATAGAACCCACGAGCACGGGAGTGATTGGGATCCCGCTACACCGCTGGGAAAGCTAAATTTAAATCGAAGGTCGGCAGGTATACAGAGTTCGCATACTATCGACTAAACTCCCCCTTAGTCGCACAGACCTCGGCGGATGCTGTTTCACCTTAGCTTGGATTTTCCATTATTGTAAAGTAATCAGTGATTGGTTAAATTATATTAATTGATAAATCGTTTTTACTTTGTTAGAGCCTGCCAAACATACCATACGTTAAGTCACAGCATAAAGGCTGAAATTTTGTGTGTGTGTTCTCACTACTGTAGGTAAGACCACGAGGGGTTACAAATCTTGACTAATGGTGACTTTCGCAATAATGTTATTATAATTATAGTAGAAAATCGTCTTTCATAAATATCTCATCTTCTGGACACGCTACTTGATAAATTTAAAAACCTTTCTCTAAAGATCTCAAAATTCTCTATAAGTTAAGTCATATCAATTTTTTTCGTAAAGTTAATACTTTTGAAGTTATACCGCGAACAAGGTTAAAAAATTAGGACCACAATCAGATTTTCGCATTTATTTCGCATTTAGGTTTGTCAGAGCATAGTAAACCTTTCCTGAGAATATGGTCCACCAACTCGGTCGGTACCCTCAATATTTTGTACTCACTGGTCCGGTCCGCATAAATGGGCTGAAATCGGAAGCATTTATGACCACTTTTCCGCCAATTTTGCAACTTTGTGTCTCTCTAAAGGCTTAACCTTTTGTGCCATGGAAAATGTTGTATAAGAAATCCATTGTGGATTTTGTACTCTACAGTGTTTGAATGGATATACATCATGTATTTTTTTATTACGAGTTACCCAAAACGATATAAATACGAAAAACCAATTGTATCCTTTTTTGCGCTATAACTTAAAAAGTATTAACTTCACGAAAAAAATTTGATATAACTAAATTTGTAGAGAATTTTGAGATTTAAAGAAATGTTTCTAAATTTATTATGTAGCATGTCCAGAAGATCAGATATTTATGAAAAACGATTTTCCTACTATAACTAGCATTGCGGCGAAAGCCACCGTTAGCCAAGATTTGTAATCCCGAGTGTTCTTACCTATATTAGTGAAAATACACAAACAAAATTTCAGCCTTTATACTATGACGTACATACATGTCTGGCAGGCGCTGCGCTGGCTCCTCTTCTTAACATGCCATTGATGACGTTAATGAACTGCAGTAGATAACATGATAACGACTTTTTGCAAAGCAATCTCGGACGCCGTTCATGCTTCTACCCCACATTCCCCCACTTGTAATGGACAAACAAAGTTACCGCAAACTATATTAAATTTAATCAAGCATTGCTCAGTGAAACTGGATACCATACTACAAGGTCGAACTAAGTAAACTTAACCAGCTTGTTAAATCCAAAGTTATTAAACATAGAAATTGCAAATGGAGTGCGCTGCTGCAAGGAATGGAAAAGTGTTCTAGACCCTTCTGGAACGTAGCAAAAATACTTAAACGGAAAGTAATTCCAGCGTTGAAGAAACTAATTATACACATTCCACCAGTGCTGAAAAAGCTGAGCTACTGTCCCACAAATTTGCGTCAAATTTCAGCATCGCCATACACCTTAGCGACAGCCATAAACATGGTGAATTAATTTTTAGGCCAGCTTCCGACTTCTCCTCTTGAAATTGAACCTTCTTGGTTTATTCGTCTTATATGTTATATAGGATCAGTTTTAGGGCCAATTCTTTATAATCTCTATACGGCAGATTTTCCTGACATTCAGAACTGTTGCTCCTCCATATTCGCGGATGACACTGCAATTTTTAGCTCCGACACTGAAACTTCGCAAGTGTGCACCAGCTTACAACAAGGACTTAATACCATTGCGAATTATTTCCGCAAGTGGAAAATAAAACTAAATTCAAATAAAACACAGTCTATTTTCCTTACTCGTAGGAGGAAGCCGTCTTACCAACCAAATTCTAACCTTTCCCTAAACGGTGATGTTATCCCATGGGAAGACCACGTCAAATATCTTGGAATCACTCTTGATTAAAAACTTAGCTATGCTAAGCATATATCGTCGGTTCTAAACAAAATTAGTATACTAATTAAAATCATGTATCCTTTCATAAATAGAAGGTCTACATTAATACTCGAAAAAAAGCTCCTATATGGTCGCAGTGTGCGCCAACGCATAGTAAGAAACTGCAAACTGCCCAAAATAAAGTGCTGAAAATGATTTTTAACTTGCCATGACACTTCTCCACCTCTAGGCTACACGAAATAGCTGATATCGAATTGGTAAATACTAAAATAAATATTATAACTGAGAACTTCCTAGAACGATGTAAATACTCAGAAATCCCACTGATTCGGCAACTACTGCATAGCTAGTATAAGTAGGATAATTAGGATAGATTAAATATAACGATGGTAGAATAGGATAGTATAAAGGCATTCATTGGGTTTTTGATTTGTTTGTTTTGTCCCAAGAAAATAAAGTCAATAAAACAAATACAGCTCAGTACGAACTAATTCACAATATTATAGTTGAATGAATTGTATTTCTAGCACTTAACTAACAAATCCTATTGTATATACCATGCAAATTTTATAAATAAATAAATATTAATAATAATGACGATAATTCATTTTAAAATCCGATGCCGGTGACCGATTAAACAAACAACAATATTGGTTAATTACATACATTTTGTGATGAGGCGCTTTGACGGTAAAGGTCTTTGACGTAAGATCATTTACATATGTGTATCAAGCTAAAATACAAAACACAAAAAATGTTAGTTAAATTGTTTAAACTAAAGGCTTCTCCAACCAACAGGCCACCACCAATCGCAGGTTAAGTTTCACTTGAAAGGTTTCATCAAAAGAACTTAACATATGACTGGGTAACATGAGTCCTAAAGGAACGCTATCATTTTTATTAAAATCAACTTTCCTTACAAAATTACAAAGAATCCCAATGATTTCCGGTTTATGCAAATGGCACTGGTCTGCGCACGTATCATTTAACTTTTGCAAACTATTATAAAATGCTCGCACTCTTATTCTGAGCGTTGACTCATGTAGTCTCATCCAGTTATACAGGTCATCGGAGACGATAGCAATCGACGAGCTGGGAATAATTATCCTGTAATAAACTTAGAGTAAAAAATAGTAATTCTTAAGGTGATTCACGAGTTTGCGGAATGAGTTGATAAACTTTGCTGATTTTCACATGGGATTTCACATTAAGCAATCGAGTCATATCTATAAAAGGAATCCAGAGCAGTTGATCTCAATTAGAGTCCAACGGGCGGCGCCGCAACCTGCTATAAAAACGCGTGGAATTTCCTCCCATAAATAACGCAAATAATAAAGTCGAGTCGATTCAAAGAACCCATCACGCGGGACCGTCATTTTCACCTGTTCCTAGTGAATTTATTAAATTTATCTTACATAAACGAAACCGGCTGCGACCGCTTTTTACACAACACGAAAAATGATTTCCGAGATGCGGGAGTTATTAGCATTTACATAAAATCCCAATTTCGGTTGGAAATGCATATGTGCCCGCGTGGTGGTGAAGCCCCAAAGTCGATTATAGATATTCCGACAGCCCGTGTGTCCGGTGACAATATTGGCAGAATATATTAGCCCCCGACCAGCAGTTCTTGATCGCCGAAATTAGCCGTGAAGAGCTAACGAGAAACTAGCCAGAATTTCGATTTGGACTTCGAATCGTATATAAGGTCACATATGGTCAAGTTTGAGCAATCATCGGGGAAACAAATTTCTGAGTAAACACCTAATTCGGCTGTAAGTATTCGATAAACAGCTCCAGACGACGCTCAGCTGACAGGGCAGATATGTACATATGTCGTCATATAGGCATCAACTCGAGATCGGCGTTAATTTGAACAGTAATGTTTACCTGATTTGGTAACGAGTAGCTGTTTACCTATTTCGAGTCAATATTGCGGTGTTACACACTTCCTGAAAAAATTCGTCGGCGTTTTAACAACAAACTATTTACTCATTGAAGAATTATAACATTTCTTAGTAGTCGACGCGACGTTGCTTTGCATTCAATTTGTATTGCAACATACTAAAAAGTCTCCCATCACCATATACCTGAACTAAAGACACAACCTATAAAAATATTTCACTAATATCTTAGAAACCCAAATATGATGAAAGCAATTTGTTGAGGCATAAAGCCATCAACCACTTTTCAATATATTTTGGGACGCAGCATCCACAAAAAAAAACATCACGAAGACAATCCAAAGACGCCACGATGTATTATGATTTCAGATCTATTAGTTCACCCCAATAGTAAAACAACTGAAAAACAAGCGATCCAGCAAAAAGTCACCCGAAATGGAACCATTACTTTACCCTCGTAGTCTTTGCGTGGGTCTGAGACGTATTTTTTTGCCGCGTTGTCGCAGCAGCCGGAGCCGGAGACTCCGGTGGATTTTAGAGTTTTTTCGTTCGACCAAGTGGTTTTCGTTGCGCTTCCCAGCATTAAAATGTCATTCATTTTACGACAAGTGATTATCGCTCTCCATGGGACGCACTGCTGTGACTGTGGATTAATAATTATAACTAGGGACGGGTTCTTGAGTTGCCTTCATGGGAAGATCGATTCACCTTCACTCGTCTCTAGAACCGCCGAGCAGGAAGCAAGACGAACGAACGAGCCTGTCACTTGAGAATAATTGTTAAATTTGTGGAGTGTCGCAAAAGACTTGGCACTGTCTCACCATTGATTGCATCATTTAAGATCGATGATCTTTTGCGAAGCTGTAGAAGAGTGTAGACGTCCAGCCAGTCCAATGGATCAATTAATTTTCGATTTGATGACCACCATGTGTGGCACAAAATAAAAGCAAAACGTATTTTGAATTGCAAATGTTCTGCGCAGGTTTTAGAATAACTCGTTTAAGGAAGAAATGCTGGACGCGAAAGCAAAAACAAACTTTTTCTTTAAATACCGCATTCTTAAACTTCTGTGCTATAATTAGGTGCAGACTCGAATTTTTAATTCACGCATTTACATACTTTTCCATAGAAACAAATAAAAGATAGAAACGTGCGCAACTGCAAATTTTAACAACATCATCTAAATAGTCTAAATGGAAGGAGAATTGAAATAAGCACACGGTTGCATAAATTACATTCTTAAATAAAAAGTTGTTGTTAAAAAATAAAAAAAGGGAATGCAATAACAAGGCCATTTTTATAATTTTACTAGGTACATCTAACCTACCAGAAATTTTATTTAAACTTAATAGTCCAGCCAAAATAGGTATTCAACCTAGACAAAATTCCCACAGAGCTGAAAATCTAAAATTACAAATGAAATTTCAAAAGTCTCCACTGACCCGACTTGCGCTAAATATTTTGTTCAAGGTGAAAGGTCAGCTGATTTTCGCATATTTATCGCAAACGGTAAGTGTTATCGTAAAAATTACACAGCGGGACACTTGATTACCCTCATTTGCAAACAAAATGAATAAAACAAAGACCTGCAATTTTTTATTTAATGTCAATATTTTGTAGGTCCTCCGTTTTTACGTACAACTTCGAGCAGTCTAGTTGGTAAAGAGTTATACAAACTTTTTTAGATAATCCAAAGAGATGTCTTCGAAAGCTTCATTTATGGCTTCAATAAGACTTTCTCTGCTTTCAAATTGCTTTCCTTCTGCATAAATTTTTCGTGAAAGCCATCCCCAAACATTATCAATAATGTTAAGGTCGGGAGAAAGAGCTGGCCAATCCAGAACTTGTACATTTTGGTCTGCAAACCATTGTTTTACACTTCTTGTTGTCTTGCTGGAAAATCCATCGTTAACCATTGAACATTTCATCAAAATTGATTTTTTGGATTTCTAAGAGTTCGATGTAGTCTGTTGACGTCTATCGACCTTTTAGAACAACTAAATCTATCACGCCATGATACGAAATTGCAGCCCATACCATAACAGAACCAACAGCGGTATGACGACGGGACCAAAACAGCTCAGATTTCTTGAAATCATGGAAATATTGCTGAGAGCCATCAGGCCCATCCAAAATAAATTTTTTCTCATCAGAAAAAATCACTCGCCGCCATAGTCCTTCCAATTTAAGTGAGAGCGAAAAAATTCTAATCTGCCAACTTTATCCGTCTCGTGCAGTGCGGCCTTTTCGGTTTGTTCCGTAATTTTCGGGATCTTTGAGGAAGTTGTTGATTGTCCAAGAATCTCGTCTAATTTTTTTCGCAATTTCTCTATTTGAAAAATTTCCCTGCTTTAATGCAAAAATTTTACCCATTTCTTCTTTTGTCAGCGTTTTACCACGACCCATGGTTGCTACGATGCAATAAAAATTTAAGCAACTCAGGCAAATGAGCACTAGATAAATAAAATACACTTTTACTAATTTTGACGCACCTTCACCCTTTGAATTTCTAAAACAGATTAGTGAGAGTCCTTTTTAAATGGCCCGAAATTTGAAAATGGGAATTTTTACCTCCCCGGTTTTTTAATTACTTATTTCCGTCATCAGGTAGCATGTAACAAGAAATAATAAATGCTGTGATAATTGTTTCCAAGAAGTAGTTCCACACCATTACGACTTACATGAAAATTTCAACTGAGGGTAATCAAGTGTCCCGCAGTGTATTTATTCAAAACTTGAAGATCTTGCAATTGCCTACAGAAATGGTTCATTTCTGAGATATCGCGATTTAAAACATCGGAAATACAAATATGCACTCATACGTCCCCGCGGTCAACCGTGACAGTTACGACAAAAACCATAAGCAAAATTATAGTACTCGAAGCACCCTCTACTCTTATATCATCATTTTCGCCGTAGCTGCAAAAACGCAAAGAAAATGGAAAAACAATTTTTTGCACTTGTTGCCCCTCCCCCCGGCCTTCCGTGGCAGTCACGACAAAAGCCGTAATATGCAAAGATTTAGTTAACTCATCAGGGGTTAAATTTTGGTTTCAGGCACTAGCAAGGCTATTGAGCAACTGACGCAGTCAATGTGTTTATCTATCTGCTTAAAATCATAGAGAAAAACGAAAATTGAGATTTTTTATACCAACTAGAAATTAAATTCCCCTAATGGATTGTAGGCTTAATAAATTACTGATAATGTTCGAAATCCGCTTGCAGAGCCTCTGCATGAAGTTTATCAAGTGCAGTCAGTCTTCGGTTCAGTGGAAACAAACGCAAAAAATATCTGTTGTCATTTCCACCATAAATCAGCGCAGAAGAGAACTCCAATTACAACAGCGATAAATTTGTTCACAATCTCCTCAAGAGACCCTTCGGGGTCACATCACAAAGCTAGTTGGAGTGCCTTATCGCCATGCCTTGAGTTTTCCATCCAGTTTTTTGGGTCTGAGTCAGAAATTCTTAAATTAGGAGGTTAATTGCGAAATTGCGGACTGTTATCAGAACTTTAGGCCGAATTAATTGTGGTTTGTGTAAATGTTCCTTGAGCGTCGTTAAAGGATGAGCCCATTGCTATTCGCGCCAGCTAAGGACTGCGCATTCTTTGCAGAAATTATACTTCGCAGAAATTGCCTTAAATTGAAGATAGCAAAAACCCTCCAGAGGGAATGGGATCCAAACATAGTCGTTCGGTTCTTGTTAACTTTTTGCATGAAACTTCAAAGGAAACCAGTTCTTGGCACGAAGACCACAAGCGAAACATGTTTTCTTGCCAACAGTTGTTATGTTCCCCCCTCGAGCCCTGAGCGGACCACGAGTCCCGGGCGGTCGGTCGATTATGCCTTTGTATGAAGAAAGGCATCGAAGATTGTTACGTAGACCTCGTAAGCCATAAATAAGTAACCCACAAGAGTTAAAAGATCAAACATACCACGAGAGGCCATAATGGTATCCAGCCAGCAGAAGGCTGCATCAAACCACAATGAAGTCCACAGATGATGCAGGACGACGACGAAGACGGGGCTTGTGGTCCACCGGTCCACCGCCACCGGTCCAACGTGGCAGCAAGGGGAACCGAAAGCCGATTATGGCGAACACAGCACAGCAAATCTTGCCTTAGAAAAAGGCCACAATAAACCCGAGACCTTCCAGTTCTCTTGAATTGATGAATAAGATTCCCCTCTGGCATCCTACCTTGGAATACCTCGCTGCCCGAGCCATCGCATCGCGGCCCTGCAACAGAACTTCCGTGCAGACTTGCACTCTCATTCGCCTCACGTAGAACACGACCGCTATGTCTGGGGTACATAAGATCCCATCTATCTACGTCAATTTACGATGCTCGAAGATTCCATGTGGAGCATAAAACTGCGAAAATTCTTCCTCCAAACGAGGTAAACTGGAAATCTCAGCCAGCGCAGCCTCCGGTGGATGCATTCTCGGTGCAGTGGTGCAACGCTCCTGCATATTACCTGGCCAGACTAGACGACTGCGCGGAGCACTCGCTAGTCGCTACGTGTTACCCAGATCATGTGCGCACATATAGCGCGAGATGAGCAGCTCCTCTAACTACGGCCGAGGCCCCAAGTACTCCAGTAACACACTAAGTGACTTGCGATTTCTTTCACTTTTTCTCTCAAGTGCATTTGCCGTGTGTTTTCTTCCAGACTCTTGCTTTTCTCATTGTCTGCGATATCATGACACCTTTGATACGCCAGCATCGACCACGGCGGTGTAAGGTAAGTCCCTGATCGTGATAATTACATTCCAGATGCTCGGCTTCGAGCTGAATGAACATCCAGCAACTTGAGATGTGTCAGGCGCCTCATTTTTCACATTGTAATAATACCGTCCGTCATCTGCGCGTCCGTTGCCGGCGAGGGCAGCAATTTGCAATTTTCAGCATTTAACGAGTTTTAAGCCCGATACCCCTGTCTCGTGCGCTCCTACGAAAATTGTCTATCTGGAAGGCTTCGCGGAAATTATGAAAATCAACTCTTCACTCGTCGCGATACCATACCATGCCATTAACGGACAAGACAACATGAGTATGTTTTTAGGGCTCCGTAGCAGACTTACGTATTAGCTCTCTACATTCGTCCGACCTTCTTCAAGTCACCTACAGTTCAGCAACATGATCTTAATTAACCCTTTCCGGGCGAGATGCTTTTAACCTTCGCAATTAGTCAGGACGAGAGCATATGTACAATTCGTTTTTAACTCTAATAAAATTTTAGATCACTTAAAGGGCCATTCTGGTTTAGAGGGCAAGAGACAAGAAATAATTCGTATTTTGTTTTTATTTAAAAGAAATAAAAAATAATTATGAGCCTGGAAAACCTGCAGATGAACCACATAGCTATCGGCCAATCAGTCTTTTGAGTAACTTAGCTAAAATATTGGAAAAAGTCATAAAAATTAAAATAATAGATTTATTTGATTTATTTTATTTACTGAAGAAAATAAACTGATACCAAATGAACACAGGACTTATACTCCTCAATATTCAATCGGCTTTTGATACAGTTTGGCGCAATGACAGTTTTTGTCCTTTCCCGAACCTTAACACGATTAGTTCGCAGTTTTTTACAAAATCGGCAGTTCAAGGTACAGATTGGCTCTAGTTCTGCCGTACACAAGAATATATCTGCAGAAGTTCACCAAGGCTCGGTTTTGAATCCTATTTTATATAATATTTACACAGCAGACTTTCCTTGCATTCCGTGCTGCCTCTCATCCATCTTTGCTGATGATACCGCTATTTTTAGCACACAAGATGACGCTGGTCAAATTTGTAAAAACCTACAGGAAGGCCTTAAAATCCTTTCCAGATACTTCCATAAAAAGAAAATAAAAATTAATGTGGCTAAAACTCAAGCAATGTTTTTTACATGCAGAAGACATCCGCTTCTTACAGAATGTTAACATAAAACTAAATGGAAGTGAAATTCCCTTGTCTGCCCGCCCCAAATATCTAGGTATCACGCTTGATAAAACCCTTACTTTTTCTATACACATACAATTGGTCACACATAAAGTGAACATTCTAATTAAAACATTATATCCATTTATTAACAGGCGGTCAAAGCTCAATCTGGAAAATAAGTTGATTATATTTAAAGTTATATTCCAGGCCCTTATGTTGTACGGAGCTCCAATTTGGTTCCAATGAGCACGCAGTCACATTAAAAAGTTGCAAACCTTACAAAATAGAATATTTAAAATGATCTTGGATTTATCGTGGCACTTTTTCACCCCGAAATTACATGATATTGCTGATATAGAGCGAGCCCATAGCCTGGAAGGCATATAGGTCAGCGAGTAAATTTTTCGAAAAATGTCTCTTTTCAGAGAATCCATCAATTTCGGAACTATGATCGACTGGATTGTAATAGTAGTAGTCTTAAGTAGATTTGAGTTTTGACATTTGAATTATAGATTTAGTTAAAGGAAAACATATTTGTTGGGTCTTAGTAATAATGAATTTCTCCCAAATTATATAAATATTATTCTGTCACATTAGAATTATAGCTAGGCTACTTAACAATATTATAGGTGCATGAATTTTATTTTTAATTCGGGCTCTAACTATATATATAAGGTTCTAATTGTATAAACTTGTATCTCATTTTCGAAAATATATCTATCTATCTATCTCTATATAATTATGAGCGATTTTGACGTGAAAAGTCTTTAAATTCATACCGTTGTACCATGCCAAAAACTTGGACGACATGTAAGGCTCTAAGAATGACTCGGATAATTGAGTATTTGAGTACTCCAAGTTCGAGCATTCAAGTAATCGTAATGGCTTGGACCGAGTTTGAGTAAAGGAGTTTTAAGTACCTAAGTACTCGAGTACTTGAGAGCAAAAAGATCGAGTGAGGAAGTATGTGAGTACTCATTTAAGGACTATTCGAGTATTAGAGTTTGGGAGTATTCAAGTACTTGAGTATTTGAGTCCTGTAGGCTTTATTAATACATTAAGAAGTAACAAACACAAGTTAATAAATTGTAGACTTTACAATTCATCTTAATTTACAGTTAGTTACAGAAAACTAGGTCTTTATTTTGGAAAAGAAATACAAGTATATTAACGTTATCGGGATTTAACCTGCTTTTACTTCCAGTTGAAGCTTGAAAATTGGTCCCAAATTAAAGCTGATATTCTACATTTTCAGAAAAAAATAGGTTGCCTTTTACCATACCCATCATAACACCGGAAATGGGGGAAAGGCCTATAAAGGGAAAATTTCGCTACTTTTGAAGATGCATTCGAATTTTTATGGTTGCTCTCGACCTACACGCAGTTAGTGTCTCGTTTTCATTTCAATCCTATAAATAAATAAATAATTAATCCTAGCAACCCATTCTCCCCTCACCTAGAGTTCCTTTCGTCAGCGTTTCTGGCACAAAAGATCTCTCAGGTCGCAGTGCTCTCCTCACGATTGTATCACCGATTTAATTAAATAGGCTTCTTCATATTAAATTACATTAAAATAGAGAAATTTCTGCCATATTGAATTCGTCACTTTTGAATACGGGAATTTTGATGGCAGCCGCGAAATCAGCATCCCCACAAACTCTCTGATGCTGATTTTCATTGCAATCCCTTCAAGTGTAACTTTTTCTGTAGCCATCTTGGAACAGGCACTTTGGAACCTTGTACTTTATCAAAATAACCAATACCCTGTATGTTAAGTTGGAATATGTAATACCATTCTGTGGGAATAAAACAATAAAGTACTACTACTATTATACTACTACCTCCATGATACCATGTAGTGCGGAAAATAGTCATTTAATGTGTATAATGAAACTGTCCTTGTATGAATTTTCCGTGGTAGGCATATCAACGGTAGTTTTATTATTCGCTAGTACGAAAACGACGATTTTCTCCACAGCTGGAAAATCGTTAGGGCCATTTCCGATAACATAGTGATTTCCGATTTTCTCTCGTAGTAAGGTAGGAAGGTCATTGCAGCATAGAGTAAAAATAACGAAAACATTTGGGAGACATCAAGAATTGCCACGAATCACAATATTTTCCCGAGTCCACGCGCAGTTTCGTGCGCATATCTACCTTTTCGCAAAAAAATCATTTCAATTTATGACTCAAATATTTTTGCAGAGCGATCGAGTAGAAGGAGTCTATTCATGTCCAATCGATTCTGATTCGATCAAGGAATGTAGCGTCAACAGCACTTCATGAGAGCCCATAAAATTCCACCATTCACTTTCGACTGCTGACTGATATCAGCCGCATGAAGGAAGTTAATTCTGTTTGACTAGTCGCTGATAACCGTATGTTCGTTTGCCAGTTCGCGATAAGATAACGCCGTTGAATGCTTTTTATGATGAAATGTTATCGTGTCAACTCAACAGTAATCAAAGAGATCCAACACTTTCTGGAGCGTTTCTTGTGTTTGAACAGCGATAGAGCTGAGACCAAGTCCGAGTAAATATAGTACTTCGGTAGAGCAAATAACGGTCGAGGGGTTTGAGCGCGAAGATAGACGGCTGTAATCAGTCGCCCCATACTAAATCCGCTTGCAACCCATCTAGGTGTAAAAGTAAACCTTTTTTTCGTGTCATGATAAGCAAAAGCCAGGTCTAAAAAAATATTGCGATGATGAGGAAGATTATTGATATCTCCGTGTTTTGATCGCTTGTGTACCTCTTACCTAAAAATAATTTTTAAGATAATGCAACGGTCTACACATGTGTAGTCAGCGGTGGTTCTCGGATTTATATGACTTATATTTATCTTACGGGGGTAAAGCAGGAAGCGCAATTTCATAGGTTTAGCATGTGCAAATAGTTTTATTGCAAAAACTTTTATTATGTGTGAAAATGAATTTAGAAATGTTTTGAAAAATTTTTTCTGTTTATGATGCTCGAATGGAGGTCATTCCATAAGATAAAATTTGTCATTTATCTGAAGTGGATAAATTACTAAGAACACTTGTAAACACTAATTTTTCCATTTTAGAGCAATAACATGTTTTATCTGGCATTAGCTTATAGTCCTGAGTCCATCGTTTGTAATACTGTATGACACCGCAAGGTCACATACGGCAAAAGCCCCTAAAGACTATATGGTATACGTATACGACACACTGGGTATTTTTGGGAAATACTTCGGATGGAATCAATTCCTTGCAGTGGTTTTCCTTTCCAAATTTTCTCAATATATGGAGCCATTTCATCCGAATCGACGCGGTAAAACATTTTTATATAAACGATAGAATTGTAATAAATCTGAGGGCCGGATTCGTTAACCGTGAGTTTTGAAGTGCGTACGAAAATTCGTACAAACCTTTTAGTTCCGATTCCGCAATCGTGAGTGTGTAAAATTTTAACAGTTGCACACTTTTCCGGAGGGAATACACAAAATACTGCTTTTCAAATGTTGATACAGCTTTCCACTGCGCATCGCGTCTTCTTATGAGCTTCTTCGATGTTGCCACCTTACGAACTTTTCATTGCACAAACATAAAAATATCAAAAAAAATTTGCAATCACGAATTCAGCATGCACAGTCCGTCAATCAACGCCATACACAATCATTCTGCATGCGCAAACAACAAGTGATTGTCCATACATGCATGTATCGTATATGGAGGACTTCATCCCTTTCATTTGTCCGCCATTTTGAAAATAAGGGTGCGAACGGTTTTTCAGCGAAATCTCGCTAACCGTTACTTGTACGAAGATTCTTAATCGAGATTTTTGCAAAGAATCAAATTCTCTACAATTCTTATTAAATAACTTTTTCACGTAAAATGAAATGATTCTGCAAAACCCTTGAAAGATATAATAATTGAGAAAATAACGAGGTAAAATTAATTGCAAGAAGATGCTCTAAAAAAAGCCTTAATGCATTTTCTTTTTGTGAAATTTAAAATGAGAAAGTTATAGCGTTTCAAAGATTTTTGATCAAATATTTTCGCCTTTTCTGGCTTCTAACTTGTTTATTATTTATTTTACGTGAAAAGTTATTTAATAAGAATTGTAGAGAAATTGATTGTCTGTAAATTTTTGACAATTTCCGTATGAGGAACGGTTAGCGAGATATCGCCGAAAAAGCGTTCGCAGCCTTGTTTTTAAGATGGCGTACAAATGGGGGGGCGTAGAATCCCTAAAACTCAGTTTTCTACTCACCACCAACCACCCAACAGATTAAAAAAACCAAAATCGCTTCCTATGAGGTACTTTAGTGGGTCGATATTTAATGATAGCATATTCGTGCAGTTATTGTTCCAGTCAGACTATTTATTGTTTCTAAGCACCTTCGGTACGTATCTTCTACGGACATACTTTGGTATATTTATACTTTTCACATAATTGTTTTTAAATCTAATAATAAAGATAAACGCTTTAATATTTCTACCTCGAATTTTCCTCTAGGTCGGGTTAGATGCTTCCTCTGGGGTGATGTTGGGCTTGGTTCTTTATGAAGCAGGTCTTGGTTACAGGTAGTTTCAAAAGTTCACGACTTTTTGGAAAAAAAAATTTGCGGCTTTGCGAGTAGTGGGTATACTGTTCCACTGGTAATAATGTATTCACTGTTTAAAAATCACTTGTATCTATTATGCGAAATTCACTGTCCTATGACTTCTTCTGGTAGTCACAAAAGATTGTTCGAATACGTACATATGTACATGTGTATTTAGCAGCGAAATTTGGATGTTTCTGGGAATTGCAATGGAAACGAATGTAGATTGCTTTATTGGGTTACAGATACATATGTATGTATGCATTATATAGTCACACAAAAATTTGTTTGGCTTTTGGAATTGTGAAAATAAACATATGAGCTTACTTAGTGGAAAATAAAAGCATGACGTAAGGCATGCGGAAGCATTCCTTGGAAGCTTAGAATTGCTTCCTCTCCATATCCCAATCCATTTCGTTTTTACCATTGCATGTCATTAGGAGGAAGCAAAAGCAAAACTTTTTGTTCCCCAGTGCTTCCTCAGAAACGACGTTTTATAATGTAAGCTACTTACCTTCCTGATTGCTTCCAAGGAAACTGTTTAGAATATAAACATTTGGGAATCCGAAACAATACTTATGTTGATTTATTGGAACAATGCACTTGGGCAGTTTTGCTTCTAACCCCTTCAATTATAATAATCTGTCAATTCACTTTACCTTAGGCATAAAATAGCACTAAATATAAACACAATTGGCAAACCTCACTTAAGTACCCTTAGGAACTTATATTCCCAAGAATCGTTTTCCGTTAATGCCCGGGATACACACAAAACGAAGCACAATGTGGAAATCTTCCTCATAGCATCCAAAGGATGCAGTGTGGAAGCGCTCTGGAAGATGCTTCCGAATTTTCCACTGGGTCTTCAGCAGAATGCTAATTTCACGACGAAATGATGTCATCGCCCTTTTACGCATGAAAACATAGATAATCTTCTTTTGCATTGTTCATTCACTCGCAGAGAATGCAGCATAGGCAAAAGCTTTAACATCTTCCTAACTGCTTCATAAAGATATTGATAGGAAGCACTTAAAATTTACTTCTTAGGAAGATTCAGAATTTCTTTCCGCTGGGTAGCACACCCAGTCACTTCAATTTTATTTATACATATTACATACATACATCCCATAGATCTTAACATAATTTCAAGCTATTTCTTCGATTGGCAACACTTTTCAAGCAATTAAAACCTTTGTTATTTTTGTTTTCCTTTTTTAGTGAATTACGACATTCGGAGATAAAGAAAAATTCTTCCATAACTGCCACATAAATGCATAAAATAGAATGGCTATCCATAAAATCATTCGTTAATTCAAAGAACATTCCTGCTCCACCCAATTCAGACGCCAAGTGTTTTTGTAAAATATTAGTCAATTATTCAGCATTTCCGAGGAATCAAAGGTCTGGCAATAAACCAATGAAGCCGGACGCTTATCACGACTACTCTGCCCCAGGAGAACCGGAATAGCCAGCCAATCAATTAGGCATAGACGATGGGGCAGGTGCACCAGACACGCCGATCTAGCTTAGCCTAATTAGAGAGAAAATGAGGAACGAGTCATTAGACAATAAGGCGCCACGTAGAGGTCACCTTTCTTCATTCCGACATTTCCATTTTTCCTCCAATTGCGCTCGGGTAATCTTCAGCGGTCGTTATGCGGAACTAAACATTTCAATCTTTCTGTTCTGAGCCGGTCTCACGAAGTGCAGGTTCATCCCTCACGTTCGGCAACGGAGGTGTGCCGAGGTGTGCGAAATTAAAATCAAAGGAAAACGAACCGATGGACTGGTCATTAAGGTAAAAAACTAAAACCATAAACGAATTAAAAAGGGACAAAAAATAAAAGCGAAAGAAGTCGTAAAAACATGAACGCGGCGAGTCGGGTTGAAAAAGAACACCCGAAACCACAAGAACCCGAACCGGTATCTGTTTGTAGACCTGTGGACTGGACCAGAGCGCTGGGATGGGATGCTGAGCAGGGCGTACCGCGAGGAATAACAATGTAAAAGAATAAAAAGTCTGACTCAGTCGCATCTAATTAATTTGCAGTTTCGATTTCGTCCGAAGGAGTAGCATTTCGAGAAACGGGGGGGCCTGAGACTGACTAGAGCCGGTTGTACGAATTGTAGAATCCCGAAACGAGTTTGTCCAGTGGTTCTTACGTCTTGGTCTTACCTTAACTTGGCCGCACCAGAAACCCTTTCTCAGATTTTTCGCTTTTTCACAATAAGAACTTCTGGCGAGGTTCGCTGCTTTAATGATCGCCAGCAGATACTGTTTGCGCACAATTATAGCCAGAGAAAGCATGGGGCCAGCTCGACGGGTACTTCAGGTGCAATTGATTCGATGAAGTAATTTAACTTGACGAGCCGGCGTGCTGTGTAAAACCGCAAATAATCACTGAAGAAATCTCTGTGTACATTGGCAGCTCATGCACTGAAATTAATTACACGTTTAGTTAAAAGCACATATGTGAATTAGGCGGATTGGATTGCCAAGAAAGTCATGATCCGTCTGCGCTTTGCCCATTTCGTCCGAATTTACTCTTGTGTGAGGTAAGAAAAAAGCATCCATAATTATGCCTATTAGTTTATAATGGTTTGGCATGTCAATGATAAGTAATGGATACTTGTGGTTTTACAAAAATTGCCGCATAAATTATGTCAGCCAAGTCCTAAAAAGGCCACAATGGCTATACTAACTCAAAATTGTTAGCTTCTTCACTTTAGTAAAATCCAAGTCAAGGAGTACAAGCAATTTTAATAAATACGTATAATAAAAACCATTCAAAAGCTGTGGCATCAGAGGAAATTACATCGTAAAATCCACCATAATATTTGTGGTACTTACTGGAAGGTAAATAAAAAAATCTAACTTTTCGTTAAACACTAAAATGTTTAAGAAATAAAAACATTAGGTGTCTAATATTGTTGCAAGAATGTTTTTGTAATATGTTTAATATAAGAAAAAGTAATAAACTATTACGATTAAATTGGATTGCATTTATGAATGAAAATTAGTATTTTAAGTTACTTTACAATACCAGAAAAACAAATACAGTAAGCAAAGCGGATGTTTAAGTTTACATTTGATTGTAATATGCGTAGAACAAATATAATACAAGCTTAACTTTCAATTCGCTCCCTCACTGAATCACATATGTGTGTAGATTGACTTATGTTAAGCCAAAGTTAACCTAATATAACGCAAAGAATATCTATCAACAAGAAGGGACACTCTAATACGCCTTACGCGGCTAGAGAGCTAGTGCAGGGTGGTGTTTTTTTATTGAGAGATTTGACTTGACTTGAAAATTTCGCAACATTTTAAAATGCAATTAAGTAAATAGGTGCTCTTTCGTTTTAAAAATGATGGGTAGACATCATATAAGGCGTTTGGTGTGTGGCTTTGCAAGGCAGAGTTATCAGGAAATAAGTTTTGTACCTTGTTGGAAAATAGAAATGTTGTAGAAATGTTTCAATTTCCATTTTAGCACTTCCCCTCAAATTGTTGTCTTGCTCTCACATATTACTTGTTTATAACTACCTATTTTCAACAAAATGTAAAGTCTGGTCCGGTTAACGGTACCCAAGGTCGTTGAAAGATAAGGGAAAACGCCACGAGTGTCCCTTCTTGTTCATAGATATTCTTTGATATAAAGTTAGGAAGTACAGGAACAAAACATGATAAAATTTGTGTTTTCTATGAGAAAGAAACATAGGTAAATCATTCTATTTTTTCATATGCTTTAAAAATAGTATCTGTATATAACACATTTGGAAAGTTCTGGAAGAGTAAGAGAGATAAAATGTTCTGCACAAATTGAGAGGCAAATTAGGGTTGCCAGGCAAAAATATTTGTTTTAGAAACTTTTATATTAGGATAATTAAAGCTTTCGTAAAATACAATTGATATTTTGAGAAATTTGAACATTTTTATCCCCGGACTCACCGACCGACAAATTTCCACAACACATTTCCATGAAACGACTGCTAACTTATTTTCCCTCATTTTTGCTTCCTTCCTCAATGAATGGTTGATCAATCAATATGAAATTTTAAGTAAACATTAGGCAACCCTAATATCTTCAATCAAACTGAGAGTAATTGCAAGCAACCACGTTCTGCTCAAATAGCTCAGCTAGCTTTTTAGAACAACAACATGGGAAATATACATCTCATTGGCTGAAATTAAAAAACACGAATGTGAAGTGAGAATAGAAGCTCTCGCTCCGCTCTCAGATTTTCTATTTAACATATTTATAAGTATTTCCATCGCATTCTGTCCTTTATAACTTTCAGCAAGTCATCTTTGATTTCTTACAATTTAAAGTTTCTGAGAGAATTTGGTTTTTTGTTTTTTATTAAAAACTAGCTTGTCCGGACCCGGCGTTTCCCGGGATACTATTAAATTTGTTTTCCTTGATATTACAACGCCTCTCTACTGCACCACCGCCTCTCCTATGTGACCCAGCGTTTTCCTAATTGCGTTTTGCATATGTTTTAGATATTTTCCAATAGTATTATTAAATTTAGTTTTCTTCATTTTACACCACCTCCTTATTGCACCCTCTCTCCTACATCTCCCAGCGGGGTGGGGGTGGTCTCATATTTGGAAATTTGAATAGCAGATTCGAAATCAGTGATCCCGAAAATTCCCTAGTGCTGATTTTCAGGGAAATCCCTTGAAGTTTAACATTTCGGTCGCCATATTGATCCACCATCTTGATTTCCAACATTTTGATGGCAGTTTCAAAATCAGTGACCCCAAAAACCCAAACCAAAAACAAAAGTTCGGATTTTCAGTGAAATCCCTTGAAATTTAACTTTTTAGGTCGCCATATTGGATCCGACATCTTGATTTCCAAAATTTTGAATGTAAGCTCGAGATCTGCCTCCCCGAAAACCTCCAGTTGCCTTTTTTATTAAGAATCCTTGAAGTTGGAAAATTCGCTTCCTATACAAAACGGAAATTTCGATTTTTTCGAATTTCCGGCTTTTCCTTTGAGGTTTACGGAATTTTCTTTTTTTTAAACCTCCCCTGTTTTATAGCGAACAAAACAAAAAAAAATGATCGAAATCGGTCAAGCCGTTTTTGAGTTTTAGCGAGACGTACCGCACAGCAATTCATTTTTAATGTATATATAGATTATCCCTTCCCCTTTTTCTCCCTTTAAATGCTTAATAGAAATCGAAAATCTCTTCTGCTTGCTAACTTTATATAAGGTTGACTTTGGTTGAGGCACGTTAGAGAGTTTGTTAATAAGTTCAGGTGACTTTAGACAACCAATTCAAGGAACTGAGCTTTAGGGCCAGAATAGAAATCTATGTACGTTGTTTAGTTATTAAAGAATATTGTGCAAAAATTTCAACCTAGTCGGTAAAATACTTCTTATTTTTAATTATTCATTTCTGTTAGGATTCGACAACATCAATGTGTAGCACACAACAATCGGCAAAAGAGTAAATTATATATTGTGAATTAAAGAGGGTACTCATGCCGCAAATAAACTTCTCGAACGGTTCGGCTGTTTTATAAATCCTCAGCCCTATAATAATCCGAATAACTTCACGAGTTCTAAGAAGCTGCTAACCAGTGGGCAGTCCGCAGTGGTCAAGTCAAGATAGCCTGCAAAGGTAATGGTACCGGACTATGGCGTAGATGATCATTATCCACCGGTTCTAGCGTGGCTCGATGGCAAATAATTCTTTTTACTTTTTTCCACGGAAATTCCCCGCAAGCTATTCGGCTGCTTTGCTACACCACTTTCGGCTTAACCTTTACCAAGATTTTTGCAGAGCTCTGCCAAATATGCCAACGAAGGTTCTAACAAATTTTAAAGTTACTGTTTTTTTGTCTGACGTTTTTTCCCTCGAAATAAGAAGACCAACCCACGAGGGCGTATTTCAAAAAGAAATTTAAGGCAACCTCAGCAAAAATTACATCTCACTTGTTTTCTAAGCACTTAGTCTAATCGTGGCTAGGAGCACATGGCACATGTGTGGTCGCATTAGCGCATTGGCATAGGTGGAAATTAATTGATGGGCGTTCAACTCAGGTGTTGCTCGGCACACAGGCTGGTAAAAGTCAAAGCTCGCTTTGAAAAGTGAGAAAAATGCGAAATGGTAACGAACTGGAAATGGTCCATAACATACATCTGCAAACAAGAAGTAAAACCTAGTCGACGGCCGACAATTGTACAAACATTCAAAGGTGATCAACTCCTACACCCGCGAAGCGGTCGCCGTGCACTCCTCGCTGCCATGCAGCTCCGCCACTTGGGTCTTGGCTGTGTGACTTTGTAATTTGCCCCGGTTCTGTGTCAACAAACGAGAAAACATATACGAGGTGGAGCAGGCTGCCACCGGCAACAATGGGGCCCGGAGCGGAGAACAAATGAACTCGACAGTGGCACGAGGCTTTAATTATGTCAGTTCGGTGGCACTAGTTCATGCTTCTTAACTAACGACCAGCAATCCGGAATAGCAGTTTGCGTCGTTGATGCAAGACCCCAGACTGGCCTTTCTGCAATCGCGGGATCGAAATCACCGCAGGACCGGTCTGGGTACAGCCGGAGGTCCCGCGTCTTATGGCTGGCGCAACTGCAATTTATTCACGTCTAAGACCGATTCAAGGTAATCGGCTGAATGCAATTGCATTTGCGGAGCGCTATCAGCACTTCGTATCATGTCTGCGGAGTCCGCTGCCTGCGATCAAAAGGTCGCGCTATTGACAATTGAAATATTGAAATGGATTCTATTGACTTTTGCTGGGATCCGAACATTAAGTAGCGGCCGTGGTGCGAGATTTCAATCTGTGCGGGGTGCTCACGCCTCATACGTAGACACGCGATGCGAGCTGACGTTTCGGCGCATACGACGTACGTACGAGCGACGCTCTTCGCTTGATAGATGGGAACCATCCGATTTCAATTTCAGATAAAAATTCTTAAAACTCTTTATTGCCCGCGGTAATAAATTGCCGGCATGATTGATCGGCTCTCTCCTCTGCAGCATGATAAAATCATGCGGTGGTGCCTAGGTGACAAATACCTCGAGGCGCAGTTGGCTCAGCTCATTTATATATCAATTTCGGACTAGATAGCATTGTCTGCCAGCGCTAATGGCTTCATTCATTATCTTCCGCAAGGCATCAATTCTGATTTGTCAACCTGTGGGCACCGACTCCTTTAGGTATCCAAATATTTGTTAAAACTTTTGACTAGAAAGCGAACAGACTTTTCTAATAACATTTTCTAAAACGCAATACTTTAAATAATGGATAATCTGAAAATCTATGATAGGGCAGTTTATTAGCTTCTGAATGAGCACAATACAGGGTGTTTCGAATGACGCATGCAACAAACAAAACTTGGCAAACAAAAAATTGTATGGCAGTGGGGGCTCAACTATTTTTCAGTTACGGGGTGATTAATAAATTTGGGATGCACATTAATGTTGATCTACCTCCACCACTGCAGCCACTAACGAAAATGAAAAATGCTCTAAAGAGGTACAACATGTCCAGGTAGATAGAAAAAGGATAAACAAAATGGTACGTAGGAAACCTTTTGCGGAATATTAAAAAATCTCAATTAAAACAACAAAAATCGGATTAAATGTTTGTAACGTAAGTACTACCATTAACTATAATTTAATTTAAGAAAAGCATTTGGGGTTCATTTGAGTTAAAGGAAAATGAATTTTTTTTCCTTACTACTCCCTTTGGGAGCATAGGGCTTCAACAAAGTCCCGCCGCGAGGCTCTGCTTCAGTATCTCTAATCGCTTCTTTTTCGCCATGCCGAGTGATTAGCTATGTATCGCTTGCTGGGAACAGTGCCTCCCACAGCTACCAAGTTGGAGGTGACTTGGGTGGGAATCGAGTCCACGACCCGTGGATTGTTAATCCAGCGCTCTACCGTCTGAGCTATCGGGCCCCGTAAAAGGAAATTGAATAAATGATATTAAATACTCGGAAGATAGACAGTTTAGCGTTTTATAGGCGGAGATGTGACCGCAAAAGATGGAGTGTATCGAGTTGGTGGGCGATATTTTCAGGAAAGGTTCATTATGGTCTGACAAAATTAAATACCATACAACAATAGGTTACCTCATCCTTCCTCATCCGTCACTCCCCCTTCCTCTACTTCCAGTGTTCTCATTAAGGTTGTGAAAGTTAACCTGTTTTTTCTGAAAGTGCAGGAAGTCCTCTACTTTCAGAAAAAATAGGTGGACTTTCACAATCCTCATCACAACACCGGAAGTAGGTACGGGAGGACGGGTGAAGGATCAGGAAGTCAGGAAAAGGGGAAGCAAATCCATGCTATTTAGATCTGTGGGAGCACAGTGAACCTTTCCTAAAAATATTGTGCACAAGCTCGGTACCCTCCATCTTTTGTATTCACTGCTCCGCCTATATGGGTGCAATCGGAAGCATTGATGACCACTTTTTGTGCCAATTTTACAACTTTGCTCCTCTCTACAGGCTTAACGGTTTGTTATAGCGAAAAATGTTATGTATGAAAGTAATGATAAATTTTATGCTCTACAGTTTTTGTATGAATGTATTGTTTATCATTATAGAAGTTACTCAAAATAAGATAAATGCGAAAAACTAATTGCGGTCCCAATTTTTTAAACTTTTTCGCGCTATAACTGTACAAGTATTAACTTTAGGGAAAACAAAGTTCATATAGCTAAATTTTTAGAGAATGTCGAGATGTAACAAACCGTGTTTAAATTTTTCACCTAGAATGACTAGAAGATAAGATATTTACGAACAATGATTTCACTCTTAAATCCAAAATGGCGAAAAAGCTGAAAGAGGTTGGTGTTCAAAAACTCGGATTTAAGCTATGTATCTACATGGTACTCTAACGAGGGCAACAAAAGTTTTATTACCCAGTGAATTGAATCATAGGAATCAGACTAACTTTACTTGACTAAAGAGAATTTCTAGCGGGAGGATAACTTTATTGGGAACATTACGCATGTGCTGTGCTCGTTCGCGGCGGAGGGGGGAATTTAGTTTAAATCAATTAAATCTTTCTACCTTCATCTCTTGAACGGTGCCTCTCCTGTAGTATATGTCGTGATAATTTTAGAGGCAAAACAATCTTTATGTTTTGGAACTGGCTTAAGATATTAATGATTAAGATATTAGTGATGCGATTTGTGAGAAGGGACCATTACTTTTACCAAAAATGCCGTTCAAAATGGATATTTTGCTAAATTTCGACGCTAATAGGTATCATTCCACATTTTTATATCCACTGTTTTAAACATTCCTTAATGTGTTTATCACCAGGAAATCTTATTGAAAACTTTACACTCGATTTTCTCAAAATGAAATCGTTGAAACCTCATAACTCTTCAAAGTTTATGGATTTTTATGTGAATGCGTCTTTAAAAATAGTAACCCTAATTTTTTTTGTGAAATTTTTAAAGCAAAATTTCTGACACGGAAGCCTAAGACACACACCCGATGCCGACGTGGTCTTACCTGATTTTTTCCTTTAATAAGTTTAGAACTCAAGTGAGCTGCATGTTTGCTTCACATATTCACATAACAAAATACTATGCGCGCTGAAATTATCTGAAAATAAAATTTCTATTTCAATTATGTATTCAATTGCTAAACCCGAACGAAGGAGGACCAAATTCAATTAAGCCCTTGTTTATTAACTTAACTCCTCCCAAGTCTTGTTTTATTAATTAATGCAGCTTGACTCATGGTAAGTCGTATAATGGAGATATCGAAAATATCACCGAACAGCACTTTGGGATAGGATATAAAATCATGTCCAATTAGCACATATCTCTTGTCCCAAAATCCCAAGCGACGTGAGTATTTTTTGTGTTGTAAATTTTGTGAAAGTAACACGTAAAGCCCTCTTGGGTGCTTAATTTAATCCCCAAACATTTGGCGGTGTCATTTTGACAAATTTCGCTTCTAAAATTAACCAAATGAGCATTGACTGCCTCCTGCACCCCGCGAGCCATCAAACTATGGTCACGAAAGAAAGTGAAAAGGCCGCCATCTGCGAGCGCAGAAAATGCCTAAGGTGCATCGGCCGAGTTCAAGTGCAAGATCAGTGCCACTAATTTTCCGCGATGTCTTCCAATTTTCCACGGCCAAGTTTTTGTTTATTTTCCCATCAGCAGCACGTGAGTGATTTTCTTTTATTGTTCCCCCCTCCAAATGTTCTGTTTTGCCATCAGTGGCTATTTTGGGGCTGCTGCACATTTCGAGCACCGTTCGTGGGCATAGAGCACCCAGCGCGGGGCCGCTCTAGGTTTTATTTATGGGCAGCACACACGCTGCGTTCACGTCGAGAAAGTCCAGTCATCCCGGCCGCGCGGGAAATCAGTGCTTCCCTTATTTTCCGGCCTATCGAACGAGACAGGCCCAGGAAATTTTCCTTTTTGTCTCCTGACAGCAAATTAAAATGATTTGTGCTTGCATCTCAGTCGGCTTCTCGAAAAGGCACCAACTCCTGCTGAGGATAGTGTGCTTCTTGTCAAGGTGACGCCTTTGGCACGGGACGTGTCTCCTGCATTCTTGGATCAATTTCTCGAAATCTGGCATTTTCGTTTTATGAGATGCGCCCTTCTATTTATACCGGGTGCACGAGCACTTTCTAACGGTGACTCAGGCATTACTCTTTCTTATGTCCTACTGAGGATTGTTTTGACACCGAGCGATCTAACGACATAAACTTATGATTTGTTTTTAGACGGCAGGCCCAGCGTGCTGGTGCTGCAGCAAGAAGCTTCGGCGCCTGAGTGCTCGTGAAATGGGAAAGCGATCGCAATAAATCGTAAGTTAACTCCGCAGTCACGACTCTGACGCTTCCTTATGGCGCTACTATTGCCAGCGTTTGTAACATTTGACTCGAGGTGTGCGCGAATTGACGATATAAATCACCTTTCTCACCTTCACGCTATAATTGCGAACGAAATTTACTTATTGGCGGAAGCATTGCGCGAAGCGTTTAGATTAGGAGACCTTCGGGCAAGTGTTTTATGATCATGAGTATGTTTTATGCATATAGGCACAATTCTGTTAATTATGATTTTCTTTGTGGAAAGAGCATACACATAAATTTAAAAACTGTTCTAGGTTGCTTGAGGTTTCTTTTTTTTAGAGTAAAATCTCATTATCACGTTATTTAAAATGTACTCTAATTTGAAAACTCAGACGCAGACATATGTACTTATTTCCTCCAAAAGTTGCCCATGCTTTTCTTCAGAAGTTCGATCACTGATAGCAGAGCGTGAGTATTTGTCCCATCATTATAGGCGTCATCAAACGAATTTAGCTCGACTCTACTATTACTTAGTATATCTAATATCGTTCAAAATCGAATATGGCCGACGCCCCAGGATAGCGGAATTTTTTTTAATTTATTATACAACCCTTAACTTGGGTATCAAATGAAAGCCTACGAGTTAAATACGTTAAACTATATGACGTCATTATAAAACTAATATGACAGACACCCATGACGGCGGATTGCTATTTTCTCTACAACCCGTTAATATGGGTATCGAATGAAAGTGCTCGATAAGTAGAATGCGATTAGCTATGTGACATTATGGGTGTCCGCAATATTAAGTTTATAATGACGTCACGTAGCTTAACGTATCTACTCGCCCAACGCCTTCATTTGATACCCGTGTCAAGGGGGTTGGAAAGAAAAAGGTAATCGGCTATCTAGGGGCGTCCAGTATATTGGATTTAGAACGATTTTAGATATACTACAAGTTGGCGAAAAAGCTGCACCCGATGTTCTTTGGCTGTAATTGTTTTTATTAATGAAAATCTTTGGTTCTGCTTTTGGATTGTGTTTCTTTGATGTGTTAATTTTATTTCCATTAAGTCGAGAAAATGATATCGGCTAAGTGGCCGCCGTCAACATTGATGACCATACGGGCCCCATTTGTGGCAAAACGAGCGATTAGGCGACTCGGAAATGCTGCCCTCAGAATTTCGGTTATGGTTCGTGCAGTATGCGCCATTGCTCCATCCTGTTGGAACCACATGTTCTCCAGTCCCAATTCATCCAGTTGAGCATGGCTCCGTACCGACCCACGTCGTTTTCGACCTGACGCCTCCAGCGTAAACAGAACACCATGCAGTAACTTTGAACGGGTGTAATGGGTGGGTTATACGCGGATTTTCGGTGCCCCAGAAACGATAATTCTGCTTATTAACATATCCATAGAGATGGAAATAGGCCTCGTCTTTCATGATGATTTTCGATGAAAAGTTGTCTTCCTCGTGGTCGAGATTCAGGATGGCTTGAGTTGATGCACTGTCTGCATTTTGTAAGGGAACATCTTGAAGTCTTTCACCAAAATTATCTGTAAAGACCGCCGATTGATGCCCAATTGCGTCGCACGTCGTCTGGGCGATACTCTGGGGTCCTCTGCGACATCTTCAGCCATAGCCGCGATATTCTCTGCAGAACGGCTGCTCCGGGGCTAGCCAGACCTGGCGGCAACTTGTATTGTTCCATACTCTTCTAAGCGAGCGGCTAATCGCCGTAGTGTTTGCCCAGTTGCACCATCTTGTATATTGCATTGTCACCGGACTTATACACGTGTGCAAAAAATTTCAAAACTCTAGTTTACTTAAAATTAGTAGACATTTTGATTGCAAGAGTTGCCCAGACGCGGAAAGCGAAATAAGAGCTTTTTAGTTTGAAGGGGGCACAAGAGTAAAAAAATGTTTTTGCTAACATATTCGAGTACAGCACCCTCGAACCAGGATTTGGTTTCACAACCTTAGCAATTATTCGGTACCTCTTTCGACTCCTGACCTCCACTAGTAGGTATCTATTATACAGGGTATAATAATATATATACGGTTAACGCATGCCAAAATGATAGAGGTGACAGATCTCACCAAGCCAAGCAAAACATCGTATGGCAGAGGGGGGGAATCTCAACCGGTTTGGAGTTACAGGGTGATGCATAAATTCGGGAGGCGCATTACTATTTTATTTTTATCTTTTGATCTAATTAACGCAGCAATCACTACTATCTTAATGCTCTTTCCAAAACTGCTACCAGTGTTGATCCGCCTCTGCCACTGCAGGTATAGTCACTTACGAAAACGACATTCGCTCTAAAAATTCCTAAATTTCACGTCTTTCCCAATATTTCTTCGAAATTCATGCCATTAAAACCCCTCTTTTTTCCTTTTTGTTGAATTACCTATCTTATTGCCTTTCCAAAATACATACGTAATACAACGTAAAATACAACACGTCTAGGTATATACAGAAAGAATATTCAAATTTCTACGTAGAAACCCGTTTCAAAAAGGTCTGCGTTTTACAAAAAATTTCACTTGTATTAACTCTAAAATCCTTTCTGTCTTATTTAAAACTTATTATAGTTAATCGTGGTACCTTACAAACGTGTATTTAGAAAAAAAATTAAAATTCGGATTTTCTAATACTCCGCAAAATCTTTTCCACGTACAATTTTGAATATCCTTTCTCTACCATTGTTGGGATATTTTAATAAGAATTTTAAACTAATAAAATAATACATATAATAGGATTATAAATAAAATCTTGGATAAAATTTCGTGTAGTTTACAGTTTGACTGATTCCATGAAAAGTAAAGTACTCAGTGACAAAAACCTTTTAAATAAGAAGACTAAATATAAACGTATTCATTTAATGTAAATATAGGTCGGTACCTCGTTCATTGAACGTATAGTGATGGATTAGAAGAGTTCAAACCATAAATGCAGTAATTCATGATCATTTTGCATCAAATTCATTGAAATGTCTAACAACATAATAATATCCCAAAGAGAGACAGCGTCGTGAATATGGTATTTTTGCATCAATCATAGCACGAAGGCAATGGAGGGTACGTCGGGATCAATCAACCCTCTTTCAAGACTTAATAGCGCCCATAAATTAATGTTTTCTTCCAGGGATTACCAAAATGCAGTCATTCATGGTTTTAATATCACAAGCAACCAGACAGAACTCATTACGTATAAATTTAATGCCATTGTATCCAGCGGTTGAAAAATTGAACGAGAAACCTTCGCCTTGTACCTCTAAATTACTTTCAAATTTCCTCAAGATATCGCCAGTTACGAGTTCCCAAGAAACAGGCAACCAACCATTTCATTTCTCGTGCCTCTCCTGTGGTAATGCCCAGGCCAAACCTACGCTCGGTTCGCCCGTCATGCCGAGATTACAAGTAAATTGGGTTTTGCAGATACTTTATCTACTGAAAATTCGACGCGAGCCTCGCGGGAAGAAGCGAGGACCGCAGAGGAATAAAAAAAGGAAAACACCTTAAATCAGAGAACTGGTTCTGCTCTGTTGAATATTAACAAGCCGAACACCGTAAGCCTGCAATTTGAGAAGATAGTGCCGAAAATGTCGGACCTATGTCGTACCCAGTAATGGCTCCTCTCAGGTGAGCACGCCTCGTTACCATTATTCGTTAGCGGCTCCAATCCCTTTCGGGCATCTTGGAGAGCCTTTCAAAACTCGTAAAAATGCACCCATCCTCTAGCTCGTCTAATGCCCAACGACATGTGTCTGTTTGAATAGCTTCGGAAATTGGTTTCCATTTAATAGGTATTAATTTTGGGTTTGCCAGGATTTTGGGGTTCGTTAAATCCGACACGTTTTTTAAAACAAAAGTGACCACGCCACAAACTTAATGAATAAATACATTAAGCACAACAACAAGGGAATAAATTTACACACAATTATAAACACTAAATTAAGAGACCATATCGAAAAATTTCAATAATTTTAAAATCAGTGTGTACTATACATATGTAAATATCCCCGTGAAAAATGTTCGTATCACAATGAGCTAGGTGTTTTTTGACAGCTTGTACGTTTTAGCTTTTGAATCAAATTAAAAAATATTTTTCACCACCCACGTGACACGATATTCCACATTTTCATGAACATTGGGAGTCGAGGCAATGCGACAATATCATGTTTACGTACGAGTCCCCATATGCCTCCGTGGAAATGATTCAAGTCCACAAGTTTGGCGACTCCAGGAGGAAAAGTATAATAGTTAGATATAATAGAATGTTGTTGTTGGACAAAAGTTTATAAAAAAAAGCCTCCATTATGACACATAGTGGCTCAAACGAATAATCGGACAAGGGTAATATTTACGTAAAACACGTGAAAATATTCCATTTCATATAAAAAACATCAAACAAAACAACAAAAGCTCCATATTCCTAGACAAACCAATAACCGGACGAACTAAAAAGCTATAACAAATTATGGGTACTTTGTAGAGAATTCTTTTGAATCCATTTCAAAACTCTTTTCATTCTGCAATGCTTCTTTTAACTAGTTAATATTGCTAAAAGTCTTATTGTAAAGCCGCCTTGCAAGTTCTTCCGACAAATGCTCTATTACGTTCAAATCCGGTGACTGAGCAGGAGTTCGTAGTAATTTGGGGCAGTTATGTATTAGCCAAAGTCTTGCAACTTGCTTTGGATCATTGTCTTGATAAAAAGTAAAGTTATGCAAAATTTTTTCTGCAGTTTGCTTAACATTTTATTTTGAAATATTATGGTAACCAAATGCGTCCATTTTACCATCGATAAATATCAAATTGCCTACTCCCGCATTTGTCATGCATCCCCAAACCATCACCGAACCCCCTCCGTGCTTAACAGTACCACGAGTATTTTCTTTATTAAATTCGATGTTGGGTTTTCACCACATACCTATACGCGCTGCCATCCGATCCATGTAAATTAAACTTACTCTCATCAGTAAATAAAACTTATGAGTTATTGTAGAGATCAATAGGATTAAAAAAAATTACCGAAACCGGTCCTACCGTTTTCCAAAATTCGTCGTTCTTCAACAAATATTCCCTCGCAAATTTTAGTCAAAGATTTTTTTTCTTTAGGCTAATAAACGTCTTATTCCTCCCAGTTTCAACACAAGCACTTTTGCCAATGTTTTCTTGAACAAAATTTTGCAGTTCTCTGACTCTTTTAAAATGGATTTCCTTTATTTCACTCAGAACACAACTTGTTCGTCACAATCGTTTAAAACTGGCCTTCTTCACTTTTGTTGGTGATTCTGTTTTCATCGCGATATCTTGTTATAATATCGTGAATGGTAGAATGACTTCTGCCAATGATTCACCCAATTTCCCTTACAGTTTTCCTTTCTCCATAAAGCTTAATAACCAACTGCCTAATTTCAACTGTTGTTTGTTTTCATTTTGATGCCATTTCGGATCGCAGTTCGGATTTTCTAAATAAGCGTTATCCAAATCGCACAAAGAGCTCCTACTAAATACTGACAGGAACTTAATGCCTAAGAATCCCGCAGAAAAACGATTATTTTGACAAGTGTTTTTGCGTTTTTAGTCCGATTATTTGTGAATATATTTTTGATATGAAATGTGATGTATCTTTTGAATATAAATTGTGAGTAAATAAATGAGTTATATTATAGTCACTTTGTGCAATTATAAAACATCATCATATTCTCATGTGTTTTACTTAAATGTTACTCTTGTCCGATTATTCATTTGAGTCACTGTATTTCAAATTCACCGAAATCAAGTGGGGGCATTTTCCGAATAATTACCTACCTTAAATTTGGACAAAATTTTCAAAACTAAAAACAACAAAGATAATGTTTAAATAAACTTTTTGAGCACATAAGTACATGATTCTTGTATTTGTACTAGGTATCTGTTCCTCATAGTTTTTAGGATTCCGTACCCCAAAAGAAAAAAAGTAAATTTTGTAGGATCACTTCGTTGTCCGTTTATCTGTCTGTCAAGACCCTTTTTCTCAGGAAGTATCAACTTGAAATTAATACCAAATACTTACGTTGGAGCTGTAAAAAAATCAAGCTTCTAAGTCAACACAACCAACAAAAACGTCTATTTAAGCCGCATATTTTGACACTCAAAACATACATATAACATATGTAGGTACTTCCCGTTGACCTAGAATCACAAAATTTCGCAAGAAGCAAGGTCTCACAGCAAAAGTAAAGGAAATATTCCGAAAATCGTTAATTTGTAGTTATATTATATAAAAAAATATTTTTTTTAAATTACAGTCATTTCATTTGCGGCAAATATTCAGAACCATTAACGCACGAGTCTGACTCGCATTTGTCTGACTTTTTTTTTAAACACATCAGTGCAAAAAAACTTTGTGTTAAATATTTAAAAGCAGCTCATACCTTTTTTTCAAAATATAGTCCAAATACGCTTGAAAATTATCTTTACACAAGCTCTAGAACATTAGTACATTCATGTGTATATAAAAATTAAGAAAATAAAAAAAGTGTGCTATCTTTTATAGAATGACCGAAATACGTGAATAAATAAATTCATGCATGAACTCCATAAAGCATTTAAATTCTAAAAAAAAACCAAAAATTTCTAAGTGTATAATTGGCATTTTCGTTGAAATAAATTACCTCGAATGTTACGGTGAATTGCAGTAAAATATGGAAAGTAACACAAAACACGTCCTCTTATCTACTTACCTGAAAATGCAATGTCTGCTTCATAATTCATTTGTTAGAGGAATGTTAGATAAGGTTTTCTATGTTTCCCAACACCAACCTAAAGCCATGCCCGCGTTGCAATCAACTTGTGCACTGCTGCGGTTGCTCACCATCATCTCGTTAATGGACGATGGAAAATCTGATTGTTGGCATTATAAAGTAATAATTACCTACGCATTCTGCCAGAGGTACCTACTTCAACTATTGGGAAATGTAAATGTCAGCAAGAAATTAAATTAACGTTACGATCATAAAGCCAAGTAGGTGTTAGAAAGTTGCAGAAGTCATACTTCTGCGGAAAGCGAACTCTGCATGGAAGAAGAGTGAAGGTGGACAGGTATTCTTGATAATTGACTGGAATATCCTATTATCCAACCTAGTTAATGTTCACCTTTTAAATATCACAAATTACGTGAATGAAATAGTACATTTTTATGGAGTAAAATTTCAGATTTCTTTCAATGTTTATTAAATAGAATAATTTATGTCTCCTTGAACACTTAACCATCATTTTATTTTAATTCTAATTAGAGATTTGCTTGCCTTCAGAATTTTCGAAAAGTTGATTGATTTTTTTTAATTTGTAACATATTGTTTGTCTTGCCATTTTTCGCTAAATACAATTTTAATTGTTAAAACAGGCCATCAACGTATTATTTTGTGTTTTACAAACAAATTAAAAAAGCAATGCGAGTGTGAAACATGCGTAGTAGGTATACAGGTCCAATCCGTTATATATAAAAAAATTTGAATTTAAAAATGATTCAAAATGACTTTGGTATGGTTAACGGGAACGTCTGGCAGATTTTTTTATAAGTAAATAGATAGTTATAAAGAAGTCATTTGCGAGAGGAAGACAAAACTTTGGGAGGAAATGATATGAAACTTGAAACACTTCTACATTGCATTTTAAACATTTTCTATTTTTCGGGTGGGGTTCCAAGGTGCCGACATATTTTACGAATGAGCGCGGGTAAAAATACGAAAACTCAAAGGGAAATTCATAGAATATTAGTTGATGGCGACGGCGGGTGGATTTTGTAAACAATATTAAAGAATTTTGTATGCTGTGATAATTAATTGATTTATCCAGGCAGATTTTTCAATTTTGTATTTTGCTGTTCAGCTTTTCAAAAAAAATTAAATTTCACCCTCTAATTCCAATGGCTCAAATTAGGCGCACTTTCCAGGATATCTAAAAGACAATCCAAATAAAGGTATCTACAAAAATTCAGCATGGTCGGACTTTTTTCGTTATTTTACCTTTTTGGGAAATAATTTTACTGGGCTATAACTCTCATAATGCATACATATTTATTGTATGATTTCAATCAAACTGCTATTTTCAATAATGTGGGCTGATATTCTCGTATTGATTTTTTCGATTAAATGGAGTACCACGCGTATTTAATTTAAAAAATATGAAACCCAACAAATTCATTAAAGTACGTTCCTCAATGAAATTCAATTTAAACAGGTATACGCCGCAAATCACCTAAAAGAAAAGCTGAACAGCAAAATACAAAATTGAAAAATCTGCCTGGATAAATCAATTAATTGTCACAGCTTACAAAATTCTCAAATATTGCTCACAAAATCCACCGACCGTCGTTATCAACTAAAATTCTATGAATTTCCCTTCGAGGTTTCGTATATTTACCCGCTGCGTGGTGCCGATTGAAACATTGAAATTCCCTCAGGCCTCACCTTCGTTTAGGTCGGTGCCAACAAACTCTTCGCTGCTCTCGTGGTCTGACCCTCGACCAAGTGGCCAAGTACAGAGAGCCCAGCTAAAATTTATATTGTTTAAACATTTTCAGTTGTGGCTTCCGACCCAATTGTGCCTACATACATACATGTGCCTAAGTAAGAAGCAATTCGGCAACTTTACATTTTACTTGCCTATTCGACTGGACATCTGTATTACTTATGTGTGGTTATATGATGTTTACCCATCATTTTTAAAACGAAATAAATGTCATTTACTTAATTGTATTTTTAAATATAATTTTAATCAAGTTTAAGTTATCAAGTCTTCACAATTTCTCAATAAAGTATACCCTGCAGTGGCTCTCTATTCGAGCGACGCACGCAACAGTTCCGTAATTATCACCTTTAAAATGTAGGTACAGTGAAAAAATGTAAACAACCGCATCCGTATTTATCAACTATGTGTGCTACCTCCGCTTCCCCCTTCTTACATTTGCATTTTCCGTATACGTTATCATTGGAAGGGAGGTATAATTGGGATGTCATGGTTAGTGATTCATAATGATCACCTTTAAAAATCCACTACAAAAAAATGCTTCTTTTTGTTCCTTACATTTTGAATACTGTACGTGAGAAATTTTTGCAGACTATTTCTTTCTCTCTTCATTTCTTACAGGAATATAATGGTACTGGTTCGTTTCTGTTTTAGCTAATGAGAAATTTTTCTGGATGTAGTTGTGGACATTTGCGATATGGGTTAGGTATTTGAAGGCGTATAGAGAGTGTGCCTTGGTATATACATACGAGTAGATACTCTTTGCTAAATCCGTTGAATCGCGCGCTGCGTGTGCAATAGCACCGTCTTGTTGGAACCCCATATACTCCAACCCAAATTCACTCAATTTGAGTATTAAAAAAACACATAACATGCTTCTGTAGCGCTCGCCAATGATAGTTATCCCGTTGCCAGCAGTGTCTTCAAAAAAGAAGGGCCCAATCACTCTTTCAGCACAAACGCCGCACCCCACAGTACTTAGTGGATGTCAAGGCGATTCGTAAATAATACGAGGGTTTTCATTTAGTATAGTTTTTTAACGTTACTATAGCAAATCCATCACGTGCATTTCCTGAGACTTCTGGAAATGTGAAAGAACAAACTAAAAATATAATTTGTTTCCAATCATAAATTCATTGCCCATTCATTCTTTCAGTTGTTTTAGTTGTTCAACGCAGATTTCTATATAACCGAATGTAAATTAGTTAGATGAAATGAACAATTATTTTCTTTCTGTGTAGTTTTTCATAAGTAAGAAAATTCATACTGAGAAAGTTTTTATCATCCTCTGGTAAACTTTCCTCCAATTCCTTAATTAAATTAGTGCGGGAATATCTTGCTCTTCTTTTAGCCATTCCTTCATCCACATTCTTTTACATTTCTTGTCCGTTTCCTTTCCTTCTAAAATAGTGTTAATGATAATAACACAGGTGATTGCTTCTGCCTCTAGTGACTTGTTTTCACTTTGAAATTTAATTAAAACTGATGAAATCAACAACGGACAAGCTTATGGTAAAACTATGTGGCCGTGCATCGGAGGTCCTTATCGAACGTAAATTTGACCAGTGTATGGGCTGCTTAAAGAGTAAAATTTTGCCATTACTGAAAAAAAATATGATACAAACATAACAGCAAATCAAAGAATAGGGGTATCTTACAAATAAAGGAATAAATCATTAAAACAGTTCCTGCCGCAGGACACGGCCTCAATGAGAGAGGTTAATGTTTGATCATTTTCCGAATCATCCCTCCGGCGCAATATTTCCAGCTTCTAATTGCGGCCCGGTCGAGAGGAGATGGGAGCAAAGCAAGTAACCCGCGATTAACTTTATCGGGGTTCATTTTTAGCTCAAATAAACAAGTGCGAACTGGACTTTGGTGCCTCTGAAAGCTCGCTTGTCGCTGCACCGCTGATTATTTCTTTTCCGCCTCGAAGGCTATCGGTCTGAATCAAGCAGTTTCTGGAGGCAGTTAATGTCCGTGCTCCGAATCGCCTCTCATTCTGGGCCCGATAACGCGCCTGCGGAGTGCGGATCAGGCCCGCGATTTCTTTTGCTCTTTGCCTGCTGACCATTTACGGGGAATTATACACTATCTTCACGTTCTGGTCCAGAAGTGACTGCATTGCGAACTCCGCGAACAAGCGATCCGCAGAAAATTTCTCTGTTGGCTCTGCCTTGTCTTTCCTTTGCTGCATCGATTAATGGCCAATTTGGACTTCCGAGAAATTGCTCTGGAAGGAGATTACGCAACAAAAAATGAAAGTGAGACGAAGCGCGATCTGGAACCCGTCACTCCGGCCTGTCCGTTCGATAATAAGCCAGGAGTATACCTACATGTGTTTATCTGACAGCAATCGCAAATACTCGTCCCAACAGACAACCATGGCAAATTGAAGATCACTGGATACTTCTGTACAAAGTAGCTACTAAGCAATTTTCTGATTTATCATTCTGCTCCCATTGTTGGAGGGCCGTCTGTGTCCGAGGCAAAATTACACATTTATTAATTCAGCCTGTCCCAAAATCGTTCGTTTAATCGACAACGTTATTTTGGAATGACAAGACAAAATGGTACACGGAAGAGTTTTCTTCTTTAAACTGGTTATACCGCTGAACTCCTGCGAAACGTCTTATGTGCGTACTGAAGATATGTGGGAATAAGGGAGCTCTTTACACAAATTAAATGTGTAGTGTAATTAAGTTCATGTCAACGATATGCATATTTAGTTTTGGAGTTTAAATTTTAAAGTAGTTTAATATTCATTTGTTTTTTATTTTGTTTTGCACAGTCGAACCGGAATAGCGAGAGTTCAAGGGATCAGGAGTTTTTCTCGCTTATAGGCTTATAGAGGTTTCTATCATAAAGCTTCCCCAATGATCTTGTTAATTGGATTAAGTCATATCTTATTAATCGTTCCTTTACGATTCAGATTTTTTCTTGTTTTTCTGGTCCCGCTTCAGACGTCTCAGACGTGCCACAGGACAATCATCTTCGACCTTTGCTGTTCACATTTTTTTTGTGATCGATCTTTTTTTTAATTTAAAACGGGAATGTTCGAAAAAGGCAGAAACGGCTCTGCTGGTGCACAATATACGAAGGCTGAGTTTTGTAGATAAATTTTTTGTAAACGTATTTTAGAATCGTATGACCTTTGCCTAAGAAAAATTAATTGATACAGTTCTATAGTTCTGATAGGCTCTGTTGGTCCACCATAACCTTTACATTTTGTCTGCGAAGGGTTAAGAATAACTTGCTAATACATGAGAACCAACCTAACAGAAATAGAAACCCACAAATTCGTCGGATGGTGTATTTTGGAAACAAAAGCGCGCCGCATTGTTAAAGAATGCACGGCCTCACAGAGGGAGAACTAAGAAATTTGTTCATCTTTTACGCGGCTACATATTGCAGATAGTCGTAGCTGACTGCCTCAATAGCATACAAAATAGACAAAATGTCAAAGCGGTCATTATCTTGATTTGCTTTTAAATGCCGGCAATCCCGCGGCCAAAGGCAGAGGGGGCAACAAAAAATTGCTAAAAAACGTGTTCTGAATGGCCACTTAACAAAAGTGCACAAATCCCATTAAGCAGTTTTTCTGAGACCCCAGTCCCGTCACCGAAGGAGCTACCTGGGCGTAATACAAAACCCCAAGATATGGCTGCCAGTCAAGCGAGAAACGACTTTACATTCACCTCGTCTCCATCTCCTGACACACCAGCCCGACTCATTCGAGAGTTACGTTACGCACGTATTGGCAGCGTATCGATTACACAAAAACAAAACGCAAGAACACAGACCCCGGTGGCCGGAGCGAAAGGTAGCAGAAGAGATGATGTAGCGCGCGGGTCATTGACGGGAACTACTTTTTTGCATAAAATTATAAATCGGACCGAAATTAGACTGCAAATGAAATTGAAAACGAAAGCAGGGCCTCCATTCGTATGCACGGAAAGTGCGTTTTACGAGTACCAAATTATGCAATCCCACTGCAGCCCTGACTGGTCCCCTTTTGTCACATTGCGAACGAATTGATTATGCCACCGAATGTCACTCGAATTTTAAATCAAACCCGAGTGAGTGACGCCAAACAGTGCGTTTTGGTAACGTTCCCGATACATATCGGGCAGAAGTTAAAGCATGCAAAGCATTTATGAGGCCTCAGGTGATTACCAATTTTGAATTAATTAGAACAATTCTCGAATGATTTACCGAATTTTATTTATTTATAAAATTGTATATAAAACAGTAAAATAAACGATAAACTGAGTTTTGTGGGATTTTGAACAAGCGGACACTGTACCTCCCTTGGTTTAAAAAATTCCCAGTTTGCTATATTATTGTAAAGTGTACCTTTCGAGAATATAATCATGTTAGGTTTCGCGCAATTAGAAACTTAGGATGCCTGGAACGATTCCTGCACTTCTCGGTATTTAGTAGTTTTTGCGTTTTGTTATCCTATTAAAAAAGATCTACCGGGAGATGGATAATTACCCGTATAAGTAGATTGTATTGCCGATTTTGGTTAATTGTATGATCGACTCTTGATTTTACCGTTAGATTTATTAGCCGGTCAGTTTTCGTTAATCAGTTTCATTTTTCATTTTTACGGAATCTCGAAGGACTTGTTGGATGAACCTAATCGTCGTGGTTAGGAGGACGATTGCGGGCGACCGAAACTCGTGGTCCGACAAGGAATACACATAAAAAACATCCAAACTTCTGTTTTATGCAAAAAAGTGTCCTGCATCCATTTCTCGAAAACAATCCGCTCCTGCTAGCCGCACAAGGTGGCTGGAGGCAAAAAGAAGCATATATTTACGGTTTTTAAAATTGTTTACATTTCGTCACGCAAATGGATTTTCGTCTCTCGCAAGATTGACTACACATAAAAGTGACAAAATTCTGTGGCTAGCTGGAGCAGATTAAACTTGAGAAATGGACGTAGAACACCCTTTTGCACAAAACAGGAGTTTGGATGTTTTTTATGTGTAATGAGTCTTCCAAGAGACGAAACTCCAGTCACCTTCAGTTTTTCCAAATTTCCTGACGTCACTCTGATTTTAAAATTCTACTGATGGGTTAGTCTAATGGACACTACAGTGTATTAAGTAATCGCGTGTACAGCATAACTTGCAGTTGGTAAGTGATACGAACCTGAAATTTCTTTATGTGGTTCAGGGAACTTCCGCCTATTGCGCATTAGTCAAAAACGTTCAGTCTTCGTCAATGTTCTGTCAAAAAAAATAAAAACTGCGATGAGTGACGTGTATTAGAAACGTTTTGAAGCCGTCTTTCTATGCTCGCACCCAAGAGAGCCAAAAATGTCTTATGACGCGGCTGCCAAGTATAAATGAAAAAGTCGAGGTTTGTTGAGAAGTTGGTGAATCGATTTATTTATGTGTCAAAAAATGTCCACGATCTTTCAGATCGTGGTTCAGTAGGAAAAGTGACGCAAAAGAACGAAAAAAAGATTGTGACATTGTTTTTGCGAAATCCTGTCTTATGCTTGCGTCAAGGACAAGCAAAAAGGATTAGACATATCGCACGTTACATTACGTGAACATTTGTGTGTCAATAATTTAAAATGGCGAAGCACATTGAAGAAATCGTTGCTGTCAAAAAAACACACTGCCAAAAGACTTGCCTAGGCACAAGAAAACATTGATCGGATAATCACACTCGATTGACCATCACAATCACCTGATGCTAATCCCATCGAAAGTGTCTGGACCTACATGAAGCAGAAGATTCAAGGTAAACGTCACTTCACTTTGAAGCAGCTCTTTTGCGAACTTCAACGCGTTTGGAAGGCACCCCCCTTGAATACGCCGAAAGTTTGGTAGAAAGCATGCAGCGAAGATGCCAAGCAATTATCGGCGCTGGTGGTGATTGGACCCCCTATTAAAGCAATTGCGCATTACACCCGAACATTTTGAATATACATATCTAGGTAAAAACAAATATGTCCAATAAATATTTTCTGAATAACGCTGTACACGCTCTTACTTAACACACTGCATATTGAAGTTGTTGATAAACTGCCTGATAACCTATCCACAACTTATCTTATAGATAGTGTGCAGACAAACCTCCTGATAAATTAACAACCAGCTCAGTTGTGTGCTATTTTTTATCTGTAAGATAACAAACTTTTTCCGAGAGTGAGCGCGAAAATGCTACCAGTGTATTCTGAACTTGCTTGGTGGTAACAGCGATTTGAGTTAGAGTTAGTTAGATATTTTGTTTCTTGGAATGTGTGTTTGATGACTTGCATGGACGATATTTGCGTGAATGTGATGTGATTGGAAATCGAACAGACTATTCCGCAGAATATGACGATGAAGGGGAGTTTTTGTCTAGGTTTCGACATACATAGTTGGCAGTTATTAATGTGCTACCTTTTGTAGAAGACGACATAAAAACAACTACGAATTTGTAAGGAACCTTTTAACTTTGATTTTATAAATTAAAAGTTATTTTACTCTAAATATTATTTAAAGGAATTATTTGTACATATTCCAGCAATTCAGCAATATCTCCAGCGAACATTGCACTACTATGCGACCGGACCATTTTTAACAGCGGTAGGAGATTTGAGTGGTATCAGCAAAGCATTGACGTCAAGAATCATTGCAGAAGTGTCTAAAGCATTTTCAAAATAAAGAACAATTTTTGTGAAGTTTCAAACCTATTATTGCATTTATCACCAGTTCAAACCATTATTGTGTCCTGTGTTGTGCAGTGCTCCATAATATTGCCATTATCTCAATGATGGTCGCTTTTATGATAACTCTGAGCAACATCATAATGAGACCATTGTGATTAACCTTATAGGAGAATGAAGAGTGAAGTTGGTTATGTGAAAAGAAATATTTTCATCATTATTATAGAATAAAAAAATGTTATTATGTAATTGTTACTTCTTTTTAGGGTTCCGTAAGTTCAATTTCAAAAAGGGTACATTGTTTGTATTTTTGCAATCCTGACGAAAGAAAAATTAACTCTTGCTATTTACAATTAGTACATGCTACGGAACCCTAAGTTAATGCGTGTACGACACGCACCTCCCCGGTGTTTACTTTGTAATTCTGAATATAGATAAATAAATAAATCAATTTCTATACTGAATAAAAGGTTTGAGTTTGAAATATACATACGTAAAGGGCGTTTTTTAGATGTTTGTTTTTCGAATTGGCAACACTGTTTCTAGTGGCAGTCAATTTCACAGCTGACAGATAACACAGGCCAACATCGTTTTGTTGTTGAAAAGCTGAGTGTCATTTTTGAAGTAATTTTTTGCGTGGAATCTGAATCCGGGGTCATAATTGTACCATCACGTCAGGATTTTGAGATTTGTGAGGTTATGTACCCAAAAAATGACGTTTTTGGATAACTTTGAGGTTATGCACAGGGTGCGTAAATTTTGCCTGGTCTCTATCTCCAGTTACATCATTTAGTTACTGTGTTACTCTTGAATTAAAAAATAGTTTGAGAGATCGATTTCCATTTATTGTCTAAAAGTTACGGCTATTTCAATTTACCCTTTCACACAAAACTTTTTTACTCGTTTATTTTTCTTGAAAATTTTTGTTCGGGGGTTTATAAGGACACTGAGTACAAATATTATGTAGGAATACTAAAATTTCCATTCCCAATATGGCGGATTCAAAATGGCGACGGGAAATCTCAAAATCCTAACGTGATAGGACAATTCTGACAATCGGATTCAGATTCTACGCAAAAAATTACTTCGGAAATGACCTTCAGCTTTTCAATAACTGACATGACCCCATTATTTGTAGGCCTATGTAATTCGTGCTCAGTATGTTTTGCCATTTCACCATAAATAGACTTATGCCTGTACAACACTTGCAAATTGTGCAAATTTATTATATTTCGAAAATTGTGGTTCAATTCGCAAAAATTACCGTCCGCTACGCATATTTTACGGTCTATATAATCGTCCATCCGAGCAAGTTATACTCTAATTGATAATACGCATCCACAGACACGTCCTACAGTGCGCACCGAAGAAGTTGTTGGTGCTGTGGAGCGTGAAGTTCGGAAGGACCCGAATGAGTCGATTCGTCATCGTGCACCACAATTGGAGCTGCGTCCATCAAGTTAATTTAGGACCCGAATAAGTCGTTTCGTCATCGTACACAACAATTGGAGCTGTGTCCATCCAGTTAATTTAAGATTTTGCAGAAAGGTCTTGGTTTACGAGCTTGCAAGATCCAACACGTGCAAGCATTGATACCACGTGACCATCTACGTTCGGTGAATAGGATGAAAACAATATTGTGTTTGATCCTTACTTTCAACTCAAAATTTTGTTCAATGATGGGCTGGTGGAATCATTGGATCATTTCTTCAAAGATGATGCCGGCCAGAACGTTATACACTATACGCTGTAGATAGATCCATGATCACTGATTTTTTTGTTCCCCAGGTGGTCGCTATCCACTGAATGTGATTGTACACACAATAAATACACGTTATATTTGTTGTGCTATATGCTTTTTATTTTGTTTGATTTCCTTTTAATTATTTTTCAAATAAAATTTAAAGACGTCTACTCGCGGTGAAAACAAAACCAGACTGTTTTTTTCATTTTAAAATTAAAGGTTATGATAATTAATATTTTTGCCAAGGCTACAACGCCTGCCTGCCACTTTACTCCCACACCATTATTTTTAATGAAACACGTATATTAGTTAAAGGAGCGAAGATAGAAGATAATGGAAATCTTCTACCCCTCCGTGCCGTGTAAAGAAGCGGTATGCCTGTGGCCTCAATAAAATGCCACTGTGCCACAATGCCCTATATGGAATTAGTGCTGCCATCTCGGTGAGGAGACATGGCATTTGAGTTCCCCTTTCCCAGAATCTAAAGGTAGTGCCATAATTCTATCCAGGCTGCATCATTTGGTATAACGGCGGTCTGATGCCTGACATGAATGCGAGCTGTGGCGGTGGTTCTAAAGGTGGAGGCGGTAGTTGTGGTTCCCTAATGAGGAATGCAATTGCCGCTTCCAAATGGGTGTACGATTTCATTATGGTTTAAAGTAAGGGCTAGCATATGGCAGATATTAAAGTACAAGAAATCTGAACTTCAAACATCTATAGAACGTGCGTACATCTAATATGCGGTGCCTGCCCTGGCGTAAAAGGAAGCAAAGTCATCCCATGCAAAATAATGTGACCGATATCCAACGGGTTGGCTACGACCGACGACCGCGACTCGAAATTAAAGAGATCACTCGCATGATGAAGATGACGCGGCATCGTCCGACTGTCTTGAGCAATAAAATCAGTAAAACGACGGAGGCAGTAATTGATCAGAACAACTGCAAGTCTGGGCTTAACTTCTTTCAACGAGGAGGGCGCCATTGTGGCTGCAAATTAAACATTACATCCCATGGGGTCTGCCGAAACGCACTCAAGCGAGCAATTGACTTACCCGCTGAAAGAAAATGCCAACTGGACCCACCCGTATGAAGCATAACATAAGCGTGCATATATTGTCCCTGGTTAACTGCACTAATTAGACGATACATAAATTAACGACTACGGCGAGGTTAGGAAGGCAACAAAAAGCATACGGAGCGACCCGTAATGGCTTCCGGCAGGGAAGTGCAACGAAATGAACTTTTGGGGACGATTCGCTACTCATGCGATCGTGCGGCGGACTGTAAAAATAGAAAGGGTACCATCTTCCCATCTTCAAATTCGAGTAATTCAAATCGCAGTTTTCCCACACTTTACTAGCTGCTGGGAAATCTGCTGGTAGAGTCGGCTAACACAAGGCACCGCGACCATGCTGGTTTTCCCAAATCCGCGAACTCGATGCCGATCGACCTCCAAATTGAGCCGTTGCTGGGTTCAACGAAGCCAAAAAGGGGCGAAGAGTCTCCGCTTACCTCATTTGAGCATGTGTTCTGTAATTGTAAGTACTTTGTGCACTGCTTTCGACAACCCAGGAAATCGGAGAGCACTGCGGAATTTGTAAACACATTTGACTTCACTCCAGCTGAGCATTCTTAGTTTCATAATTGCTCTACGGATTGATTGCTTGGAGGGGTCTTCTCTTCCGATTGGAGAATGTAATGCTACGTGCATTATGCGGGCTATTTTTGAACTCATTCAACCCTCTATCAGTATTTTATGCAGCAGTAAATAAGTTTCCCTTGAAACAGGAAAATTTGCCTGATATTGATCAAATTTATTTTGTTCCTGGAGGGTCCTTGCGGCGGCGCGGGTACTTGAAACCAGGAAGAAAATGCTTCAAATCATTTAAAGGTCATTAACTAACAGGGCGAGGTGAATGGGCGTTTTGATAGTTTTTAGATTGCTTATCAACGCAGCAAAAGTGAATGCTGGAATTCCGAGTATGCAACATTTCCTTTTATTTTCACTGTCAGGGTATGAGAAAATGTTTCGTGCTTTAAATAAAAAATTCCTTAGGTACATGTCATAAGATTTTTAAAATTTATTGTATTACTTATGCCAGGTGCACTTGAACCAGGATTCGTATCAATAATCAACTGCAGAAAATCCAACCCGAACGAACGGCGATGCACAATACATTTAAGACTATTTAAGATTCAGTAAAAAGGAACGCAGAAAGAAAAACATTGGTCATTTCATTTATTTTGCTATATAATTCTGCGTGCATCATCTAAAACATTCGACCTTTCACTTTACAATTCAATGATAAATTAAATACACTCTAGTTGAATTTGGATTTTGAATAGGTGATCGCCTTATCCTCATATATACCTACATTAATTTCACCTACTTAAATAGACAATTAAAAAGTGAATTTCTTTAATTATGGTATCAACTGCATATCCCAATGTGTTACCTTCATGCCTATAAAAACTCGCTGTTCATCTCCACTCTGGTACGACAAAGAGCTCCGTTCCCTTCGCAACAAAAGGAATAAATTATGGCAGTCTACCTCATTTCTCGATCCGAACAGGACTACTCTTGTTATCTTTCTATCTCTTTTCTCTTCACCGAACGTTGCAAAAATCTTTATAGTGAATATCTGGACCGTGTGGAATTTAAATTTATATCCGACCCTCACCAATTCTACGCTTTTATCAATATAAAAAGGAGATCCAAAGGATACCCGTCGACCCTTAAATTTAGCGAATCTTCTTCAGCTGATCCAACTTCCATCGCCAATCTCATCGCTGATTTTTTCAGTCAATCGTTTAGCAATCAAGTCCCAGATCCTGATCCTCATTACTTTCGCTACATGCAAAACTGCTGGCAAACATCCCTATCATCCATTGATATTAATCCTTCTCTTGTTGCCGCAAAAATCTCGATATTCCCGGACTATTATAACTCTGGCCCCGACGGGATCCCCGCTATTTTCTTGAAAAAATGTTCTGCCCACCTCACTCAGCCTCTTTCCCTCTCTCTATCTGAGGTGTTTTTCGCCATTCTTGGAAAGATTCATTTATTGTTGCATTCATATTGTGAAGTTTGCACTACCAAATTCGAGCATATACTTCTACTTTTGAGAACATTTATATCTTTAATACAAATGTACGTTTTTAAGGTTTGTACATGTGTCAATAAATGAATTTAAAATTATTAGATAAATTATTATTAATTCGATAAGTGAACTTGAAATGCAAGAAATGTATGTTATTAACATAATATGGTGGTTGAGTTAATGAGCTAAATATTTACAACTTTGTTTCGATAATAAATGTATAGTGTATGATATAGCATCGACATATATATGGTAATACAATAGACAAATAAATATACAATTGCACACTTCGAACAAGCAAAATACGACCAAAATATCTGAGAGCACCACAGTGATACCTCCACATGTGGGACGGCAACTGGCAAGCCCGACGCAGGAGAATTCTCAGTTGCTAGCTTTTTGAGACAAGAAAACAAGGCAACTGAGGCTGACCGCGCCGTCCTGTGGAAATGGGATGTCAATAAAGTCCATTCCGTCCAATTCCGCCCGGATGGATGGACGATTATGCACACCAAGATGAATACTTGCGAATTGTTATTACACAATTAATAAACATTATTCCGAAACCAAACGATGAATTTTCGTAAATGTCTGTTTACATAAAAAAACTACCAAAAGTTGACTAAACATTTGACAGATGGATATGCCGTGAGATTAAACATTCAAGATCGTGTTGAGACGCCGTTTAGTTACAGTCGATTTTTTTCCAAGTTAGTTGTTGATATTCAATATATATATATTTTTTTTTTTTGTAAATGTTTTTCACTTTGGGTTTGGGTATTTTGTTGCGGATGTAGTTTAAGTATAACTAAGTTATTAAAAGGGGAAGAGCAATGAAGATACTGCCTATGCATGTGAAAATGAAAGAATGAACGATAACACTGAAGAATAAAAAGAGTTTTTTTAATCTTTATCTTTCTAAAAAGACAATTGGTATGTGGTTTTCTTGTTTTCTTCGAGAAATAATTGCTTCTGTAAATTGTAATTTGCAAGAAAAGGTTTAAAACTAATTGTAAGCGGCATTTACTTTCTAAAACCATTTTTCAGGAAAGTGCGAAAAACTGTCTTTACTAGCATTTTATCTTTTTGCGGCTTAAATGTACATATATGGCAGCACTAAGATAAGAATGGCATATTTTAACATATCCCTTATGTCGAGCCTAGCTGTTGTAGTAATGAGTAAGTACCTGCACTTCACGTTATTGAGGAGTTCAGTACATAACTTGACCAACATTTTGAAGAGCTCGACTTTAGTTGAACTGAATTATACCAATAAGGAGATGTCGAAGTTATGAATACTCAAGTACTCGAGACCCCAAAACACTTAGAATTTAAATTATTGGGATCAACAGACAATTTCGTCCAAGGTTGCTCGTAGAATTCTGTGAAGCAGAATTGCCTTAGTGCTGCTCGAGAACGACGAGAACCAAACACGAAAACATTTGAATTCAGTCGGTCTTTATTTACGCACGCGGGGTCTGAAATGGGCAATCGATTGTAAAATTTGAATACAACAAAACCGCACGACTATAAATTGGAAAAATTCATAAAACACCGCAGCAGTCCCACTACACCGAGGGCACCGGCAGATGAAGTTGCGGCGAGCTGTAATAAAACTCTCATAAGAATCGGCGGCGGTTGCACGATGGAGCGCATAAAAAACAGAAATTTCGATTTCAGCATATGTATGTCCGCGGCAATTATGCGGGACATCCTAGTCGTCGAATGGTTGAGAGCTGGGAAGTGGGGAGATGGTATGGCCGACGGGTCTTATCCACCATCGAGCCAGCCGCCATATCGAAATCCGCGGAGTCCGAGGAGCCAGAAGAAATGGAAAATTTATACCCAAGTAGAGTGCCCCCAAACAGGATGTGCTGAGGTTGTGAGGAGAAAAACTATAGGCCCGGCAGCAGACTCGAATGCTGATGGCGTAATTTTTATGGCAATGGCCATCGAGCCAGCGTCTTGAGTCAACATTCTTTCTTGGTTTTCTCTGCAGCGTCTCGGCCTTTTGGCTTCGTAGAACCCAACAAAAATTACGACGTGACAGGAATTATTGACGAGTACACCTCAATCAAGTGTCTTCTGGGCTGGGAGACGACCGGCCACAGGTATTATTCGATTCATCAGAATGCGCGAAGAAACTTGGGGGAATACCTTCGCTGGCAGATACAAATGGCTGTGTGGATGGTGCGGCCAATCTATCCGTCACCAGTGTATGATCGCATACTGGCCGTGTTCACTTCATGTTATACAAATAGCGGATGTGTTCGATTTGTCTATTTGTCGCGAGATACCTCGATCGCCCAACAAGGAATTGAAGCGACTTTCCAAGGAACGTTCTATCAGTCAATCTTTAAAGGCAATTACTATTCCAAGCGACTCCAAAAGACCCACCAAATTCTCCCCGAAGCGCATACATATATTCATTTGCATTTAAGCTACTCGGCTATCAGGTGATCGTTTGCAAATTTCAGAAGGTATTACCAGACTTCCGCATTCTGGGGTCGCGATTAGCCACGAATTTATTTATCATTCAAAGTTTATATGAACTATTAAGTACGTGCAGTGCATGAATTAAAGTTAGTGCGACCTTTACATGTAGCAAGCCGATGCAATCACGAAAAATTAATTTTTTAAACCATCGGAGATTAATTCTTAAGAAACCTATAAACGCTTGCATTAAATTGTTAATTCTGTTAAATATGATTCAGTGGAAAATTATGCTTATATTGAAAAGAGAAAGATATACGAGGTAGTCCCACTTTTTTCATATCCATTTGACTGTCATGAGCAGTCCATTAGTTTATATGTACTCGTATGTCATTGCCCTCGACCCTTCTAAAAATTTCAGCCTACTCTTTAGGACCTGATTAATAGTGATTTTTTGAGTGTGAGTAGTAGAGCTTGTGAAGCAGAAAATGTTGTTTGTAGTAAAACATAATTTGCGTAATATCAAGCCTAATAGAGTACTAAGTTCAAACACTTTAATAACGTGACATATGTTGCCCTTTAATGATTTCCTGGCTTTTATTATAAATTTTATCCATGTTATTAGCGCTTTTAGTTTTCGTCATATTTCAAACCTGACAATAGAAGAGAAAGTGCTGCCCAACAATGAACCAAGAACTTTAATCTCACATTCGGTCCATTGTTGGATATCTTTTCAGCTGTATGATAAGACCCTACAATTTTCCATCGCCATGATGGATTCGCCAACTTTAATTTTCAAATTTCGATAGTATATTCGTGATCAACAACCCCGAAAACATAAAATGACCAATTTTCAGAGCAATCCTTTGAAATTGCGAATCTTCGGTCGCCATATTGGTTGGATCCATCATCTTGAAATCCTAGAATTACTTATAGTCTAAATCTAGCCAGAGAGTATCTATCTAGAAACTAAAGACTAAAGGATGTAAATCGGATCAGTGGTTCTCAAGTTATGAGGCTCCCCAATATTCATTTAATGAATACACTATTTTTCATTTTTATTTATTATAATTGCCCATATTAATGCCTTTCAAAAGAGGTGCAACATGTCTAGGTAGAGAAAGAGTATACAAATTTATACGTAGAAAACCTTTTCTAAATTATAAAACAAAAAATTTCAAACTAAACATTTGTAACGTACTACCATTAACTGTAATAAGTTTATAATTCGAGGAAAAGCATTTTGGGGTTTCATTTAAGTTAAATTAAAATGCAAAATTTAGATTTTTTTTCAGATGCCGCAAAAGGTTACAATGTGTTCTGTTATCAATTAGTGTGATCTTTATAATACTCTCGCAAAGAGTTGGGTGCTTTCTACCCAGGCCAAACATCATCCGGGGGACCTTCCGGCAGTAATTTTCGATGTTAAGGTTTCACGACATGGCATGGCGCCCTAAAGTGTTGTGCCAAGCGTAAACAGCGATCTCGATTGCCTGATTGATTCGCACACCCAGCGTCGCCTTAACTGCAAAAGTTATTAGGGCGCAGGTAATCACCACTTACGTCGGCAAGTGCGTTCATTTTAAGATGAAGAGCAGCGTGGTACTTAAGAGGGTCTCTGAGAAGTGTCCAAGAGGAGCTTTGGTGTCCCCAACCGGATCTTCATTAACACTGAAAAACTCCGAGCAAGAAATTGTTGAAATTTTAATTTTGAAGGTAGTCGTTAAAGGTTATGGGGAAATTATGCTAAACGAAGGAGTGGTTGTAGCGCAGATTGTTTTCGTTTTTAATCTGCTCCATACCCATGGAAGGGGCAACATGAAAATTTATATCCCAGTGACAACGTAATTCGTGCCTGCTCAAATTGGATGAGTTCGATCGGTTGAGATTTAAACCTGTTCCGCCTTTGAAGGAAATATACTGCGCAAACCACGTCATATAAATTACTCGTTAAAAAAAGGGTAATTGAATTTATCTCAGGACAACAAAATCAATCTGAATATGCTATTTATTGCCCATTTGTAGCGGTAACAAAACACCATAACTCCGTTCTGCTACATTTTTGTGAAAGTTAAGTGCTCTAGGGCACGCATAAATGAGGTTTTGTGCTATGACGACATTTGCATGACCAGATAAATCTACGAGAAAAGTTGCTGGACCTTGGCATACCCATTGAGCAAAAATATTGTGAGCTGGTTTCGGGCAACAATGCTGTCGCAATACGGAAGTAAACAAATATCGTTCAAGCTACTTTTCTTCAGTTCCCAGTTCCCATTGATATGTATACTAGAATGGCAGATTAATTAACTTTTAAAGTTCAATGAAAGTTTTAATGTTTGAAAACATTTAAAAGCAAACACTGCAAAAATTATTGATATAAAATAATTATTAAAATATTAGTCGGTTAGTTTAATTACATATTTACAAAAATATATCTGGATATTTTCCTAACCATAAAAATTTTAAAAATAACTATTACCCTGCATTTTATAGTAGTATATATGTTATATGTATGTGGCTTACTTAATACATGAAATAATATAAAATAAAAAGAATAAGTTGATTGATTCAGGAAATAGGAGATGGGGGATACCTTCAAATCCTATAACATCAACATCTTATAAAGAAATCAAAATTAAAAAATGGATAAACACAGTTTCACAATATTTAAACAATGTCTTTTAAAATTATGGAAAAACAATTGCGTGTTGCTCAATATTATATACACAAAAAACTCAAAAAACACAAAACTTTTTTCCAGCACGAGTTCTTTATTTACTTTAAAATATCGCAAATCCCTATTAAAATTCGTGACTGTTTGGAGTACTTCTGCATACCCAACGACTAGCATACCAGCCTCAAGTTTTGCCGATAGAAGTAGTTCTATAACTTACATGAAATTTCTAAGATTCGGTGATTTTTATTTTCCGGTATGAACAAAAATATAATGTGCTTTCGACTGCCTGACTGCTCGGTATAAAGAAAAATAAAAAAATTTCAGCCGTACCTAAAAATTATGTTTCACCGCTATACATTGTCATTACCTACGCATTAAGTATATTCAGGGATATAAAGAATTTTTAAGATCGGGCTTTTTGGAAAGATAAGATTCTATATAATTGTTGGGCGGCACTAGTTGTAACTTGAACATATGGTGTGTATGTTCGTTCATAACTCAAGAAGCCCTGAATCCATTTAGATTCGGTTTGTTTTGTATTATTCAGTATTTTCAATTACAGGTTTAAGCCTGCATTTCAATTCAGGTTGTAAAACTTGACTTGACCTAACGCGATTTTCTTGAAATCTAGTATTAAGAAATTTTCGAGGTTGTTAATTTTAAATCTTCTACAAAAAATAATGAATTTAAGATGATGGACTGTCAAATCTTAATCATTATGCGATTGTCATGAAAATTAGTATTTGAGGGTTTTCGGGGTCACTGATTTGAAATCTGCTGCTTAATATGACAAATTCAATATGGCGAAGACTGACAAATATTAAACGTTTTGCGATTATCTAGAAGAATCATCAAGGTGTAGAGCATTTTTTGCGGTAGAGTCTGCCATCTCATTCTCTCGGATACTAACGTGACTGGGAACCCATTCCAATCGCAACCTCCCTTTAGCCGCGATGATTGTAGCTCTCATAACATACTAGTATGTTGTAGAATAGGCTCGATCGGGGCAGGGTTTAAATCGGCGGGATAGCAGCCAGTCAGGTAATCAGAAAAAATGATGATTTAATTTGATGTTCTTTTCGCAAAATAAATAAATTTAGCTTTGAGTAACCATTCATAAATTCAAGTCAATGCAAAATGTACTACCAAAACTGATCCGGATCAGATTGTGAAAAAAAACACAACTCTGACTTGTATGTGAACGGTAACAATCAAGTTTTACATTATTCCGCACACCTGACAAGTGTTTAATCCAATAATAAATTTACTCGTATGTTTGGTTTAGTGAGTTATTGTTATTTGCGCTAAATTAGAGACTCCATTAACTATCTGAATTATTTTTTATTTGTTTGATTCATTATGTCTGCGTTCTCCTATTAAGAAAAAACTAGTTTAACCACCTACAATGTTAGCCGCATTAAGTAAGCAGGCAAGCTCTAATCAATTTGATTTAACAATCCAGGCCGCCCACTTCCACTGATAAATTTTTGCACCATGGACTATAATTTTGACTAGTGAGTTAGTGTTCCACTTTGTCAGCCCAAGATGTCTAGAACTCAGTCAGGTTAATTCGAAAAGTGAAAAGATTGACAGCCACACCTGCATGCCAATTAAGGTCCGGTTTGCATAATTGTGGAAAACGCAATTATGTTATCAGACGCAGTGATGAAGCTCGTTATATTTCCTCCATTTTCTGTACCTCTACGCATTCGCTGTTGCAATTAAATGTTCCTTTACTTTACGATTGCTACTGCTGCAAATAATTACAGCAGGTCCACGGAGGTACATAACTACGTATCTTAAATATTATATATGTAATAAGTTTTTGCTGTAGTTAACATCATTGCTCTCTGTATTTCGGAAGATGCTATATGATTTAGAATCCAATTCTCAAAAATTCTAAAGAATTTTATGTTGCCGTTAAGTAAGTACTGTCAATGTAGCCAATATTTTTTAGTAAACGTGAAGACAATTAATCCTAGGCTTAGTGACCTGAACAAGACCACCGGAATGTTAAGTGTTATTTGTTTTCGTTCGGTCGTATCGAAAACTACGAGGCATGTCCAGCAAGTATGTGTACTAGATTTTTGTAGGTTTCAAACAATTTATTTAAAAAACATTTTTTACATGGTACATCAGTACATATGTTAACTATTTTTCCACGTTGTCGCCATCCCTGTCGGTGCCTCACTACGAGGGATCAATTTTTTTATGCCTTGGTCAAAGAACTCTGCCTCCAACTCCTTTGCCCACTTGTTCACCTCCCTCTTTACTTCCTCGTCAATTGATATTTTAGGGGTGTAGTGTGCAACCCACGTTTCGTCCCCTGTAACAATAGAGTGCAGAACATCATCACCTTCAAGTTCATACTGCTCCAAAAACTCTTTGGAGGTTGCCACTTGATTCAATTTGTGCTGCTCTGTCAACTGTTTTGGGACCCGCCTTGCACACAGTTTACGAAATCCGCGTCTTTCTGTGATTGTTTCGTGCACCAGAGATCTGGAGATTTGTGGAAACATCATCGAAAGTTCATCCAAAGTCAATCCGTAGTCGCCACCAACAGTTTCCTCAATTTTTTCAACAAGTGAATCAGTCAAAATCGACGGGCTTCCACTCCTTTGCTCGTCATCACATGCTGCACATCAGCATGACCGTTTTTAAATTCAAGACACAATTTAAACATACTCGTATGATTCATTATTCCTTGGCCATAAACCGATTTGACCTCATTAAAATCTTCAGACGGAAATTTTCCCTTCACATCGTGATAGCGGATAGCGCTGCGAATTTCGCACTTGGCGGCAGATTCTATCGTCATGGTTCACGGGACGCATTGCTGTGTCACAGTTTTAGTCGTACTGACGCGTTCTTGAGCTCGTTGGAAATAGAGGAGCTAAGCTACACGGCAGTGTGACCAACATAGCAAAACAAATTCCCTCTTCCCGTGAAAGTCCTAGTGCACTTACTTTCTGGACATGCCTCGTACCAAAACCCTTGCAAATTATTATATTCGAAGATTGAACTCCCGATAATATTAGTCGAGCTTGTATTCATTTCCAACGCTGCTTGGTCACTTAGAAAATAATGTCAATTCAACGTTCAAGAAGTAATTTTTATTACCGCCTTTTACTTAATTTTTGTTTCTCCTTTTTGATGCACATAAATAAAAAGCGGTCTTTAAAAGTTGTTTTGCCTTTAAAATTATTTCCATTGTGTAAACAGGAAGAAAAGTCAATGCACTGAAATCTTGAATATGGTGGACTGAGTGAGTGTCGACTTTGTTGATGACTTTTGAATCGTGCCATTTCTCGAATTTTTTAGGAAACTTATCGAACAACAGTTTGTTTTTGACTGTCAGATATTAAATGATTGCTTCCTTCTCCGATCAGTATTGCGTCATATATGCATAATATATTCACCGACGCGCTGGAACGCCCCAAAAAAAATATGAACAGTGTACTCCGGCTGGTATCTGATTGTGCCGCTATGGGAAGTTAAGTTATTGCTTTTCTGGTTGTTGGCACTTATTAAAATTCCTCGCCAGGACAGGAGTTCTATAAAACCTGCAGGTGTCATTGCAATGACCCCGAGTAATAATGAAGTTTATAAAGTAAATGAAAACTGGATATCGGAGCCGCGAAGATCGCTTAAAACTTGCCTCCGGGCACAGTCCAGAACGATCGTTGGCCAAAAACTCAAATTGAAACCGAAAAGCATAGGAGAGGAGAAGAATCTTAAGAACCAGTGAAACATCTCGGCCTGACCTTGAATTCCAAGAACTCGAAAACTTTACAACTCGTTCACGTTCATCGTGCGACAAGAAGGTACGCAAGACGCAAGTTATCGTTGCATGACAATCGCAGGGGAGCCGACTGCCGATGCGTTCCCGTGGAGCCCCAAAGTGGCTTTTCTTGCTGACTCGCCGCTAATTCCATATGTTCACTTGGCTCTGGCCCCAACTGCCTTCTTATTGCTCACTTTGCTGCGCAGCGGCGAAGGATAGTTAGATAGATGGCAAGTCGGTCTTGGACGGGGTCCATGCTGCCGGCCATCGCAAAAACCACGTGCTCAGCCCGTATTGGGTAAGATTACCCGGTTTTACCGAAATATTTTATGAAATGTCACATAATTAACGTGAATTTGGCACGTTTCGTGCTCAGACTACAATGTACGGCATAAGCGACTTAGAAAGGCCGGATCTCGAAAATGTATTATTCAGTCTGTGCGAGCTGTTTCTCCTTTGTAGTTTTATTATATCGATAAATTTTCGGTTGTGCTTTGAATATTTCTCTATAGAGTTTCTATAAATACAGCAAATACCAAGGGTTTATCGTTTTTGTGTAGTCGCAGAACCTGCTAGCCGGAATATTTGGTTTAAAAAAACTCGTAAATATTTAAATAGATACAAAATTCAGAAATATGGTTACTGTCTTCAGATAGGAAAGATAGATAGGGATCTTCCATATAAAACCACATACCGGTTGCAATTTAAAAATTCCGCGATACTTGTTAAAATGCAGCTAGATGTCTAGAAGAACAAATTCCACATCAACTCAGCTGTTTGGCAAGTTTGTCAGCAATAGAATGTCAACGGAACAAAGTAATGCATTATTTCCTCAGTTGGTGCTCACTCAAGCGGTACTCGTGGGCTTTGTTCGGTGAGCCCATAACTCAAGATCTCGCACCAGTAAATCATATAACAATAAAAGCGTGCGATTTCCTGCAGTGATGCCACTTCGTTCTACTCGCAAAATCAGCAACCTTAAGGAAAGTTCTCCAATTATTTATTCGCGTTGAGCAACAGATCCCAGCTTCTATTCCTATGGATTTGTATAGGCAGTATGAGTCACAAAAAACAAATGAAGAATAATAATGATAATGTGAACTCAAAGTGAAAAATGTTTATGTTATGAATTAATCAGTAATTTTTAATTAATATTTATTTATTTAAAAACTGCAAAAAAAATATACATCACATCCAAATTACACCTAGAATTATTACCCTGCCTCGTCGAAAATGAAATCTGGTTTTATGTTCCCAAATATTACTACCATTAAAAACGTTAATGGAATGAACGAAGGCCGGCGATCTCTTCCGGGCTTCTTCTAAATATGCTTTTGACGCATGACTACATTGACAGAAACTTGGTTCCACAATGACTTTTCGGACGCGGAACTTTGTAATCCAACCTACCCGGCTCACCGTGCGTCGTGACCGTCAGACACTTTAAAGGCACCTGTCGGCGGTGGCGTATTGATCGCTGTATTGCACCTCCTTAGAAAGAAAACAAGATGGACAATACCATTAGTGCATTAATGACATGTATGCATTTCGGAGAAAAACTTGGAGAATCGTGAATTTTAGGAAATATTAGAACATTTTTTAATTTTAGCAAGTAACTCTATGTTACCTGCAGTGGTAGAAGTAGATCAACATTGGTATCACATTTGGGAGCCCATTACGATAGCAGTTCTTTGGCGTAAGTTTTATCCCGCTACGTCAATTAGATCAAAAAATAAAAATAAAATTATAATGTGCATCCCGAATTTATTAATCACCCTGTAACTCCCAAACGGTTTTTTCTACATTAAATACCCGAAATAAAATTGGCTTTTTGCTACCAATGTCTCTAACCATTCTTTTTCAACTGTCAATCTCTCAGGGCGTTCTTCCTTCCCGGTGGACAAATTTATTTATTATCCCTATTCATTTTTAAGCTATGTTGCGTTGGTGTCCCGCCGTGTTTCCTTTCTTGGATGGAGTCCTACCTAAACTTACGTCAATACAGTGTTCTTTTTTTACCTCCGCGATAGACCCCCCTTCTACAAGCAGACCTAGATTCTTTTTGCATTTGCTGCAGTAAAACTTTTTGGCATTAAACGTCCCTAAATGCCACTCTATCACCTACTCCCGTAAAAGTATTCCCTCCCACCCAAGAGGCTATCTTTGGTCTGGCGAGCACATCCCTTCAGTTGTCACTCTTCGTGATCTCGGCGTCATTTGTGATGGCGAGCTTAACTTTCGCCCTCGGGTTTGTGAAACACTGGTCCACCGAATTCAAAAACCCATACATTGCCAAATCTCTTTACGTCTCTTTTGTCTGATCCATCCTTGAATATGCCAGTCAGGTACGGTCTCCTACACAGACAACGTACATGAATAGAATCGAATCTGTCCAGCGCAGGTTCCTTCGCTTTGCTCTACGTGATTTACCTTGGTCCGACCACCAAAACTTGCCTCCTTATGACGATTGACTGAAACTGATCGACTTAGAACCACTAAATAAGCGACGCGACTCTGCCGAAATTTTTTTTATTCATCAGCTCCTTTCCGGTGTCATTGACTGCCCCTCTTTGTTGCAGCTGATATCCCTCCACACCAATCCCCGTCGCCTGAGATCAGTACCTCTCTTCCGCGCTTCCTCTCACCGCACCAATTATGGCTTTTCCGAACCAATTTCAAGGATGATCCGCAAAGCCAATTCCACGCCCTCGCTCGACTTTCACCTAATCAAGTCCTCCCTTAACAAAGTCCTGAATGGTCTCTTAAATGAAATCTTAAAGTCCCCTTTATTGTCCCTGTTAGTTAATAAGTCCTAGTTTAGTTCTAGTCCTTAAGATCTTATGTTTGTATTTATGTATGCATAGCTTGCATTACGCTGATTTAAATAAATAAATAAATATATGTATAAAGTTTTTGTGTGATGGGATTCGAACTCGAGACATTACTCCATTAGATGATTCATATTTGACTCTTTATTAAGGAAAAAAATTTCAATCATGTGGGATTCGAGCCCGGGACCTCTGGAACATTAGGCCACCGCTCTAGCCATTGATCTACAGATAACCGCGTTTGATTTCAAAGACGGAAATTTCTATGATGTAACGTCCGACATTCTAATAATTATGGTTCAATCAACCATGTTACAATTTGACAGAAATCTGCTTAGATATTTTCTTTAAAATCTTTTAAAGAGAATCGTGATTGATGCAAACTTACTCATGTTTTTTATTATAAATCTATTTAATGCAAACGAAATGTATTTCTCTTTATATTAAAACTTTTTATTGTAATTTTTTCTCAGTGTATGCTCCTAATTGGAGTAAAGTAGGAAATATATATGTATGTACCGCAATTATGACATATGATATCTCAAAATCAGTAAAAGACAGGGAAAAACAGAGCAGAGGCATAACTATGATAATATGTTATTCTTAGTAAATTAAGTAAATGATCTAAAATCTCTGCGTGCCATTATCTGAAAAGTTAATACTAAGTTAGAATCGCCAATTTCCGGTCTTCTGATATTAAGCCAAGATCGAAACATGTGTAGTTCAGAAATTATCGTGGGGTGATGATGAAGCCAATGTCCACTTCTCACCGCGCTTTCTTTTAGCGAGAAAAAACAAAAGGTACAAAGCCCTCAGTCTTTTGGCGATGTGGAGCCAATCAGGCGCACCAACAACAAACACCAGTGGCCGCAAGACGACAGACCCGGGGATGTCTGCTGTCCGGTTTCAAATTTCCATGATATGGCGCGTCTGTGGAACCGCTGATAGTGGCAGAACTGGAGGCGAAATAACTTTTTTGCTCGCCTCCTGCAATCGTTGAACCAACCGCCCAGCTATCAGCTGGTTATCAGGCATGAAATAAGACGAGCCCGAGTATTTTTGTTTTCCACTAATGGTCAACACTGGGGTATGTTTCTTGTGCGCAACAATTTAAGAAATTGTCCAACAAAAAAAGAAGACACGTTTGCCGAGTGTCATGACCATTTGTAACCAAATATTACTGCTCTGCCTGGCAGTTGTTGTTTTGTCTTGGCGGGTGATATAATTATTCGCCACGACCATGGAGGCTCCACAGAAAAAAAACAGATTTGCTTACTTATTTGAGAACGGTTTCGCTTTTCTTGTTCATACAAGTAACATACTTAGTTTTTGCTTCCTAAGTGGGTTATAATCTTCCTAGTCTCCATCTTTAGAAATATTTTTTTCTACTCATTGTGCCTTAATTAACCTCACCTATAAATAGTATTTATTTCTGCCGCCTGAAATTTGTATATAATATATTGATGGAGATTTAAAGACAAACTATTCCACATTCTAAGGACTGTTTCTTTTATCGTTGTAATGATTGAAATATTAACCGCTACTATGAATTAATTTTTATACAAATTGAGTGTTTACTCCAATATTACAAAATATATGCTAAGATCACTGTTCGTGCCTTAATGATGACTTAATGGCCTTCTACAAATGGTGCTGCTCCAATCTATTACGTCTAACCATCGGAAAATGTCCATCGATGTCTTTCACGCTTAAAAAGAATCTTTTGCAGCATAATTATGTTATCGATGGTTGTTTCTTTGACTACGATTTGCAAAACTCAGAAACTTGGAGTATGAGGTAAAACTAAATTGTCTACTATTGACGCTATCGTCGCAAATGCTAATGTTTAACTTTCCTTGGTCAGATTCTCTTGTTCTTCCTCCATATACAGACAGACTACTACTGAGATTGATTTCCGTTTAATCGCTTCAAATTACAGTAGGTGTTCAACGAATTAGACCCACGTGCAGATTTTTAATAGAGGTGTCTTATTTTGTTTCTTTGGTGCATAAAGAGCCTTCAAAGAAATTACTTTCATATTAATTTCAATTCATGATTATTTCTTGGAAATATTAGTAGCCGAGAAATCCAATATGTGTATAGCTGTTAAGATAAGAGGTGAGACCATGAAGGAAATATCCCTTTTCTGCCTCATTTGATTCTCAATTGGCGAAGCGTAGAGTGCATGTTAAGTAGTTTAATAATATTTCATTAGTTGCTTTAAAGCTGCAACGCTGTTTTTTAATTGTTGTGTAGTGGTTAAAAACATTTGATAAATGTGAATTTAAAATTTGTTGAAAAACAAAACAGTGTTGAAAAAGTTTTGAATTCATCAAATTTTTCGAAAATGGGACGGTTAAAAGACATTAGTAATGGAAAAAAGAAAGCAATTATTTTGCTCTATTGAATACTCAAAGGTATTCCCACCGAGAAACCGCTAGAAAAGAAAATATGTCTGTCTAAGTGTAGACAGAAAAGCAAGAATTCTTACAAGTGGACATCTATCTGCGAGAAGTCAACGGAAACGTTGTCGTGGAAAAGGAAAACCGACGACCAAGTAGTCGATATACAAGATGACATTACGCCGAAAGCTATGTTATATGAAGCTCATACAAAATGAAGGCGCCCGGCAAAAAAAACCAAAATTGACTAAAGTAATGAAAGACAGGCGACTAATCTGGGCAAGGTTTCATCGCAATTTTACATTTAATGACTGGAAAAAGGTAAAATATGTAAATTATTGTAATAATAATAGTTTTTCATGAAAATTTAGTTAGTGTCAATAAACATGAAAATTTCACAAATTACAGGTGATATTTAGCGATGAATGCCGCTTGGAGGCAGTTACCGAGAGTACACAATTTGTGAGGAGAAAACCGGTAGAACGTTACCATCACGACTGCGTAGTGCAGACAGTTAAACACCCACCATCTGTTGTGAAAAGGGGTAGTATCAGTGGAGACGGACCGATTCCAATATATTTCGTCGATGGAACTTAGGGGCAGGATCAATATAAGCTTATACTTTCTAATTTCTTTCTTCCTTACATAAATTCCCTACCTTATGTCCGTTTCCATTATACATTTATGCAAGATGGGGCACCTTGTCACACTTCCCACTTAATTAAAAACTTTTTAACTGCCGAAGATCTCAATATTCTTGCTTGGTCTGGCAATTTCCCAGACCTAAATGCCATTGAGAATTGCTGGGCTTACTTAAAATGCACAGTCTACAGCCTCCCTAACCCTACCCTACTGTATCACAACTTCGAAAAATATTGAAAATATAAAGGACAATGACGAAGTACAAGAGGTGATCTCTTAATGCATTTGTATAATAGTATTTTGCATCGAATAAACTTAAACGAAGTAATTACAGCGAGAGGGGGGATCACAAAATTTTAATTTTTGTTTTTGTAAGTTTGTTCAAAAGAAATTTAAGTATTAATATTAACTATTATTTATCGAAAAACATTTGTTTAAATTAAACATTTCCTGTAAGAATATCAAATTCATCACACTTTACTGCTGCGTCTAATTCGTTGCACACCTACTGCCTTTGTGCCATGATTGATTCCCCGTATACCTGTTGTCCTCTTTAACCATCACGAATTTGACTCTTCTTCAGGTGCCTCTGAGCCTATTTCTTCAATGTGCGACTTTTGAATAACTACTGTGAATCTGTTGACAACCATTGCTCAAAGAATCAAATGAAATATTAGGTTTCCAATGTTTGATTTCCTTTTATGTATTTTCACAAACTTAATTATTGTTCAGTAACAAGAATACTTTAATCGATCTGTACTGAATTTACAATATTGCATTATTATGCAGTAATCAGCCTTTGATCAATTTTTGAATAAATAAATAAATAGCCGTCATGCACTTACCAGTGTTTTACTGAGATTTATTAGAGGCCAGGTCACCCTCTTTTTGAAATGCCTATTTTCCGGAAAACTAGGAGCCGTAATAGATCCCAGCAAATACTGCCTTCATTTCTGTTCTCTAAGCCTAAGATAATGAAAATATACAAAATATCAAATTCAAATCGCTTGATAAAAATTCACAACAATATCAACTAGGTACTTCACTAAAAAAATTATCGACGGCTACACTTTCACTAAACTCTTCGTTGGAGGATAAAACACCGGACCTTTCGAAAAGCAAATCAATAAGCATAATTTTATGAGCGGCGTGGACCTTGGGCATCAGTATAATTTATACTACTCTATATTTAAAGCAAAACATAACAACAACAACAAAATAAGGAAGTTAGTATGTATTTATTTAATTGGGAATTTCTCAATGCATTTGTAATATTTAAACCCATAAATCCTGGCAATAAAAATTAAAATAATTTCTAGATTTTTGCTCACGCTGTCGTATGTGGAAAATCAATCCTCAATCGACGACAAGGCAGGCAGCGGCTTGTGATGCATTCAGTGGAAAATGGGCTCGGACTCGGATGCACCGTGAAATTAGTGGCAGCTGATGAAATATTGAGAACTGAGGTTGTTCTTTCTGTCAGCAATTCATTACGCACATTAATTTGTGCCATAAAGCAACGCAAGACAAAGCAAAGTTTGTCGAAGAAATGCAGCTTCCCCGTATCCACAGAGGAACAAGGCACGCCCGGGCGGGGGGAGCGCTGGAGCTCGAGGAAGCTGGGCTCTATGACGAAGAAGTCACGCAGACCGGGAGCACAAAGTTTATTAAGGCTTTAACCAGACCATGCAATTTCAATATGAGGAATTATGGCAATTTGGGTTTGTGACTGCACAGTCCAGCGGCTTTTCCCCGCGTGGCGGTTGGGACGTTAGGAGCCAGCATGAGGCGGCCAAAACCGCTTCCAGAGTGCAGCGGTTGTGCTTAAGCAAATTGCGTGTAAGTCAGCGCCATTACTTAACTCTTATTAAGAGGGGTCCGAAAACAATGAACAAAGTCATCAGAGCCTACCATCTTGGGATGTGCAAATAGGCAGCCTCTTATGGAGTTAATTAAAATAAACTCGTAATGTCAAATGGCTTGATGAAGCAGCGTTAGCCAGGGCTTGTCATCGGCCGCCCGCCACCAGACAGTCCGGTTCGGTCTGGACTGGACGCGAGCACGCCGTACGCTCATGGGGCCAACAAAGTTGTTTCTCCCCAATTAGCTACGCCCGAAAATAAAATTGCTCCGTTTTGAACTTTTTTTCAGAGAAATTGCCTGTAATGAGTTTTTATTAACTTTACGCGACGACTCGCTTTGGCCTTTATTGGTCACGTTCTGCGTCACTATTAAGTGCCAAAAGTACCAAAGCACCGAAAGTGTACCGGAGCATTTTCAATTTTGCTGGACCCAGCATTTTTGTAATTTTATGATATGGAAAATGGTGGTCCCAAAAAATAAACGCATCAGCTCGTTGGAGCGTGTAAATATTCCGGCGAGCAGGATTCCAGTGGGTCGTTCCGTTGATTCCTTTTGAGTCTTCTGCGCCAAAATTTAAAAAAAACAAAAACAAAAATGGATTGCTTACGGAATTGGGCGTCGGTGCAGCTGGTGGCGACTGTGAAGCCACCATGCCTTTGCTTTAAGGTAAATAATTTCGAAACCCAAAGTACTCCTAGAGAATATCATATTTTTTTAATTAAGCAACTACGTTGAATCCGCCACGCCCTGCATGATTTGGATCACAGAATCGAAGGTGCGGTCGATCGTGGTAGTACCTACGCTCTAGGAATATTTGTGGACATTGAGGGTGCCTTTTTCATCTCTCTGCGACGCCCGTCAAAATGCATGGAGTTGATCATCTAGCTAATTGTACAATGGATCTGCGCTGTTACAGAAAATACATTACGCAGAAAATTGAAATGACACGGTAGTGACAATTAATAAAGGTTCCCTCCAAGGGAGAGTACTCTCACCTTTACTGTGGTTTTTCTTGGTAAACTAGCTTTTAGACGAACTACAAGTACAATACAATGTCCGAACATACACACGCCACGCCGACAATGTGTGCACACTCGTCACTGGATATTGTCCAAAGATCATCTACAGCTAAATGCAGAAAAATCAAGATAAGGTGCAAGACTTTTGTAAGAATCCTATTGAAACAACAATGGCACTATTTATTAGGAAAAGAAAACATCTTAAGCTTCCAAAATTTAAGGGTACAACTATGCAACTCTCCACAGAAATCAAATATCTGGGTGTAATTCTTAATACAAACTGATGTGGAAGCAACATGTTGAAAACCCTCTCAATCATTATATTCCTTTTGGCAATGCAGAAAAGCCTCTGGGAAAACTTGGTGTTTCAACCCAAAGGTCGTCCTGCTTTAGACCCATCATTACCTATGCATGTGTCAGTAGTCTGATGCAATATAAACGACTCACCGAACTTACCGCGCAATAAGTCCATGTTAAGTCGGGAAGTCTGAGGCGGTGTACCGTCTCTTTGGAAATAAAGGTCGTCTGCATCAATTTCAGCAAATTGCGGGAAAAAACATCGGTCAACATCGTGCTATAGCGGTTGCTATTAATGGTAACGGCATCTCCTGTTTCATTTCGAAAGAAATAAGGTCCGATGATTTCGCTATACCATAATCCACACCAAACGGTCAATTTTTGTAGATACAATGGTGATTTATGAACCACTCGTGGATTTGACTCACTCCAATAGCGGCAATTTTGCTTGTTGACGAATCCATTGAGCCACAAATGAGCCTCATCTGAGAAGATGATTTTGCCGATTTGAAAATCGCCGTCGGCTTCCAACATTTCCAGTGACCAATCAGCAAATTGACGATGAATGTGATGGTCGGTTGGCTTGAGTTATTGTGCCAATACCAATCCAATCGCAAAATTCGCTAGGTTGTCATCCTGGAGAACCCCAACTCTTGAGAACGGCCCGGAACAGATGCATTTGAGTTTTCACAAACACTGGCTTGAACGGCGGCAATATGTTATTCCCATCGGGCATTTCTTTGTCTTACATTACAGGCACCTTTGTATCGTGAAGAGTGAATTCACTTTCAAACTTTGTTATTATGCGTCTTATAGCGCGCTCAGAAGGAGCGTTATGACGACCGTTTTTTGCACGAAGCACTCTTACAATACCAACAAGAGCATGCGAATTTGCATAATAATTTTGGACAATTTCCAAGCGTTGGATCATAGTGAAACGTGTCATAATGTGATCGCAAACCTTACTGAACATAACTGCATAGGCCCGTCAAAAAACCATAAACAAATATGGTCGCCACGAGCAATTAAAACCAGGTCATCCCTATTGGGAAACCCTCGCCTTCACTTCCCAAATATGAGGAGATAGCCCAAAATACGATACTAAATCTAGGACCTACGAGACTGTGACACACAGATAGACGGAGAGCCCGATAAAACTATAAGTTTCGCTGCTCCATGGAACGTAGAACCCTATTATTTTCAACAAGAAAGGACCTGTCCATTATCAGTCATACTTGATCATTAAAATAAAACTCAAGTTTGATTTTCCCATTCGCTTAAGCGATGGCATAGTTTAAAACAACAAAAACAGTATTTGAAGTTAACTGACTTAATAAAGAGCAATTAATTGCATCTACTCAAAGGAACGAAGTCAGGAAGGCTTGTCTCATTTGTAAATAATACAACTCAGATCAATTGAATTTCAGCATCCAATTAGAGTTCGGTAGCAGTGAGAGGAGCCCGACGAATAATGCAATTCAATTGAATACAAATGGGCTGCAGGCCGGCTTACCAGGAAAATTCTTTCATAAATTGTTCGCATCTTTAATGGCGCAGAAATTAGCTATAAGCTGATGCAACTATTTCACTCTTTCAAAAACTGCAAACAAAAAGGCGACCAGCAGAAAAGCCACACAGAAACTTGGTGGCACTGCAAAAAAAACATTATGTCACACCGAATTACATGAAAAGTGCGAAAGTAGAGAAAGTATGGTGCCAAACACAGGCTGCAGTCGTTACATCACACACGCTGGAAACGATGCCATGTTTTCATCAATGCAAATTAGATGCTTTACGGCAGGCAGTTGATTGTGAATTTAAGGTCAACCGATAGCTTGTCTGCATAATAAGGCGCTTCATTGGTGCGATTAAGGCGATTTTATAGGCATAGATATTATAAATAATTTCCTTGGTTATTACGTCGATCACGACATAACACCTGATTGTTTTTAACAATCAATTTGCAATGAGGCAACGAAACTCCATGCTGCTCAATAAAACAGTTCCTGAAATAAAATAATTTAATAGTGTCATTAATATATTTTATTGAAAACGGGAAATGACAAGGCTGAATATCGTCTCAGATCAGCAAATCCGTTAAGAAATCGAACTATATGAAGAAAAAAACTATAACTAAAAATAGGATTGTATATGTAACTAACACAAACCCAATGTACAAAATTTGTAGTATTTTTCAATTTTTCCATACGTAAAAGTAGTTTAACATTTCAACACGTATTTTGACACTCCAGTTTTACAACTGGAAACATATTTTATTTGTAGGTTTTATAATAATTCTTCTGATTAGGGATTGGGGCGTCCTTTCTGGACGTACCAAAAATGTTACAAAAATGAAAATATGAGAATTGTAGAGAATTTCACGGCGTTATGGAACTTTTATCATACATACCTATTTTTCGCCTCCGATTGATGGTTTCGTCGCAAAATCGAAAAAACCCGTTTTCACCGTGTAAGCCTTCATTTTCGTAAACTTTGAACTTTTTGAATATTCAAAATTTTAAAAAATATTTCAAACAAAAGTTGTTGGAAATATTGCGCTTAACATTTTTTGTAATAAACATTTTTCACGCAATACCAATATTTACTGAGATAATTGACTTCACTACTGCTAAAGTTCTAAATAGCGAGTAACTCTTGCGTTATCCGAGGGGGAAACTAGGTGGAGTGTTCTGATATGGCACCCCCTACCATCCATAAATATTTCACTGGACTTCAATATAACGTAACCCTAGCCCTTTTTTTCGGCGATTTTATTGGATTATAGGTTGGACGGCTAGTTTTACCTATGACTTGACGCACTATGTTAGTTATTATTATGACGGCATGCATCATTATGACAGTAAATCATTTATAAGGTCTTTCAATATAGATGCTCGAAATTTTATAGGTTATAGGAGCGATGTTCTTAAAGCAACACCTGTCAAATTTATTGTGCATTGTTCAGTAGTGTGTAGCATGGAAGAACGTGAGCAAATCATCGAATTTTAGTGACATAATCATTTAGGGCAATACCAATCCACAGGAGATACACCAACACCAAATCCATCCCGAGAAAGTCACTGTTCGGTGCGGATTTTGGTCTGGTGGGAGCATCGGTCCGTACTTTTTTCAAAACGAAACTGACATTGCCATAACCGTCAACGGCGAGCGCTACAAATCGATGATAACCAACTTCTTGTTGCCTAGACTGGATGATACGGATATCGATGACATGTGGTTCCAACAGGATGATGCTATGTGCCATACAGCGCATGCCACGACAGCCATTCTGCACGAGCGATTTCAAGGCATGGTAATCTCGCACGGCGGCTACGTGAACATGCTGCCGAAATCGAGCGATTAGACGTCTTCCTTTGGGGTTATCTTAAATCACAGGTCTATGCGAAAAACCGCAAACAATTGATACTCTCTAAATCAACACAATGAACGCCCTCCAGTGAATTTAGCCAGATTTATGAGAAAAAATCGAAATTGGACCTCCCGAATACGTGCCACTAACCAAAGCCGCGGCGAACATTTGAACGACGTTATATTCCATACTTAATGTCATAAAATAATATTTCAAATAAAATAAAAATCGAGTGGATATTTCACACACAATTTGTTTTATTTATATTTAAAAGTCGAGCGTCCATATTGGAAGACTCTGTACGCATTCCTTTCATTGAATGTCAAAAGAAATTCATTGAAGCAAAAATGTCGAAACCTTTAATACTCGTAGATAAAAAGAATTTTTCAAACGGCTACGCCCATAACTTTCACTCATAATCAACATGTTTTGAGCTGTGAATATACTTAATATACTGTGTACATTAGAAATCTCACCGGTCAAAACTGTTCACGAAAATTGTAATTCCCAGCCACTAGGATTATTTTGTAACCTTGAGACAAGTTGATAAAAAAGTAGTTAATTTCTAGTTTTCCACTATTTATTGGGCCGAACGCAACTAACAATAAGATATGACGCAATATTTCTGCAATACACCATTTCCACTAGCCCATTTCCATTTCCTGCTTGTTTCAATACAACAAGTCGCAATAAATAATACTTTTGTGCCTCTATCGAAATTTATTGGTAAACCAAACGCTGATTTTAACGCTTTTTAGTTCCGTCGCTGTTTGGCCAGGAGTAGCCGAATGATTTCTCACTTAAGATTTTGCGCACCAGTTGCCCAGCTGAGTGTCAACAGAGCATTTCTAAAATTTGTCGCAGAGAGATGTCGCAACGGGGTGGAAATTGCAGTTTTAAAAGAAAATCAAACTGCGATACGAACCTCAAAGATTTTCACAAGCTGCTGAGTGCAAAAATTCTGCAACATTTCTTTTGCCATTCGATCGTAGAGCCTGTGATCAGCGACCGCGGCGATGCTCGCTCCTACCGCAATCGCTTTTTCACCTAGCGACTTTTTACTGCTTAATGGTCAGCAGCACTTTCGCTTTTCTTCAGGTATTTCGTTGATTTCGTTCATTTCTTGAATTTCTTTTCGATATTTGCCTCCGGTCCCCGAGCATTAGGTTCGCTCGGCCGAATCGCTTTCCACATCGGCTCAAATAGTTTGTAAATTTGTACGGACGTAGTAAGTGGAAAGAAAAAGAGAAATGCCCGGTTATGCAATCGACGCAGAGGAAAGTTTTGTTGGTAGGAGATCAAGGTTACCGACCGACTACTGTTTGTGAGTTGCTAAAGTTTTTACTAATATGCAGTTTCTTGCCCAAACCCGCATCTATTTTAATAGCTCGGCGGCTGGGATTGTATCGCTTTTACGCAATCAATGCTCACGTGAGAGATTTTTTTTATTTGTCAACGCATTTTCGTGAATGGATGCAATAAATGTTGTGCTTCCTTAATATTCATTATTTTGATTGTTGCATGAATGTCTCATAGACGAGAACCGTCTTTTTTGTTAATTGTATGTTTTTGATTAAATAAATATTAATATATTATTTCGAAGAAAATCTACTTCCACATTGTAGATATTGCGCGCTTAAAATGGCAATAACAACAGCGTATAATAGACAACAAAATCTAAAGGATTTATATCGAGACTACTACATAGTCCACTCATCCTTTGGTAAGAAGTCAAAAAAACCTGGCTACGAAAAACAAAATTTCCGGGGAGATTATTATATCCTTGGCCCCTATTTTTGGGAACGGGCTTCGAAACATTTTGCTGTGCTAATTAACGGAAAAATAATGAAAAAATTCTATATCGACCCATTTTCGAGATATAGCGCAATTCGCGCAATTCTATTATATTATTATAATTTCCCTTTTACAAACTGCCGGTGGAGTTAATTTTCCTTTTACAAACTACCGGTGGAGTTAGTTAGCACAGCAAAATGTTTCGAACCCCGTTCCCAAAATTTGGGGCCAAGGATATAAGAATCGTGCCAACTTTCCAAATTTTCCATGGCCCCCAAAGTGCCTGGATTTACATACCACTGAGTCTTTGTGGATAAAAATAAAAGGGTCAAATCAAAATATCAATAATATTTGGAAGGTACTCTACTACACCGAATGAATGTCATGACATGAGGTTGAAGATGCAATGCCAATAACAAAATATTGATTGAACATATCAAACATTATTGAAAATCAATTTAAGTGTCCGAATAATTTATAGTTGCCAAGACAAATTTAAAAACAAATTACTTGTAAATACTTTTTTATTTGTTAAATCATATTTTACAGATATTTCATATATCAAGGAATTCAAACCAAACAAAAAATAGATTAGTTAATGCAGATGTTTAGAAATTCTCTTTCGATAGAAGATTTATTTACCAAAAATATATGAGGTGTCCGAATAGATTATTGCTAACAGGGTATATATATATATATTATTAAATAATTAGGACTATATGTATACTTTTCGTTCGTATGTAACTTGTAAAAACAATTGCTACATAAAACAATCGAGCATGTATGAGCCACTGATTAAAACTACGTCTTCCGTATTAATTCGGCTAATTAGTAGATGGAATACATTTTTTTACCTAGCAATGTACTTACGTGTTGTATTTATGTGAGAGTGGAAGAAACGAATGAATAAACGAAATAGTTTTTTGCTGGCCAAACCCCCTGGGTCTGAAAGGTTCTTAATTAACAAACCCACTGAAGCATTCCCAACCACTGAATAATGACTAGCACGAAAGTTTTAAATCCTTTTTTGTTCGCCAAGAACTGACTAAAGGAACAACTAAAAATAGACCCCACTGGCAATGTTTGAGTGCTTCAAACAAAGTCAGTTTTTATAATTCGAAGACAAAGTAGTCTTCCACGCGGATTAGAGGCAAATGAAAATTTCTTGCCCAAATCGCTTGCGTAACGACTATAAACGTCTTGGAAACAAGTTTCTTTGGAGGCATTGAAAATGTGTAATCACGCTACGCTCGACAAATAATAGCAAACGAGTCTATAATTGCGTGAAAAATAAACAGCAAAAAGCGCTGGGGAAAAAGTGAAAAACCCAACGAAAGTGAAATTTCTTTCACTTCACATCCGAGCACGACAGCTCTTACCTAACGCTGCGCACCATTACCAGGCTGCAGACAGCCGCCGCCGCCACCGCCGCTGCTCGAGCCGGGATCGAGCCGCACGTCTTGCTGTTGGCCTTCCATGGCTTCTCCAGCGAGCAACGACTTCGCTTTCTGCTTGTCTTGTGCTTAATTTCTGCCGCCGAAGAATTCCCAGCTCCGCCGCCATCGCCAGCTCGCGCTGCGCGAGGTGCTCAGATGTGGTAATCACCGGCGCACGGAGCTGCGATGGCCTTATGCGCCGACGCGACGGCAGACTCACTTTTGCCTGGCTTGGCGAATGAAGACGATCTATAGATCGGAAAATGGTAATCCGGCACAAATTAAGCTTTGTAACAAAATCGAGGTAATTAAATTGCGCGGCCCACGCGGTGCCAGCGCGCCTAGCTCACCTGAGGTTCAGCCGCCGTCTTTGGGCAATTCGAAACTTCAACAGCCTGACTGAGTGGGTGTCATGTTTTGTAAATAATTGGGGAAAGCGGATGTACTTGATTTGTTTCTGGGCCGTTCCGGGCCATTGTTGTCCATTAGAAACGTTTCCGCCTGCAGTCAACTCCTACTTTTTGCATTACTTGCAATTGTGTCAAATAAAATTGTAAGGCTTTGTAGCATTCCTAAATTTTGTTGCGGGCGAGCTTTCGGGGACTCTTCCTTTCCGGGTGGGTGCCCCTAAATTTTAAAGTGGGCTTCGAGGCACTTTGTTATCCTAATTAACGGAAAATTATTTAAAAATTCCTACTCACCTCGTTTTCGAGATATTTCATAAAATATTTAATACTTTTGCAGTATTAAAAATTCCTATTTACTCGCTGAAATTAATTATCTTTTCGAAGCCCGCTCTCAAATTTAGGGGCACTCGGAAAAGAAGTTTTGTTTTTTTTTCGTTTGTAGATATCACTTACTTAATGATACTTTGACTGCATCAGCAGGTATAACGCATTTCTACGCCTAGATATGCAATACCATAAAAACATTTCTTCAGAGCTTTCATTTTAAATATCTACAATGTATACAATGTATACAATTCGCACGTAGACAACCTAAGAGAAAATATTATATATTCTCTCTTACAGCAGTTCACAGTTTTCTTTTCGCGTCAGTGAGTCAATAGGCCAGTCTCGTGTCTCGCAGGGTAGTGAATAATAAAAACATGTGTATCGGCTGCTGGTCAGGCTAGGCATACACGATTTATATGAATCTCGAATCGCACATGGCCTAGCGATAAGCGGAGAGATTACGAGATTCTCTCATACATCACAAACTCTTATGCGTAGCATACACTAAAAATCGTATGAAGCGAAATCTCTTTTGACTAGAAAAGTATTCATTTCGTGAAGCCAAAAATTTCTGTTCAATTGCTTATTGCTATATCTGTTTTCTCTGCCATCAGTCACCCTGTACACTTTTAAAATCTTTAGACACTTTTCCGCTCATCATTCTGTCGCTGTCCTTTTTATTTTTTGACTGGACACACAATTAAGGCACTAATTTTTTGTAAGGATTATGAAACTGAAGCCGAGCCCCGAAGTGGAGAGGCTTTGTGAAAGCCCTATTCTCCTAACTGGAGTAAAAATTGTTTCGAACTGGTTTATTTATATGAATAAACTAATATAAAAGATGGAAAAAACGAAAAGCGTTGTATTGAATTCAATAAATTTAAAGATAAATTACGACAGTTTGAAAATTGTATAAGGCTTTATGTTACTATAGACAATAAACTGAAATTTGATAAACACTTCAATAAAATTTGTGCTGAAATGTGAAAAAAAATCGGGTTATTGCCGATCGACTGCCATTATATTATACAAGTCGCTAATACTCCCTCACTTTGATTATTGTGTAAATGTAGTTAATATTATAAATTCTGCACTACAAAGAAAGGGCTGAGGGTTATCTTGATATATAATGTGAATTCTTCTGTCTATCAAATACTGGAAACTGTAGTGGATGATTAGTATTAAGCAAAGAATGACATATGAAGTGTTGACTTCTGTATTTAAAATAATATACAAAGTGTAACCGCTATGGTTACGACATGTCAGTAATCTGCTACCATATAATTTGCGAAACACTTTTACCTTTATGATGGGAATCGGTCATCAATACAAAATTCACTGTTGTGCAAAGGTCTATAATTATTCACACTCCCAAATGACGTGAAAGTTGAATCAAATCTGTCTAATTTTATCAGATTAGTTTCGCGTTTTGTGAAGTCAAATTTATTGATAAAATGCTAAATTTGGCATCTGCATCTAATACCAATATGCAAATTGTATTAAAAAAACTATTACATAAATACTAGAAGTACTGCTACTTTATTTATTTTGCATAATTTGATAATTCAGTTTAGAAACTCAGTGCCTACTTATATCTGCATAAATACTTTGACGTCAATTTGGCACGAGTTAATGATATCCCAGAGGGATAATGTTTTATAACTGAGAGTTCACAATCAAACAAAACAATTTAAGAGGTAATGAATATCAGATTTGTCAACAAACAATTTTTGCCCCATATAAGGGGCACCCTCAAAATATTTTGGATCGGAAAAAGTATCTGTGATATCCTTCAGAGCGGGCTTGTCTTGTTATTCTTGAGGATTGGTGTCTTACTAACCGTTTGTCAATAAATGTTTCACACCTTCAAAAAGTCTCTTGCGCAAAGTGAGTATCGACTCTGCTAGGTGGCCTTGCTGGAGGTTGACCAGCTTAAATGCCGCATGTAGTAAATTAAATTTGCTTAGATTTTGTCTGTAATTTGCTTTTTGTAACACTTCCTACAGCTTACGTATAATTGATGGCCTTTATTCGTTAATATATAAGTTTACTGATTTTCGCTTTATATAGAAATAAAACTCAGCTAATCCTTCTTATAATAGCGTGTCATGATTATAACGTTGTATTACGGGAATTCTTAAATAGAAAGTGGCTAAATAAAAGTTCAACTTGACTGTGACCCAGAATTATTTAACAATCCATCTGTCAAATGTTCGCATTTAAATGTGCAGATAAATTGCATTAATAGCAATTGACATTGAAAAGCAATTCTACGTGACAGTCAACTTGATTAGTAGGATAATTTAATTCAAAGAATAAATTTATATGACTATAGAAATACTGGCCCAAAGGTTAATATATGCCATGTACCAATTGTATATCACCGCAACTCGACGTAATCACTGGGGCTGTGTGTCACCAGTTACCAAATCATTAACCGGCGCCTTATGGGTCTTCACCTAACCTTAGGTGCGCTGTGCATTTCTGGTATTAAATATGTGGTTGACAGCTTTACGCGGAATACATATGTACTAGGGCTTTGAATTATTCAACGATCTCCCATGTAAGTTCAAGAGAGAATCGTGAATTTCCCGCGTAATATATTTTTTCCATTTACGGCGGACCAGGAAATTGCACATTTTATTTTGTGAATTTTTTTTAGTAAATTATTACACTCCTCTTGATTTATTTTGACGGTTAATAGAAAGTACTTTCTATCTTGGAAGAATTATTGGCCGTCGGGGAGCTGTTGTTGGATATACATATGTATTTGGTCGGATAAATTGACCAAACGCCTGCTTATCTAAATCTGCAATTCACCGAGGAACAAGTCCAATAAAATGTGGAAATAAAGTAAATTGAGGAAGCGGTGTGAGCCTGAGCCGCGAATAATTAATAGTGTTAAGCATGAACTGCATTAATTAACATTGCATGAAGGGTGAACAAACGAGGCGGCAAGCAATTAAGAAAGGTTGATTAGATAATTAGTCGAAGCCGCCTATATGGCTGCGGAAAAGGAAGCCAGCACGAAGTCAAGTGAGGCTGGCAATTGTTTTTTTCTCGCCACTCGAATTCGTATGCCAATCGCCGAAATCCACCCCGCTGGGGCAACGGTGACTAATCCCCAAGTAAAATTCACTTTCTCACGACGAATCGCTTTCAAGGTCATTTGCGCGAAATTAGAAAACCTAATGCCGGCGTAATTAGGTGCGTAAACAGCGGCGCGCCCAGCCGTGGCAATTTATCAAACCAGCACCGCTCCGAACTGAGCCGGGTATCGGGCTCAGCCAAAAGCACGGAGTAATACCTAGTAAGGTAAGGTAAGGTAATAATCACATTCGCGAATAAAAAACCCACCGGCAGCGAAACTTCCAGCACTCTTAATTTCGAGGCACTTTTTTGTGCGCGTGCGTGCGAAACAGAACTACGCCGCCGCGCCGCAGTAAAACCACGTAATGGTGGATATTGCCCAGGTCACAAACGAGTAACGATACTGCGTGCTGACGGGCCGCGCCGTCTCCGTGGCTGAGAGATGAACACGACTCAGTTGAGCGTTTGATAGTTGAACCTCTAAAATTGAAACGTGAACCAAAAATTGTCTACTAGTCAGCGACTAGCAAAATGCCTGCGACATCGTTGGCAACGCCCGGCCGACCTAAGAATCCTCAGCTTGCAAGGTTGAGCTGGGGCTGGATCATCAGTCCGTCAAACCTTCCCCAAAGATTTGAGTGATGGCCGGAAGTGGGTAGAGCTGTAGAAAAAGCACTCTTTTGTGGAACTAATTGCGTTGCCGCCGTGCCGCGTCAGTTTATTACTCGTTAATGCATTCATTTGTTACGCTATGGAGTTGTTTGCGTCGAAAGGGAGTTCCCGACTAGCTGATAGCCGATACCAATTTGTGAATCATCATAGGAGCTTTAGTGTCTATCATCTCCGCTAATTAGCACCGACTACTAATGATATTGTTAAAATTTTTGAAGCCCTGTTTTAAGGCGTAAAGGGGCAAAAACGTGAACTCATCCACGCATGATTTTCGCTTTGGAGGGAAGTGATTTCTTCCTTACTTTACGCAACGAGGAAGTGAAGGAGAATCTAAACTAGTTCGAACTGTAGATTACTAAAGCAGATTACATGTTACATAGGTTAGTTCAGTTTAGCTCATTTGGCGTGCATATGTAAATAAGAATACAAAAATGTTGGCGAATAATCGGGTAATGGTGATCAGGAGGCACTCAGGGTCACGGTCAGTGCCTGTACCAGTAACATATGTATATCCGCATATATCATTCTTAATTTCCAAATAATGATTCCAAATTAGAAACTTGAACTTCATTTAGTTTTTTTAACGCTGGCAGTATACACCTCAGTTATGAATCATAAAGTGCACATAGGGTAGGTGTACACCACCCCAGCAGCTTTCAACTTGTGATAACTCGTTATCTATTGGTTTTTCAATGAATTTATATTGATCTTTTTTATAGTTCAAACATAGAAATGTAAGCCCCATTTATTCGTTTTGTAAAAACAATTGGGTTTGACGTTGAAAACCCCACTTCTAGGAGACACTATTGGCTGAAATGCATGTTTTCATAAACAATTATATAGGAATATGCATTTTACATATTAAGGGGTTACTACCAGCTTATTGCCCAAAAATGATGGTTGTTTTGAATGATTTTTCATAAATACATTTAAAATAAATTTTATAAGTATGATATTACATTTGATTAAGTACTTCTTGAACCACAAAAAAAAATTATTTCGTTGAAAAATATTCCAAAATGGCGGCTATACAGTAGGTCGCGTAAACTACCACTTAAAAAAGGTCCTTCCACGGCCGGCAGTGGAAGTCTCGTCCAAAGTAACTTAAAAAAAAACAAAAAATTTTTTCATTATCTACATGAGTTTTGCTACCGAAGTACACATGATTATATTTTCAGAATTTTTTTTTGCGAAATGGCAGTTGTTTGAAAAAAAAACAGTTTTTTTCGACGGAAAAACTCGAACTAAATGGCTTATAACTTTTTCTCCTGATACACAATCGCTATAATCATGTGTACTTCGTTAGATAATTAATAATAAAGGTCCAGTTAAAATTTCAAGTCAATCGGATGAAAACTGTTCGAGTTATACTGTCGGCCGATTTTAAAACGTGATTCCGAGAAAAACGCGTTTAAAAAAAACATTGAAAAAGTAGCTTCGGAAAAATTGATTTAGAGACATTTTAGCATTTAAATACACCTTTCTACAAAGTTTCTTTTGAATCGAGGGATGTTTAAGCATTATTTAGCCAATAGAAAAAAAGTGGGAAAAAAAATTAAGATGGTGATAACCCCTTAAGGAATTAATTATCTTAGATATTTTTATACCATAAGATCTGTATTTTAACGTAGTATTATAGATCCAGTCGATTCTTTTAATAAGTATATTTATTTTGGCATCTGAAGCAGAATATTATTCAGGTTTACAAAATGAAAATAGAGGGAGTTTATTTCACTGTAAAATATTTTTTATTGATTTTTGCATAAAAACAACTTACGAAAAAATCACAGCTATCTTCTTCGAAAAATCAAAGCAATCACAATTCGTCAAGAACGAAGGTTATGAGCCATAGTTTAATTAAATATTATTCAATAAAGAGGAAATAAATAATATAATTGTTTCTAATGATTTTTAAACACTTTCATTCTTATTTGTTCCCGTGGAATAAAGAAACGAAATTCCTTCAAAAATTCTTTGACTAATATAAAATGAACACTGGTGTACCACACACCCCACGCACACCTTTGAACGGCTACCAAAAGTATACTAATTGGTTTAACAAGTTTGGACTACACCCTGTGTATAGGGAAAGAATATTTCGGAAAATGCTTTTATTTCCGAGTCTAAAAGTGATCTGGGATGTTAGACAGGAATCAGGACAGCCAATGTGCACTTCCAGAGTCAAAATTGCCATAACGAATACCTTAAGTTTAATAGCATATTCGTAATCAGAGTCCCTGAAAACCGCTATATACACATTTACATAATATTTGCCCCATGGGCTTAGAATTTTCAGTCGCCATATTTGATCCGCCATCTTAAATATTTAATATTGACGGCAATTGAAAGGTAGATGTAACAAGTTCCTGGCGACACACCTGTTGAGGTATTTAACCTCAAAAGGATACAAGGCTGAGTTTGGAAGGTGAGGGCTCTTCCGGGCTTAGAAGCATGGAGGATGATGTAACAGGTTCCTGTCCGAATTGGATGGTGCCCGGTCTGGTGAGAGGGATCTAGTTGCAGAGGATAAATTATGGTAAGAAGATACATATGTATACGTATTGGGCGATTTAACCTCCAAATAATACAAGCAACGGGCGGGGCGGAGGACCGATTCGCGGGGTCTTGGGGCGTCGCGGGGCTGATTAGTTGCTAAAGGTACAAGTCTAGTTTCCGAAACCATCACCACATCAGGCCTGTGATACGGAATAACCAGGGATGAAGATGGATGATGACCTTTTGCGGAGGAACAAATTCAGCGGCCTTAAGACTGAGGATAAGTCAGATAAGTCTAGTTTTAGAAGTTTAAGAGGATAGATGTGTACAGATAATTAATTTTGTTTGTTGTAAATGCATTCTATAATTGCATAATGTAAATGTTTTATTTTTCTTGGTATCAAGAGAAAAGCTTTATAGCGTAGTAGATTTGTACCCAATCTTGTGCTAGGGTTTTTTGTCACAGTTTTGTATGCTTACATATTCTTCATATGATAATTTAATTTATAGTGTCATTTTCTAAATATCTCTGTTACTGCCTTCGAGTTGATTAATCAATATTCTTATGGATTTCCACTGAGGATTGAGCTGAGTTTTGCTCGGTGTACCTGAGTTGAACCCCATAAGGAGTTAAATTTTTGGAACGTTCGTTTCTAAAAAAAAGCTTCATACAGTATTGTAATTTTGCTGCTTGTGATAGGGAATGAGCGATCCCAAAAATCCCTATATATTCAATTACACGGAAATCCGTTCAAGTTGAGAATTTTCCATCGCCATTTTGGAACCGCCATCATGGTTTTCCAAAATTTCATAGCACATCGAAGTCAACGACTCCGAAAACCCGAAAGTATTATAATGGCGATCCGTTGAAGTTGAAACGTTTCGGTCGCCATATTAGATGCGTCATTTTGGAACTCAAGAATAAAAGGCAGTCTATGTATATGTTAAGTTCAAATATAAAGTACTTTTCGGCAAGAAATAAAAATAATTGAAGCAGTCGTTCAGGCGTGATGGAAAAGCAAATTTATAATATTACTAGCTTGACCGGACCCGGCGTTTCCCGGGATACTATTAAATTTGTATTCCTTAATTTTACAACGCCTCCCTACTGCACCACCGCCTCTCCTATGTGACCCAGCGATTTCCTATTTGCGTTTTGCACATGTTTAAGATATTTTCCAACAGTATTATTAAATTTAGTTTTCTTCATTTTACACCACCTCCTTATTGCACCCCCTCTCGTATATCTCCCAGCGGGGTGGGGGTGGTCTCATATTTGGAAATCTGAATAGCAGATTCGAAATCAGTGATCCCGAAAATTCCCTAGTGCGGATTTTCAGGGAATTCCCCTGAGGTTTAACTTTTCGGTCGCCATATTGGATCCGGCATTTTGAATTCCAAAATTTTGAATGCAAGCTCGAGATCTGCGACCCCGAAAACCTCCAATTGCCTTTTTGATAAAGATTCCTTGAAGTTGGAAAATTCGCTTCCTATACAAAACGGAAATTTCGATTTTTTCGATTTTCCGGCTTTTCCTTTGGTGTTTCCCGAGTTTTCTTCTTTTTAAACAAAATTTTTTTTTAAATAAAATTATCGAAACCGGTCAAGCCGATTTTGAGTTTTAGGGAGACTAACACACAGCAATTCATTTTTATATATATGTATATGTAGATATTTTATTATTTTGTTTGAATATGAAATACCTACGACTGACCCTATAAATGAAAAACAAACTAATAGCGAACCAAAATTGCGTCGCGCTCTATTTCCCTAAGAATAGTTTTTATGCAAATGTACGGATATTCGTATTCGATATCATCCTCAAGTGGACTTCCTGCATACAAACTTGTTTACCAATTTCCTCTAATTATGGTATATGTGGTTCTCTACGCAAAAAAACTTGCTTCGATATCGGGAAGCCGTCACAATTAATTAGTAATAATTTCAGATATTTAAACCAAGCCGGTGTCGATATTCTGGTTGCACCAGAACAACATCGACGGCCGGTAATCCTTGAACTAGTAATGAAACGATAACGAACAGAATTTCAAAAAGTTGAGCGATTTATAAATTCAGCGGGAATACCAAAACCATTTACAAATAGAAGAAACCGAAATTTCTTGTTATTCGAATCCCCCCGTGCGCGCAAGGAAGTGCAGGTGAGCCTAATAAAATTTCATAAAATTTTCCACCTCCTCCGGCACAACCCAATCTGGTTTCGTGTTTCCACAATCAAAGATTTCTCGCGGCGATATGCAAATAAATTAACGCAAATGTTTCCACCAAATGCCTGAGAAGTAGTCAAATAAATTTGTAAAATTGGACAGTATCGAAAAAACCCGGAGGCGAAATAAAAACAACAACAATCCGGTTTGCGATGTCTCGCCCCATCGATTCGACCTGGGCGCAATCGCGACAGCGTCAGATAGGCAGCGGCGCCAATCGCGCACATGTCTGGTTGGATTGTTGTGCGCGGACACCGCGGATCATAATTAGAATTTTTAGGACAAATTGGACTGCATACTAATTGGCGTTCTGAAATCGCCCTGATGCAATACCGGCCGGGTATTAACCGGTCCCAGTAGCCCGCATTTTCAGGTGCTTATCGGTTTCGGGTTGCGAATTTAATGGGCGTGCGCTAATGGTGCAATGTTGGATTCCGCGAATTCCTTCCGAGTTCCTGCAATTCCGCCGAAGATTTGAAACACTTCGGAAACTGATATTCTCAGAAACTCGATCTTAACATATGCTGAGTGCGGCCATAAATCTAAGAAATTTGACCTTTATCACCCGAAGGCAGTTCTCAAGTTGAAAATTAAAATTAGTTATTTTTGCAGGCCGCCAGACTTAACTCCACTCAGATGGTAAAATTTATACCCGCGCATAATTGGAGTAATATACCCAATCGTTAGAAACGCTCTAAACGGGCAGAGTGAACTTTGCTCGTTTGTTATTTTTATGATCACTCGGAAAGGTCGCTGTGTCGTTGTAGCGATAGTTTCTATTAATGATGCGTCTTAATGATTGGATATTCCGATTTCATAAGATTACGAAATACGATTGCCAACCAGTACAATAACATAGGTATATGGAGATCTGCTAAGAATCATTCATGCCATAAAATGTGTGCTATTTAAATTCTGGTTGCAAATGTTATGGAGGATGATTTAACATTTTCAGAATTATTAAGTACAAATCCAATCCCAAATGAATCTGTTTTGTCTATAAGACCTGTATTTGCATACCCTGGCTAGCCAGCTCATCATCAACTATTAATGGCAAAAAAAAAACAAATCCAAAAAATTTTGGTGCGTCTTGGCTCACTTAAAATTTTCAAGGTGAAGTTTGTTTTGAAATTTCGGTTTCTGCTTACTTTTATTTTTTTTAGTGCGTTTAAGCTATAAGGCATTTTTGTTTTCTATTGTAATTTTGGTCCCGCCAAAACTATAGGAAGTTATAGTCACTTTCGATTAAATAAGAATAGTCGTATGCTTCCAAAATTTCTTGTACCATACTATAATTGCAACGCTAAACAAAAATGCGTATGTGTATTGGAGCTTAAAATAAAATTTACAAAGACAATAGTAGATACCCATTGCCTATGCTTTCTGCCCGCTACTTCGTCCGCGTTTTTTCTAACTTGTAAATTAAAACTGTGGCATGCACGAAAACGGGTTTTTATTTTTTATCCCGGTACAAAAAGTAACCTAAATCATGAACGACAAAATGCTCTACCTTCCAAGTAAAGCCCCATCGAAATCGCTTCAACTGTTCCCGAGATTAGCTCGGACAAACATATAAACAATTTTGACACGTTTGTTTGTGTAGATTGTGTTAATGAACATAGAACAAGTCAGTTATTTCGAAACCACAGACCCTAATGTCTACTCTCCAATGAGCAAACCAACCACCGACCAGTTGGCTGAATTGTCTGATTAAAATGCGTTCGTACACATTCCTATTACCTGCGGTATAAACACGATGCACGCAACCTACATACATTATTTTTTGAGGGAGTGCTATCAAAGGAAAGTTTTGAAGGCAGCAGCAATTTGGTTGGTTGATTTGTGTTTGGTCTGCTTATGTTTGGTTTCACATGAAAATTCATTTACGTAAAGAACTGTTGGCCGCCATATTTAAATTTTACATTTCGATAGCAGATTTTAAATCAGAGACTTCACTTACACGGAAATCCGTTCAAGTTGAGAATTTTCTGTTGCCATATTGGATCCGCCATCTTGAATTTCCAATTATCGTTGGCATATTCGAGATCAGCGACCCCGAAAACCTCCATATGTACATATATTCATAAACACGGAAATCCGTTCATTCCCGCGTTCTTATATCGCATGCACAAAGCCTGTCCCCTACCGCAGGAAGGGGTTAAGACACTCTATGAAAAGAATACTGGGGGCATTGAGATTTATTTATTTATTTATTAGTTCAACAGGTATTGACCATCTGACATTACAGAAAAACAAAAAAGAATTTCTAAACAATAAAACGTTTAAAACGTAGAAAGTAAAATAGAGAATAAATAAGTTAGTTATGTTAAATACGTTGTTTCAAAGTGTCTCTACTTAAATTAAAGTCAACTAAATGACAGAAAGTATTGTACTTCCTAGCTGTAGTTGACAAGGGTTCAAACAGGTCATAATTAGTTCTATGCTTGTCGGAATATAAAAAATTTTGTCCTCTAGTCATTCGAAGGCGCGAATTAATAATGACCCTGCTAAGAAGATCGCAAGAATTGAACTCGCCAGTAATAAGATCATGCTTGAAAACTACACATGCAGTATCCCTGTGCTTGGAAAAAGTTGCCATATTTAAAAGTTTCAACCTATCGTTATAAGGAGGGTGATTATAGGAATCATTCCAAAAGAGTTGGCGAAGGGCAGGACCTAGAAATTGCTTTTGAACATTCTCAATACGTTCATTGTGCAATTTATAACGAGGCGTCCATATTATTGATACAAATTACAGGATTGGACGAACAAATGCGCAAAACAAGATTTTTTGCATGATTGCTAATATTGTCATTATGAGGTCCAAAAGTAAGCTTATCATGTATGGCATGAAAACTTTAAAATTGAGGGCTTCTTTGTGAACGAGATTATACTGCACTTATCACTATTTAGAATCAAGTGGTTTTTTGAACACCAGTTAGAAAACGTGTTAATATCGTCCTGTAAGTACTGAGCATCAACACTCGACTCAACTGATTTGAAAATATTTAGAACGTCCACATAAACCAAAACATGGGCCTTCTGGAATAAAGGGAATAAGTTATTAATAAATAAAGAAAACAGTAAAGGGCCAAGATGGCTTGAGGCATACCAGAATTCACAGAGACAGTCTTAGAGAAAACAGAACAGAATTTTACCTTGAAGGAGCAGTTTGTGAGATAAGATTCAATCGATTGAACAAGATTATATGGGAAACCAAGTCTCAAAAGTTTAAAAATTGGCACTTTATCAGAAAACACAATCAAGTTTTTTCCTTCACCATATTTTTTTGACAAAAACTTGCAAATTCTACCAGATTGACTGAGGACCTTCCCTTAATGAAGCCAAGGTCTTGCGCTACATAACAGTATACATAGTAATATTGCATGTCTCACTTATAGTTTGCCAAAACCAGCCGATGATAGACAGATAATTTTCGTGACGCAAACTTTCTGAACATGTAGGCCTGAGGAGGTAGAACGTTGTCATCGTCAAAAAATATTTTTCCTGCAAATATGTACTATATATCCCCGGGGGTTGAATTTTGTAAAATGCTGAAATAAGTGTTCCAGTATTTCTGTTGATGAGTATTTATGAAAAATTTCATGTAAATCGGATCAAAAAAAATATTGTACTCTAATACCCCCTTTTATCCCCTTCGAAATATTCTTTCTTAATAGTTGCTTATGCAACAAAAGCAACCTACTGTCCAAATGTCATGTAATTAGCTTCAGCGGTTTCGTCTCGGCGTTGATGAATCAGTCAAGACATGTACATACTGACATACATAATAAATATAATAGCATTACTCCGAACACCTCGATAAAGCTGTACGTCATCAGCGTATTTCAAAATATCACAGTTAAATCTTGCTGCAATCATATATATAATATATATGGAAAATCATAGGGGTCCAAGAATTGAACCTTAGGGAACACTTGCAGATAACAGACATTGGCTGGCACACGCATTGATAGCATAATCAATAGTGCAAATTCAACCCATTGGCTTGGATATAGAGAAATTAATAATTCCTACTACTTAAAGGCTTTTTTTTGTGCCACTTCAGTTGTGTTTATAAATTTTTTGTGTCTGGGAAATCATAATTATACGAGTATACGCATGCATATGTTGGTTTTTGGGGCCCGCTGATTGAAAAACGACACCAAATTTAAAAAATTCTAAATAGCTGACTCCAAATACGAAATTTTATTTAATGTTCATGAACGTTGGCACATGCGAGTTTTTAAAGACGGGGATTACAAAACTGGTCTTCAATTTTGAAAATTTTAAATGGCCGACTTAACATGGTGGATGATAGGGCTGCAACACAAGTGTCTGGGACACCCCAGAACCTTGAATCTCAAAATTTTGGAAGGTATGAGTATTTTTAATGCAATTTTTGTAAGAGAACTAAATAAACCCATTTGTTCGGTTGTTTTGATTACAACTGGTAATTACAAAAACATGTTCGAATTAAACGATTCAATTAGTACGAGCAAGCAGTGTAGTTGGAAAGCACGTAGGATGATAATTAGGTGTGGTCTGTGAATTGTGATCATGACTACTCATTAATTCAGAGCCCACAGGCTAAATATTACAACGTACAATTCCCCTCTGCGGCGGCGGCGGTCAATGCTCCGATAGTGCACAATGCTTGAGGTGGAAGGTGCTACTAGCACGGCGCTCACGTTGTGTTCTACCGATAGTGGCCGGCATGTTCGTTGCATAAAAATGCACCTATCGCCCGGTTGCATCGCGACGCGGGATCCAACTGAAGCGAAAATTAAAAATTCGCTCGATCCGCTCTGTTCAGCATTCACAATTAGCCTTGAAAGGATGACTTTGCTTTCCCCTTACTTCTTAGAGTTGGTGAGGCTCCGTAGAAGAAATATTAATTTCAACGAATTCCTAGAAGCTCTCACTGCTGATCAGGAATTACCATAAGGCGCGTCATGGCAGCTCGGGCTATCGATTAGGTTCAAGCCTGTCGGTGTCAATAAATTTTCTATAGCCGTGCGAAACCTGGCGTCTCTTTCAGAACGGCTGAAGCGCAGATGGGATAGTTCTGCATTAACATTTCGAATTCATAAATAATGCAAAAGTTGACGAATGCCGTCATCGACCCATCGAGCACCGACAGAGGATCGCCCGGGGCATGCCTAATCTGCACGGGCAACCTGCGCGCTCCTTACTGCAGCGCAATTCGCTAATGCAAGGCCGCTTGCAGCACAGCCACGAGTTTTCCGGTGGCTGTAGGAAAGCGTTTTCCCAAGGTGAACGCCGCTGCAGCCACGATCGGCCGTTCTGAGGCTGTCGGACAATAAGCGGAGATGTCGAACGTGCGCCGAGAAGCATTTTAAGAAAACCCGGAGGAAATCGAAGTCAGTGTCGTGCACGCTTTTTCCTGTCTGCTGGGCTGTGTCTGCAGGCACGGGAGGAAACAGTAAACGTGCTGTGCCTAGCGCAATTAATTAATGTATGCGCTGGTTCCCCTTAATGGGGCTGGAAAATCGCGAGCTGGAGCTGCACACTCACCTTAGGTCGCGGCAAGGCGTTGTTAAGGAAAAGTCACCAATGCGTTAAGGAATTTCCGTGGGCATTCCGCACACCCTGTGGGCTGCAGAGCAGTTGCCGCTGCCGCGAGCTATGCGTCTGCTGCCTGGTTCGCGCGACTGGGTCTGGCCGGGCTTGGTAAGCAGCGCGCTGCCCGAAAGTAAAAGTGGCTGCCAATGGGCCATGGTTTCCTCGTGCCCGTCAGCTCCGCGCTTTTTCATCTCGCGGGGCATTGTAATTGCTCGCAGCTGAGTGATTACCGGCGCACGTGGTTGCGGTGCAATTTCGATGCAAAGCAAAGGTGTTTGCTATTCCACTGGGCGAAAGTTGCGCTCGCGTTTCAATTGTTATGCAATTGCTGGCCAATTGAGGGCGAGTTCATAACTCTCATGGTGTCCATTGTTTACAGATTGCTTTAATTTACATATGGGTGCACTCGTAATGCGGAGCCAACGGGAGAAATTGGGCACGGGAGTGCTCGTAGGAAGTATATTGCACCATTGTTTTCTATTTTTAAAATTGCAATGTAAAATCGCAAATAACATAATATGCCAAAATGAAAGACACCATACAGAATTCCGGACTATCAAAAAACCACAAATTGAAAATATTCGAATTGTAAAACAAGTAGTACGCCATTAATACGTTTCCGCTGAGGTATTTTCGTTTGCCTAGAAATTTTGGTGTCAGGTGTTTTTAAAACTAGGCACAAGCTGGCGCTGAATTTTAGAACAATTAGTCTAACCTCATTTGTACCGAAAATATGGATTCTAAAAAAGAGATAAAATATAAAAATAAAATAATGATGTGCATTGCGAATTTATTAATCCCCCAAACTAACTCCTAAACGATTGAGATCCCCCCATACGAATTTTGTTCAACCCATTTCATTTATCCCCATAGATGAACACCCTGTATGCATGCAGAAATGTTATGGATAATAGATTCACCAAAAAAAAAACAATTTGTGTCAGGGAGATGGGGGTCATCTGAACCGTTTTCGAGTTACGAGGTGATTAATAAATTCGGAATGCACATTATTATTTTCATTTTACCTTTTGATATAATTAACGCAATGACATCAAACTCACACCAAACAACTACTATCTTATGCTTTCCAAAAATGCCACCAATCTCTCTACCACTGCAAGTACAGTTGCTTGCAAAAGTGAAAAAAATACCTTGAAATTTCCTTATATTTACGTTTGTCACATGCATTAATTAATGTAATTAATACATCTTTATTTTTCATTTAATTGGTGTATGTTCATATATAGAAATGATATGCAAATTAATACGTATAAAAACTTTTGCGGAATATTAAAATATCTGAATTTACAAAATTTTTTTTTTTTAAATTATACCTTGGCAACGTGGTACGTTAACTGTAATAAAAAAAAAAATAAATAAGAGGTATATTAATTACATGAATTTCGAAGAGAATGTTAGAGAACCGTGGATTTTAAGAAATTTCAGAGCATCTTTCCAATTTCGCAAGTGACTGTACATTTTAAATGAATATTGTGAATTGAAAGGATTGACTGTAAATGTTTTAAAAACAATAGTGATGATTTTCAGGAAAGGTGGTGGTAGACTGAGAGAATCGGAACGAAACTTTGTAAATCGGGATAAACCTCTAGAAATTGTAAACGCATTTGAATATTTAGGCATAACTATATCCAGGTCAACTTTAGGGTTAAATGCGACAAAACCAGAAGAGCCCTCGGTGCACTTTTGTCTACTTTAAATAGAGCGAAAATTGACTCCTGGCCAGCAGAGTCAAACTGTTCGACACTACTGTACTTTCAATTCTTCTATACGGAGCTGCAGTATGGGGCTTACGTTATGTAGAAGAACTGGAAGTTATTCAAACAGACTTTTTCAAGAGACTTTTATTGCTTCCGAGAAATACTCCTCATGTATTGCCCTGAAAATGTTATCTTCGACATGGAAATGGATCATAAGAGTGCTTGGAATGGAGATCGGACAATTGAAAAATATGTTATGTATGATTGATCACTCTTGGATTGTAAAAGAGACAGACCCAAAGGTATGGATTTCAAATGGAACTAAAGCTTTAAATTTGTATGCTAACCATCTACGAGCTCTGGATTATGAGGAGGCAATAAATTTTAATGCTTTGCAATTGCGTTTCGATTATTTACATACGACACATTTTTCAAATTTTCGCTGTCTTTGTAAGCTTTTGGCACAATTGAGAATGTCTTCAAAATACATTTGTAAAATAACTTTTTCAACTCACACTTTTATAATCAATCGTAAAGAAAAATGCACAATTTGTAATTTAAATGAAATGGAAACTCTAGAACATATCATACTGAATTGTTCTCAATATGCGCCTTTCCGAAATCACTTTGTAAAGCCACTGTTGAGTGCTCATGAAATCGTAAATGTTGGTATAAATGTAACTGTAAATAACGTATTATGTGATATTTTAAATTGTGAAACTGTAACGAATAATTATTACATGTATTTATTTTGTTTATTTATTCTACTTTGAGAGACATTGACTACGTATACACGATATACAAAGTCGCGACTTTGGCCTAACGTAGCCCAAAGTCGCGATTATCTTTGCCGTGTATACGGGCAAGTCCCAAATCTGGCCTAGCCCCGATTGATTTGGGCCTAGGCCTGATATATCTGCATGTGTGTGCTCGATCCCTCAAACGTCACAAATCTTACTCGCACACAGATAGCACACAAGGGCAAATTTCCTAGTCCACTTTTGTGTCGTTTATACGAGCAGCCCTGATTTTGGCCTACAACCGGTTTCTAGGCCTGATTTGGGACTGTCGTGTATACGTACTCACTGTACAAATTTATAAACATTCATATGTAAAGATCACTATGTGGGAACCTTGCTATGGGGACATATTGTAACCCCCGATTATTTTAGCAATAAACGAACTGAACTGAACTGAAGTGACTGTACCTGCAGTGGCAGAGGTATATATTTATTTATTGATCAACAGGTACAATCTACCATCTGACAGATAACAATGATAAATAGGTAGAACATAATTTAAAATAAATATACAATACATACATATTTGGATTCAGTTATTAAGTTGTATTGATTCATCTTATATTGGATGGAACTACTCCTTACATATTGAATAAACACATCTTTAATGCTAACTTATTTCGCTTACAGTGAAAATCTAAATAGGGATAGAACGTATTATACATTTTACACATTGATGATACTGGTGTAAAACTGCCGTAATTAATTCTATGGTGAGTACGATAAAGAAATCGTTGTCCTCTAGTCAGTGGCGTAGCGTAGTTGGGGCGAGATGGAGGGGGGGGGGGCGAAATTTCACAATAAATAATAATAATATCTTGCAAATATTTGAACCATCTCATATTTTTGTTTCGGACCGATCGACATGAGCATTCATTACTTATACTGTGCCGTAATCGGGGAATCCCTTTTTTTAACCCTTTAACCTACGATTTAATTTCCAACAGAGCGGGCCAAATTCAACCATGCAGTAGACAACAAAGCGGACCCAACTTGGGCGCCCTATGATATGCAAAGACATGTGTAACATACAAATAGTTTATAATATAAGTAGACACAGGATTATATGCAAATGAATATTCTGCATTTACCTTTCGGGTCGAATCCGAATCTAAGTCTGACCTGTTGGTGTTTTAATAGTATATTACGATACAAGGGCGGTAAGTAGCCGATTGCCCACGATGGCGGTGTTGACGCACGAGCGAAGCGAGTGCGTTAACAGCCATCATGGGCACTCGGCTACTTACCGCCCGAGTTACGTATGCTATTTTTCAGCACGAGTGCGGGGTAAGCAGTAGGTACGTTACCGCACATGTTTCCATTCGGTGACTCATAAATTAACCACGGTGCGCTAAGGAGCCGATTGCCCACGATGGCGGTGTTAGACGCACGAGCGAAGCGAGTTCGTTTATAGCCATCGTGGGCAATCGGCTCCTTAGCGCACCGTGGTTAATTGATGACTTACCGCATGGAAACCCGTGCGGTAAGGTACCACTTACCCCGCACGTGTGCTGAAAAGACATTTTTAAGGGTTTTCACAAAATTATTTATAGGACTAATGAGCAGCTACAGAAATTGGCGGATAAGTTTGCTTATCTAACGCCGGCTATATTACTAAATTCTGACGACACTAAATGTAATCTAGACTACGCATCTGCCGAAATTGACGAGGAGGACTTCAAGCTGGAACGACTTCTTCTGCGGCCTTCATTGCTGCCACAGGCAACGAAAATAAATTAATTAATGCGGACTCACTTGAATTATTAAAATTTATTGTGAAATCCAAGCTGGAAGATACTCTGCCCAATATTATAATAATGCTCCGAATATTCTTCACAACTGCCATAAGCAATGCCAGCTGTGAGAGAAGGTTTTCAAAATTGAAACTGATCAAAATTTATTTAAGATCAACAATGAGTACGTTAAGGCTAACTCATCTGGCTAACTTGTCTATTGAGCAAGAGGTGTGTGATGCTATAGACATTGAAAGTGCAATAAAAGACTTTGCTCTTAAAAAAAGTAGACGAATAAAGTTTTAGCTTAAGACAGAAGTTTTGTTTTAAATTCCAACAAGTATGTATAATAATTTTCAGTAAAAATAAAAATATCAACAGTATCGTCGTAGTTCTAATTGGAAGTCGATTTGCGTTTTATATCTAATTCCCTAATAACTTAATCGTGATGATCGTCAAGGTATAATCATAAGTGTTATATAATATATATGTCGTATATATATATATAATATATATGACTTTTTTATTTGTAACCTGTACAATACACAATAATGATGACTGTTCTTGCCGAAAAGTTCTTTAGAATTACTGTATATTATAGTCTTTTAAATTGAAATACCTAAATAAGAGGGCGGCAAAATTTTCTTCCGCCCCGGGCGGCTGACACCCACGCTACGCCACTGCTTCTAGTCAATAATTAATATTAATTATGTTTAAGAGATTAAGCGAGTCCACATCATGCAATGATATCATGCAACAATAAAACACTTTCAACCTCTCTACGTTTAGAGAGGAATGTCAAACTTAATAATTTTAATCTGTCCTCCCTCATAAGGAGGAAGATTGCAAGGATCTGTCCAAGGTAAGTGGCGAAGAGCGAAACGCAGGAACCTTTTTTGTACTCCTTCGATATGTTTTATATGCACGTCGTAATGCGGTATCCAGACTACAGAATCGTATTCTAAAATAGGACGGACTAAGGCCCAAAATAAAATACTTACTTAAGATATAGGGGTCAGAAATATCTGTATACCAACGCTTTATGAAGACAAGTGTTGAGTTAGCCCGATTGATTATATTCTCAATGTGGTATCCAAAATTAAATTTTACATCAATAATCAAGCCAAGATCCACAACTTTATCCTGGCGAGACAGAGGTTTTATAAATCGTAAATTTTATACGAAAACTCAAAAGTAGAGCTTTGTCGACTAAATGATATAAAGTTACACTTACTCACATTTAAAATCGTATGATTTTTAGAACACCATTCAGCAAAAATATTGAGGTAAACAATAAGCATTTTGTAAAGTCTCGATTTACCTAAAAAAATTTTAAGTCAGCGTATGCGTATGTGCGTTACGTATAAGTGGAAATAAGTCGTTAATGAAAAGAGTGAACAGCAAGGGATCAAATGACTACCTTGTGGAACGCTGCACAGAACAGGAATAGCATCAGAAAAGGTAGACGAAAACTTAACTTTGAAATATCGGCTCGTAAGATATGACTTGATCCGAAGAACAATATCATTGGAAAAGCCCAGCGTAGTAATTTAAATATTAGCACCTTATGGAAAGCTTTTCAAATGCCTTGCTAAAATCAGTTTAAACATAATCGACTTGTCTGTGTTTTTCTAAATTTGTTAAACAGTAACTTGAAAACTCAACCATATGTTAAAATAGAACTGCTATAAAAGGTCAAGAAATCCTTTACAATAGCCTCAAAAAGTTTTGGAATCTTTTTTATCCTTCTTAAATATGGGAACTACTTGAAACAATTTCCAAATTTTAGGGAAAACGGAAGAACGCAAAGATAAATTAACCAGAAAGGTAAAAGGCTCAACGAGTGAAACACCACATTTACGTAACACAACACCAGGTACATTATCAGGTGAATCCGAATAATCTTCGTAAGTATATTAACATTAGCAGTATTTTTGGAAAGCATATCAAGATAGTAGTTCTTTGGAGTGAGTTTGGTTTCGCTATGGTAATTATACTAAAAGACAAAAATAAAATAATAATGCGCATTCCGAATTTTTTAATCTCCCTGTAACTCGAAAACGGTTGAGATGGCCCCCTTGCACTACAATTTTTTGTTTGGGTAGGTGCGATCTATCGCCCCCTATCATTTCTGCATGCCCTATACGAAAGACCCTGTATGTTAAAGGACAAAAGGTGGACCAAAAAAATTGTTTTTTTGACTCTTTGATCTAAGTAATAACGTGAAAATTTCAAACCTTAGTAATGCTGCCATTTAATTAAAACTAATTATGGACAAACTTCTATTTTTCAGCATTCTAGACCAGAAACCACCCTTAAGCCAAAATAAGAAAAATTTATTTTTTGAAAACCTACACTAGACTTGACTTACCCCTGAGTTCTAATAACAAAACCAATGTTCGTGACATCTATTGGCTAAGCTTGTACTACCAAGCGGTTTATCTCATACTTCAACCCAAGAACGTTCCATATGATTGCGAAAACTGCCCTACCGACACTGTCTGACTAACAGCTGTCAAAATAATTTGCAATCTGACAAATTAGTCGTTTTCGTTTGTACATGGGCAATCGCATTAGTTAGATCCCCTAGAAAGTGAAAAAGGCAATGATAGGAGGAAAATTGGTATTCCACTCATAGTTAATTGTGTGTCGTGTATAAACTTAGTTCATTCGTTTGCTATCGTCGCGCTCGTTTCAAACGAACTTCCGCTTTTGGAATTGCGATTCTCCAGGCCAAGCAGCAGCTAAAATGGGAGATGACATACTGACAACAATAAAGATCCTTATAATAGGCGAGAGCGGAGTCGGGAAATCTAGGTATGGACACATCAACATGGCCCTAGCCTAAGAATGTTATGCATGAGCGGGTGACCATGGTCCGCCAGTTCACCGGCTTTGCACAAAGATCTGGGATCTGTGGCCTTGCTACCTGGGTGGGTTACCTCCAGAATTGCGCATTGTTTAATTCTCAGTTTTTAGCATAGGAGTGACTCGACTTTTGGGAAAAAAATGTATTTGTTTTAGCAAAAATTAAAACCAGTTTATATATATGTATCTAACAGGGCAAAACAAAGGATGTGGAAGAAAGAGTTGTCCTATTTTCCAGGATCGTTTAACGGATTGAAGTCCTAAGTAAAGTGTCTACTTTCCTTTTAAAGAATTCTTCAGGAGCCTCACAGATTCTAACACAAGCCCCTAGGTCGCTGACGAGCCCAATGTTATTATGTTGAAATAAACAAACACCTGCGTCACTGCATGACTGTTTCCTTCACAGTAGAAAGCTGGAATATTCTTATGCACGCATAGCTAAAGAGTAAAATGCTACTGGTGACTTAAAATCTTGTGCAAATTGTTCAGTGCCCGGGAAGCGGCAATCTGTGTGGATTCCTCATGTCCCTGCAATCCTGTTGATGAAGGAGTTTCAATCGATGTTCAAGCAAAATTTCCATGCTATATCCAGACAAATGCGCCGTTAGGTGCGTTTATGCTCTGGTGGCAACATCGCTCCTTTCTTTAAACATGGGCCAGGAACTCATGTTACGATCATTTGAGGTCGTTATCGGACCATGATCAATGAATATTTGTTCCAAAATATGGATAAGATTGATCCTGACGAGATGTGATTTCAACAGAATGTCGCTATGCAACGACTCAAACCACCGATTTATTGATCGTGATTACGAGAAATGGTCCTGTAAATGTAAATTGGCCTCCAAGGTCGTGTGATTTCACACCTCTCGAATATTTCCTATAAGGTTACGTGAAGTTTACTGGTTTATGCTGATCATTCAGCAATAATTGACGACTTGGAAGCCAACATTGTTCATGTTATTCGTCACATACGTCCGAAATGCTCAAAGTGACCTAAAACTGGGGTGACAAAATTCTGTAAAGATATGATAGAGCAGATTAGCAGCTGTTGCAAAATACTCAAAACATACTCAAATTGCGATGTAATCATTATATTTCTTAAGGGCAGGGTAAGGTTAATTCGTGCAAAAAAAGGCACATTTTTGTGAATTTTTTTCGACAACTCAGTTAAAATCTATTCACTAAAGCTAATGGTATATCAAAGTAGAACATTTGAAGAATATTTTGTAAAATTTTCATGTAGAAATATTGAAAAATAAGGCAATGGCAGCCATTATTTGGAAGCGTGTCAGAAAAAAATAGAAATGCGGTGCCCCTCATAACTCGGTGCTGGATCATCTCAAATCAAAAAGGAAATTTTTTGTCCTTAGATAATCACTTCCCCCAGGTAACGCGGGAGGGCTTTTTCGAAATTTGAATTTTTAAATTTTTGGGAACACTTTGAAGTGAAAAACGCGATTTTTGCAAAGAAAATCGGATAATTTGTTATTATAAAATAAAAACTATTAACAAATTTGAAAAAAACTCTCCCGTGTTACCTCGTAAATTATGTACAGCAATAGTGTTCAAAATTTCAAAAGAATCGGTGCAGTAGTTTTAAACTTATGAGGGGCACCGACTTTGAAAACATGAGTTGTGGGAAAAACGCCTTAAAGTTTTAAACACTAAAAAATTTAGAGTAAAACGTTCATAAGCGAGTTGCTTAAACTGCTGTATCTTCGTTAGTTTTGCTACGATCCGTCTCAAATTTTCACACAATATTTTTGAAAGGTTCTTCATTTAGAAAATGGAATAAAAAAAAAATTCGAAAAAAAAAATTTAAATACCTTACCCTGCCCTTAAATACTCTAGTAAAAAGAACTTTCACTTCAAATTCTACTCTACTCATGAATGAGAGAATCTCGTAATCTCTCTTATGGCAAGACCCTAAGCTACGTGCCATTGAAAATTCATATGAATGATATGTGCGTAGCCCGAATTACAGCCGATGCACATGATTTATTCATTATCCTGTAAGACACGAGACTGCGCTTATTCTGGCTGACGCGAACACCAAAATTTCGAGGTTCTGTGTGCATGCTGTAGGAAAGAATCTCTTCGATTATGCCCAGCTCTACGTGGAAACTTAGAAGTAAATTGTAGGTAAAAGTTTTGACGAAATTTAAATGGGATTTATCTATACGTAGCAATACGCTATCTCTGGTACAACTTTGGCAATTTTCTTCGAAAGTTAATTAACTTTAAAATCTAATAAATAATTTTCTTTACTTTCTTATAGTTTAATGCTTCGATTTACAGACGACGATTTTGATACAGATCAAGCTTTAACCATCGGTGTAGATTTCAAAACGAAAGTTGTGGATATTGATGGAGTGAAAGTAAAATTGGCCATTTGGGATACTGCTGGTCAGGAAAGATTCCGCACGTTAACCCCAAGTTACTATCGCGATGCTCAAGGCGCTATTCTCGTATACGACGTAACCAAGTTTTCAACGTTCCAAAAGCTCGAATCGTGGCTGAATGAGTTGGACATATACAACACAAAGCCAAACATGGCTAAGATATTAGTAGGCAACAAGATCGACCAAAAGAATCGGGAATTGAGTCGCGACGATGGTGCCAGATTTGCTAGGAAACATCGCACACTGTTTATAGAAACATCTGCTAAGACGAGCGAAGGTGTAAAAGAAGCTTTTGAGGACGTTGTGAGAAGGGTTGGTTGAAAAATGCACTACAAAAATTATTTTGCTAAATTGTAGTTTTTATTCAGATAATTCACACCGAGGGATTATGGGAACCCAGATCACCGAGCGGGGTTGACATCACTCTTGATAATCCGGACGGCGCTTCTTCGTGTAGTTGTTAATCCTTGAGCATCTCCTGCGATGTTATAACCATCCACCTGTTGTTAAAACTTCGGTCTACTATCACATTTCAGCGGTTCTTAATGATATTCTTTTTATATTTAAACAAATAAGTTAAGCCAAATGTACGAAGTCTTTTTATTAATAATGCCCTAATTTTATATCGTTGTCTCTACCCCTTAACTAGTGACGTGGGTCCGATTTGCAATCAGTGCAAAAACCTTTTCTGTTATTTTTCAACCCTTTGCATTCGGAGATTACTTCTCCAAAGTTAATTTATATGTTTTGATGGTGCCTGAGAGGCGCCTGTCGAGTGCAAAGGGTTAATAATAAAGTAAGCCCTTTTGGTTTCAAACGAACTAATTAATTGTTAATTGAGTAAAACTGTTTTGCGCTTATGTTCATATTCACTAACTATGTCACTAGTTAAGGGTTTCAATGTACTAGGATGTGTATAGAATTGCGACTTTAGTATAATTACAGGGATCTCCTGTGTAACGGACTTTTCAAACTCTCACTATAACACACTTTCTAATGCCAGGCAGACACGAGATATAAAGAACTAAATCTGACGATTGTTGACATTTGTTATACAGGGGCTCTGCTGTTTGGAAAAAAAATAAACTAAATATTTTCATAAAACTTCAAAAGTGTTTTTCATTCAAACTAAATTGATTAGTATAAAAGCAAAACCCACGAAGTATTGTCGTTTTGTAATTCCTTTATTCTTTGGTCGTTGACGCTTTGCTACTATAAATCTCGGGTGCAGTATATCCAGACTTTGTTGACAACGCCGTTGCTAATACCATAGGCAAATAAACATGAAGATAGTTCGCTTCTAACAGCGGAAGTAGGCCATTTTCTGATGCCTCCACCCTGCGATCCAGCCCTAGGCAGTAACCCTCGTACGACTCGAAATGTAATTAATGCTAGGTTTGTTTCAACTTCCATGCTCATTCCCAAATACTTAGTATGTCTCACAATCAGTCTTACCCAGCGTAAAATGAGAACTCTGAACTATACGTCGAATTGTGAACTTTGCATAAGCAATTTAAGAGTGATAAAAATTTTAAAAGGTGGTCGACCTCGGAAGCTTAATGATCGGGAGCAATGGAATATTATGCGTACAATATAAAAAGATTTTAAAATAACAAATCACAGATAGCGGGACAACGCGAAGGGGACCTTAACAAAAAAGATCATTCAATAACAGTACGCAATCTTGGTAAAAACTTTTATTGCCATCTTGAAATTCGAAATGTTAATAGCAAATTTGTAATGCTCGAGCCCAAAATCCCATATACAAGATGAGAGTACCCAATAGCAATATTAAATCCGCCATCCTTATTTTCCAAATTTTGATAGCAGATTCGAAATCACCGGCCCCGAAAACTTGATCGTACCCATTTTCATGTCAATCTGTAGAAATTAAAACTGTCGGTCACCATGTTGGATACGCCATTTTAGAACCAAAAAAATTATTATTATCATATTGTTGTATTGTCATGCAGACTGAATACATGTGCAAAGTTTCATGAGAATCGGTTGAGTACATACTTGAAAAATCCAAACAACCAAATATACTGAGTGAAGCTAAATAACCCCGTTTAAAAAGTTTTCACTTGCGAACAAAAAAATCGGTGAACCTCGTATATAGCCTAACGAATTGAAATATCACAAAATTTTATTTATGGACTGATTCAATGATCGTCTTAGAATATACCTGAAGATTTATCTCTTTTTTAATAACTCAATGGCTTATTCTTTTTATCACATTTTTTAACTAGAAACTTTTCTATTCGAGTTATGTTTCACAATATTCTGAGGTGTGCCGATTTTTTTGTTCGCAAGTGTATTCAAACAGCTAAGGAATCCAATAAATACCACAAAAAAAAATTGTATGGCTGTCTACTTGTTTGTTATAAATGTATGTCTGTAACGTTAGAATAAATCACAGCCCAAGCACCGGTTGCGTGTAAACTACGTGTGAAAGGGAAAACAAAAACTAGATTGGTTTATTTTTTACATAATAATTTTATTTTTATTTAAACGATTTCCTTTTCATTTATCTCTTTAAATATTAAAATATTTACTTCAAATGTTACTTTAAAAACTTCAACTAAAGTAAAATAATTTTCTTACACATTTGCATGGTTGAACGTAACTCGTCCTTGGTTGCTTTAAAAATAGATTTTTACACTCTAATTTATTGAAATCTCTTAAACCAATTGGGAAAGTAACGGGGAAATAGAAACGATCATCTGACAATATCAAAGAAATAAACAAGTCCAAATAATTTTACATAACTACGCTATTTTAATATTCTTAAGCTCGCCCACGCGAGCCCATTTGCTCAGTTAATATTACAAATGTATGGGTGTACATCGTTTGTCTGCCGGCCCAGGGAAGCCCCATGCTCAAGATGGAGGCGTGCTGCGCCCGGCACGTCTGAATTTGTTATAATATAAATATAATTTAAAGTTGCTATTATGCTTCGATTTGCTGCCCTTACTCTGATGCTCCACTTCTCTATTTTACATTCACTTTTATCTTTGTGTTACTTGAATTTATGTTTCTCTCTACTTTTATATTTAAATTAGATTTAAACATAAAATTCACTCCTAATGTACTTTATACCTTGTTTAGCTTATTTATATTTATTCACTTTTCACTATTCACTTGCTTACTGTCAACTTTGTTGGTGTGTTAATATATCTCATGTACTCAATTCTTTATAATAAAAAAGAGAACGTAAACGATATTCATTTATATATATGCAATTTCGTAATCAATTAAAAATATAGTATTTGCAGTAATAGTGTAATATGTAAATATAGACCTAACGTTATATTTCCTCTCTGGCATGTTCAGGGTGGCTAGGGACTGTCCAACCGAGGAAACGGGGGAATATTCGAAGAAAATAGAAAATATTACAGCTAAATTTTACAGCGGTTACCTTCACTTGCTTGTTGTTGGTTTCATTGTTTCACTAAGTAACATTATGACAAAAACGATGACGCAGCTACTTAATCTTACTTTGTTTCTCTCTCTAGTTATTAAAATGTTGCTTTACTATGTTCACATTTTATTTTACATTTATAATTAGTAATATCAGATTATTTGAATCTATTAGGTGAATTTTACTTTTTACTTTTTATTTTATTAGAGGACTAATGAACACTCAGTGAGTAGGACCTTTTCCCTCCTGCTGCAGTACGGACCCAGAAAGGAGGAAAAACTTCCTACTGTTTCAAGGAAACGAAAACTTTCTACGATTCGTTTTCTCTTTGTTTGTGGCTGCTTATAGATGAAGTGAGCGGAAGCTTCTCTATTAAGTTTCTCGGAACTACACTACGATCCTCTGCAGTTAAGAATTGGCTATGCGGATGGTATCGGAATTTAGCGTAGGATATAAATTTATGTAGAGATTGCTGCTAAGGACATTAAACACATCGCTTTGTTTATTCGAATGCGGAACAAGCAGGGAACGTGCAATCCAGATTTCTTCTGCCATCCAGCGTTCGTTTATTGTGACCTATACGTATAAGCTACCGAATTTATTTTGTAATTACCGATTGAATTTTGAAATAAAAATTACATGATTAAGCAACTCGTACACTGATCAACATTTATGATGATCACATTTTTACCGAACAGGTTACAGATGACTTCTATACGAGAGTTCCGTAGGTTACCAAACCAAGAACTGAAGTGCTCATTTGACTGTGTTGGGTAATTTAATTTATTTGTAATCTCTCTAACACCCGATTATACATAACGGAACCCTTCAATAATTTCAGATTTTCTATCATAGACTACCGAGCAGTAAAAAGATGACCCGTAATTAAATCGAATTACGTATTCTTTACATTGCCATGTCTTTATTAAGTTCATTCTTGTTACTTCTGTAGTATTATACAATTGCCTAGTATGATTTTTATAATGCATTGAGGGTCATAGAAAATCACTGCATACGTTTTAGTAAATTTTACAATAAGTGTTCCGGAATACTGGTTAGTAGTTCTAATTAATACGGTATTACCTTCACAGAAATCATTTGGGAAAAAAAATCGATTTTAGAAATTCTACAACTTAATGAATGTCAAATGGAATGAAAGGAATCTCTGTTCGCCTAATAATGGTGTTTGCCTTTAATGAAGTTAAAAAATAAAAATTTGTCTTCATCATAATTCGTACTTAGAATTTTGCTGAAGTCAATTAGAGACACGTGAGTGCTCATGGCAGGAAGCATGCTGATGAGATCAACTTAGCTAGTTTCGGATCAAAACACTCATCCATTTGTAAACCTCGCTTACTCCTAGTGAATGAGTAACATCTTTAAAAATGTTTTGCGATCTACTTATGGGACAAAAAACAAGTGTATATTTCTCTCCGTATGAAAACTTGTTCAAAGGGAACGCGTGACGTAAGCAATTTCTCTCTCAATTTTTGAGAACGTGAAGGCGTTTTCGTAAATATAAAAGTTTTCGTACGCAAATGGTTACTCGAAAAGATCAGTTATTAGAAACGCTTTAACTGTAAATACTTTCTTGCTTGACAAAACTATTCCCTCATCTAGCTATCAAAATTTGAGCTAATAGTGTACTTCTCTATCATATTCTTCGAATTGTAAATCCTAATATATTTCAATATTAAACGACGTACAAATTGGATTTTCCAGCAGGACAACAAGCCCAAACACATGACGGTTTATGCTATACCGTGACATTATTGGATTGGTCGTCTTGATTTAAATCCAATCGATAATTTGTGGCAGATTGTTAAAAACAAAGTTGGACTGCTTAAAATAGGAAATTTGAATCTCTTCCAAAAAGCGTTTGCAAAAAGTTGATTGAATAGATGTCAGGCGGTAATCGATAACCGCGAATTTTCTAATAATATACTCGTACACGGCTTATAGACGTTGTTGGCATATGAGTGTACAGTTTCAAAATTTGAGCATTTTTGGAATTGCAACCTACACAAAACATACTATGTATAGAAATCACCTTTTACTGATTCGTTTGTTGTTGACAATTATTTATTCTACTTATTGTATTAAGAAATATCTGATGATTTTAGAATTTACTTATACCTCCCAGTAAAATTAGATTTTGGCTATAAAAAAAAAAATTAAAGAACCAGAATTTTGTGGGGACCTTTTCTATATTTTTAAACTTAACCTCAAAAGTCCCCATCTATAGTACCCCCGCAAAAAATTTCATAACGGCTGAAAAGATGTCATATATAGTGCTTTCGCAAATGTCTTGGAAACCGGTTATTTGCCGAAAAATTGATTGTTTCTTAAATATTTCCAAACACTAAATTTTACTTCATTAAGCTCCCCTATGACAACTTCTTCGGAAGTGCTAACGATAGAGAATGTTTACGTTTTATTTAAAATATAAAAATGAAGGTCCGCACAAAAATCTTGCTTTGAGGTCCGAATTAATCAGGTGGGACTATTCCAAACTCCACCGTAGAAGAAAAAATATATTCAACAATCTGAAGGGGGCTGAATTTGGTATTGCTGCTGAAAACTGTATCACCACTATAAGCTTCACTGAGTCTGGAATAGGCCTGAATATTTCCCATTCCCGGTCCGGTCCAAATTAATTTTTGAGTTTTACCAATTCTTTCATAACAGCCTAATAGTTTTAACTGAGTCCATCACTTATTCGCGTGCAGCAATAATTAAAATAATTGTACTTCTTAGATTTAAAAACTATGTCGAGCCACACTCGACGTTGGACTTTCTGGAGAAATTGTATATCGAGTTAGACTCGACGTTGGACCGCAAAGCGCCAATAATTTTTTTCATTTCATTTTTTTTTTCCTTTCTATGGTCTAATTATACTGGATTACAGATAGCGAAAAAAATTGCACGAAAATATTGGAAAAAGCTTGTTTTTGTAAAGGTAAATTTATAACTAAATATTTTTTCAAATACCACACACTTCTTTTAGAAAAGGCTATAAAACTTGGACAGTAAAATTTTATTGCGAGCTTATTACATTTTCGGAAAACAAAAAAACATTTAAATGCTTGGGATTATTCGGAGTCAAAATCCCAACTCACAAATATTTCAAATTTTATATAAGTTAAGCAAAGTAGACACAAAAGTTATTAATGATTATTATATTGTAAATATAATTAAATAAATTAAAAAAATTACTCTGCATGACACTGTTTTAGAAGTGTCAAAATGCAAGAAACGGTTCAATTTATTTAATTCAGAAATAAATCAAATTTTTTCAAAAAATACAGCGCCAGCGCTGTATGTACCTTTGTATAGCTGGAGTAAAGCGAGTATCGCGTCCGTATATTTTTTTAAAAGTCAGCAATATAATAAACAAATAAAAAATAGTTATAATATACCGAATCAAGCGTTTTTATTTCAGAATCTTAGGGACTCCATGGGACTGAAATTTCGATTTTATCCACGTGAACGAAAGGTAGAAATGATCAATACAACAGTGGACAAAAACTTAAGATTTCCACGCGAAAATTCAACTGAATATTATGGATATTATCAAAATATATTGTAGTAGTAGTATATTATTTTTATTTCTTCGTTTCATTTCATCTTGGCCTCCAAATATTCAAAACTTAAAATATACCCATATATTTTAGTTTTCACTAACACTGCAAGTATACGAGTATACTCGTCGTGACACAAAATATTTTCTAAGATCCGTCGTAGCAATCCTACGAAGAGCAAGTTACATTACGAATACAAAAGAAATGGTATCACACGATCCGAACGGAATTACTCTTGGCGTTGATATATGATTTGAAATCATATGTTTAATGTCAAACTAATTGGAAATATATGCCATTTGTTTCACATCACAAGGTAGTTTAAAAATTGTTATTCTATTTCGACTATTTCACATGAATTGGAGCAGGAACATCAGTCACAGCGATAAGTTCCGATACTTTTTTTAAATTTTCCCAGGTTATTTCTTCCCTGGAGAGCTCGAACATCCTTGCGCAATATCGCAATTATCAGAGAGTAAATGCAGTTTCTTTTTGGCTTTTATTCGTGGTTAATAAGTAAAAGTTTATGAATTCTAAGAGAAATGTATATTTCTTGTGTTTTCTGTTTAGTGAACGTACAAGCTCCGAACAATATTTAAATTCGAAACAAAAATGGCTAACTTTTGATTCGTTCGGAACCTAGCACACCGTTTTCAGAATCTATAGAGAATTTCGAATTACGATGCACACATTCGGATCGCAGAATACGATTTTCGGGATTTGTAAGAAAATCGAAAGTACGACGGATCTTGGAATAGGAATTACCATTCCGAGTATACTCGTCAATCACAGCTAACTGGTTACAATGTAAAGATGGCTTTTCCAATATTAACGTTGCATTACAAATAAAGATTGTGAAACAAGTGCAAAACATGTAATTTTTATAAGATCACGACACTTGCTTGGTTAATTTATCGAAAATTATTTATGAAATTGTGCTAATCTCAATCACGACAACATCATTGATTTGCAAGTTCACTTTCGAGATTTCTCTTCTACTTTTATTATATTCGAGCATAACATTTTAGTAGAATCCTAAATTATTGATATTTTTTTTTTTTTTTACAAATTTTGATTTTATTCACTCACACAATTATTCGCACAAAAACCACTTTCACTCAGTTACTATTGCTGTGCATTTGCTGAAAACAATAAATTTATATGGATCAGCAATTGCAGACCGAACAAATACAAACGACGAGGAGTGTATGACGACAAAGACGACCATTTTTTCACTTATTTTTACTTCTCCTAACAGATTTTGCAGCCTTTAGTGCTCCATGTTCGTTTCCCGTTTAAACGTTTTATTAGATAGGTGCCAGACGGATCCATCTCATAAGTCAACGCTTTCAGCTCCTTAAAAAAATTGGCCTCCTCTTATTTGTTGCTAAAAATGTACTTATCCTTCCTAAAGCTTATCATAGCTGATATATTTATTTACAGAAATTTCCTGCTAAAACATTATGTACATGAAACATTGACTCTCAAATGTTGCAATCTCAAAAGCCGGATGTGCAGTGTGCAGGTTTAAAAAAATTCTCACATTTTAATTTTTTATGTTTTTATAAATTAATGTCTCTATCATTCCTTTCGGATTTGATTTTAAAAAAATGAGTGATGTGTCGGCATTTGCAATTTTTTTGAAAAAACAGCAAGAAGGTCTTTTTGATCTTATGCACTTTAATTTAAAAATAAATTATGTAACATTTACTAGGTTATAACAAAGTACAATAAATTATCTTGAATTTTCATAATTTCTATTTCTATTTCTTGGTCTTTTGATTAGTGCCTGAAAAGTTAATTGTTTAGAAGATGAAAAAACAAAATATTGTTATAAATAATTAAGAAAACAATTAAAGGAGAAAATACAAAAACAGCTAAAATTTTGGTTCAAATTAAAACAATTTATTTTGTAAGAAAAAAAAAATTAGAACGTAATCATCAGTTTGACCATAAGAATCATTTCATTTCGTCTATTATCATTGCATGTATTGCTTCCCTTCTTTTATTTTTAAAGTGCTCAGAAATGTTTGAAAACTGTTAAGTGAAGTTTCATTCAACGAATGACTATATTCAAGCTACTTTGCGTGTCGAGGGTGTAAAATTCGATTAAAGTTGACGTGACCACATAATCAATTTCACAAAAAATTTATAAGAAGAATTCCACGTTGCCCGCCGTTGGAGTGTTAAACTGCTGAATAAAACTAACCCTGCTATACATATACAAATACATGCATGCTATACTCTCTATAATATTTCAGAATGATAAAATTCTTTATTCCAGTAAATGTTCAATAACATTGCAGTGCTTCAATAACGACCCAACGAAGTAATCCAGGAAAATGCTATTAATCACGAAAGATTACTTCAACATACCATTATTAAGGCCATACAACAATTGGATATAACCCAAGAGTGAAGACGCCTTAATAGAATTAAAGCACCAGAATTTTTCATCTGAATACTATCTAATTTTATACGATCATAATTTTATTTATTAATTTTTTTCTGTTTTTTTTTCTTTTAGGGAGCAGAAAATTGATTCCTATAAGCCCATACTCGCTTTTCTGAATTGAGACATTTGAATACACCATCATCGATAATTTCTTATGATAAGATTGTACTAAGCATATCTAATAAAGGATGTCATAAAAAAAATAACGACAGCAAAGTTGATTGATTCGTTTAGGAAGACCAGTAAAGCGACACATCTCAAGCGTTCAAATTCCTTCAAGCTCATATCATTCATTCACTCTAATCGAACTTCTAAGTGATTCTCATAAATTTAAGAACTTCGACTAGAGAGTGAAAACTGGCACCTTCCATTCTCAAAAAAGTTGTACTTAACACTTTTGATCGCGACTATCCAAATGATGAATGACAAAAGCAAAGAGAGCGGACTAGTATTCTATCCTCTAAGGTGGGCATTTAGATATACTTTAGACAGATTTTAATCCGATAAAAGGAGCTTTCGCTCCTTTTTATTGCTAGGGCACCGGCTGTCATTGCGTGAATAATTTTTTATGTGATGAAATAATTTTTTCTTATTTGAGAAACCATATTTCGATCACTTATTGAATCACACTCAAAGACATAGTGCCAGATCATTTCCAACTGGATGCTTTACTGTTTTCTTAAATCATAGGAGTAATTAAATAACAAATAATTATGGTAAGGAAATAATCTAAACACACAATTAATTACTTTAACTATCCGATACTAATAGAATAAAAATTCTAAATTTATTTACTATTTTTTTTATCGAAAAATCTCCAAATTAAAATAAAAGGAAAAAAATATTAAATATCCTTAAAAGTAACTTTCAACCAGCCGTGTCACCGAGTAGGATACGATTTAACGAAGATCGTAAATCAGACAATTCGTATCACTGAAACCAATTAATCGTTCAATATCGAAGGTGCCATCATACTTCCTTCCATACCATGACGCTAAACACTCGTATTGTTTTCCGAGCTCTTATAATATTTTTGACATTTTTTAGTGGAATTTTTTGAAAATCTGTTTTATATAAGTATTTGCTTTGTCGTATTATTACGGTTAACACACGATCGTAGTCCACGATACGAAATTAGGATAAAAGGAAATACAGACCGTATCGTAAGTGGAATCGTATCATACTCCACGATGCGACGCCTGACTCCTTCTAGGAAAATGTATTATAAATTTCATCTCGTTTCCAAGATATGTAAATTCCCCTGGCACCACCGGTGAATCAACCAGTATTCCGTGGACATTTACATATGTAAAAAGGTGGTAAAAGGAGAAATGAATTACAAATGTATATTTCCAAGCACATTAACCCAAATGGAAAGGAAAGGAATGCACCACATACATATGTGGGATCTAAAGTTAATTTTTCATTCGATTTTCCTTTAAGTCGCCTTAATTGCTTACTTTTCACTTAATAGAAGAACACCTCTACATGCGCCCACCCCTCTAGAAATAACGCGCTGACCCAAATTGTTGGTAATTACTTTTAATGTAAATAAACTGTCAAAACACTAGAAAATATGGTCAAAGTTGAATTAGGAATAGAATTAAAAATTACAAAGCAACAAAACCATTCAATGGAAATGAATACTGCAGGCATCCGACTTCGTATCTGTTTCGTGTTCACATATAATTTGATAAATTTTAGGACGGAAGATACTATAAATATTGCAACATGACACCTCTAAAAGATTCAGGAGGAAGGCCAATTTCACGTTTATACAAAATGTCGCATCAAGTCGTCATGAAATGGATCGGTCTGCTGCTCGCTGGCTCCATGCGGAGAAGGCTACATATTGCTGTTGTTGCATGAACATCAAGGGAATACAAGTGCAGTGTACTTTAATAATTATTTATTTAATCTATGAATTAATTTTACTGTATAATTTTGCGCTTATATAAATGGTTTTACCTAAAAAATCTGCATTACTCCTTAAGGTCTCTTAACGTTACTCTTCTGCAAATGTATATTACAACACGTGACTGTACTTCTCATAGATCCGCATGCCCGGCCCAGGCGGCGCCAGGGCTCCTACGAATAGACTTTAACAAAAGGTAAAACTAGTTAGCTTAAAGTGTTGTGTTTTTTTCGAATGCTAGAAACGATTCTGTGATTTGAAAGGAGAAGGGTACTTGGCATGTTATTTTATTTGCTTCTTTCGATTTTTATAATTTACGCTATTTACTCGGTATCGTATGTAAGAATCTGTTTGACGCATCCTTGCTCTTAAACAATAAATTTATATATAAGTCCTGCGCGTATATATAAATTTGAATTTAATTAATTTAACGCTATTAACCTTTAATTAAATTAGTTTAACGTTGCCTCTGGCCCTGTTTGATTATAATATCAGAAATCACTGCAAGCGGCTGTTGCATTTATCGTCAGTTCCGAGGGTGATTTGATCGTGATTGCGGGTGCAGTAATAACAGAGGAAAAATTTCGGCATTTTGCGATAGCTTCATTGTTCTGAATGTTCGTATAAGTAGCGGCAGTAGCGGTAGCGAGGGCTCCGTCTAAAGCGAGAACTACGAAAAGTGTGCTGGTCACCGTCATCGTCATTTTTAGTTTCAACAAAGTTATTGAATTTATGAAAGATGCAACGGCGGTGGCGGTGGCTGTGTCTGTCTCGACAGCTACTTCCGTACTGTGTTTAGTTATTGCTGCACTAGTAAGTATCTTGAGTAAAAATTCAATGAATGACTCTAACAGTGGCTTTAACTCTGTTCTTATTGAGCGAGATGATGACTGTGATTCTGGTGTTCTTGATGTTGCTTGTGTGATTGAGGATGACGTGGAGGTCTCTGCTAATTTCTTTCTTTTATTTGCATGAATTGTTGCCTTCTGATTAAATATTGTTGAAATTTGCCCTAATGTAACTAGCTAACCCATCGTCGTCGCTGCCTGTATTTGAGATCCTGACGTTTGGCTGGTGCTGGCATCTTGTTGTGTCGCTGAGCCGATTGTGCCAGCATTCGATGAATTTCCTCCCGATGCTGATGCGTTTGTACCTGATGATGCATTGCCTGTAATTTAGTAAGTGTTCTTAGAGTATCTCTCTCTTCTAAATATTTTAGTGTAGAGGAATATTCCCCAAGGAATATGCCATGAAAACTAAAAATCTCTACTTCTAAGGCAATTTCCTGTTTATGAATTTTGCAGAATTAATTGTAACGATAAATTAGGTAGCATAGCAGTTAAGAAAATTAAAACATTCATGCTCTTTTAAATAGAGTCTTTGATAGGAATAGGAAACCTGAAGCCAAAAGTGTTTCACCCAAACCAGGTGTTCATGCGCATTTTATAAAAAAAACAAAAGTTTTTATTTGCTTTTATATTGTTATGCAAAATCGTTAAATTCTAGCTTTATATTTAAAATCATGAATAGATTTTTATTTACCACAATTAAAGGGATATTCTGTTTGTTTCTGTAAGCTTGTAGCACGAAGAAGTTTTTGAAAACCCAACCATATTGTTTTTTAAATCAACATTGAAATTTCGAGATTGAATGAGGTTTTTGATTTTCAGTAAAATAAACAGTAAATTGTTTAAACAAGTAGTCACAATTAATATGCATACAACTAAATAATAATAATTAACTACTATACTAGCATGCATAAAAGTTATTCTTTTGACGTCTACGGTTAGACTTGGACCGCCCTACAATAATATCTACAAATATATATAACAATACTACAGCAAATATAATAAAGCGTGAAAATAAGTTATCAAGCGTTAAGCCGCAAGCCTACCCAAAACATTTCTTGTCGCCGCACTTTAGTATTAGTTGCATCAGTACTCTGATTCAGAATAATTCGCCCACCTGTCCTTTCTGCAAAATCGCTTGCGGAATCATCGAATAGCATATTTAAAACTTAGTCACATCTTTCTTTCATCGTATAAGCTCAGAAATTCTCTTCGGCACTGCTTGCACCAACTTATTACAGAAGTCTGGTATAAAATTAGCGTAAACTATAATGGCCTTAGGGCTCACTAAGATCTTTCATGGAATTCCCTTAAGGTAGGTTAAGTTTCCGTCAAATCTTTACCACCCTTAGGCTCAACTATAATCGCCTTAAAGCATTTTTGACAAGTTGCAAAACTTAGTAATTTAATTGATTCGTTTTCCTCGACTAATCAAATAAACCTATCAACCGCTGACTTGGATTTATACGTCAATACCTTAATAGCACCAATTGTTTACAGCAACCCAACTTTTGTTAAGTTTCCTTAAGATTTGTACGCTCCGGATCGTACCCTTAAGACTTACCGAAAGATTCCGAAAGTTAACGAAAGATGGGATAAGGCTATTATAGTTGTTAGTATGGTACTTCATATAATTAAGTAAATTCTTAAGCTCCTTTAAGGCACTGTAAGGCTATTGGTCCATATGGCAGTTATCTTCTCATTTAGCTTATTTTAAAGCGCGCGCCGGTGAATTTTCCACCATATCAGGTAAACAGAGAAGCTATGACTTTACCTTTTATAGAATAATAATATATAGCACAAAATAACAAGCAACAAATACAAATTACACAGCCCCACAAGCAAAGAAAAGTTATCTGTTCAACTGGTCCATTGAACAGATAGCTTTTCTTTGTTTGTTATATTCTTATGTTGAATTCAGTGCCAGATTGACTCCATCACGTCTGGATTTTTTTCTAACCTCAAAATGTGTGAATCTGTGAGTTTTAAATATGATTTCGAATTTTCTAAACGTGATGAAGCCAATCTGACACCGAATTCGGATTCAGTGGACCAAAAAACATATTTAGTAGGTAATCTGGTTCGTTGAACAGTCAACTTTTCTATGTGGGACTGTGTTATTTTTATATGGGTTAAGGGGGTGTTCTCATGGAGCAATTTCAAAAACTCTATTTTTTTTTTTTGCATTTTTTTAATCTATATATAAGTACAATTTACCCTGTGAAAGGATTTTTCGGAATTCGATCTCTAACATTGCTTAAATGACCTTTGAAGTCGACATGTAAAGCGCGAACCGGAACGAAATGCCGACATTGCAAAACTTTAAACGCGTTTTTCTCGAGAACATGTTTTACAAAACGGTTAGCAAAATTCTGACGACTGTAATTGACCGATCGACTTGAAATTTTCACAGAACCTTCGAAATACATTTTCGCAGGTACCCACGTACGGATTTTGCGAAATCTTAAAAATTCGATTTTTAATCCACGTTTTTATTCGAAAAAAAACGCGAAAAATGAATTTTTTTTTAAAATTTGGCGCCATTTTGTCAATTTTGAAGATATCGAAAAAATCGTACGTAGGTACCTAATCGAGAGGATACTGAATGATAACATTTCGGTCATTTCTGTTTCAGACCACCCACGGAGGCAGAATCCTGCAAACACTTTGCCTCTGCAAATTTTTAGACCACTTTTTGGACTACAGCCAAAGACGCCATTTTGAATTTTTATGTAATTCAATAATTTTCTTAAATGTATTAAATGGTCCTTTTGAACCTCCAAAAAACTGCGTGTTTATCTTTATTCGTTTTCCCATACAAAAAATAAATGTAAACCCTTCAAAAATGGTGCTTTCCATGAGAACACCTCCTTAATGCAACATTTTCACTTAAATAAAATCATTTAACTTCAACATTTTTTATTTGAATTTATTTTGTTACTTTTCAGTGTCAATGTGAATGATATGAACAAACGACTCGTTTCCGGCAGCTTGTGTGCAAAACCACTACGGTATACTGCCGCATTGTATTCATTTCTGCCAATGCCTCATTATTACACGTAGTCTTCCTATTAACTTCGTGTAGTCCAATCCCTTAATCCAGAGTCCATCAAGAGATCTTCCACGACTTAAACCCTCATTAACTTGACCTTACATCAATTTCCACAGAGATTCCTTGAATTTTATGTATGTTATAGAAGCTCATGAGTCCCATTGCACAATTAGATGATAATCTCTCTCAAAAATATATGGAGAGCTCATCATTTTTAGCCACCTTAATGCCACGAAGCGTTGCCAACCTTTACTTGGGTGGTAAATAAATAAGGCTAATCAAAACAAATTATATTAATTTAAGAGTTGAAGAGCAACATCAGATCGTGGACATCATATGTTATAAGTAAAGCCCATCAAAGTACATGAAATGAGCCCAAACTCGACGGGTCTTAGCTATTGAGGAGTTCCAATCCCCAGATCTCTTCCGACTCCATCATCAGATCAGCTCAATGGTTCTGTAGTTTGATCAAACATTTAATTGTTAGACAGGTGGTAAATTGAACTAATAAACTCTTCAGGACCGAAATTTGTTAGTTATGAATTATACTTCATTTTTAAACCATCCGGTGCATAACTAACTTCAACTGTTTCCTTTGGTTTGTGGTAGTGCTTTGCGCTTTTCACAATCAATCTTACTTGAGTTGAAACTTAAACAAAAAAATAAAAGGAAAAAAGCAGATCTCGAGCAAAAGCGCTTGAGGGAACATTTACATAGTACCAAAATTCTCTGTAAACGTTGCAATGGTTTAAAAATGAAATATTAGAAAATATACTTACCTTGCATACTGAAACCAATCTTATAAAAGAATCCAACATTTTTGAAACCTTATATCCTTCTTAACTTAATGTAAGAAATTTTTTTTTCGGACTTAAAACAAACATATTGTCATGATGAGTGTCTATTGCGCGAATTACTGGTGACACACACTTGCATCATATGTCTCCTACAATTTTTCTAGAGTCCTTTATGGATAATTTAACAATCCGTCTATCCATTTTCACTGTAGTTTTTCTGGGTCTTTTTGCTCCAAGAATGTTTTGGATTGTTTTATGCTCTTTAAAATGTCTTATTGAAACCCCCTTATTGTTACGCACTGGAAATTTTTTTGTAGAATCAGTTCAGAATGTAAAACTCTAATATAATTTTCCTCGAACCTGGAGTAGCACTTTTACAATATCCCTTTATAAGAGCAATAAAATGTTTGAAAATATTACTAATATTAATCACAAATAAGCTAACACAATATTTCACGCAGCTATACGATGTGCCCCACGCCAGCATAATAACAGTACAATTTTTATCAAGTGATTAGAAAACTATATCGATTAATTAATAAACTAAAAATAATAATTGAACGAAAAATGGCGTTAAAATTGTTCTACTCCGTACTAATTTAAAGAAATTATCCGTGTGTTGAACCGTTTTATACATAAATAGTAGTCTGGTGAACAAAGTAATAAATTTTTAATTTTTTCCGCAGAGGAACTTAATTTATGCAGAGTAATGGATTCCCACAATTAACTTATTTACGCATACAAATTTGTTTGCATTTATTTTTTAAATACTTTTATGAAAACTGACAAAACCCTTTTGGGAAATTTAATTTAGGGTAACCTGGATTTGCATAGATGAACTATTTGTTCAGCTTGTTCTCTTCAACAGCAGAAAGAACGTATGGCTGTTCCAGAACAAGGTACACACAAAAACGCACCTAATAGATATGCATATTGTAAAGGAGTACTGTCGTTTTTAATTGGTTGGCCCCTACTGCTTATGTTTAAAAGTTCAAGTTTTTTTGTGTTCAATAAAAGTTCATATAGTGCTCAGGAAGTTACCGTTAATATTTTTTTTATTGTCGAATAAGTGTATTTTTTTGCAGAAACTTTGTATACAGGTATCGACCAAGGTTTTTATTTTTGTACGAGTCAAAATTGGGTCAATACCGCGGCATGTACCCCTCGCAATATCAACACTGCATTTTGCAAATTGACTTAAATTACTTACAGAATAAGTTTTGTGGGAAGCCACTTGTCCTTGTTGATGTCGTTCTTTGAGCGCTGGTGGAATCTGATCCCTCTCGAACATTATCATCCCTGGCAGAATAGTGTGAGGTTTGGGAAAGTATTCAAATCATTTTTTTCTTTTTCTTTGAATAATCCGACATTTAATAATACGCCCTAATAGAATCATTTACTTGTAGCTGAATAACGTATAGTTATCAAGTACTTCAAAATAGATAAATAGATCTGCGTGATGTGGCTTTTCTCACCTTACTTACGTCACGAAATTTACAATAGGTCCCAATTCACATATAATCATAAATGAATATTTCTTTTTAACGAGGTATTTGTGGTAATTTCAAAAAATTTTCCTGCAATTTAGATGCAATTGAATTTTGAGAGATACTAAAATAAAAATTCGAATTCTATTAAACGAGTTCACTGAACTACTATCTATTTTTTAATGGATCGATCGAACGATTTTTTTCAACTTTTCACCTGAGTGCTAATTCGTTTTCAGATGTTTCCCAGATAAGATGCAAAAGAGTGTTTTAGCCAATTGGAACAATTTGACAGGCCGCATGAATCAATTTTGTTTTCTTGGGTTTAATTCTTTTCTATCGTTTAAACCTCTCATTTTTCGCATTTAACTTACATGTGCTAAATAGAAGGCAAACTTATGCAATACCTGGAAATTTAAAGTTATTTTACTTTTTGCATAATACTGTACCCAAAGTTAACAAAACCCAACTTCATATTCACCAAACTAACCAAAGTTGATATAAATTTATGTACTAATACAATACATTCAATTTTCGTCACTAAACTCAATCTTAATTGTAATACCCACTTGATATTACAAAAAAAAACAATATAAAATAACTACAAATATTTACTATGATGAGAAGATACAACAAGATACTAATTAATATGCCTAGATTTACTTTTTTTGCCATACATTCGAAGATCATTAGTCCCGGCAAACGTTAGCTTTTACCCGTGCAACTAGTTAATAAAGCAAAACAATTAAAGGTAACAGACACCACAGCAGAGAAAATAAAAATCAAATGAGCAAAATAGTTTAGTGCTTCTTAATTAAATTCTTTTATTTAAAACTTAAACTTTATAAACGATCTTGCTAACAAAAGTATCATATCCAACATAAAAGTTTAATTGCCACTACAAAGTATCTGCAAAATAAGAAAATAAAAAAAGTTGTAGACAGAGAAGAACGGAAGTGAAGAGTTAGTGCGTAAATGAAAAAAGGCGAAATCAACTGGTTTTATTATCATAATTTATGTGAGTGAAATTGGAGGCATAAAGTGAGTTCTTACCTGTTGCTGCTTGAGCAGCAGCGCCTTGGGCAGGTGTTCCAGTAGCACTTGATGCATTTGATGTGCTACCACCGCTCGCAGCAGCTCCCGTTGCCCCTGTGCTGGATGTGATATCGTTATTTTGCCGCTGAGAGCGTGGTAATAATTGTGGGATTAGGCTTGGCTGTATTGAGAGTTCTAAAATGAATTATTATTAGCTATAAAATATAGAAAAATAATAATAAATAAGCAATACTAACCATGCTCTGTGAAATTGAAGAGCGGCGGCAATTCCCTTCCATTCGGCAGCAGCTGATTACCTTCACGAAGCTCATTGAAGAAAGGATGTGCGCAGGCTTGCAGTGGTGTAATCCTTGCACTTGGTGTGTACTCAAGTAACCGCGATACCAAATTTATAGCTTCTGGAGGTGTTCTTATGCGAAATACCTATATAATCATTAAAGCACTCAATTAGTTCGCTTCTTTGTAAGTGAATTTAAAAAAATTTCACAAAACCAGAGATTGCGCATCGATTAGATGTTATTACAGAATATCGCAGAAACACTCCATCTTGATTCCAGTTAGATATCGCTTCTTGTTAAATTAAATATTTCTCACCTTCAAAATTAGCGGCATTTTCGAAATATATGCAGTCAAACTTGGTTACAAAGAATATTTCATCTGAGTGTTCAAGAACAACAACAAAATATCAAACGCAATACATATTTTGATTTCGCTTTCTTAAAGCCAAAATGTGTATGAAAAGCAAACAGAAAAATCTATGTTGACAAATGCATTGCTTAAAAGAACTGAATGAATAATGCTTCGATATTGCTCGAAAAGCTGACCCAAAATTAAACTGACAGAATGCACTTCGTCAAGAACAGACGTGGCCACGTGCCTGAAGTAATTGTTAAGTATTTATGCCATGAATCGGTCTTTCGAAAAACGACGGATTTTTTTTTATTTAAGTTAACTTTTTGTTTTATTTTTTATTTTTAATTTAAAATTCTATCGAACTTTAAAAAATATCTTCCTACTTCACTCCCCATGGGGAATGGTGCTTTTTCCAATTGTCACGCCCAATTATTCCGGTTCACTGTCCTTTCTACTGTTCTACCTCACTTATCTGCCCTCGTGAGAAATATTCCTACACAAACCTTAGAAAACTAATTAGGAAACTGAAAAGTAACCTGCCATACAATTCCTTCCCAAAAGGTGAGTTGGAGCATAGCACATATGCATATTCGAAATAAGCTTACTACCCTCCTCGCATTCAAATTCTTAAGGGGAGGGTAAGGTTAATTCGTACAAAAAAAGGCACATTTTTGTGAATTTTTTTCGACAACTCAGTTAAAATCTATTCATTAAAGCTAATGGCACATCAAAGTAGAACATTTGAAGAATATTTTGTAAAATTTTCATGTAGAAATATTGAAAAAAAAGGCAATGGCAGCCATTATTTGGAAGCGTCTCAGAAAAAAATAGAATTGCGGTGCCCCTCATAACTCGGTGCTGGATCATCTCAAATCAAAAAGGAAATTTTTTGTCGTTCGATAATCGCTTTCCCCAGGTAACGCGGGAGGGGTTTTTCGAAATTTAAATTTTTAAATTTTTGGGAACACTTTGAAGTGAAAAACGCGATTTTTGCAAAGAAAATCGGATAATTTGTTATTATAAAATACAAAATATTAACAAATTTGAAAAAATCTCTCCCGTGTTACCTCGTAAATTATGCACTGCAATAGTGTTCAAAATTTCAAAAGAATCGGTGCAGTAGTTTTGAACTTATGAGGGGCACCGACTTTGAAAACATGAGTTGTGGGAAAAACGCCTTAAAGTTTTAAACACTAAAAAATTTAGAGTAAAACGTTCATAAGCGAGTTGCTTAAACTGCTGTATCTTCGTTAGTTTTGCTACGATCCGTCTCAAATTTTCACACAATATTTTTGAAAGGTTCTTCATTTAGAAAATTTAATAAAAAAAAATTCGAAAAAAAAAATTTTAATACCTTACCCTCCCCTTAAGGTGCGAACGATGATTCATTGCAATCTTGTTGCACTTTCTCTCACGCAACCAAACTAATGGATGCAATCTTACGACAGATGCTTTCCCCTGTCATTAAAACCAACGTAATTTATCTCTTTCGGTGACGAAAGTAAGCCAACAAGCTAGGCGATGAATTTCTAAAAGTTCCATCATGTTTTCAAATTTCTTGCATTTCAAAAGAAATTAAATTCCGCTAGATTCAATGAAAGGGTAAGTGAACTAGTTTGAGAGATGACTGAATTGCAGAGAACAAATCTTCTTCCGAAGACATTGCTTACAAAATTACAGCAGCGTTTTAAAAACAAAAGCGTTAGCTTTGAACAACGAGTTCAAATTAATGTAATTGTTTTAGTAAACACCACAATTTTCATGAAATTTCCCAGCAAAAGTTTTCACATTAGTCATTTCAATTTTGAAATACGCCAAAATCTCACATACATATTTTCACAAATCACTTCTCCTAATTTCAATTTCGAAAATAAGGTATTCTGCATTTCGAGATTTTTTTATTCGAATTTTCACTCAAACGAAATTTCATCGCATTATTACATTATTAAATTCGATCCACGCAACGCGCATAATTGAATTAGCAAAAATTGCCGAGTGTGATAGAAAATGTTATTATAGTCCTCTTTCGAAAAGTAGAACACCTATTTTCAAATCGAATGAAATGGAATTTAGGCAAGAAAAAATATTAAATTGTGAATCATCAATCAAGACACAAAAACAAAAGACCAAGTCCTGCATTCGGAAATCAGTTTTGCTGAACACTTCAACACTTTGTTAGTAATTCGCCAAAGGGAATGGGAAAATTTTCAGAAAAATTATGCACTGAATTTTAGCTAAAAGGGGAAATGGCGGCTTATTAATTTTACAGGATATCTAAAGTTTAAAGCAGTGCTGAAGTGTTAAGAAAAATGTTTAAAAAAACTCAAAAAATGGGTACAGCAGCAAGTTTACAGCATTCGAATTCTATGCTTGCTGTATGCCATTCAACGAAATGGAATGTCGCAATTAAATTGGCTCAGAATATTTAGGTGCTGCAGCATGTTCAAAGATTTACTAATCGTTTGCTCTTCTTACTCTTAAACGCTGTTGATTGTTCATTGCGCTTGGTGGAAATTGCATGCGCTCAAGAAGTGACTGAAAAAGTTGCACAATTTAAAATCGTTTGGAAAAGTTGCCAAATTGGAAATTTTAAGCAAATGGAATCAAGATTTCTATTGAAAAGGACGGGTGTGTGCGGGTTTAGAAGATGATAGCCTTGTCGGTACTAGATGTGGAAATGACAAAAGTTAATTCGCGTAAGCGTTTCGGTTAACGCTTTATTTGATGGCTGTCGTAAAATTGCTCTTGGACCGAAATTGAATGGATGCGAAGATATAATAGAGACAGACGTCCCCCATTTCACTTACCTTTTGCCATGGATGACTCTTTATTTGTGGGAATTTGAATTCAGTGTAATTTGGATTCATTTCACGTATCTGCTCACGTGTCGGAGTACCCAAAACTTTAATAACTTCGACCAGTTGATCCACTCCAGAATCTCCTGGGAATATAGGCTGTCCGAGGAGTAATTCTGCTAGGACACAACCAGCGCTCCACACATCTTGAATAAACCAAATATAAATTCAGTCTTCTAAATGCACAACAACAAAAATTAATGGACCTTACCAATTTTTGTGGTGTAATTTATTGCACCGAATATTAGTTCGGGTGCTCGATAATACCTAGAGCATATGTACGACACATTTGGTTCGCCATGCAGCAATTGTTTAGCGCTACCAAAATCGCATAATTTAAGCACAGCCGTTTCAGGATCCAGTAATAAATTTTGTGGCTTAATATCACGATGACAGATACCCAGTGAATGTATATATGCCAAACTTCTGAATAATTGATACATATAGAGCTGAAACGAAAGAGAAATCAGGTTAGTTTGTTGATGGATACACTGTCACCTAAAATATTTACGCTTTAATGGATGTAAGTATGCCAGGTCATGGAATCTTCATATACTACGGTGTTTCCGATGAAAACTAGAGCTAATGTTTGGATATTATGAACGACCTCGGCGGATTTAAATCAATTGTATTATCACGCGGAAAGTGTGAGCTAATAGAAAGCAATCAGCTTGAAAATGAAAAAAAATACAGAAAACTGCTTCATCTTAAACCCTACTTTTGAACTTGACTTAGCATTGTTAGAAAACAAATTGTTTTGAAAATTTTCCGAACTTAGATTAAAGCATAATACCCCAAAATTCAAGTCGGCCTTAAACTTTTGCGCATAACTGTGTCTTAATTACAAATTGTTAAAAAATTTATAACTCTTATTTCGGACAAAGTAAAGACCCCTATTAATGAAATAATAAAATATATTTCACCCAAACAAAAACAAAACTTATCGCGAATGATAAGGCAATTTTAGAATAATTCAATATAAGTTCAAAATGTATTCCAAAGAACCATAATCTATGAAATTACATCCAACTGCATCCAAAAAGGCAATTAAATCTCATATGAAACATTGCTCCGAAAATAACAGACGGTATTAACCGAACAATGAATGTTTATAGTACTTAACATTGTAAACAAAATTTAGCTTTACTTACCCTGATAAAATTAATTGGTATTGTTTGTTTAGATTTAGCGTACTGACGTGCAACTTTGTACACAGTTTCTGGTATATATTCGAGTACTAAATTCAAAAATACCTCGTCCCTCTGAAAATGAGAAAAAGTGTTAATATAATTCGAAAACAAACAAACTAATCACTAAATATACATGAGGAATGATATCGAACTATTGGAAACCAATCTTACAGCGTTTTCATTGGATTTTATCTCATTTTTTAGTTTTGTTCGTTCAATTGCGTGCTCTTGCATGATATTCCAGTAGCTTTTTTACTGAATATACTCTAATAAAACGTCGCAGCAATCAAGCTTCGATTTCTACACAAATTACAAGCATTGTTAGCTCATCGACAACCATGGATTCTTGTGAGTTAAATGCCAGAAAATTGGAAGCAACAAAAACAAAAAAATCAATAATCACCAAATATGGATTCATACAAAAATGACCAAAGGGCATGTCTAGGAGAGAATGGGTAAACTAAAATGGTTTTTGTGATAAAGACATCAGAAGATAAATGAAATGGCTGGCATCAGATTTTAGCCCTCAAGCGCAACGATTTCTTTGGAAGGATGATGTGTTGGGAGTATATTCATTATTTCCTATTTATTTAAATACTCTTTTTCGACATTAATCATTAAATTAAATTAAATTAAAATGATTAAAAGCAAAACCTCGACATTTTATAATGCATGGTGTTCTTTTATGTACGGGCACCACTTTACTCTGTCGCCATTTTCCGTACTTTTCTAAAGAATTTGCTGTGATCTGAATATCGCATAGTTCAAACGCTGATAATTCATTTTTGATCCGAGGATCTTAAGGGATTAATTAAAACAATTTTTGAAAAAGGCAGAACAGTACTCAAAGCAAATAATGCAATTCGTGTAGTTTGCATCATGTTCCTTCAGTTAACCAAATATGGCATGCAATAAAAAATGAGATAATTTGAACGAAAAAGGAAAAGTCGACGCTAACAAGCCAATAGCTTAAAATCTCTAGATTGATTTATTTCCAATTCGTCAAATAGCTGATTAGTATACGATAAATGAATGATAGCGGGAAAATAAAATATTAACAAGACAAAAGGATCTTTCCAAGTTAAACTAACTGGTCAGGTGTTGAAAAAGCAATCATTTCATAATTCAGATTAAAGTGACGCGACCCTCGCAGAGCGGCCAAAATCAAAATTTTTTTACCTATGAACACAAGGGTGCCCTTACATAAAAACACCGAGATGAGTGGAATAATGTGTCAGGTGTTGTACATTGGCGAAATATTTTGTGTATATTATGCCCCCTTCCCAAATTATTCTTATAGATGCAGGGTCCATATCAATCCTAGCAGCTGAGAGAGCGTTTGAATTGTAAAGTTACAAAAGTATTAAATCATGAAATTGTAACACTCCATTTGGACGACTGAAAAATGATCCCAATTCAAATTGCAGCCAATTCGACCAATCCTGGAGGGTTTGGTAGCATTAAAAAAAAAAAATGGAAAAAAATCGAATTTTAACGCGAAACTTGGCAGGATGTTAAACTAAATATTTAAGATTGATGGAAAAATAATCTTGGCGCTCCAAAGGCAGACATGTTGATGATGTGCTTTTTTTTAAATTGACAAAATGAAAATTGGTGAAAAAATGAAAAAGTGGTGTTCCTGGCTGCAAATGGTGACACTGTCTTTGTGGAGTCCCACAATGGCTGAAAATGGTGACACTGTCTTTGTGGAGTTCCACAACTTGAAAATCAGACTTTCAGTCAAATTGGTCAATCCTAGCGCTAGATCTGCCAATCTATATCTACATAGGTACACGTGATGTCAGTTATAATGGATAATGCGCGACTCCGAAAACTAGACTTACAGGGCGTGCAAGCATTACAGGTGAATTTAACCCCTTCGAGACGGCGAATGTGACCGAATATTATATATTTGTATTGTCCACATCGAGACGAAGTCTTTCACTCCAATATTAACACCACTTTGTATGATTTTTTTTTATAGAAATACTGCTAAATCCGCCAGGATTACAGTTTCAGCGTGGGCATCGCTGACTGAAGTTGTATTTTTGTAACTTTACAATTTTACAATGTTATGGACCCTGCATTTATAAGAATAGTTTATAGAAGGAGCATATTCCACAACAATAAAATATTTCGTCGATGGACAACATCTGACACATTATTGCACTCATCTTTCTAACTATTTATTATGTGGGCATGAAACCACTTTTATTTATTATAAAATTTCTGCACTGGTTCTTGGTTCAAAATGACATGAGCAAATTTCAAAACGGTTGCCGTAGTAACGGCATGCATTCAGTCGGCCCTAAAAGTTCTGAAAAATACTTTCTTTACTTTGAGGAAAAAGAACAACGCAGTTCGAAACAAAATTGAACAAAAAAAACTAAAAAAATAAAATCGTAACGAACAAAGTTTCACCAAAAAACTCTAAGGTCAAATTGTCCTAGAACGACCATGAAGCGATTTTGTGTAGTTATTAGTGACTTTTGGTCATAATGTGTTTCAGTATCCTCAGGAACGTAAATTTACACAAATTCAAGAAACATGTACTTCAACAGATTACATTCCTGGGGGTACCACCGAGTTGATTTCAACAAATTTGCACTATATTTCAGATCTGCCATTTCAGGGTATTACGAGCCTGATTCGTGTTACCCAAGAGTAAATTAGTGATGATTAAATAGATATATTTTGCAATACGATTTTGAAATATTCAAATAGATAGCTTCCACGGATATTTTAGAAAACAAACTCTATGCTTCACCATTTGTGCACACACAATCGAAATTGAGAAATTTTATAAAATGAATGGAAGCAAAGCTCAATCCCAGCAAACTTATAACCTCATATTATTGCAAACTCGTTATAATTTCAACCCATGCTGTAGACGAAATCTCAAGAAAATTAATGTTATCGTATTTTAATTAAACCGCAAGTGAACGAGTAGGTACAGGTAGGAGGGCTGTGACAGGAAAATAAATACTATTTGCTCCCAATGTTCGTCTGCCTTGTTTCCAATGTTTAGCCAGCCTGAAAACAATTGATCTATTCGTTTGTTTAGCCAACTATGGTAGGCGATACGACAATAGCAAGGATGTGCCTGAATCTCATTAAATGGCGAATTAAGGAGTGCACTTTATGGAACAATGTGTAAACAAAAAATTTACTGAATAAAGGAGGAGGGCTCTCAAAATGTCTGAAACTCAGGCGGCACACAAACGATCTAGTGGTGTTAGAGAAGCATGATTTGTAATGATTTGTATCAACTCAAAGAAAAACTAAAAAAAATTATTTATAAATCAACTACCTGTGGCTGAAGCACTCTGGCAAAGATCCCCAATTCGATGGGAAATTCGGCCATCTGGAGGCCGAATGATTATTTGATATTACGTTTTATGGTATCAACAAAAAAAGAAATTTATTTAAATAAAAACAAAACACAATCATTAGAAAATTAATAAAAAACAAATTAAATTTTTTGTATTCGGGGTAAAATCTCTTCTCCCTATTTTGCTCTATTTGAACTCACAGAAAGTATCACATGTAATATTTGTGCAATATTTGCCTACTTTAAATGTCCTACTTATTCTCAATAATATAAACAACACAGCAAAATTGTTTCCCAGACGAATTACGAAGTGTATGCTCTAGTTTATGCGAGAATTCATGATATACCATTAATTACAGGTAAAAAAATTCAAACTGAAATTTTTATGCTCAACTATTTTTGGAGTTTTAAAAAAAATAGACAGCATAAACATATTTACGAGCTTTCAAATAAACAGTTTAAAACATGTACTATATTATGCATATTTGTAAGTTCCCTTTCCATTACTCACTAAAACTAAATTAAATCATTAGAATAAAATAAAATCTAAAAGAGTTGCTACTTGAAATATTTTGTCCGGAAAATTATGCATAAAGGTGCGTTTTTTAATAAGTCTTTACATCTCTATACAAAAGACAGTAAAGAAAAGCTGGGATATGCATTTTTGTAGAGTGGTGTAGATATCTATATGGTTCATTAGCAACAACGCACCTATTAAAAGTTGGCCAACTGATCTGTAACTGCAGATTAATCAAAATTTGCTGCTAACTATATTACCATATAATTTTAATTTAAATACGAGTAAAAACAACAAAAAACTCGAACAGATTAATTATAGATAAAAAAAATGTAAATTCATTTTTAACAATTTTCAATCAAACAGAAGCGCAGAAAAAAACAAAACAAATGTGAATGTGTAATTAAATCCCGGAAAATAAATACTTTATCAATGGTAATTATACACGAGGCCCAATTAATGGAAAATGCTTATCCAGTGGAAATTTAATTAAATTGTGTATGAATTTCGTTGAAATTGATTTCCTAATAACCATCAGTTTTTCCGAAGTACATATTATTAACGCTTAAACATCGTAATAATAATTTAAATAATAATAATTTAAAGCCAATCGGCATTATCGAAAATCTTTATAATAACAACAGTTCGACTTATATTTGCGGTAAATAAATAGCCAAAAGGTGTATAAATTCTGAGAATGTGTCCTTCTCTAAAATACTTGATAAGGATAGGATATTAAGGAGGTAGCTGTCATGGGTTTGTACGCGGTTATTGCACTAATCGTTCATGATATATCCATTAAACTTCCACATGAAAATCCTGTATGAAATCCGAAATGACCTTGTGGTAAATGGTAATTACTCTATTGAAGCTTTAAGCCTGAGATAATTTATGAAAACCAGAAAGTCAATTATTAAATAAGGTAGCTACCACACAAAATCACATGGCGTATTACTGATTCTGGGCTCTAATTATCGACTGTTCTCGTATTCAACACCAGTTTTGACTCACACCTAAAAATCGATTATCGTAATTTGTGATATTTTAAATAACGAACTAAATAATTTATTGAAACAATTTCCGATTCCTTTTACACAAAGCAAGTGCGAAAAAAACAATTTATGTTAAATTTGAAGCCGAGTCACATTTCTCAATCCTTCTTATAACTAAATTACATGCAGTGATTCTTATAACAAACTTGGCTCATAATTCAGCTATAAGAAGTAGAGTTGAATTAAATAATTCATTATTTTTACACTAAGTGAAAACTCCATGGAATTTTGAAATATGGTAATGTACCTGCATGAAAAGAGAAGACATCTCCATTAATTTCAAGCGTGTGGGTGTTCAAAAAGTGTATATAATACAGAAACTACTGCGTTTTATGGAAATTGCGTTTTAAGACTACCTACCGCGTTATGGAGGCCTACTGCAATTCATACTTTATATGGTTTCATACCTTATATGGAAACCAGTATTGAGAGCACCGCGTTATAAGAGAGTTTACTGTACTAATTTTCTTCTTACGGAGACAATTCCTTTAAATTATTATCCTTCCTATATTATTTTTCTAAGGTCAGATCGGCGCGGTACCAAAAATAAGGACATATTACACACATTACAGAAACACCATATATGGCATAGTTTTGGAATCCTCAGATCACCGTACTTCACCTAAACGTATAAAATGTATAACGCTCCACAATTAAATAATTAAATAAAATTGAGTTAAATTTTTTCATACGTGCAAGAGATCATTTCTGGGAGTCTGGAGCGGATTGATTTTGATATGTCATTCATTTAAAGAGGTACACCACAACTGATGGTATGGAAATGTCAAATATGATTGTATGTTTTTAAGGGCTAAGACCACTCAAAAATTTCCAAAAATTAGGTCATTTTTCCTTGTGCTTCATAATCTTTAAAAAATTCCAAAATTTGCCTTAAGAGCTATAGTGGCTTTAAAGCTGCATATGTTTAACATGTGGTGTTTAATCAACAATTTTTTTTCAATTCTTACAATTTACAAAGTTACAGCTCTAAAAAAGTCGCGCGTCAAATCATGGAGAAATGTTTTTTAGTACCGCTATCAAAATTGAGGGATTTCGACTGGTGTCTTGTCACCCAAAAGATTTGTTCAAGTTTTCTTACTCAAGCATTGTGAAGAATTGTTGGAAACTACTCTATCATCTATATAACGTCTGGACCTGGAATCGCAGACTAGATGTAGATTTAAAAATATTTTATATTTCAACAAAAGAGTTCCTTCAAACCTAGAAATTTAAATATTAATTTGTCGCGACTTTATAAAATTGTAAGAAAATAATTTAGTGGAAAAACAAATTGGATGTAATTTTGTTTTTAAATTTTATACAATCCGACGATAAATCGAAATATTCGGCTTTGTCTATTATTTTCTATATTCCAGGCGTTGAGGGTGCTGGAGGCAGCAGATATCTTGCTGCAAGATACGTCGTAATGTGATTTTGTATAGTTAAATAAACATGAATGATATTTGTATGTATGTAAATACACTTACAATGGCATTTAGCAACCCCTAAATAAATTCAGACATTTGAATAAATATGAAAACTAATTCTGAAAATAAAATTTTCGGACATTCAAAGTGGTGTACTTACTTAACAATAATTTTAGTATTTATTTTCGTTTGGATTGTTGTTTCAGGTAAACCTACCTAAGATATCATTTTGAAGGACAATTGCATTCGCTATATATTTTCCAATAAAATAATAAATTGTACATGAAGATTACCAAAAAATATGTAGTCATCATTACCATTATAAATCCCTTGAAAAATAATCGGAACAAATTATTTTTGGAGCTGTCCCACGCCAGCCATAATAGATAACAGGTGTCTTTAGACACAAACATACACACACATTAAGTCTGACAAAAGAGGCATTAAAAATAATCAACGGTAAATACTTTATAATATTTATCTTAAGATAAGAAATTTATAAAACGAAATCGACTCGTTGATTTTTATGTATAGAATGTCTAGCGTAAATAAATGCGCGAATCACTTTAGACACATAAAGAATTCCAAACATTTTTCCAGGTATGATATCTCTTTCGTCACAAAATCGATATTCCATTTAGCGCAATTAGTGGCATGCTTTACTACCCAGATCAACTAATTAGCAGTCACAATTAGTTATCGAACCTATTATGGTTTTTGTTTCTTAGGCTACAGCTACTCTGCTCCAAACCAGAGTATACCAGATCAGAGCTCACAAACTTAATCAAACATTTTAATTTTTACCAAATTGGTTCAACATCAAACTAAATTAGACCAGAGCAGTTCAAATTATCTTGATTTTTGTTGCCGGCAGCGTTAGATAACTTTGGAGCAGAGTTCACACTCAATTTTACGCAATTGGCAAGAGTGAGGTTCGACGTTAATCTAATACCTAAAATTGAAATCGCTAAGGCTCAAGTTTATTGACTTTCGAAACAATCGACTTTTTTTAAATTTATGGAAAATCTTTTATTGCTTTTCATATCGCTTGCTTAAATTACACTTTAAATCGATTGAAGTTGTAATAGTGAAAGAAAATTTAGTTAGCTTGTTTAAAATTTTGTAGAAATCTATTAAAAAGTGATCCATATTATCCACATCTAGTGAAATTGCAAAGCTGCTCGAATATCGTGTTATGATGAACGAAGCCAATTTCCCTGAGAGAATATTAACTAGTGGAGATAAGTTTCAACTTTCGCCTAAAGATTAACAAATTGATATTATCTTGATAATCGTGGTAATTGAATCTTGTTCGATCTGGGTGTTTTTGGATAAAATTTGGCTATAATATTTTACTGCCGATCTGATTTGGTCTATTCTGCTAACTAAAGCCATGGCGTAAATTTGATTGATCAGGACTAAGCTACACACATTTTATATTGGACTACAAACTGACAACCAATAGATTCATACATCCTTAATTTATTAGGAAGATAGAGTAGCGGCAATAATATATATCTTGCTGCAAGAGCAGCGTAGAAGCTTTTGATAGCTGTTGTTAAAACCTCGACTTTTGCGACACACTAAGCTCGAATCCGGTGCCGACGTTGGCATGAAATGCTGCATTGTTTAATGTAATAAAAGATATTTTAAATGCGATATATGGTACAATTAATGGTAGGTAACAGAAATAGAACGATAACGAAATTGCCGCAAAAGCTACAGAAGAAGATATTTTAGCTTCTAAAAGCCCGACATTTTCGACAGCATAATTATTGTTTTACTTTTGCCGCTGCTTTTAACGTGTCGTTGCTCTCAATATTCTTCAAAGGTCTAACTATACCTGTATTTAGGTGTTTTTGAAATTTGAATTCCTAAAATACATCATAAAGAGAAGTCCCTCTATTCACGGTGATTGAATGTAGGCGACATGACATGTCTTACAGTTAATGATAAATCCACACCATGAATATTCAATTCAGGAAAATTACCGGTTCCGAATTATTGAGGAATCAATCAATTCTTTGATTTCCTCCTGAATACATTTAGATCAAAACATGACACGAGGCACGTAAAGTGAGACGTCCTCCTTAATTACAATCAATATAAAGGCGAAATGACGTCTCGAAACTAAGCAAAATATTGAATCCAGAATCTCATCATTTCATAATTTATTGAAATAACATGGAAGACCTCAACCAGGTGGTTATCAATGATTTACAACGTTCCCACGCACGGCTCAAACAATTTTAATCCTTTTATTATTTCATACAAGATTTTAAGCTGTTGTCACCCCAAGTTTGTACTTAAGCTCAAGTTTGCTGTTGCTTAGCCAGGTTTATGCTTTGTCTTAAGCTGTAAAATAACAAGGCGGTTCCACTTTATAACCCTATTTGCGTATCATGATCAGAACGTGTAATTTGTCTGGGCAATCTCAGTGAATAATTCAACAAAACAAAGTTGATTCTAACACTAACATAAATGTCTCGATATTTACCTTTTCACCACTCGAATAAAAAAAATATAACAATTTAACAATATTACAGTGCTCCAACTTTCTCATTATCTGCAGCTCACGGTTCTGGAACAAAAGGTTGCTTAGTTAATAAAAGTCCAGATAAAACTCAGTGGTAAGGATACCTTAAATCGTCTGTCCTGTAAAACTTTTTTAATGGCCACCAATTCGCCAGTATCGCATAATTTGGCTTGGAATACAACACCGAAACTTCCATTTCCGATTATTTTTGTGTCTGTGTAGGATACTTCTTGTACACGATCTGTGCCTTGTCCAGGAGTAGCGACAACTGTTGTTATTTTAGAGCCGTCCTTACCTGGAAAGAAATCACGAAAATTAGATATATTGCAATCATCTTAATTTTTATTGTGTAGCTTAATTGAATTAAATCATTTTAATCATTCCACCTCTCAGACATTCCGGTAAAATTATTTTAAGCTCCATTCCTCACAGCAACGACATATTTCGTTGTTCATGTTCAACGATTGTCTTAAACTTTCTTTTTGTCCTACAGACTGCATCCCGAATTCACACTGCTGTCCGCTAATGCAGGAATAAAGACCAACAGTAGCACTTCTACAACCAACGCTAACCTAGATCCTTTAGCGGACAACTGAAATTGAAATTTTCGCCCGACACGAAGCCACGTTAGGACTGGGCGAAGGAAATTATTTATTTATTCGTAAGTAACTTTTTAATATCGCTATACCATGAAGAAGGTACTATTAGACCGACCACCCCCGGCTGGTTTCCCACAACCTTTCCCTGAAACTGAATACTTGAAGGTACACTACTTCTGAGGAATACATTTAAGCAATGAGTGAAAATCGATAGACGTTCGGAAAACTGTCGACTTGATTCGTTGTGCGACTTTGAATTTAATATAAATACCTTTAGATTAGAAGGTTAATTGCGGATGAAAAAGCAATCGCTGCCTTCGTTGACGAAGGCTGTAATATCAAACCAACATTTTCCTTTAGAAGTTGTAATTCCCAAAATTATGGGGGTTCGTACGATTATACTTATAGGTCAACTACAGCAAAATTTGAAAATCTATTTATATAGCGTTTTTTTCACCTAGGCACAGTCGAGAACAATGTTGCTCTGCTCGGTGAATAGAACAAGCTAGTCACCTCGGTTTTAGGGTTCAGTACCCTTTATTAGCTTCGCTTTAATGTCCCTCCGTCTAATAGAGCCTTCTAGCTCATAATCAAAAATAGATATACAGGAAACTTTTACAGGGGTGCTGTACATGTAAAACGGGAAACGATTTTGTTGCATATTACATTATGGAATATTACCGAAATATTGTTCGCAGTTTAAGATCAGACCGCGAAACCTTCACCAATTTTTCTATTCCAGTGTGGAAAATGTTCTTGTCAGTTTTTATAAATTATCAACTGAAAGCTGTAAACAAATTTGAATTCTGAATGTTATTAGTGGGAATTCTTTAGTTTGCATAATATGCCTAGATAAATTTAAATAAAAAAAATATTTATTGCCCGCATCACACCGATAATTCTCTTGAAAGCTTTTGTTGTTTTCATTCTGATCTGGATAGTGGACACAAAAGAACACTTCTACATACGTACTGCACGCTGCGTACATATAGAATCATAGTAAGTAAAGAAATAATATTTAATAAACTTCTCCTTATTTAATTAACATTTCGTTTTCTTATTCTGCCTATTCCATACAGCTATTCTACTATAGAAAATATTCTTAACGTAAGTCAAATGGAAGAATTTATTGAAAAAGCAAAGACGCACTGATATCAGAAAACTGCAATTGCTGCTGACCAATGAATCTTATGAACCCGGACAATAATATTTTAATAGTCTGAACTAGAAAGATAAAACTAATAGCAACGATCATTGGCAAATACTGCGTAAAAGAGCTTCATTGTTTACAAAAAATGCGAGATCGCTAAGGCGCCATCCAAACGTGTATCTATCTATTCATGTCACCTAAACAGCTTATATAAAAATGTCTTTTACATTCTTTTTCTTTTTGCTTTATATTTTTCTTTGCATAAATTGATGAATACTTCAATAAAGGTCAAAGACCTTTAAAACATTAATGATTGACCACATCGAAAGCTCACCACTGCTCTGAATATTAATGTATAAAAAAAAACTTACATGAATCTCATTGAATACGTAAATTTGATTTATGGAAAAATTTTCGGATGGATTGATAACAATTTATCACGCACTCATTTCCGTAATGTTTTCGATTACTCTTTTGTAATGCGTAATTTTTTCCAATTTATTCATCACACAACTTCTTGTAAATATATTGAGCGCAGCTAACAGCTAGAGACGAATTATTCATATCACGTCGGTTACTCTTTTATAACTAAATATATTAAACATTTTCTATTTGCGCTTTAAGTATTCGTATTTATAAAAAGTGTAAATTACGTAAAATTTAAATAGTGAAGTAATGATTATAAAGCACAGCTTATACTGCCTTTGAAAAGATTTCCTTTTCCATAATAAAGCCATTGTAAAATTTGCATAAAAAAATACAAACTTTAACGAAGTCAATCCTTTTTATTTGGCCCCTCGATAGATGAAAGTCAATGGGGTCTATTATTTTGAGATCCAATTCACGTGAAAAATATTTCTACGTAACTTTCACTTCGCTCATAATGAAAATGTTCACTTCAGACGAATATGAGAATAGGTTCTACCGACAGTTTCGCATAAGAAACGGAACAGGTAGAATATTCCCACATGTCAGAATAGAAGAATAAGATATTTGAAATGTGGACAGCTTTAAATGTGAATCGGATCTCAAAAGAGACCCCAAGATCAGGTAAACGTAAATTATTAGAGAAACATGACATTGAAGCTATAGGACCATTGAAGCCGCTTCTTTCGCACAGGCAATGAGCTTTGTGAAATAATTTTAAGCCTATCCGCATAAGGAGGCAATATAAGACTGCTTTCCCCAAGATGGACTACGGAGGACAAAAGGTAAAAATCTATGTTGGACAACCATATTTCTATTAATGTCCTTTCCGTAAAAATACCAGGAAATTGGAGTATAGATCAAACAAATGAACAGTATAGCATAGAATACGAGAAATATATGGATCATCAAACTCCTTAGACGTTTTTATAAACCCTAAGCTTTCGATAGCCTAGTTAATTATGACATTTATGTGGTTTTCCCTAAGTCTCTCACTTTATCAAGCCTGGTGAGCAAATGTCCGTCGAGTGAAATTGAGAAGCAGAGGGTTCTTTTTGCGGGAGAGGGATATACAAATAGTCTTGCAAATGTTGAGCGTAAGAAGATTAATAGAACGCCATTTATGAAAGGCATCTAAGTCAGAATTTAAAATTTAACAGTCACGATTATTAGGTATTAAGCGAAAAATGTTCGCACGGCGTAGCAGAGAATTCTTAAGTGCGTAAGGACAAAAGATACATCATTGATGTATATTGTGAATAACAGTAAACCAAGATGATTACCTTGGGGCAATAATGAAGTATTTTTTATATAAACAGAAATAAAGAAACGCTCAGACGAATACTGTAAATACACAGAAATCCATTCAACAAAATATTTAGAGAAGCCGAGAACAGACAGCTTATGGATAAAAATATAGAGATTAAACCTGCAGAAAACCTTGCTGAATTCAGTGATAATGCAATCCACTTGTTTTCCTAATTCAATGGCAGAAATACAATAATTGGAAAAAATCCAAAAATTTAGTACTAATTGATTTTGATTTAAAAGATATTAGAAAAGGCTTACCGTGGAAATTAAGTACATCACAGACTAAGACTTCACAGTGTTTAACTATAAATCTCAAATTAGCACCAGGACGATAATTAGAGATATGTACATATCACATTTATTAACTTTCTGGTGCAAGAGAAAAACTAAATTAAACGAAGAGATAAATTAAATAATCACAAAGAATAGACACAACCAAACCAAATATGATTATAAATTGTAATGTTGCCGAAAATAGGTTTAAGAGATGTCGGCGGAAGCTTCGTCAGATAAAAAAAACTCCTTAGAATTAATAACACAGGTAGTATCACTGAAGAGGTTTAAAGAAGTCAGCAAAAAGATTAGAGATATTTTAGAGTCTCTACTACTAATAGAGCCGTACAACAAAAAAACAACCATCACAATTACGTTTAGTTGACGCACTTATAATTATTCAATAGCATAATGTTCAAAGCTAGGTAGCAGCTTCAACAGCTATTCAATTTGCGAACTAAGATGTGAAATTGTTTAGAGTTTAGATGACCATCAGCTTGTGATGATAACCCCTGCGAACAACATAAATTTTCACGATATACCGGAGTTAAAAGCAGCCATTAAATATGCACACTTTCCTTTGAAACGAAATGACGACAGCCAAACGTATCTTCGCTAAAAATTACATTTATTCAGTTTTGGAGCAAAACTGTACATAAATTATTAATTTGACTTACTTTTTCTAAATAATTTCTTTATTTTACTTTAAGGATCTGTATCTATATATAACTGTGTTGATAATAATAAATGCACCGTTAAAGAAACTATCTCCGAAAAACTAAAGCATTAAACCAGAGTGCATTTCACAGCTGCATTCATGTTTCATTAGCTTTTTCTCGGAATCGACTTTATGGTGTGTCTATAGCTTTGAAATTAACCGACCATATTGTCGAATAATTTAAACATGCTTTATTTTGTTTTTCATTTTCCATAGAGATATAAATAACCTTCAGCCTTTGAATGTTCAAAGGAACTAACGTTTCATGTATTTCAGAAAAATGAAAAATTCCTTCGTCTGTGAAGGTGGTAAAACTTGTTCCTCTCGTCTGCGTGTGGTTTTGAAACAACGAACAGATGCCATGTAAAAATCAGATTCCTCAAGAAGGTAGAATTCATTAAACTTTTTCATGCAAGAAACATATTTTTTCCACAATTTTTTTTCATCATTTATTTACCTTTAGCCTCCTTGTGTCCGTGCAATGTTTCCTTAGATTCATCGATTGTTTTTGGAATGGAAAGTGCTACTGAGTGCTCTGGCCACAAGTCTTGCAGCTTATCAACAAGAATTTTCATGTCTGTAAATTTTCGTTATGTGCATATAAATTCCGGGCATATTTGATATTTCACATAAGTCAATGGGCACGGACACGAAAACGAAACACGTCACCACAGATATGTACAATGGACGATATCATTTATCACCTCTGGAAATTACATAAACATGTCAATTTTTTGGGCACACATGTGGGTAGGGGACAGACAGGGGGGAAAAGAAATAGAAAAACGCTATTGATTTGATTTGCGTCAAATTGTAATGGCATTTGTCGAGCTGCTTGGCTACTTAAAAATAACAACTTCGAAGGTGGATGTCACAGGTGATAATATAAATAGACTTTCTGCGTGGAGACGTTTCGACGGCAATCTTGGAATTCAGGACTTGTCTCCTTAAGGAAGTGCAAAGATTGCAGACTTTGGTAGATACTGCGCGTGCATGCTTTGCAGTTATGCTAAATATACTGACGCACGAATGTAATGACATTTGCAATCTTAGGTTACCAAATTTGAACAGTCAGAAATATTTGTTGCGTAAGTGCTAAAACCTTAGAAATGGACACCTGGAATCATCAATAAAAAAAATCCACGCATCATAAGAACAAATTATTCGTGCCGGCGATGAGTAGTCAAAATAACAACAAAAAAAGGTAACAAAGAATAATGATTTGCATACCACCTTGTGTTACAATATGATTGTTTAAAAAGTCTCTTAATAAATAAACGCTTTTATATACGAATGTGGCAACAAGTCAGTAAAAAAAATTCATTATCGTAATGGTTCCCACCCGAGCCTGACGCGTCGCGTTACCTTTTGAATAAAATTCTATCAATAAATGAAACAGACGTTGGTATGAAGAGAATCAATATTCATGATCAGAACATGAACTCAAACAGGGAGTAGCAAGCAGCCATGCTACGTTCATAAATACCTTGAAGTCAATCAATATATTGAATACTTTTCCCACCAAATATTTTTTTTTTACTCCCACCGTGAAATATATTACTCCACAGTTATTGAAATATCGAGCCAAGTAATAAAACCCCGTAATGTTATATATTGTTCTTCAAAGGAAAATGACAGTGTTGTCTCCCAAATGTTAGACTAGGTGTGTTATCTTAAACGAAGTGTCGACTAAAACGTTATTTTATTGTAATCTTAAAATAGTCGAAATACATGAAAAATTGAAATTACATGCAACCAGTCTTCATCACCAAGCAGTTTATCCAATTGAAAAAAAAATGATTTGAGTAGCTGTTAAGCCGCTGAATATGACAATTTTAAAAAAATTCACGTAAGCTCATTTTGATATAACAAGCCCGATTGATCATTAAATCTTAATTCACACCAGAGATGAAACTGGAATTCATCACAGTGACGAAGACATTCTCGGTGTTGCAGGCGTCTGAAAAGCTTAAGGTCCACCTAGTCCGCTCCTGACTGTTATTAATTTATTTATATACAAAAATAGCTTATATCGCCATTGTGCCAGATATAAAAAAACACGTATACGCTTAAGGATAACTAAAAACGAGCATTTCAAGACAAACGTTTTTTGATTCTCTTTTTACCCGACTGACGCAGAAGGAGGGTAATGTTTGTATGTATGTCCGTTCCACTGTGACCTCCTGTAGCCTCAACGGCTTGACTGATTTTGAAGAGTGAGGTGTCATAAGATTCGAATTTTTCATAGATAATATGACGTCAGCACAAAAGGTATATAGTGGACGTAAACCATTAAACTGTCAATAACTAGAGATCCGTTCTGACCTCCGAAATTTACATCTCATTATTATAATAAAAAAAAATTTAAAATATAAACAAAAAACCCGACTGCATAAATCGAGGTCATATTAATATTATAAGTATAGATAGGTGCCAACTAAGAATTTTATTTGAACTTTAATATTGCAGGTAAAGCAGGTGGGACCAATTATATTTACTATTTCGAATGGTCCCGCCTGCTTTACCTGCAATATTAAAGTTCAAATAAAATTCTTGGTTGGTACCTACTTATACTTATAATATTAAAATGACCTCGTTTTATTCAGTCGGGTTTCTTGTTTATTTTTTAAATTTTTTTTTTATAATGAATGAAATCACCTTGAAATGAAACCCTTTGATGGACTTTCATTCGTCGATGGCAATTTAAATATTTATTTCAGATAAAAATTTATCTAATAATTAAAAGTATACGTATATACGCAATAACCCTTCCCACAATTCTTACATATTTTACCATATTAAAAAAATTCGTGATAAAATCTTTACTAGGCCATCACAATGCCATTCGCGTCTTAAAACGCAACTGTTCGTAAAGAAACCACTAAGAATTATATCTTTATTTTCACATACAAAATTACTGTGCGCACTTAAAATTAATTTTTTTTTACTTAAATCATTTATTCCTATAAATAAGTACTTCAACAGTTACATGAAAATAATATCTACCGTAGTAAAAGTGAATCTATGCTGTATTTGCTATTTTTTAACTAAAAAAAGCTCACAATTTTACCTACGACTAAAATAAAAGCAATGAATACCTTACAAAACATCAAATGCCGCATAGTCTAGAATTTAAAAAATTCACAAGGAAGCGAACGAAAAGTATTTATAATTTATGCGAGTCACATGCTAAAGTTATTTTGGTTCGTCAGAGAGGTAAAAGCTTTGCACTGTTCGCCACATTATTCGCAAAACACCTGCAGTAGAGGCAATAACGACTTCCAAGACTTATCCGTTATCTTAAAATCACAGAGAAAATGGCAAAATTAAAAAATAAGATTTCTTACGCTTTTTGTAGCCACGATTAGAGTTCATACGCAGATCCGGAGTCGCATGCAGCCTTTTGACGATCGAACCAATTAACATTCAAGCCCTATTCCCGTGACTTGCACTAATTTGCATTATTTTACTGAAAGTACTACGGAGGCCTGTGACATGAAACGACGTATCAGCCCGAGGTTACGTGCTTTCTCGCTTCACCCAGAAAAGCAGTTGGTCACAGATCCGAATATTCGATTTGTGCCAAGAATGGGAAAAGTGGTCAGGGTCAAGGTCGGTGAAAATCGTACTGCCCATCAGGTGTCGGATTATACAATGACCGAGACCGACTAATCATGCGACCAGAAATTTCTCGTGGACTGTGCTCATAGTGAGTCTAAGAAAACATCCAGGTGCGCTCGACTATTTTGGTCACTTTGCAACTACAATTTGATGCAGTACTTTTGGGGTAGATACAAAGGAAGAATTTCACACACGAAAAGTTTAATTTTATGTCATTCTTGGAATCCAAGCGAAATATTATGTAAGTGGAGGAGGATGTGGCGGAGGGACAGTATGATTTTGCTTGACATGCACAGCTGGAAAGGAGCACAAAGCAATTGGTTTTACTTGGATCCGTATGCTTGGATTTTGACGAGTATGTGGTGGTTGTGCTGGACGACGAGGTGTCTGATTTGTGCACGTTGTCTCCGTTGGTATCTTGGATGTCGTACTCGTCGTCCAGACTAACATCCTTCCGCTTCTTTTTCTTCTTAACGATTACAACTTTCCTAAGACGCCCCGTCTTTAACGTATTTTTTAAACCGACACTAACAATAAATGGAACTAGCACACTCGGTTCCGACCCCGTTTTTAGGAGAATCTATCATGAACTAATTATGTGCACTAGATAACAAAAACAATCAACTCAGTAGCATTAATTGCTTTATCTTGCTCTTATCGTTCTCTTTTTGCACCTCCTCATTCCGTCACTCGTGGGGAGATTCGCCGCAGGTGAGATTGCCACGAAGACGATAGTAAAAGAAAGCTACGGGGAATGGCGACTGCAAGAGATCGTTGCAGAGCTACGGAATGAATAAATGCACCCAATTTTTCGCAGTTTTGACCAAAAAATTTAGTAATTTTCCAACCCCATAAAGTGAAATGAAAATCAATCCGTTGCGCTCCAAATGCTACGAAGTTGCCCCGTGCACCCAAGACAGCAGAAAAATGAGAAGAAACAGGGCACCAACCAAAATTTGTTTATTTTCGCCTCGGAGGGCGGGTTATTTTTGTACCACGTTTTTATATAAATAAGCGCAGGAGGTTAAAGGCACACAATTTTCTAGCTCGTAATGTAAAGAGTTTCACTTGGCAGGCAATCATGTCTTTTGGGCTGAAATATCAGTTCCCGTCGGGAGAGGTGTGTATGCAGCATGCTTGCCTGTGACGTTCAGAGAATAAATATGTAGGTCAACACGTACAACATTTCATTCAAGGCGAGGGTGAGGTGGGGAATCTCTACGTACATAGGTCTGCACATTTTCGCACATCACACACGAATGCTCGTGATAGAAAAAAAAAAGAGAAAAAGTCGTTTTCGGAGATTGCATACAGGTTGATTGCACAGGGTTAATAGGGCGCAGATGTGATTGGCAATTGGCACTGTAATTTGATGCTTTGGTGTATGAGGGCCGAAAATGAAAGTCGCTGCGAATACCTCAATCAATGCCTGCAAGCATTGCGAATAGTCAGCTTATCTAGCAACTAAGGACTAGAGGTATTTAGAATAGGCGAGTTCATAATATAACAAATTTTGACAAAATGAAGTTTTCCATCATATGATATTTTCTCCATAGCCAATATTTGACGCAATCTTTTTCGCAGCTATTCCATTAAAAAAGAATTCGAAAAAATGTGTCATGCATCTCTCCATCTGTTAGAGTTAGACGTTTTAATTTCTAGGAGTGACGTTCAAAACGACTACATAGACGAATCATCTTCATTAGCATTCTACATAGGAAACACAAAAGGAAAAATTTATTTCGTATTTTAGAATTAAATTCTAACCATCGCCATCGTAGTGCTTTAATACCATATCCATCCTACAACAAATTTAAAATTAAAGCATGCCTGAAAGAAATGAAGCCATTTTAGCTTTGTAAATCAATAATATTCAATTTTAAAACCCCCTTTGTACAAAATAAACGCAATTTAATAAAAATTCATAAGAGATGCTACATATATTATGTAACGGGGTAACAATAACAAGAAATACAATTTTCTACACAAAGAATAATGAAGTACACTGCAAGTTGAGCTGTCGATTACTTGATAGTTCTCGCACTTTTACCCATCTATCTAAACCATGGACACATTTCCAATTCATCAAAGAATGAAGCGCTTAAGCAAATTAATTTAAATTACACATCAAGTATGTACTCACGAATTTTAGTCACAGGTGCGGTAATTTTATATAAATCCATTGATATACTTCTTCACAGCGCATACAGTACTGTCAGTAGTTTTGCTCATTAAGAGATATGAATTGAGCTAATTTTTGACCAGCCTTATCAAATAATAGCAATAGCATATATAAATAAAACACACGAAAAAGCAAAATAAACGAAAGAATCGGATCTTTAACAATTCCGTGCTTGCAGGCTGGTTACGTTACAATTCTGTCTTGTCAAAGTTGAAATTTTGAAGTGAGGAAAGTTAATTAGGAATAGAAGAACGACATAAATAAATTATTGTGACAGAAACATTTCACGGGCAAATATTAGAACTTGACAACGTTAAAGTGTCATACAGCTGAAAGATTGAATAAGTAGGCAACGGATTATAGACAGTTTCATTACAGATTTGATAAATCTTGGATAAATCAAATGTAAAGATTTTGCAGATAATGCTAATTAAACATTTATTTCCAAAATTCCGCTACTACATCAAAATTAAAAATCTCTAAATATTCATCAAATAATACAGTATGAAAATGATTTTAACGTAATGAAATATTATCTCTCATCTTCAATAGTCTCTGAGGACGAATAAAAGGACGTTTTTCTAAATTCAAAAACGCCACAAATTCTTTACCAGACGTTGCATTCTAGCATAATAATTAGAGAGTATCTTAAATACTCAACAACAAAAGCAAACCGTGTAATTTTATTATCTATTCCTAGATATCCCTGTCTAGCTAAAAGGCAATATGAATTTCTGAGCTTCGACGTAAGAGGTCAAGTAGTTATTACCGCAACGATTGCCACACGTTTAGAGTCAAAATTAGATCTAATTCGTCTAATTGTTTTGTTGTGCTGCGCTCTTATCACCACACGTTCTTTTTGCTTCGGTTGCAACTAGTGCGCGATTGCACTGGCAACCTTGGTGCACATAACTCAATTTCTAGTTCAGTGATAAAAAGCTAGGCAAAGAACCATTCAATTCAATTACTCTGGGCGAGTGGATAACGTCATTTTATCATTTGCACTGCTGCACTCAATTACAGTGACAAGTGTTTCGGTATTTTACCTCCCGACAATTTCCATGGGGAAATACTGCGCCACGACCCATGACATTGTAAAGGCGCTGGGGAAAAAATATTGAAGAAATTAATGGACTTGAGAAATGCCAATTTCATTTTATGAGAGACAATTCAATAATTCCTATAGAGAATCATGGAAACAATATCAACGCTGAGAACGCAGATATATTTTCTACATTTTTCTGAATTGAATATTTCAAATCTTCTACCCCGAGGACTCAGTCCAATCTACACTCTTGATGTTTATCCGAATTGAAATACTAAATTTCAATTGTTGTGAACAAACGAATTGCGAATTGTTATGTGTGTTCCTCGAGGGTTGTCTTTTACTATCGAAAAATCTTTGAAATATGACTCAATTGTTACACGGAAAACAATCAATGAATTTCGAGTTCTGTGGCGTTCGATTCAGCTAAAATTAAAATGTTATTCGGAACAGTGTCATCATTCAACTCACTACCAGCGGAAATTAAGGATATAAACAATTTGCAACTTTTCAAGAGGCTGAAGTAATATGCAAGGAATCATGTTGCACTTTTTTTTGTTGTTGTTGAATTAAAAGGATAAAAAAGAATCTTCTAACTTATATTTTCTCCCTTTAGACATAAAATTTTTAGAGAACTTTAAGTGTCATTTCTAGTCACAAGATGGCGATTGCACAGAAAAAAAAACATTCAAAAGAATTTTGGTATCTTCCTTTCTTCCAAAATTTATACCTATCTGCTGAGTTTGTATATAGGCAAGTCCTTACGCCGAGTGTTCTTTCTCACGCTAGCGCCCAGTAGACAAAGGGGTTTTAATTGCATTCCCTTCAACGTCGTGACTAACTCGCATTAATCTGCGTCAATAAAACACAAGTGTGTTGCTATTTTAAGAGCTTATCGGTCGCCAAAGTGCAAGTGGTCAATGGAATAGTTGTCCCACCAAACTGTGTCAACAAATTTGCTTCAGCTCCGTTTTCCCTTTTACAAAGAATTAACTAATCAAGAGATTCTCATTTAATCTTAATTAATTTGATTTATGTCTCTTTGTCTTCCAAGACAGCCTCGGCAAACTGCGTTGCGAGCTGATTCTGACAAATTTCCCATCACGGCAACAGGCCTCTATTCGAGCCATCGAGCCGAACAGCCCTCGCGCTTCGCCAACCTCGAGGAGCCAATCTGAGGGGCACTAAGTTATTTGATTAGCGGCGAAAGTCTTGGGACGCATCAGCAGCAGTAACGGGCGGAAAGATGGAAATTGTTGACTTCCCCCGCCAACATGACAATAAAGCTGTAAACAAAGTGCGTACTTTGCCGTGACAGCCGAGAGCCAGGCCTCGAGATTGTTTTTGATTTCGTGCCACTGCTCGTTTACGACCGCCGCGCCGAGCGATAGCATCCACGCAAATCGCGGCTTACATTCAGCTCACTATCCAAACAGTGTTTCAACCGCGTCTACTCCCCGCTATCGTAATGAGAACTTGATGGAGTGTTTACCTGGCAAGTTTCGAAATTACGCCCTATAAGCCATAGTAATTGATATGTTTTTGCAGACCGGCCTGAGAAAGCACACGGCACACGTCTATTTTCCTGGTGGCATACGACCGGTCATGTGCTCAGGGGCGGCTTACATGGATTATTTTAAAATACTTCGTAGAATAAAGCAGCAGCTTGTTCTGCTTTTGTTTGACTAAAATTACTCGTATCTTTGAGTTTTACAGTAAAGGCGCGATCATTGCAAGCACAAGTTCCAGCGTTTCAATTCAAGCTTGTTACTAAGTATATTTCCATAAGCAAACGCAATTGTTCACAAGGGTCTATCTATATATTTAAACAGATAAAGTTTGAATAGTAATTTCAAGTTACTGAAAAATAAAATAGATCCATATACATAAATCTCTAGATAAATAAATATAGGTTACACAATTAGTGCAGCTATAAAATAAATGATATGAAGACCTTCTTTCTATAGAGTTCTTTACTTACAATTAGCTGCTTAGCTAGAGGTCTTTGGAGGAGGTGTGACTGTATTTACAACAGTAACAAAACTATCTATCGATCTTTGGATTAATTTTTGTTTTAAACAACCGACCCGGTATCCTTTTAACTAATATATGTGAATATATATATTATCACGAAAACAAAATTTCGGTATGTTTTAGCTTTACATGTACAGAAAAATTATAGTGGTTCAAACATATATAATGGTTAAGTTTCGGAACGGTACAGCATGAACGCATGCCCGACTTAACGTCCTAACTTCACATATTAAACCATTTACGTTCCAAATATATTAACGCAAACGATTATATATGTATATTTGAAACAAAAATATTCAATAAGATTTTTAATCAGTACGACTGTCGTTATCGCCCGAACTTATTGCATTTTCCGCTTCAGTTATGTTGACTTTTTTTTAAACTTATACTAATTTCTATTAAGACATCCTAAATGTAAAGTAGGCGCAGTCCAAACAGGTATGATACTTACTTAGAATATTCCTAAACTTCCTGCAGATCCTTGTCAAGCTGACACAAGAGGACGTCTCATGGGGCCTATTAGTACTAATATCACAGACATTTTCATTGATAGGTATGGCTTTCCTTAGTGCCTTGTTTCTTTGGTGATCTCTTCGCAGCTCCTTCATCTTCTCCTTCCGCAAGTACTTCTCCTTCAGCTGGGGACTCCCGAACTCGTCCAAATAATACATAGAGTCCTTGAGGCCGTCCCTCCTGTTGATGAGTCTCGGATTGATTTGGAAGTCCTCGCAAGCCACTCCGGCCGGAACGTTTGACGTGCGCTTCCTCTCATTAATTTTTTGGACGTCTACCTTTGGCTTGGCCCCACTGGTCTCGAGTACGCCTGCGGAGACAGGGGCTGATGTCAGTGGATCTTTGGTTGCCCTTTGGGGGAATGAGTCAAGCGGTGGGGACAGCACTGATGATGACGATGACGACACCGAAGTTGTCGACTGAATCCTTGGAAGAGTCTCTATCCTCCCTACACTTTCAATGCCACTGTCTTTGGAGAGTAATTTGCAGGATGATTTATCATCGCATGATGGGGGTACCAAGTTTGACGCATCTAGCGAACTTCTTTTATCAGCGAAAAACTTTTCTGAGTTCACTGAAGTCTGGGGCGAGAATCCCTCGGGGATTGTGTGCAAGGAGATGGCAGTGTTGGTACTATCCGTGACGTATAGCGACATAATAACTTCGTCCTTCATCGTAGTTTACTTGGATTGCTTAGCACTTATTTTCGTAACTTTGTTGGTCTCAAACTTTAATAGCTCTTCGTGCGTAAGTGTAAATCACATTCTAGAAAGTTTTATAGCTGCACAATTTCAGTTAGGTACTGCAATATTTCAATAACACAAAAATTATTTTCTGGGCTCTATTCCCACTCTGTTTGTTCAGCAAAATTTCCCGATGGTCATTTGTCTCTCGCGAACAACTTTCACTGAAAGTTTTTTAAAAAGGCTCGGTCGCCTATTGAATTTCCTCTTTGGGAACCATTTCGTGGAGCGTGGAGCTCCTGCCCCCCGAAACCCGAACTGATATAATTGTGGGAAAGGACAGAGGAGCCCTTTACGCAATGCTGACTAATGGAGGGCAACTCATCTATCGACCCTTCAAAGTTACGACAGTTTTGTCTAGTGGCCGATGACTGCCGAAATTAATATCGATTAGCTCCCTGTTAACGACTTTCTGAGCCACATGGACGTCCTCAAGTGGCCCTTTACATGGAGCATTTATTTTTTAAGGCCGCTTATTTAATCGCACAACAATTTCTACGCTGGGAATTGAGGACATAAGCAACGATGGTAAGGTTCAAATGTCATGACAGGGCATGTCATTACGCAAAATTAAAGTAAGTGAGATTAGGGATGTCACAGTTGACTGTTCAATCGACCACTTAGCGCCTTTTTAAAATCCAATAAACGTAATTAACGCATGTATTAGGTTGGTCCAAATGTAATTACGTTCTTTCTATTTTAAACTTTGGTTCAACCAAGTCGCAGGTCGTAAAAGCAAGGGGCAGATTTGGCAAAATTGGAACTCGTAGAAGGCTCACATGATTAATGCAGCCGTCGATTTACAGCGTACAGTGGAGGAAATTTATTAAGAACACAAATATACTTGTTTCCAGATATGGGGTTATTTTCGAAATAACTGATAATACAGTTTGCCCATAAATCGCACGAATTCCATTTTTTACTACATTTGTTAGCGAGTATTGAATTACACAGAGCAACAAAAAAAGTTTTTTTTCGAGTCTTTATTTTAATAACTACGTAGGTTGCTATTTAGGTCTTGAGGTATGGCAACACCAGTGTGAATATGTCAAATCTGACATTGTCATCGTAAAATTTGCCATTTTTAATGGTAAACGTACTCAGAACGTTTTGTCATACGAGTGATACTTGCGTTGATTACAGATTCTTGAAAAATTACTTTTTTTTTTATGGTTTCAAAGTCTATAACGGACATAGGTAGAGGTAGAAACAATTTTTGTGTTTTATATACATATGTCACGATCTTATAGACCTGTTAAAAATTATTGATAATCAGATAATAATACAAAAAATACTATTTGAAATATTACAGAATTTAATAAAATAATTAATCGGAAAGATAATTATGGAAATGGTACCGGAAATAAAGTACAATGGCCTAAGGTTTGAGGGCAAATATAACAACTATCTACTCTAGAAAGTCATAAAGTAAAAAAAGAAGAAAAAACTCATAAATGTAACAAAGCAAACATTTATTGCATTTTTAATATGAATTTTCTTTCTAGGAGGTAATTGCATAACAGCTAAAAGAAAAGCGCACGACGCAAGAGGAAGATAATCTAAACCAACAATTTTACGCTGGCATCTTGTCTAAGCAGAGGAAGGAAATAAAAATATATCTCCTCCTTAAATATCTTACAGTAAAACGGAGGAGGGAGAGATACTCGTACAACGTATTTTTTGCCCGTCCATATACAAAAAAAAAAAAGAAGAAGACTTTAAGAAAGAATTTGAATTGCTCATTTAAATTGTGATGATGCTGATACTGACATTTGCTTTTTCATCTCATGACAAAAATATTCTGCTCTGTTCTTATTCTCGAATGACTATGAAGTGAAATATTTAACTAAAACGCATAACAAACTTCATACATATGTGCAAAATAATCGATTTCTTTTACTGACTGGGGTTTTAAATTTTGAAATTGGTGACTTCAGAAATGTCCGTTTCCTCCGAATTTTTTTCCCCGTATAAAATTCACAACACTATGTATTAACGCAACTTAAAGTAACTGCGGCAGCAATTTATGCATTTGTAGAATAACACTTTTAGACCTGACGGGCAAATTTTCCATTTTAGGTCTGAATGAGTCTGACACACTCGTATACCCGGAAAGGTACAAAAGGACTATTCAAATCGCACCCACCTCTCACTCCATAATTTTGCAAGCTTTTTGAAAAGGGTTTCAACAGCTGCCATAATCAGATTTTCTTTGGGTGCTGTGCCGGAAGGATTTGAAGTGAAACTAAGGAGGAAATCTGATTGAAGTCGAATATCTTGAAAAACAAGTAAATGCGGTTGCGACTGACTATCTATTTCTCACAGTAAGTACACGAGTTTTACTTAGCTCTTATTTATTTTATTGCTTTCATACTTTACAGTTTATAGTACTCCTCGCAAATATGATGCCTTTTGTTGCAATTTTCTAGGGTGACCCATAATTACTGACGGGATTAGTAAGGGTTATATCATTTAAGTTTCATAATGTACATTTGAGAATTTATTATAGAAAATTATAACATTCTAAATCAGTTATTAGGACATACTTTGAAATTAAAATTTCACACAGGCGTAAGATTATATCTTTCGTTTGGCCTCATTATAAGCAATAAATTATCATGTTGAGGCGTGTTTTAGGCAAAAGGGTGTAGTTGTATTTTATGAAAAGTATTTGTTTGGGACTGGCAAATGTATTGAAAATGTGAATCAGACATCAAGAAACGTCAACAAGAAAACGTTGATCATTAACAGATCAATAAACTAACAAGCATCCACCGAAATCCTAAGAACAAATTTGTTGTCATTTCTTGAAGACGAAACTTAATAGAATCAGTGTTTCACGTAGGTGACCCGCTTATACGCAGTCCCGATCTTACCATAATATAAAATATCTGGAAGATGCTGCAAGACCAATTTTCTAAAAGTCAGCATAAAAACTGTTATGCCGATAATACCACCACACTGAACCCCATATTTTCAGAAAACAGAGAACCAAGTTTAAAAAGTCGTATAAACCATTAACCCCAATTGTCGAAATTTCATGCAATAGTACTGGAAAATAATTCAAGCAATTTGCGACAAATTCAATGAATTACCAAATGGCAGCCAAATGTATAAAAGAGAGCTTATTTCGATATTAACTGCTAAAACTGAAGTTCTAATTCTTTCTAAAGTTTAGTTACGTAACGCTTTATTTATTTTCGAAACTTTTTTGCAACTTTCATTTTCCCTCCTAAACGCCCAATACACATACATTTGAGTTCCCCTTAAAAGCCCTTCATGAGGTCCTTGACCATTCGCGAATTAAATCACCGAAACACTCACTGAACTCAGCTTGGGTCTTTGCAATCACTGCCCACCGAGTAGTGGGCAAATAACGAAACTCCCAAAATCCCTGAGGAGAAGTTTCGAAAAACACTTGCCCCAATTGCACAGAATTTCATTGCAATGACTACGCGGCGCCCGATCGCCAGTTAATTGAAGACTTGCAACTATTGCACATATCCGCGCGCGGCATGCTGTTTGCATAATTCACTCGATTGCTCGATTTCGGCCGCGGCGGGCAGCGATATTGCACCTGCAAAAAAGCGCCCCCCGGCTTCGGACCGGAATTCATTAACCCGCCGGAACAGTCCAAGGCGACACAACGCTCCGTGGCTCACAGGCTGAAATTTTTAATTAAAACGGTGCTGCGACGGGCACGGCACACAAAGGCCAAACCGACGAAATTCAGGCTCCTGTGAAAAGCAAACACGTTCTGGTCACTTTTTAATTTGTGGAACTGGTCAACTGGCCGAGGATAGGTCGCTAGAACACAAATAGCTCTGGGAAACGTAACATGTGCTCACTACAGCAGTCCGAGGAAGCACGAAAATAGACCTGAGAACATGCTGCAAAAATGGCCCAATTCAGTTGAGCTTTGCAGCCAGCAGACAACATGCGTCATGCAAGGATAAAGACGAGTAGTCCAATTCGTGGCCCCACTAACGAGCCCATGATGAGCGCTGAATTATGCTAGGCTATGTCTCCAGGGATCGGCTTGAAGGTACCATTGCCGTATAGGTAAATACCTGCCGAACCCAGCTCGAGAGCGGGCTGATAGTTCACTCACCACAATAAAGGCGAGGCGCAGGTGAGCTAATTAAAGCCATCACGAAGATCACAGGCGAAACAGCCGCGGAGGACTAGATAAGTCCCTCGGGACACGGGAACCCATTTTTTGGGGGCTCCGTGTCACTCTAGTAATTGCTGGTTCGGTAAGAGCCAGGAATAGACGCGCGTGTAGCGTGCCAGAAGCTTAGCGTGGCCGAAATTCCATAGGTGCATGATTTACGGGTTTTATGGCATTTTCGGTTCAGCCGTGACCCACGCCATCCATGGCAAGCACTAACGACGGTAAGCCAAACCATTTCCTGAATTTATTTGACAATTATCAAACAAACGAGCCCGTTCTTTTCCACTTTTCAACTCATCTCCCTCCCGGGGGAGGCCATAAAACCTCCAAAATTGCTATCAACGCTCTGCAACAAAGCCTAAGCCCTAGATATATTCTGTTTACTCAACAAAGATGAGGTTATTAGGCGGCAATTTCTGTTTATTAGCGCTCCTCTAAATTAGGGCTTTTATCGGCCACTTGCCGATGGATCTATTTATGTCCTTATCTTATCTTGTGGAATGTAGAGGCCTGCGAAAACAATGTAACCTAGTCAGCTGTTGACAGACATGTTCCTCGTCACTATTAAATATCTATTTAATTGATTGCTGCTTGACAATTTCGCAACAAACAAAACGAACTTTTCTCAGTCAAAGATTAGAAATATCTGTTGATGGAGCTGTGTCTCAAGAAACTGTTATTCCCCTGAATTTTATCGGTGAGCTAAATATTTTCACTCCCTTGATAACGTCGGTTAGAAGATATCCGCGTTTTCTAGTCAACAAGTTGAAGATAAATGTTTATGATTTATCACAGAATGAATTTACGCTATATAGTAAAACAGCGACATGCATAAACAACAGTTCTTGGAAAATCTTCTTCAAAAAATATAAAAGTCTTACGAAGTCATGTTAAAAATTGGAGTCATAAAGTGAACAATAAATTTGAAAGCCTGGAGGTAGCGCGTTTTTAAAAAGCGAATAAATCAGTTTAAATTGTTTTGAATTGCTCCATCTACGTTTGTCTTTTGTTTTTGAACCTAGTCATTTATTCATTTCGAAAACTTATCGGTTGGATACAGAGAAGGCGCCACCAATATCAAAATTTGATATGTATATTATGTGTTGTTATGCTTAGATTGTGAAAAGTAGAAATGACTGATTTTGTGGCTTGTTCTCAATTTCGTACGAAACGAAAATCGTACAAAAGTGCAATTTTACGGGGTGTCAATTACACTTGAAAATGTAGTCGATGTGAGACTAATTAAGCAGAACGTATTCTAAACCGAAAATTTGTAAATTTTGCCTTACACAAGAAAACAATTAAATTTTTGGAAATTTTGATTTTTAGGGCAAATTTAGGTACAAAAACCGGACTAGCTCCCTCAATTAATCGCCATTTTCAATAATAAAAAAAATTGGCTACCCTTGACGATAGTGACCATACTATACTTAAGAAAATATACCAGGCTGAGATTCCGAGTCGATTTTAGGGACCTACGATCCCCTTCCATTCTACTCCCCTTCTCTCAACTAAAGTATGACGAAAAAATATCTTGTAGTCAGGTCATTTATCTTTGCAAAACATTCCGAATGATATTTTCCAATTGGAGACAGGTGGAGGTCTCCCCTAAGTGTAAATTAAGTTGACGCGGTGGAGGCGGTATCCTTCAGCCGCCATCTATGAAACAGCTGGGCTAACGACTTTTGTTTGTAGAGAATAAATTTCTATACCTTTTTTTGTTTCAAAAATTGTTTTTAAAAGTAACATTTCTGGAATTACCACGTATCAACCAGCATCTAATATGAACCTTTTTATAGCACTATTAATAACATCAATAAAATATTGTTCAATGATTTGCATTTTATTAATATGGGTTATTTTTGGTAAGACGGCATAAATGAGGAAACCTTGTTCAGTTTGCTAGGTGAATATTTCCTGCATCAAGAGTAAACAGGTAAAAAATAATTTCAATATTTATAACGAGTGAAGATGATGCACCTGATAACCGAAAAATTTCTTTGAAGTTTCGCCTATACTTATATCTCGAAAAGCGCAAAAAACAAGAGATGTATGTGAGCACTACAGTATATTATATAAATAAAGGAGTGTTAAAATAAATAAACAAGACACAAAAATCTAAAGTAATGTGTAATATCCTTAAAATAATAAAAAAATTAAATAAAATAAAATAAATTGTATTGACTATGCATGTCCAATAAAATGATAAACAATGGAATAAGTGCAATTGCACGTAACGTGACGCGTTTACTTTTCCTCAATTCTAGTATCTCCCTTATTGTTCAAATATCCTTGCAAATTAACGAGGTCACCGAATTGCTTATAAATTCATTAAATTAAATGGCCACTGACCTTTCATAAAATATAATTATGCGAAGCTCGCAGATATGTATGTAGAAGTAAACAATTTTGCAATGTTTTCAATTATTTCACAAACGTATCTGTTTACATTGACACTAATTCAAAATGGATCATTTAATTAATCTTAATTTACTCTCCGATCGAGCTTTACGTAGCACTTTTGCACCTATAGGGTTCTTATTTATAATAATAATAATATCCTATGCGTTCAAAAATAGTAAATAAAGAGTATTATGTATATTTTATTTTTAATAGTTTTCAATCGTCAGAAAATTGAAATTTCTTTAAACTAATTTCAAAAAGTTTATGGATATAGAAAGAAAAAATTACACAGTACCTACGCTAATAAATAAATTATGGAGTACTTATATTAACAACAAAAAAAAAACATTTCCTTAAAATTTCAAAATTCCAACGCATTTTACTTTGCGACTAAAATATAATCACATGTTATACTAATCACATAAATTTTACACAATTCCGTGCTCAGGACTAAAATTAGAATCTTCAAGAGAAAGAAAAGCAGCAAAACTGATAAACTAATCAACAATGAAAACAGAGCCAAATGATGCAAATATTTCGAGATAAAAGAGAAAAAAAAATCGAAAACATCATTCCTTTTCCAACCTAAAGATTATATAACCTCCTGCCGTTTCGTTATCGTTCAATTAAAGAATTCAAAAATTTAAAAGCGCCCCGACCTTCGGCAGCACCTTAAAACGTGTTACCACAGCAAACTCTATTGACACTTCAATATTTGCATAATCTGTCAAAAATTTTCCACGGCGCTTAAAACTGGCTCCACGATGGGTAGATAATTTGAGTCACGGGTTGAAAACTGTTTAGCAAACAAACAAGTTTGCGCATGCTATCACAATTGAAAGACATAAATATGTCTTCTGATAACTAAAAGAAGCGCATGTTCCAGTCTGTCTACGCTGGAGTGATCTATAGAGAGAAACGGAGTCAAAGGGCGATTTCTTGGAGTGAGCTCTAACTTAGGACTTCAAAGTGGAAATACTGGAAGACCTGATCCTAGCCTAACTTTGGTTTAGATTATTAAAAGTTTTAGGGCAATTCCAAAAGCAGCCGTCGTACATTTGTTCCTTAATTTACCATACTTGATAAAAGTGTAATTGTATCTCTTTGAATAAATGGCATTTGACACGGATTAATGTCGGCAAGCACAATAGTAGATCCTTAAATTGTATCTTTTAAATATTTCAAGGACCCACGCTTGCCGTTGAACAAAGAGGAAATTTGCGGCTGTGATTGCGTTGTTCTGCTTAACTTTTCAGCTGAAATCCACAAGTGGAGCAGAGCTCGGTTTCTGAGAAAGGCGGATGACGAAAATAAGCGGCAATATGTCACAGCCGAGTTGTCCGAGTTCTATTTTTGCAGCATTGACGCTTCTAGGTGTGGAACGACCGCTTCGCCGGTTCAGCGAGAAAGACTCAAAAAATTCGGGAAAATTTTGCTGTTTTCCGTGGAAATTACAGGAAATTAGCGAGCACATCTCAGAAGTAATCCGTATTGGTTCTGTTCACGAAATATTCACAAAACCACTATTATGCTTCTTCACACCTCACAGATTGATCTCATTTGCATAAAATGCGAACAGAGCACAAAAATTGCAAAGGCGAAAAACAAATTAAAGCGGGGAATTGGCTCTCGATCACTTCACTACTTGGCCACCAAAAAAATATCGCGTCCGCGAAACCGCAGTATTACTTTACGGTCTGATAGACTCTAGCGAAACTGAATCTGGCTGGACACGGCCAATCTTAATGCGCCAAAGTTGCGGATCGGAGATCTTCTTTTGCTGAGCAGAACCAGAAGAGGCCAGAAGTGACTGCCTTGCTTTGCCTTGCTTAAACAGCCCACAATGCTCAGAATCGAGGCGAAAGAGGCTGTGAACATCTAGCAAGCAACGGCAGCGCTAGCCAGTGCTATCACAAGTAATATCAGCCTACTCCGGCGGCGCGGCGCTCTAAAGCTCCTCCGATCCATGCTTGAAGAGCAAGAGGTGGTAGCCCGCAGAGACATACCACTGATCCATAGGTGTTTGCTCGATTTCTCCGCCGATGACGAAGGCGCTATCATTTCGCGAATCCGCGACATGGAGCAAGAAGAACTGAATTGAGTCAGTTGGAGGATAAGAGATTGCGACGACCTCGGAACGTTCTTGTTCACTTCCCGTGGCTCAGCGACTCCACATGTGTAGATCGTGACGATGATCGGTGGGGCTTTCACTATCGCACGACTGATATTGTGTGAGGAACTGAGGACGCATTAGCTGTGAATTGATAACGGGAAGTGAGAGCTGATACTAGAGCTGATACTGATAAGTGGAAAAACTCTTCGTAAAGAGAGTAGTAGCCACGCTTATGTGGGCGAGCACAGCAGAGAGTCTTTCCGTTGAGAACTGACATTGAAATGTTTTCCCCAAACAAAACTTCAGGAGAAAATATCACGCCATTCCATAACTGCTGTTTTACATACGGAGGGAAATTTGCATTGATCGAGACAAAACGATCACACATGGCTCTGTGGAGGCGGAACCTTGATCATCTGGATAATTGCGCCTACGTAGGAAAGAACGCTCTCAACTTTTCGAGTAATTCCGATCACATTTGTTTGTAATCTAAACCAAAGCACACAAGCGGACACATGTTATTCATACAATAGAAGCCTCACGCCACGAGTCATTGCTTTATAACAGCGATTAAATAATATTCGATGGATTCCTAGCATTACTCATTGATCTTTGTTTCTTGAGTCCCATACACCTTTTGCTTTAACGAGTTTAAGAAATTTGAGTAAATTTCCGCTTTGAAGAAGGCAATTGGTGTCTTCCACTTGTTTATCTTAATAGGCTCATGGGGTCAGTATGATTTTCTAATTACAAAATAAAGTCACGCGGTCGAACTGATTTCATTAGCTTGACGATTGGTGATAAGTTTACAACTAAAGTGATTCATATATGGAACAGTGTATTTTAGAATACAGCTATAAAAACCACCGTAGGTTCCAAGAAAACAATTTCAATCTAACACACGCATCAGTTATGGTTTATAAATCGTTAAATTCGGAAGTAAATTTTAAAGTGAGGCATGTATGTATGTTGTCAGTGAAATAGTAAAAATGCCGAAAACAAGTGAATTCCTATTACTTCAGAGGAGGAGGGTCCGTTCAAAAAACATCGTCGGAGCTGGATGCTGCTTTAAAAGGAGAAAAACCAAGGAAAGCGACTGTGATGGCCTCAAAATATAAGGACAATAATTAGCTCATTGAAATTTATTATGACTCATTATGGCACTTAATCCATAGGAGGAATACAATCCATAATGTGTTCTGCCTGCTGTGAAGCATGGAACAGGCAGCATCACGTTCGCATCGTCGACGAAATGCTTGGTATGTGTGTATGTATTAGAAGTCTTGTTTCGAAGGACGTTTAAAGATGAACATTACAACGTCATCATATTTCAGCAGGACAATGCCCTCTGCTACAGAGCTCGGAAAAAAAACTTGAAGGTCGTGAGAAATATTACAAAATTACCATAGAAAAATGTAGGAAATTAGTTTGTAGTTTACCAAATACAATAAATGCTGTTATAAGGGCAAGTGGGCCTACAAAATATTAATGAATTGTATGTATAATGATTGCTGTTAATCTATACCTAATTTAATTACATCCCCACTCTATATGGTGACTGGAATGAGTATTACCAACTTCACTTCGTACTGCTATACGGCTACTGCGCTCAAACGCGCCAGTTTGTGATTCCTCCTGTGAATTCATATCTGCTCTGATTTCAGTGATGTCAAGACTTATCGAAAGCTTATCAACTGTATATGAAACACTGATAAAACTTTTGAAAAAGTAACCTGCAAATTAGAGATAGAGACGGAAACAGTCACCCATTTCCCGTGCTATTGTCCCCTCTATTTCAGTACAAGAACCGACATTTCCAGAGCCCAAAAGGTAGCACCTACGATTCTTCTGTGGTATGTACAATGGACTACATGGTCTTAATGCTGGGCGTTTCAGCCCGCTTTTGAAATCTACAAGTTCTTCACAACTTTTAAATGATATCAAAGTCAAATTTTTATTGCTGACAGTAATCAACTATGTTTCCCAATTAAATATTTTTAATAATGCCGGCAATATGCTTTTGAGTTATCGTAAAATTTAGGAAAAATTCACTTAACGACATCTAAATATATTACTGAGATCCTCAGAACAGGAAGTAAGATCAAGGCACTCAAGAAACCATAGCGCATTTAAAATCACGAAAGACTAATTGTGCCTAAAATGAAAATGTTGTTTGAAATGCGACTTTGCTTTGATGTTGTTTATTTTTTTTTATATAACAACTGGTGCATGAAACAGAGCCGAATATTTTTTTCTATTTTTTAAAAAATATTCTCTTCGCTGCTATGTACCTAAAATAAGGAAGACATCTAATTCGAAGATAAAAAATTCTCTTGAGATATTTGATTGCCTTTAGCAAATATTTGCGGTAGCTCTGTGCTGGCAGGCTTTTAAAACCCATCCAAATTAATCACAGCATTTTCGTCAGAAAATTCAATGTCATCACACTGTCACTCTTGGGGTCGTAGTAGTAAGCAACCCCCCTTACGGGCTCCCACAAAATTAATACAAATGGAGAAATGCGCAGTTGTGTTATTGTTACTTTGCAAATTCTACTTCATTCAATTTTATTAGCATATAACGATAACGGCAGAGTGATAAAAGAATGAAAAGCTTTTCGTAGTATCCGCATCACTCCCACCTCGTCTCTGGCAAAGTTTAATTAGAAGCGTCTTCAAGAGTGCCGTCATGAAATTAAAGCGTAGTCGCGAACCGTCCCCGGTTGGAGGAGCTCCACCAGAGCTGCAGCCGGCGTGCAAAAAGTGCGAGAAACCGAAATAGACCTTCAACAAAATTTTGTTCGAACTGAGTGGAATTTAGCTGCCTCCTTTTCTCAATGACGCAACTGCCAAGTTTTTAGAAGCATATTTTTAACCTAGTCTGCCTCTATTGTTTTGCCCCATCTATTTTTGTTGCAGAAATATGCAAACGGCGGTTTCTCTTATTTTTCACCTAAAGCCGAATTTTTCGAATTTTCTTGTTTAGACTTTCGACATGGTGGGGGCATGAAACGTAAGACGATGAGCTAGAGAAGTACAGATCCACAAAAGCTTTAAACACCTATAAGCAATTTAATAATTCTTTTTGCTATTAAGTACATCTGATGAGTTCGCGTTTTGAAATGTTTTTTTGTTCAAGCGATGGAGTGCATTCTATAAAAATTTATTAATTGCTTTTGGATAGGGATGAACATTTGCTCCGCTCTAATGGAAAATGATTGAACATTTTCATTTTCGGGTCGCGGAAATACCTCTTCAATATGTTGCGGCGACAGGCGGAGCCCCTTCCCCTCATTGCCCGACTTTTACGACCCCGCAGTGATGTTTCGTAAGATTTTGAAAGTTATTGGCTATACCCAGGGAGCCATTAATTTTCGCTTGGGAACTACACTATTCAATTGAGAAGAGCGCGTTATTTCACTTTTGTGAATAATGAAAGCTCATTTTCGCTGAAGACTGTGAAACTTCTGAAACTGTGAGGGAAACTAATTAGAACATGGCACCAAAAATATTTAGTAAGCTTGAATCATAGTGAGGCCTTATACATCGATTTGTTAATTTTAGATAATAATTAATTATTATTTCAATAAAAACAAAATTATTAAATGTTTCAACTAGAGAGGAAAATAAAAAATACTTTGCATCGACTTCTTCAATGAAATGTTATTGCATAATAATTCAAATATTAATTGAGTTTAATACTTAAGAAATCTACACATGCGGTATTTCTTTCAATCAAATTAATTAAATATCTCTCATTTTAAAAACAATAATGCATTTGACATTATTTTCAATCAATTGTGATTTAAACAAGATGCTGAAAAACGCAAACAAGTTGATATATACGTTTCTAGCAAGCAATTAAAAATATAAGCATGAATCATTTAACTGTCTATGAGGTAGAAAACTCCAAAATCATTAATCAATCAAGCTGAACTCCCTGATCACATATATTATCTAAATGCGGAATCATTTCTCAATCATAACGTGATATCTCGTTCTCCAGTTTAAATATTACTTTTCGACTTACATAATCGAAAACATTTTTAGAGATGGAAGTCCTTGAACTGGAGCCTAATGCGATTTCTATAGGCACTTGAGGCAAAAAAAAATCGAGCAACAAGATAAGAACTTGGGTGAAGCCACTCCAACGAAAGTATTAATGGAGATTGAAGATGATGACTAAACGCCTAACTATAATACATTCAAAGTAACAGATAAATGGCAAAAATATAAAGCTATCAAAGTTCTGCTGCGGACGACTCGTGCTATTATTTTTGTACATCAAATCAATATTTTGGCTAATGGGTCTTGTGGCCAATATAGTTGATAAAATTGGTTATTTATTCACTTCTACTGCGCTATAAACGCAGAAAAAGTAAATTATTGAGCATAATTTTTCTATGATGAAACAGACCTTAATCAATACATATTTCCAAATGCAGGACAGTTTTCAACTTTCTTCTAATTTTTTCAATTGTTTTATCAATATTCCACCCTGACCAAGTATTTCGAAAATTAAAGATTTCTTTAAATCTATAAAACAATTGAGAAGTTTGTTTAGCTAGATAATTTAAAAAAATTAGAAATATTTCTACAGAGAAAATACCTTTTAACTGCCTACACCCCAAATAATAAAAGAAGAACAAAGTATAGGCAACTTCATGTTGCCCATTTATTTGTTTTGATCTAATGTGCAAACAAAATAAATAATAGAAAAAATTTGGCTTATATGTATGCCACATAAAGTAAACATTAAAAACATGAAGGAATCCAATACATGGCTGGTTGGGGAGTTATCGAACATGGTCAACATGGTGATTGAAAAAAAGAATGTGTCACTTATCATTATACGCCTCATGACACGTTTCACATTTTATATAACATGCCACAAAACATATAAGGAGGCCGTATATTTACTGCAAGATAAATTTGTGCCCTATATTAAAAATTTCTGCCTAACTGCAGATAGACACATATAAGTATATCATGCAAGATGGTGCACCATGCCACACTGCAAAATTGGAAAACGATTTCCTCTCTTCCCAAAATATTCCTCTTTTTCCATGGACTGGTAAGCCATCGAAAACGTTATTTATATTTCGGAAGGAAATTATTTTATTTTATTTGTGGTTCCTGAAATTTCCAGAGTAGTAATAATTTAATGATGAGATCTGTACGTATATGTATTTCTTTCTACAATGTATAGTTCATACTTAAAAATTTAAACAAGTTGGTTAATATTTACAACTCAAGATAAAAATGTTTCAATATTGCAATGGGAATGAATTTATTTCATATTTTAATTGAGGATAAAAATGCGGCTTTAAGCGAGCCCATTGGTACATATTAAGCAATTAAGGAGTGAGTTTTCAACATCATCAATGAATCAATAAACATATATAAGTCATAACGCAGCATAAAAAATAGTTTCCATTATCTGTAAGTAAAGCATATCGCACAATACTGCTCCGTAGAACGGAAAATTAAAACTCTTCCCTACAGGCAGCGCATATAAATGCATGAAATTGTATGGTAAAATACCCTCGTCAGAGAAAATGTCGAAAATTGTGAAATAATTGCATTTCAGCCAATTTCCCTCAGTCGACAGTGTACGCCGAGTATCATTCCGTGGCGTAGAGGTTCAATTCAAACACTTCCTCTGAGTTATTTGCGATCAATTAACTCCGGCCATCACAGTCCGGCCGCACAGCTCCGACGTCTATCAACTTCTTGAGTCGGCTTCTTGTGCGGTCGTTTTCAGCTCACCGCCACACGGTACGCCACAATTGGGTTACATCACGTACAATTTGTCGGCTAGATGCACCTCGATGTCAACAATATTCCCTCAGCCAATTACCTCCTTAGAGCTCTGTGCTAAGCGGGTCACCGTAGATAGCGCGTTGAATCCCCTTGGACTCGGCCGGTCAGTCCCAGTGTAAAGTTTAAAGTTCGCCCTTTGAGCAGACGGACCGTGAGGGGATCAGAAAAGCACAACAAATAGGACAATTTGAGACAATTCGACGTTTAAGTATTTGATTAGCATTTGGATGCACTAAAAATACCCTCGGTCTGCTAATGAGCACTGAGGCAGAACGAGGGCACAAAAAGAATGGGCTTGGGCGATTTTCCTGCTGCATAGGAGCCGCAGAAGGGCCGGTAACCGAAAAGGTCAAAGGTTTTCCCGGTGATCGGAAGACCGCAATCGTTCCTTATTCTGCGATAATTACGTGCGGAACCTGAGCCACTTGTTGGAAGTACGGCTCAACATAATTGTTTACTTTGTAAATTTCAGGTAGCTCACCTCGCCCACCTTTGTTTTCTACGGATATCTGAGTTCACCGTTCAAGGCAGCCGCTGTTCAATTGTAATTTGCAGAATAACTTTATTTACAATTCGGTAAAGTGTCGTATTTCATACGATAAATGCGCCATTTGCTTTTGGTATAAGCTTTAATTCAAGCTTTCTTCTTTTTCGAGTGGAAAATTTATTTGCAAAAAATAATTAAATTAAACGGACATATACATATGTACATGCATATATACACACCTAGCAAAAGTGGAAAAATCAATTCCTCGATTGATTTTCGAAATTGTTGACTTTTCAAATAAGGTCGCCTATTTCAAATAAGTGTCGCAAAATTTTTATTTAGAAAACACTAAATATACTTAATTTATTAATATACCAAAAAACAGATCTGTAAAATTGGCTTCAAAACCACTGACTAAATCTGTATAAATCTGCCCACGAGTTTGTTTACGTCACTTTGAAATAACCAATGCACATACATATGTACTCGTATGTAGTTAAGGATTAGAAATCTCTTTATTTATTACAAAAGTCTGTCATTTTTTAACTTTAACGATCCAAAATTTCCCCTATAATACACCAACTGACCGGTCATAAGTCACAATAGGTTTAGTTTGTAATCGGTCACAACGCGCAGAAAAGCGGTGATATATCAGTAATCTTTGTAATTCCATCATGAAAGATTCAACAATGGCTAGAAATTATACAGCACTGCTATGAAAATTCACGAACATTATATTCGCCGCCTCGTTGAAAGGTTTGAACCAACTGGCTCTGTACTTGATCAACCGACGTGTGTGCATTGTCATTGGGTTCGGTGGAACGAATATTGCCGCCATCCGCATATGTGATAATCCAAACCTCCCGACTCTTCGTCGTGCAGAGAAACTTGGGATTTCACAAACCCCGACTTGGCGAATTCAGTGCAAAGTTCCAATTGACAGGACCATAAGCCAAACGACCATTTGTTCGCAGACTGGGTATTAGAACATCACGGTGCTTACCCTAATTTCGGTCAACAAATCATCTTCAGCGAATTCGCACATTTTTGGATGATGACTACAACAAACAAACAAACAAACATTATGGGGTGAAAACAACCTACAAGAGACCTTTAAGCGTCCATTGCATCCGTAAAAAATTACTGTTTGGTCAGTGGACTGGTGGCGTTATCAGACCTTACTTCTTCGAGAACGATAAAATACAAACCTTAATCGTAAGTAGAAAGCAATCGGGCAATGATAAAAATTGAAAATGGAAACCCCACCACAGGTATATTATTATTCGTGTTTGTTTTTAATATCGGATGACAAGTACTTCACTAGCTATGATGGCCGGTAAACGTTAAATTTTTTGGAGGATGCGTGCCTACAGAATAATGCACATACATATTTGTATATATTTCAATCATGGTAATATGTATATTGATAAATATCTACAGGGTGTCTACAGAAAAGAGCAAATATCGTTCAAGGATAATTCAAGGATTTCCAGGACATATTTTACTGAAACCCCAGGACATATTTTCACATTCCAAACCGCAACATTGTATCTAATCTCTTTTAGTTCGCCCGCAATAAATAATTGAACATAGCGCTCGAAACAGTACGAGTATTTTATTGCTCTTTCAAACAGGATATATTAAGAATCTTAATATATATATTAATATATATAGAATTTCACAATACAAACAGTCTCATACTTCAATTATTATTTAGTCAACCCTTTTCTTCTTCTAATTTCTGCAGCTCTTTCTCATAGCCATGCAGTTCATGACGGGTTAAATCCAGAACTTCTAATGCTTGTTTCTTTTTCAATTTAATCTCATTGATCCCATCACTAAGTTCTCTTCTTCGTTTTTTCTCTTCGTCTTCATTTTTTTCTTTTTTTTCAATGCTTCAACTCGGTTTGAAGATGCATTTTTAAAGGCTGAGATCATGTCTCTGGTGATATCAATATCTTTAATATTATTAAAAGATTTAAGATAGTCATGGACGCATCTTTGAGATACAAGACTTTGTTCTTGCAGATTTTCAACGAGGAATTCCTTATTAACAGAAAAACTCCGTTCTACGGCTGCATTCCCATGAAAAAGAACTAGAAGTCTTCTTATAAAATTAATAAAGAGATCAGATGCATTATGCTCTCTGCATATGTCCATAAGAAACTCATCTAACTTATTTTTATCACGATCGAATTTCTTGACTTAATTTATCACATTGTCACCGGGTATAAAACTAGAATACTCTTTTTTTATGCGTTCCCCTTGAATAGGTGTTATATGATTTACTTCAACCAACACTTCCAGAGCTATTTGGATTCGAAAATTTGCTATCTCTCTACAAAAACGGTACCAGTGGTTTATCATCTAGATAACTGGTTAAAAACTTCTCCAAATCCAAAGGTATGCATATAAGAATGGACAATTTAGCATCAGTGAAATTGCATTGTGCAAACTCTTTAATGGTTGAAAAACATTTTGAATCAGGGGGCTTCTTATTAATAATAATAGCACGCACATATTTTCGTAATGGAGGGAGCATAAGTTTTGCTCTTTCCATGACCTGACAATTCTCGGTCCAACGAATGCAACAAAAGTCCAATGGAAATAAGCAAGACCCAGTGATCTTTATAAAAACGTTTCGATGCGTTGGAGAATCTTTGAAAAAATAATATAGAGCTCTCAGGAAGGAATCGATATTCCATCCAACTTTCTTATGATCAGTTTTATAAGCTCCATTGACAATATGCAAAGAGCAAGTGCCGGTTTACAAAATCTTTTGATCGGATAAAAGTGACAAATCTATTTTAAAGTCTTTCAACAATTTTAAATTGACGTTGGGGCCGTCCATCGAGACTTGAATAATTTTTCTGAGCTCAAGACCTAAATCTGTTAGACAGAATTTCAACGCTTTCAGCAAATCAGCAGCTGTCGCGCCGGTAAGAAAACAAGAATTCAGGTATCGGGTTTGAATCCGATCTCCAGTCCAAAAGCGAATAACAATATCCATCTGTCCCTTTTGCGCAATTTTGTTTAAACTTTCGTCGAAAGAAACAGCATAAAAATCGGATTTCTGTATTGTATCTGCTAGTCTTCTCTGAAAGTAGGGACTCAGCCCACAGGTTACAGAATAACTCAATTTATCCTTATGGATTTTAAACTTTGAAGCGATTTCACTATCATGAAACATGTAAGGGATCAGGTCCGACAGTTCAGAAAAGCATCTCAAAGATGCCTGTTTTTTATCCATACTCATACATAAACAATAATATATTTCAGCTTTCGTGACACCGGCTTGTGTCACATACTTATCTAAGCTAAAACTATGTATAATCTCTTGTTGCTTTTGCATATCTCTCTGCTGTTCCTTTGGCTTTTTCAACGCTTTTTCCATCCTTTTTTGACTTTCACGAGCCAAATTTACACTTTGAATTATTCACTTGATTTTTCAATGAGCCTGCATTATTTGAACATTTATCTTTGCAAAAATAAGAATCCTCAGCATATGAATGGTGTGCCATCCGTTACGTACTCTCAAGGCTAGTCTTCGTAACCGTCGAATGACAGTTTTGACATATTTCAAAATATAAAAAATTTCAAGGGTTCGCGATAATATTCCAGGACAATTCCAGCATTTTCAGGGTGAATTTGAGATTCAAGGATAATTCCAGGATGTTAAGGATTTCAAGGATCTGTAGACACCCTGTATCTAATCAATAAGCCAGTACAATATTTGAAATTGTATGTAGGTACTACTACTATACCTACTTTCTTCTTTAAATTAAACTTTTTCAAAAACCAAAAAATCTGAGTGTTCACCTTGAATGCTATTAGAAATTAATCCGCTGTTGTTGTGCGTGATTATTTAGAGAAATTTTAACACTTCAGCGGTAGACATACAAAATGTATTTTATATCAAGATGATATATAGGCATTAGTGTTCGGTTTCTCAATTAGCTTTGACTCAAAATGATTTTGCGAAACTGGCAGAATGCTAACAGAGGGGCGTATTTTAATCACTTTCCTAAATGTCTCATCACCGATCGATACGACAGGCCGAGGCCAAAAAGAGCATAGTAAAACACCAGGCAGGAGGCATGAAACAAAACTAAATCTCCCCGAAAAGAAAATCTAAATACGCCCCCTTGATTCGATCGATACTTTGTGTGACACCGCAGTCCCCAGCAGACAGGTAATTCCCCCATTAACCAGCCAGAATGCCTGGCAGATTGAAGTGGCGGTGCTTACGTATGCACGCGTGCACAGTACGAAGGCAGCCATCTGCTGCCCACAAGATGAGAAATGGATTTCCACCACCTAACCCAGATCCTGTTGCTGCCATTAAATGGTACAAATCGATTGTTTTGCGCTTCTACCACGGAAAGGTTTGCTACATGTTTTCACCTCCACGGCCGGGCGCATTACGGTTTGAATACGACCAGATTGAAAGTCGATGGAACGCTAAAGGCTCCATCAATCAACGAAATTATGGCCAGTATGGGTGCACACGGGAAATAGTTCCAGAGGAAAGACACGAGAGTGAAACAGGAAACCGAGCGGGTTCGTTTACTTGCGAGCTCCGCTTGCGCCCCAGGGGGGAGTAGGTTAAATTGCCGTTCGATGTCTTGAGTCTTGATGGGCGAAGGAGCCGCAGAGGAGGCTCACGGCATGCACTCGATATTCAGTTGAGCGATGAGCATGCCTTTGCTACGCCCGCCGACCGCAAAGTATGCATCCGATAGCGAGTTGCTTATTATTTATGCGAGCCCTAATTACAGGCGACTCGGGAAACCTGCTGAAGACGAAGACGAAACAAAGACCTCGCCAGGCAGAAAGAGTTACGAGTACATGTGCAGCGCGTTAAGTAATATTAATAAAATTACGTAATTGAGGTGGAGCGCTCTGAAATGCAATACCCCATTAGTCTCTGCGGGGCAAGTGCATAGTCGGATCAGGCGTGAAATGTGCTACCGACCGAGTTAGATAATCAATTGCTTTTTGCTAGGGTTCTAGACTTACAAAGCCCGGTATGTTCCTCATCCTTGAAGCGGGCTGCTCAGCACTGGTGTGACAAGTACCCTTCATGGCTCAAATGAATGCCATTTAAAGCCGTTTTGCTGATTCTGTAATGTGTGGATGCACCTCAGTACGCTCGGCTACTGATTGGATTTTCATTGAAAGTGAAACAATAGCGTTAATTTCCGACCTTTTGCAATTCTCTTCATTCATATTTCAATGTGTTACAAAAACACGACTAAAGCTAAGTGTTTTTGTGGCTTTTTAGGATCACCGATTTTGTTTGTTATGTATGTTATGTTTGTTATGTATCTTGAAAATTATTTAAAATGGAGGCGCAGAAATTTGAAACTTCAAAGAATTTCTCAAAAAAGATACTCCTTCCTGGATTGTTGATATTAAAAAATTTGAAAACTCATAATGACGAATATGAATGAAAAACTTGGTATTACGGTAATATTTCTATAGAAATCCTGAGCTTAAAATTGAATTAGACTGACCGCCATCGTGTCAAATTTTTCAGGTGGCTATAATTAGAGCCAGGTTCTTACAATGATTCCTATTGATTTTGGTCTGAATATACAATTAAAAATGAGTCGCGTGTTCGTTTTTTTCCCTTTCAAAATCGAGGAAGCTGCAACTTTTAATAACCGTTATTCAGACCAGGTGGAAACTGTACCAAGCTTCTTCCATTTTTGTATAAAACGATTCATCGGGTAAGTGAGCTTTTTGCTATCCAGAACAATATGCACAAAATAATAAATAAATACTTTGCTGGAAATAAGGTTATTGCCTGTTTTAAGAACATTTGCTAAGAAATCTTTAAATTTGTAGATTTATCCTTTGTACCTCTAGGTTCTCTAAGGACCTTTATCTGAAATTACCAAGTTTAATCTTGAAAGGGTTCAGGACAATGTCAAAAGAGGCAATAAAATTATTTCGGCTAATAATTTGTGTTATTTTTAAACTTGACAATTAGGACAAAATTTACTTTGTGCGTCTTTTTAGTGTATGTATGCTTTTTATTTTTAAATCTTAATCAATAAGAATTCAGTACACATTAAAACATGTGTGTGTTCAATAAAAATTTACATTACTGTTCCTCTGAATAAATCACCGTTTCTTTTTTGATATCTCCATAAGCATCCATGGGAGCAGAATTTAATTTACTCAATTAAAGTAGCACACCTGAGGATGAAGGTGTGAAAATTTTAGCGTGAAAAATATCTGCTGGCGTGCGATTGATGTGATGAGCACATATCGCTTTACCTTTTCAACGCCGTCGTAATCCTGTGGAGGGGCGAACATTTTTGGACCCGTACTTCCTTTAATATGGTTGGATGCGTTCAGCTTACCCTTAATTACTTCAAAGGGCTCAAAAATACTCCCACGGATTACAGCTGGTGAAGTTTATGAATTTATCTACCCTCTGTGACTAAAGAGCCACGATAACCACCTCGCGTCAGTTTGAATATGAGAGTGCCTTCATGTGAAAGTTTGAAGCGAAGCTAAAAGTTGCCTTTTTCAGATTTCATAATATTGCTGCAAAGCTTCATAATCCTCGGTAAATGCCAGATTAAGGTTTTTTCTTTACGGTAAAATTTGATGGAGTTTTAGCGTATATACATACTATGTTTTTTATTGGAAAAATGTTAAATTCAGCTAAAATTTCATTTTATGTACGTTTTTTACTATCAAATACCTTTAAATGTTTTTTTAAATAGCTGTGTTCTTTTGTGTCCTTGTGGAACAAAAGTTCACTTTAAAAGAATTATCATTGTGTTGAACCATTAATTAGGAATTCAAGTTTCTTTCCAGCTCTAAGATGATATTTTTATCAAAACAGACAGCAACTTTTCACAAATTTAATTTAGCGCCACCTGGGATTTAATAGATAAAATAGATGAACAGATTGTTCTGATCAATGAGCAGTTCAAATTTGTTCTTTCCATTGTATGGTTGTTCCAGAACAAAGTGCACAAAAGAAACGCAGTTAATAAATCGATTCATTGTTAGTGATAAGCAAGCAAATACTTTTTTAAGGTATTCTTGCAAATTTTCACGAAAAAACGTTGGGTTGTATAATTGATGTCGTTATCATCCACAAAACATTTTTCAGAACTCAAGCCTGCCTGAAAAAAAAAATTTGCATCTGTGCGTCTCACGTATAATACAAGTAGGTAAAATAGCTGTTTAGAGGACAAAAAAATACATACAGATAACACAAGTCAACAAAAAAAAATTTTTTTTTTGGGTTTGTTATTAAATTAATATTTTCTGATTTTTTACAACTAAAAGTAACCAGAAACTTCTTTCATTGCAAATAAAGTTTGCTTTTGTACAATGTCCCTTAAAGTACATATGCTACATGCTCACTTAGACCAGTTTAAAGATAACTTAGGGGCATATTCAGAAGAGCAAGGAGAACGCTTTCACCAAGATGTGATAAGCTTTGAACATCGTTATCAAGGACAATATAATGAGAATATGATGGGTGACTAAATTTTGAGTCTAATACGAGAAAGTTCCTACTTACACAGAAGAAAATCAAAAAATATTCATTTCTAAAGTTTCTTACTGTTTCTTTTTATGTATTTGGAGATTTATCTTTATTGTTCTTTGTAAATAAAAGTGATTAACATATAAATTAAAGTTCTTTTTCTTGCTTTTGTATTCTACTGAATTAAAAAAATAAGATTTTCTTATAATTAGAAATTGCGTTCTGGTTGCTACAAAAGCAAACTTTATTAAATAAAAGTATTTTTTTTTGTTTAGTTAGACATTATTAATCAAAATCAGCACTACAGAACTCAGACTCAAAAATCGTGTTGACTTGTGTAATTAATCCTCGACGAAATAGATAGAAGTAGACACACCGACGACTTTCTGTTCACTTACGTTTTGTCTCCATGGCGAATTCCACTCCGCTATATGAGCGTGCGCTCATAACTGCGATAGAAGAAGACGGAGACAGAAAGTTTCACAGAGCGGCTATAGCTCGGCAACGAAACTGCTTCACTACCTATGAACTTATGTGGAAGAGCGACTTTTGTCGGAGGCAACTCTTGCTAGCAGGAAACTTAGCAAACGATTAGATCTACGTCACTTGAACTTGTACAGCACAATGGAAGACAATATTGATATAATAATATATTAAATTGATGACGTGGAAGAGGCGCAGATTTTATTTGATTAATCGAAATGATAAATATGCGGAAATTAATATCAAACAGAATAATGATAGGAGGTTTGCGCAAAGGTGTTACACAATGTTTGGGGAATTTTTTTGGCGGATAAAAGAAGAAAACGTTAGTGAGCTTAAATTTTTGCTACGATATCCATTATTAAATGTACAGTGACACATGTCGCAGTGTGCATATGGAACAGGACAAAAAGTTGCGCAAGAAAAAGTCTAGTCGAAATGATAAGACGTGGACGAGAAATATGTCGCCAGTAAGCATTAGGCCTTAGCAATTTCCTAACCTAGTTCGGGTCGTCTGCAAGCAACAAAGCACTCATTGTGATTCTCTAACGTCCCTGCTCTCACCCAATTACCACACATGTGGAAAAAATTAATATAAACCTCCCCGTATCAGTTTGCTCCAAAAAGCAAATTTCTGTATTCCAATTAATTAGTGATTATGTGAAAAGCGATGACATCGTCTAACCCCTTTCGATAAGAATCTCCGAGCTATTGAAAATTATCGGGATCTAATTCAAGCCACAAATACCTCCTGCGCACCCGTTCGGCCTGGCGTAGAATCAGTGCTCCAACGAAGGTCCGTCAGCATTTTCAATTATCGCTACTAATTAGATAGATATGGCTGCTTCGATTAGTTTGTCCAAGGAATCATAAATAGATGTCCATTGAGCAAGATCAATATCGCAGGGCGCTCATAATAGGCGGCAATTACTCTGTAAAGAAGGAATTCGTTTGCGCTCTTTTTCCCCCGCTTTGTGCGACGCAGTGCGGGCGGCGGTGCGGTGGCTGTTACTTGCCGGAGCAAACACCTGACATCTAATGGAACCGACACAAAAAACTAACCGGTTCCCCAATAACCTATCAACTCGAATTTCATTAGCGAAACGTTAATTGCTTTGCAGGCGGGTCCGGTGCATTACCGGCGGTGCCCCAGACTTAGCACATTGCTCCGTTCCGTACGCGTACACTGTGTTCCCTTTGTGTGGCACGGCGGCCACTGTCGCGGCTACGAAGACGTAGATTTGTCGGAGAGGCGTCTTTTGTTTGGAAAAGAATGCAGCTCATTGCGCAAGCTAAAAGCAAATATGTGCACTTGGATACATACAAAATTGTAAGTTTGTTTTAAGTGTAGGTAGTCCACTCGTCAAATTTTGAAAAATTTGTTTTTCTAGCTTTGATGTAGAGTTAGGCATATGCAGCGGAATTTTATGCTTTGCTTCGATTGAATTAATCGTGAAATATTAACTTACAAGATAACTGCCCTTGGATTTCCGTTAATATTCATCAATTGGTTACGTTCATATTTGTCTTGTAAAGCTCAACGTGTTTCTTTTAGAGGATCATTTTGTAATGTGATACACAATACTTCCGGTGTACCTGTATCCTGGTCCACTTTTATTTTATTATTTATATATAATATCTACGTGAATGAAACACTCGAACATTTTATATTTTATGTTATACTCACGACACCAAGATTTTTCGTGTTGTATCTTCTGTACATGACTATGATATTTTAAACTCTAACTGACACCTCTCCTACTTAATGTTGACAAGTGTACGACTTTGTCTTTCTCTCGTAAGAGGACTAGTATTGGTTTACTACAAAATAACGATTGTGTTCTGGCTAAAATTGACAAGACCACTTGGGTGTGTAGCTGCACAATCATTTTAGTTTAGGTTTTGACGGTCATAGTAATGATATAGTTAACAAGGCTAATTCTACCTTAGGTTTCGTTAAGAGAGAGGGGTAAAAAGTTTGAAGAATCTTACATTACGAGTCCTGTGTACTGTACTTTTGTGAGGCCTATTGAGCTTGTTATATATCACCTTTTTACCTTCTTCATATTAATCGCGTGGAAGCCGTTCAACGTTCGCTTGCTCTTCACGAACTTCCTTGTAACAATCCTCTATTACCTCCGTGAATGCAAAACTTTATAGGCACTTAGGAGCTTTTCTCCAAACTGTAATATTCAATCTGGTGTTCACGATATCTCAATATTGAATTTAACAATGGAGCCGAAATTGTATCTACAGTTTTAACACACGTGTGGTTTTTGTCCTAACCACGATAATATCAAAAATATTGTTTTTTGCTTACAGACCTTTTTTTGCGTTCTAGCTTGCAAAGAAAATATTGTACTGTACACAATTTATTACTCAAAAGTGCTAAAAACGTGCTTGAGAACTTGAAACCTGTGAAAGAATTTGTGACTTCATTCAACGTATGCGGGAGAACTTCCCAGCCTAAATTGAGCTCCTGGGTAGTTTTAGCAGAATGGGAGTTATAATGAAGGAAAATAACATTACGCATTCCGTTTTCCGTAAATGGTCCTAACTGCTGAACCAGTTATTTTTGAGAAAGTGTTGGATATTCTTCCAGTAAATCCTGAATCTTTTTCGTCCAACACCATTAGCTCCGGAACGGGCATCATCCACCAAGCTAAAAATTTTCCCACGAAATCTTGCACACCATTTTTTTACAGCCAGTTCACCTAAATTCAGTTTTGAACAGACAGACAACAAGCGAATAGTTAATATAGTTCCGTTCCTTTTCCTTCTATAAAAATTGATTCACAATTCTTAAAAAAAATTTCATTTAATAAACTAAGCTCTTAAACTGTTCAATTTATAATTATTGTTGCAGTACACGTTAAACAACATCTTTCCCATTAACACGCCACGCAATTTAAATTCACGACTTCTAAAATAATTAAGAAATTGGAAAGAAAGTGCATGCACCTATAACATATTCCGAAGTTGCCATCATGTGTTAATCCTTTCAAAATGTACACAGACCGTAATTTGCCACCCCCTCTGTCTTCCAATATACAAACAGTTCAATTTGATTTAAAAGGTTTATCCAATGCTCTTCTGACAGTGAATTCAATTTCGAAAACACCACAGTCGCAGACTGGCAGCTCAAGTCTGGCTCTAATTAGCCAGAAATTTTATTGGCCACACTAAAGTTTATGAACTTGCGAAACTGAAAGCCTCATAGGTGATCAGAGAACATCTTCAACTGAATTTAGAGTCATCAATTTCCTGGCCATCTTCCAAGGAAATGTTCATGCATTTGAATTGTACGACTGTATGGAGTATTTGTCGATTGAAGACGAATCTGGTGTACGTTTCCCACATATATCTGATATTCAGCTTTATTGAAAGATACACAACGAGACAAATCCCTACATCTGCCGAAGATGTGCCCTATTTATAGGTGCCTTACGCGATGTTGTTTATCTTCCTTCGAATCCTCCTAATGGTGAGGGAAGTTTTTGACTCGAATTTAATGCGAATTTCTCTTGGGAGATGGGACTTTTTTGAGCTCCTTTTGAATGGGATTTGCGGCACTGCCTAGAATCGGGATTGGGGCTACCACTGACTTCAGTAAAATTTCATCAAGATAAATAATTTTGGTGACGACTTGAAAGGAGGCCTTTGAAAGACTTTTATCAGATGGTTCAGAATATCTCACTGCATAATATGTTTTTGGCGAATGTCTAATCACAGAATCGCTGAGGTGAGGGTAAGTCGGTAAGACGAAATCAATGATTTGTCGAAATTGAGGTGTTTCTGGCACTGATTTGTATGAAAACTTGAGATCTTCGCCAAAATTCAATTTTGTTACTGTGAAGTTTCGTCTAATGATGTGCCTACGTGATAAATAATAAGGCACTCAAACTAACCTGATTTATTGTCTTGTATTCCGATTTGTTAACGCATTAAAATCGTACGAGTTTTGCACCAGTTTTAAATTTTAGTTCCATGCTCGAATCGTACTTACATTTTTGTCCTTTTTTGGAGATCGAACAAAAATGCTTTTTCTTATTTTGAATTTCTTGAGAAATGAATGTTTAAATCAAAACTAGAAATTTAAAAATTACCAAATAAACAGACGCCACTGTCAACGACTCAAGATGACTTTTGGAATCGTACCCTGAGTTAACCGACAAATAAGAACAATTTTAATATTTTAAATATATTTGGAGGTATCAAGATTTTCTTTGCCTAAAAGATGTTCACGATTCCACACATCACATTTTACATGAGTAGTCAAATGTATAATCAAATATTCCGTTTTATATATCCCTCAACCACATTTTTATTAGTAATGGCTAAAGAGCAATGTTATTGGAGTACTCCCGATGTTGTTGCACTCCTTTGTGGAGTGTGATTGAAGATCAAATTGAGTCACAGGTACGTGCATCAACACTGGAGGCCACCATTTGAACGATATTATCTTCAGGACTCAATGTAACAAAATTCAAAGGTATAAATAAAAATAATAAAAACGAAAATAATCATCAATTTGGTTAATTGCGGTATATTTCAACGAGGATTTCACGAACGAGTTGTGCGTTTTTGGAAATATAACTATAGCAAAACAGCGGAAAGGGAAAGAAGTCAAACTGTCTACGCTGGAACGTCCACGACGGGGCAAGGAATTTTTTAAAACGTCTGAAATTATACAATAAATAAACGAGTAAGAAATAGTGACCTAAATGGAAAAGGAAACTGTTGGAATAAGTCGATAGCATATTCCTGAATCGCATCAAATATGATCCACTGAAGAGAAATGGAGGTCATGCTCCCAATCCTTGTACCTTCCACAAATTTCTCTTTATTCAAAACAATCAAACATGAACACATTACCTGCATGCAACCCACACACTCCAAAAAAAAATGTAAAAATAGTACTTACTGCTAACTTTCATACCACCAAGTACCAGATTTGGTGGATTCTTGTTGCCCTCGGCAAATGAGGTTGTCCTTGGACGTCCGCTCATGTCGGTGGTGGTGCTATGTGTCGTCGCCGTTCCCTGAAATAGTCACCGCCGCCGTCGTCGTCTTTCTCCCAACTATATAGAACCTGCGTCCTTCCCTCTGTTTGGCTTCAGTTGCTGGTCTTCTTTAAACTTTTCCACTTTTCATTCACAAATACAAAATTTCTTTATATTCTGATAAAGTCTATAAAATAAAAATATATTTTTTTAAATATTCTTCTTAGTGTTAACTATTTTTTCTCTGCGGATTTTCAAATGGGCTTTCTAAAGGGAAAAGTTTGATGAGATTTGGAGCGGTCTCAGCAAATAATTGGGAAAAAAATCGGACGCACGCAAACTACTTCCCACGACCAAGTTATGTTGCTCTGTACAAATATTTTCGTGCTGCTGTTCTTTAATCCTTATTGCTGTTGTTTCAAAGACCAATGCACAGTCATAGAAAACAAGTCTAGGAATTCACTGCAGACAATCTGACTTATTAAATAGTACTGTCAAATTTTGCATGATAGATTCCTATGTACATATACAGTATGGGCCAAAACTATTCCAATAAATTTAACAAATTTTCCATGTTAAACCCAAAAAGTTAGTTGGTTTGAAAGTTGCACTTTCGTACGTGTGCCAACAATTGAAAGCTAAATATACGATGTATAAGTTGTTTTTAATAGAGGACTTTATTAAACTTAAAAATGGCTATTAAGAAGCATAGTATCGAAATAAAAATTAAAAGCAATTCCCGATTCCGCACAAATGTACTTCTAAGAAGTATGGTATTGGCAAATCGGTTGTACCGGTATAATCGCTTGATATCGTTTAACCAGGAGTGTCCCAACTACGCACAAAGGTGCTAGAATAAGGAAAGTCACTAGCAGAATCGATAATTTGATAGGCCTGGATATGCATGTCAGGCCTAGATGTTGGGTTATTTATTATTAGACTGCGGATTATATGCAATTTAATGAAATACACATATGTATATGTGTGTATATATGTATATAAATAACATTTGAACGGAAACTATTCTTTAAGTCGGTTAAGACCAGTTGATTTTGACATCATGCATTTTTCAAAGTCGCATCATGAGAGTCTCCGCAATAGGTATAAATAATAAAGTTGCATAAAATCCGCAGTCTATTTATTATTCACAAAATCCAAGGTATAATGGGCCGTTTTGAGTACAAGGATATCATGTTATCGTATGCTGAGTGCCATTAGGGTGGCCAGATAATTACGCGAAGCATACATCTAATTGTAAGATTGTAAATAAATGGGTCAAAAGAAGTGGGATTCAAATCAGGGAGTTGAGGTGGCCATTGCAAGATGATACTCCTTTACATCCAGAAAAATTAACCGTTGGGTACGGTTTACACCCTGATAGCATAATCTGTCTTTTTTTCTTTAAAAATTATGTAGGAGCTCGCGTTGTGCCAATGAAAGTTGTTAACGTTCCATGATCAATGAATATTCGTAAATATGGACGACATTGATCCTGGCAAGATGTGGTTCAACAACATGGCTCTACGTGCCAACAGCGGCGACTCAAACCATTGATTTATAGAAATTAGCCGCCAAGGTCTCTAAGGATCTCACAACCCTTGACTATTTCCTATGTGGTTACGTCAAGTTACTGGATTATGTAGGTTGCTGATAAACTAGCAACAACTGACGACTTGGAAGCAAATATTGTTCGTGTTATTCGTGACATACGGCCGACAGTGGTGCATAAAATGACACAAAATTAAAGTGACGAACAATGTATTTTTTTAAACCTTACTTTCAGTGCTGCGTGCGGAAATTATTTTATTGGACTTTCACTTCTTCTGCAAAAATGCCTGTGTGTAAATTCTTTTTATTTACATTATTTCGTCGTTAACTCGTAATCACTGTTTTATCAAAAAATTTCTGGTACACAACGGACACTCACCTTTAAAGGAAAAGATATCAACGTACGAGTAGCATGACGATTAAGCACTTTGGATAAGATTTCCCAAAACAATAGCTAGCCTAATCGATTTACTGTTATTGCTAGCAGGCAAGATAAGAAAAATAAATTATCATCATTTCTTTATTCCAATGTTGAATTGCTTTTCGTTTGTTTCCATAGTTGAGTTTGGATGAGCGAGAGGTATCTCTCATAAGTAATTCGGCTTGAAGTGTTTTAAAATGATTGGCAATTTAAATTCTTCAACTTTAAATGTAAAATTTAAAAATTCGTTTTTGCTATAGGATAACTACTAGTTCTTGGCTTGTTTACTTAAGGGATGATTTCACAAAATTTGACCCACTTTTGTGAGCAACTTAAACTTTTAAGCTTTTTAATTTATTACCAGTTCTGGGAGACATCTTTTGATGAGTTACTTGCTGTAATAAATTTTCCCATTCACAATTCCTTTGAATTTTTTTTATTTACAGTAGGTGCCGAAAGGCCATCAAATTCACCAAAGTATATAGTCAACTAATCTCTTAAGGGTATTTTAGAGACTAAAGTGTGCTTTAAAAAGCATACCAGTGAAAAAATCATTAATGAAAAATTGAAGCAAATACCGCAACACTTGCGCACTTCTTGCAATCGATTTTTCGAACGTTTGCCTTTAATAATAATACTTTTCTAAGTTTTACTGGCAAATATTCTAGTTAATTTGTTTAAATAATAGTTTTTCTAATTTCAAAATCAAGAAATTTTTTTCCTGGTACACTTGAATTGCTAGACCCTGTAGGCATTTGAGCTATATTTTGTAGGAAAGTCGGATAGTTAAAATGTTTACAAATAGTTCAAGGTATAATAAAAACATACCTAAAATTAAAATACATTATAAATAGCATTTATAGTTTTTGTTCAAAAAGTGGGATTTTTCTTAATAATCGATTTTTAAGCAGAAATATAAAAAATCCCTACGAAAAGCACATTGAGATAGTAGTTGTTTGGCGTGAGTTTAATGTCGCTGCGTTGAGTAGATCAAAATAAAAAATAAAAATTATAATGTGCAAACCGAGTTTATAAATCACCATGTAATTCCGAAATGATTTCATAAAGTTTCAATTTTAACTCACGTATCCATTCGAAAACCATATCGAAAGGGTTGAACATCCCATACCAAATACAGACTAGGTGCATGTATAAGGGAAATATTTTATCGAATAGATAACTATTTGCTTGTAGAAACGAGAAAGCGCCAAACTCAAAAAGACCATAACCTGTATAACAGTTCGTATAACAGCTCAACCGAATACCTCAGTTGAGTAGTTATAATAGATTCGAAACTGAAAGGTAACTTACACTAATTAGGCAGAGTAGTACACGCCTTAATTAAAATCTCTGCACGCCACAAAATTCTTTCAAATCGTGGTGAGATTTGTACGATATTTGTTCTAATTTCCTTCTTTGGAAAACGACAATATAATACAAGAAATATGCCCCTCCAACCCCATCATTGGAAAAACTAATCCCCAGCAACAGCCGAAGTGGTCGGACGGTAGCTCTAACTCTTGAAACCGGATATCATCCCCTAATTGAAATATTCACCGCAAATAAAGGGATTTCTGCCGCATTTTTAAAAGCGTCCTCCAAATCTACATTTACAGCTTGCCACAGCAGAAGACAGTGCATTGGGTCGGGAACTTGCACAAATGGGTCAATGACGTCGTCAGAACTTTTACAGTGAGTGGTGGGGCTCTTCAAAGTTCTCAACTTTATATCGTTTTCCGAACACAAAGCTATTGACCGCAGCTTAATTCGCCCACCTAGCACCGGGCGTCAAAGTCGACGACAGAGGGGGTTCCCGAAGCATTTGACCTATTAAAAAATATGATTAAGACGAGAAATGAGAATGCCTTGAGAAAAATTGAAATTCTTATGCGTAATTTTGGGAAGTAGGCGAAAACTTCTGTTTACGACTTCCGCACAAAGGAGGGCATGCTTTTTATTCTTATTTCGGTGCGGTTGCTGGACTGTGGAGTCTGTCCCGGGTTTTCAAAGATATCACTGCGGAGCCGGTGCCTCGCACTTTACAAAAACACATCACATTCTCCGCCACCACAGCAGTAGCATCTCGCGGATGGACGCCTTCACGTTGTCTTATCGCGATGGAGATGCTAAGAAATGACCTCACTGACAGGACGAGCTGGGACGCCTATTTGTAACCTTTCAAGTTGGAACTTGGAAATGGGGCTCGTGTACACATCTGCGCAGCACCACGGAGCAGGCGGCTGCGGCACGGGGCCCGATGCAGGGAATTTTCCTCATGCAGTGGGACTAGAGCGATTAAGAAATTTTTCACAGCGGGAAGAAAATATTTGTATATGCATAATTGTTGGGCTTTGTGGCTCGGGATATCCGTCTTTAATTTTTCCCGTCTAGTGCGATGAAATTCGAATGAGGAAAATGTTTCGGCGGACAATGCACGTGCAAAAAGCGCTTGCGTGTGCAGTTTCCTAAAATTAGTTTTTCTTCGTTCGAAAGCGATTCAGAAAGTCAACTGCTAGTGTCGTCGCTCGAGAAGCACATTTCTTATAGATTTTTCTATTTTCAGTGGAAAATCATTTAGCACCACGAAGGTTCACAACTACACACTTGGCTACAAACTAACACGATTAACTGCTGGCACATAAAATTAACAATTTTCGATATAGCGCTGCAGCTCGTCCGGGGCCCGTGTAATTATCGGAAAAATCGCCCGATCACTTTGTAATTTCTCGAGTCCCGTCAATAAATCCATTGATTTACCTCATTTGTCGGCCAACAGCGATTTTTTCTCCGCAGAAAAATCCGACCTTTTATCAATTTTCCTCGAGCATTAGATTGCACGCATGTCACTCGTTCACACAAATTGGAGGAATTCTGCCCGATAAAGTGCACATTTCCGGAATATATCACATTTCTACTAACAGGCCCGTTTCAGCATTACTTCATACATATTCCACTGGCTTTCCCCTATTCATTTTTTCGCAAAAATATTGAAAATAAAACTTCAGAGTCGAACGGATTCGTAAAATTTTCCTCTTTCAACTTTTCAGTGACATTTTACCGTTGCGAATGTATTGGATGCGCATTGAACATGTTTGATACTGTTCGACGTACCAACACCCTTCACCACTAGTAAAGAGAATGGGCAGGTACAGTACAGCACGGTCACATCATACTTTCGCACTCTAACCTTCAATAGTTTATCTGCACTGTGACTGCTTTTGTCTCACTTCACATTAGTCGCTTATGAGAAGAGAATTGAAAATAAAACTAAGAGAATTCATCAACTCAGAACAGTGATGAGCACTTCACTCGATAGTTTTAAATGCGTAAGCAAATAAAATAAAAATTTCCCTCTTTGAAAGTGTGGTGGGAAATCCACTTTATTGTGTGGTTGCCTAGGTCACTTATGGTGCGAGTTTCAGGCAATCGCCTGAAAAACGAAAAGCTATGAATGACAACAAATCGAGTAAGCAAGTGAAGCATTTATTTATCTACCGAATTGCGGCTTTGTGACCTTAGATTGCGAGGGTTAACTTAACACCCACCCCTCGCATAAATACCGCATATATGTGCAACAACCCCTAAGTACTGCCAAGGTCAAACCTACCCGAGGGATCCGCGAGGCCACGAATGCTGCATCCTGCGCCTCGACGTCGAGTGCACTTAATTTTAACTCCCTCCCAGATCACAGCTGAGATTGCTTTAAGTCGTAACCCACTCGATGGGCTTCCGGATCCAATCAATTCCTTTGAAGAAGTTGCAAATAACTGGGCGTTTGCTTCCTTTTACTTCCCCTCGCGGTAGTTCTAACAATGGTCAGTGCATAAATTAGGGTTCTTCCACCAAACGAAGCAAACGAAGGCATTCTGCTCTCCGCATAAAATCGATCTGAGTGAACAAAAGGCAGTAAGGCAAAGGTCATCTCTCCGAGTTGCGTCAGAGCCTGAATTGCTGAATATTTATGACTAACTGCTGACTGGTCGCTTTGCGGACATAAGACGCTTGAAAGTAACCTGACCTGCCTCTCAGTACAAAGGGACAATGCCAGTGTTCGAATAACTCGAATATACGAATTATCTGCTTAAGACGGGCACAGGCGACCCAGTGCAGGTAATGAGGCGACTACCACGCTCGGTTGTATTTTATAAGTTGTGTCGTGTGAGCACACCCAATTTGTCACCCTAAATATCGGGCCCTGCAGATGGATCGTCTGTGGCTGTCTTTAAATGATTCGAACACATCAAATATTTCGAAGGATCTCAGATAATTGTATATATTTTAAAATAGCTTGAATATCTGGTCGTTGCATACAAAAAGTCGGATATGTGCCTTCATTTCCGTTTTGATTGCAAATGCGTGCAGAATCCAAAGTTGCTGTTTTTTAAGAGTTGGACATTCAGATAGTTTGGGGTTTTTGCAAAGGAAACAAACTTGTTCGCATTGATAGGACATGAGCGAGCACATTCGTGCTACCTTTTGTATGGGTACAAATTAGGCCATAGTGCGGCTGGTACTACTTGAAACATTAATACAGCATTTGTTTTGGACATTACAGCTAACGAGCGTACCATGTGCCAAATTCCGAAGGATAATGAAAGCCGTGGAAATGAGCCAGCCTGTTCTTAATTGCGAGGAACGGTGGAAGCTGGAACAGACACGAATGTAATGTACTGTCGCTTATTGGTAAGTTAAGCTTCTATAAATAAGTCAAGGTGTGTCGAAAGAAAGACGAGAAAACCCAAACAGTCAAGAATTAATGAAGTCTTAAAAAATGCGATGAAGATAATTTTGTCTCTTCTACTGAAAGGACTCAGTTTTCACCAAATTTTTACCTGAATATCGGATTTCTTATAAGAATGGAAGAAGAAGACAAGAAGAATAAGTCAGGAAATAGGGTTGATGGAAGTGATGTAGCGTCACGTACCCAAAAATGGTCTTTACACTCACACAAGGTTAACGCTACAATTTAGTGAGCTTAGTTAGATTCTGCAAATATAGTGTATTTATTTCCTTCTTTCCCTGGTAAAGCAATTAGTGCTGAGTTAAGTTGCAAAGAAATTTAAATTCTTATTTCGCAAAACCACCATAAAAACTGAATGGAGGCTAACGGGTAAACGGTAAAAATGTAGAAAAATCAGCGATATCACTTTAGCAGCAAATTGGATATTATGACATTTGCCTGATACATTTGTTTCTAAAAATGGGACAGTCATGATTTTTTTTCTTAAACATTTCAGATTTTTTCACGAAAACTTTTCGTAACATATTTCACGAACAAAAAGTGCAGGGTCCCTTTTAAATTTTTAAAAGCAAATTCAATTCATAGGTCTGAAAGTGAAACGAAACGTTGCATCGCTGTAACGAGAAGCTGAATCGCGAAACTGTAATAACGCAATAGGGGATTTCGGGGTCACTGATCTCGAATCTGCCATCGATAATTAGAAATTAAAATTGCGGATCCAATATGGGGGCAGAATATCCTCATCTTGCTGTTATACAATGTGAATTTTGCGTAGAAGTTTCGCTTCTCCAGTGTGTAGTATAATATAATAATAGAATACACCGTAATTTGTTTAGTGCAACAGAAACGGAATTACGATTTCAATTACGATGTTTAGACCTTTTTGAGGGTGACCCAAAGATATCTTGATTGGATATCTGATTTCACTGAGCACGTGAAAAAAGTCTAACACTGTCGATGACGGGGGGTCCCACCTCTATATTGTCCTCAACATATTATCAATGTAATTGAGGTGAATTAGTAAGAAAATGTGTAATTAATAGTTTTAGGTTAAAAGAAAAAAACCTGCAATAATCGGTCACGGGGAAGTATTCAATTCGCAGATCTCAGAACACGAAGGGGTCTTATAGAAGCCACGTCACTAACTGAAGGTTAACGACCATACCTTGAACAACGAAAATGAATCGATTGTTTCATTTGCTGGTAAAACACGGAATTACGATTATAATGAATAATCGTAAAAACGGGGTCAACCCGGTGAGAGTACTCCAAAGGCAAAAATAGTTTCATCAGCGTATAGGTAAGTTCCCCGGGACTTATGGAAAAATTAAAACCATCAGCACGGAATGTTACATACCCCCACAGTATTGCTGCTCCAATTTATGGATGAAAATAATTCTTTTCATCTTGGCAATGCACACAAACACAATCTTTCAATTGCATTTGAAAATTTACGATTCGAACTTACTTCGCACACACCGTATTCCCCCACGTTGGCTAATAATTTCAAAAAAAAAAGTCCAATATAAAGAAATAAACGGAAATTAACTTAAACTAACTATTACTACATAGTAATGCATAACTACGCTCCCGTCACGTATTAAGTAATATTAAATCCAATCCAAAAGATTTGATTTTTGGTAATTAAAAAAAAACCGAAACAAATTAAGATCAAACTGAAATAACCCTTTAATGGTAGCTGGTAATGGGCTACAAATTATGAAGTGTCTAATCGCAGAGTTGATCAGAGTGGGCGATACAGGGCACCATAGTGCATGAGAATGGGCAAGAGTGATTGAGAGTGGGCCAGAGTGCAGAAGAGTGAGTCTAAGAAATAATTCTTGATTTTCTAAACACATGCAATCAAGGGTGGTCTAGTCCCTTAAAGTACCCAAAGGAACTTCGTATATAATCCACACAAAACAAAAGCTAAAATACTATGTACTTATAAATTTCTTTTAAATAATTTCAAAAGTTTTTACAATGTACTGTTTATGACAATGCATGCAGTCATGGACGTTCATTTCTCTCATTTGTTTAGCGCAAAAATGTTAAGTGTGAGACGACTGTTACAGGGAAAAAATGGAAATAATGGGAAAACAAAAACATTTTTCACGCAAGTTTTGGATGTTTGGACAAAGACATGTCTCAGGGTAGCTTAATAGTTTTGAGAAAAACGCGTATAAAGTTTTCAGACCATATGCAGACAATGCGAAGAAATATGCCTGTAGCGGCCCAGTTTTTTTCAATTGATAGAGGAGGGGCAGGGTTTGAAAGAGAAAGATAGGTACCTACAGAAAATTGTTTAAACTAAAACAAAAACCAATTTTATTAAAGTTCTAGACAGGTCACCGTTAGTTGGCACACTTCCGCAGATCGCATGCTAGCCACGATTATGTCTTTCCAGCTGATTTATTGTTTGATTGTTTTGATTGTTTTGAAAAACAAATGTAATGCTGTTTTGATAGATAGTAAAGGAAAAAAAGGAAATACCCAATATTAACATACGAAAAAAAACTGGAGAATGCTCTTTTGATTAACACGCAGTGGTCAATCTGACCCGAGCCCCAGCTTAGGGTTAATAAAGCGATTTTCAAGAAACGCAGTTATGCAGTAAATGTGTAGTAATAAATAATTGAAATGCTTTTGCTTGTCCGTTATTTTGAAAACTGCGGATTTAGGTATTTTGTACAAGGAAAATACTCCTCAAACCTCCTCCCAAATACGAAAATTACTCTAATATTGCAGTCAACGCTGATACGGCATTTTAAACGTTATTAGAATAAACCTACATAGTTGGAATTACGGTATTGCGCTGAAAAGGATTATGTTAAAACAATTTTCTTGATTTTTGCCAGTCTAATATTCGTTGAAGGATCGGACCTACTTAGAAATACTACTACAAAGTACAAAACCACTAACTAGGATTTCTAGGAAATTAAAAATTTGTTTTCCTTCGACTCTGTAAGAATACAGCGGTGGTAAAAAAAAAGAAGCATTTTCTGCAGTCGAATGCATCTATTCGGGGACTCTAAAATATCCGAGGTATTTTCCTTTTACAAAATGCCTAAAATCCGTTGTTTTCAAAATAAGGGACACAAGGTAAGCATTTAAATATTTTATTACTGCGCATTTACTACATAACTGCGTTTCTTGAACCACGCTTTAATAATTATAATTATTTAATATTGCCTAATGCGTGACGGAAGCGTAGCTAGTCATTAAGTATGTAATAATAATTAATTTAAGTTCATTTTCGTATGCTTTTTTATTTCGGAAACGGCGAATTTTCCAAAAAAAAAAGTAATTTTGTATATTGGAACTTTTTTTTGCAAATATTTTGAAAACGATTCGAGATGGATTTTTTTCATTATTGGTCCAACCGTTCTCAAATCGAAAAACCTCGGATACGATAGAGCTGCCCTTTATTCAACAATTGCTCCTGTTAAGCTGAATTGAGTAGTCGACTTCAGAAGCAAAAAGTTTTTGACCACAGGCCGCAACCTATTTCTAATCTCTTAACCCTTTAATGAGAATGACGTCAAAAAGCTCTTCCATTATTCTAGACATGCCTACACAGCACATAATCAAGGTGAGTTTTTGGTCCTCTTTTGTCTCCTGCTTTCTAGCTCTTGGCATTAGGGAAAAATAATTATAAATCATCATTAAAGATTGATTTAGTCACCCAATAGATGTCACAAGAATAAGACTATTTACCGTGTAACGAGACTATTTTGTGAAAACCAAAGTTGACATGATGAGGTAATGCATTCAAGAACGAAGGTAAGCATGAATCCTGCCAGCATCTGACCACTGAACTAAAGGACCGATTTTCCCTTAACATGAGTGAGCATTGCTCATATATTGTCGGAAGTACAGCCCAACACACGTTAATGAATACGCCTTCCCCTTTTGCACCTCTAAAAGGACAAAAGTGCTAATGGATTGGCAGCGAAAGAAATACAAGGAAGTATGTATACACAATTTCGCCGAGATGCTTGAAAAAGTTAAGCAGATCATTGAATTTCCTGAAGCTGTAATTATTCAAGGTAAAATTCCTCCAATGTGTGAAAATTCCAAAACTACCCATCACTGAGCGAGCAGTGCGCAAGCTCTCCCCACGAAGAGAATCGTGTTAGGTGCGTGGTTGAGTAAAGCGCCGAAGAAAAGAACTTAGCCTAAACGCAGAGGGGCGGCTGAACCGGACCGGCCGTCGCACTTGACATCCAACCGAGAAAATTCTGATCAGAATCAGATTATAAACTGCACATCCAATTCAATTTTTCAAAATAGGAAAACGTCGCACGGGGTTGCCCAGCACCTATCATTGATTGCCTATCCGGTTCGATCGGAGGGGAGGTGGAGGCCCTAAGACGCATTAGAGAAAGTAAGACAAACACCGAACTGCGATGCGAGTAGGTTGGTTCGCTGAGCACCGTTCTCAAACATCATCGAACTCGGCACAACACGGCAGTGAAAGAGAAAGCTATAAGAAAACCGAGAGTACGTCAGTCAGCGAAAACGATTAATTCGCTGGGACCGCTGCAATTCCGCAATCCGCTCGTTGCCCAATTAGTAAGTGGCAAAAACACAAAATGATCTACGTTTTTCCACCTACTGGTGGGTTTCACTTTTAGCCACTTAAAGCACTTTTCACCCAATGCGAAAAAAATTCGATTGCATACGTGCATACGGCTGTCCCAGTCGCACGATTTTTTCTCCAAAACTTTTCTTACATGTCATTTCATTACATTCTGCGTTTTGTCAAAATTTCGGAACCGTCAGCGAATGGCCACAGTCCTGGCACCGGATTCTGCACACCTCCAAATGCCCAGTGTGGGCAAAACTGCAATACTGCAAAAAAAAACTCCAGCAGCTCCCCAACACGTTAGCGAAATCGGATTTCTTGAATCTTTGACACGAAGAAGAACGCGACAGCAGCGACACTTCTCTCCCCGAACGTCTTCTTCTTTCTTCTTGGTCGTTTCGACAGAAATCACTGAACGAATTGAGGAACTTTTTCTTTCTACGAATTTTCACATTTATTCACAATTTCAGCGGAACATCTCGCCGTGATCGGGCCGCCAAACTACTTAGTTACCGATTGGCACTCACGAAATGTATTTGAATGTGGAAATACTTTGAGATTTTCGAATTTTTTCAACACACTATTCACTGCACTGAGCCAAGAGAAAAACCAACCAAACCTCCTTTTTTGTAATATGGCTGCCAGGCATTGACCTAGTGCTGCCATACGTGAAGAGAATCTCGTTCTATGCCATTTCCCGATAAACAAGAGCTGGAAGCTTGCTTTTGTGGCGGGAACTTTTGAATCGGTTAAATGGAAGTTGTAGCTTTATGTATTTATTTATATCATTACAGGTAGGATAAGTCCACACTGTAAAACAATTTACGTGCTTTCTGGAGCGGGGCCTATATGGCACTTATAGATTTCTTAAATGTGGGCAAATACCAAGATATTTTACAATATGTAGCTGGTGAGGAAATAAGTGCGCACCCATTGAAATCAGTTCTTCATAATAATTTCCAATTAAAATTCACCAGGAATCAGAGGTTTCATTTCCATTTATTCCAATTGGGATACCTTTTGAATCATATTATATAATTTTTGTTAAAACTAAATTAAGCGTAAATTACTGACTACTGACTGCCACTACACAAATGTCTTTTTGCAAGTAATGCTTTCGACAATGTTATCTCAAGAGAACATAATCTATATATAAAAAATTAAATGCTTTATTTCTGCTTCCTCCGATAATATGTAAACATCCATACCGCGTCATCTTCAACAATTTTAAATTTACAAAACCCGGGCAAAGCTGGGACGAGTCTGCTAGGATGACATAAAGTAAGAAAGAATCGTTTCAAATAAAATATTAATATATGAAGTAAAACTCATCGGTCTGCTGTTAATTTTTATTTAAAACAAAATATTTGTCATTTTTAATGGCATCCGCGAAAATTGCGCATGCACGATCCCAGTAAAAATCTTTATTTCAATTTCAGAAAAATGGGGTCGCTGATCTCCCTAAATTTGGAAATTAAAGATGGCGGGTTTAATATGGCGACTGAAAATCCTCAACTTCAAAGGATTGATTTAAAAGCGGGTCCTAATATTATGTATATGTTTTTGGGGTCGCTCATCTCAAATGGGAATTAAATATGACGGTTATCTGTATCTTAACTAGCCCAGTCACTTAAGCAAAAAAAGGGGTCAACCTCGGAATGAGAGATAATAACCTGTAAACTCGTACACACCTTCATTTTGGTGTTCTAAAAGTTGTCTCAAAATTCTCATAAAATCTCGAGTCTGCGTCGTAAGTTATTCAAGATCAAAGGTCACAAAAATCAGTTTTTCGCGATTATCTCGATTTCTATAGCTCCAAATGTGAACATTTATTATAAAAAGTGCAGAGCTAAAATTCGCGACAAATTTCGTTTTAACAAATATTTCATACGACCAACCGTTTTTGAGATAGAGGGCAGAGAGCCGGAAACGCTCAGCCATACTCACTGTAATGCAAGGTCAACCGTGAATCTCAGTGAATAATACCTTGTATAAAGTTATTAAATCATTGAAATATCATTAACAATAAATAATTTGAATTATTTATTAGTTAATCTATATATATAAAAATGAATGTTTGTTTGTATGTCCTTTATAGAATCGTAAACTATGCATTTGATCATGTGATGATCTTCAGCAAAGTTGTGTGCATGAGCCCACGAAGGTTTCTGAGCTGGTACGACCAATTTTCGACAGATGGCGCCACTGTCTGGAAGAAGAAGACGAAATTTTTTGTAATGCGTGTGCCATGTTATGTGTATCGTTGGAAACGGGAGGTGGTGTAGAATGTGTTGGTGAGAGAATGGTTGGTGAAAAGTGTGAAATGTGGGAATTATTGGTGAAAACGTGTTTTTGTTTTTGGGGAGGGGTGGGGGTGACACCCCCCAGAAGTGTATCTCAGGGGTAGGAAGAAGAGGCACTATAGGAAATTGGGCCGGGTTGGTGATTTTTTGGGTGGGTGCCGACAAAATTGAAACGGCTGTGGAAGAAAAGTGTATGAATGAATTAGAATAATTTTTTCACCAATCGATAGCTAAGGAAGCAGAGTAATCTATATATATAAAAATGAATCCCTATTTCTCTTGGTCACGCCATCACGCGTGAACGGCTGGACCGATTTCGCTAATTCAAGGGATTTCCCTGAAAATCCGCACTAGGGAATTTTTGGGATCACTGATTTCGAATCTGCTATTCAAATTTCCAAATATGAGACCACCCCCACCCCGCTGGGAGATATAGGAGAAGGGGTGCTATAAGGAGGTGGTGTAAAATGAGGAAAACTAAATTTAATAATACTTTACAGTTTACAGTTAAAAAAGTATTAGGAATAGGTGAAAGTGATGTATGGGGTGTATTGTGTACGAATTTATGGTTGATTTAATGAGACCAACCCCACCCCGCTGGGTCACATAGGAGAAGCGATTGTGCAGTAGGGAGGCGTTGTAAAATTAAGGAATACAAATTTAATAGTATCCCGGGAAACGCCGGGTCCGGGCAAGCTAGTACATTATATTTAATAATAACTTTAAAAGCTATAGCTGATTTGTGTTTTATTTGTGAGTCGGCCTTACAGATATTGAAACAGTATTGTGCAACAAGGTCAGAGGCGGGATGGGAGACTTCAAATAAAGATGAAAGAAAAAGTGGAGGGTGGAATCGGTCAAGAGAGATGGTTGTTTTTAATTTAGTGACAGTCGAGTTGCCTGGATGGGCTGAAAAGAAGAAATCGAGTTGTCTGTCAAGGTTATTGGTTATGCCGCTGATCACAGAGTTATAAATCTGCCATCTTTTATCTATCCTGATGCAATTTTACATGTAGGTGTCTTGTGTGAGAAAGAAATTAAGATGGCAGCACTCTATACATAGTTTAAACGGAAAGTATTTTGAATGATGTACATTAATAAGTAAATTACTGAGGAATTACTTAACAAATACACTATTTTGTAATTATAAGAATGGATGTGGTGTACGCTGTGGGTGCAGAAAATCTGGGTTGCAATGCACTTTAGGTTGTGGCCAATGTAATGGACAAGCTTGCTTCAATGCTGTTTCATCACAAAGCGACTCTGAGGAAGAGAGTGCATTTGACCCGGAGATTCTGGTAGGCCTGAAAACAACGATAAAGGACAACGAAGATGAAGACAATTTCATATTCCCGGAAGATGACGACGATGAAGAATAAGTAGAAGAAAATTAATTCTTTTGTTCTGTAATTACTTAAAGATTTATATATTTTTTCACTTCATTTCAATTCAAATTGTAAGAAATATATAACTACTGAATACAAATTATTTATTGTTAATGATATTTCAATGATTTAATAACTTTATACAAGGTATTATTCACTGAGATTCACGGTTGACCTTGCATTACAGTGAGTATGGCTGAGCACTGCGGGCTCTCTGCCCTCTATCTCAAAAACGGTTGGGTGTATGAACAAATTTGTCGTAAATTTTATGGTCTACACTTTTTATAATAAATGTTAACATCATTGGAGCTATAGAAATCGAGATAATCGCGAAAAACTGATTTTTGTGACCTTTGACCTTGAATAACTTACGGCGCAGACTCGAGATTTCATGAGAATTTTGAGACAACTTTTAGAACACCAAAATGAAGGTGTGTACGAGTTTACAGCTTATTATCTCTCATTCCGGGGTTGACCCCTTTTTTTTTGCTTAAGGGATCGTCTCAGTGTGACATTTTCGAAAAATCTATTTTTTTTTGTTGCATTATCGGATAGTATACACTGTAATAAACATTCTCTCTCAAATCGAAATTCAAATTATTACGGTCGCTACAGCGTTTCTTGTTGAAAGGGAACGGAGGGAACTGATGAGAATCCCCAGCGTCAGTATTGTTCTTCGGGAGGAGATTCGTGGTGCGAATGGCGCAAAGCTGAGGCCAATGGATTTCAGGAAAAATATTCTCATCCACCAGCGCTCGATGACGATGTCCAAGGGGTTTTGAAGCCAATCTACGAAGATTTGACCACCGACGATTTGTTAGAGAGATGTACGGGCGCTTCAATCTTTAAACGCGTTTTTCTCAGAATGGTGTTTTTCAAAACGGTTTCCACTCTCAAAGGAAGAGTTTTGAAGATATCTAGTTCCAATTTGGAGAGAACATTTTTAACGTCATTCTTCATGGCGCTATGGAAGCTTTTTTTTTTTTGAAATCTTCCTATTTTGTTTTAAGAAAAACTGTCGAAAAAAGGGCCAAATTCGACACTTTTTGTTTAAACCGCCGCCATTTTGTCAAATTAAAAAAAAAAACCTCCATAGCGCCATAGCGACTTCCCTACAGATTAATAATCTTTTTGAAATTTTTGTTTCGGATCAAAATTGCGGCCGCAATCGTGGAAACCGTACAGGACCTTTTTTTTTACGTGTCATTTCAACAATTTATTCAACTAATATACACATAATAAATAAACATAAAAAAAATCATTTTGCATTCGTCATGAATGTATTTATTTATAAAAAAAAACCGGACCGATTAGTTTATTTCAACATTAAAAAAAAAATCGCGAAAATCAGTGATCTTTCGGAGGGTCACACTGAGACGATTCCTTAAGTGACTGGGCTATAACCGTGAATTCCGACATTCACACTTTCACACTTGTCTTGAATAAGTCTCAATATTGTTGAAATTTTTACTGAACAGATTTCGTGCCTCTTAAGGGGATTTCTACTATGTATTTACAAACACACTCGTACGAGCGCACAGTGGGGCCAAATCTCAAAAAGCTGGCCAAAACCTAAAAAAAAAAGTTTTCAAGTTGGGATTTTCCTATCTCAAATTGGCTAAAGTACTTCCTAGTGCTATAGAATCAAGCGATAATAGGACCCTAACTGGACGCTCACCCGTAGAATGCCAGTGTGAAAGTAGCATCTAAGGGTAGCAGTGATTGTGTGTTTTGAAGAGAGAAAAAGTTCTCGTTTTCAAGAAGGCACAAAATATTTAAAATTTGACAGTTTTTAATAAAACCAAATGGAATCGTCAGTTAAAGATTAGTAGAATATTATAAAATTAATTTAGTTACTGTATTATTAAACACTAATTTTAGAGAGAGATAGAGTTTTTTACATTTTACAACTCAAAGACTATGTAAGATGCCATGTTACAATGGAAATATATAAAAAGTTCCGCATAGTACCGCTCTGAAACGATTGGAGGTGATAAATTAGATAAATAAGAAATAAAATTAAGAAAAATCAGCGCGGCATATCACTGCCTTTGGATTTAATCGATTTTTTTCGAAACAAATGTATGCATAACCTGTTTCGCTGGACAAAAATCGAAAAAGTGATGAATCGTTTCAAAAGTCGGTATTATATGGTTCTCGGGGGCACTGATTTCGAATCTGATATCGGATTTACAAAATTCAAAATGGCGGACCGGAAGTGACGTAATATTTTACGAAAAAATTGAGTTAGCGCTCTGAAACTCGCTGATTACGAATCTGATATGAGATACATAAAAATTCAAAATGGCGAACCGGAAGTGACTTACATTTTTGCAATTTTTAATTTTATAAATCCGATATCAGATTCGTTATCAGCGCCCAAGAAAACTATATTATACTGAGTTTCAGAGCGCTAGCTCAATTTTTTGGTAAAACATTACGTCACTTGCGGTCCGCCATTTTGATTTTTACAAATCCGATATCAGATTCGTAATCAGCGCCCCCAAAAACCCCCGAGTGAGAGATTTCAGATCGATAACTTGATTTTTTTAGTTTTGGCCAGCTTTTTGAGATTTGGCCCCACTGCACTGTGCGCTGCATCGAGTTAGATTCGTGCCTGCATTCCAACCATTTTTTGTGCTAGATAAAGAAATTTTCTATTTGTAAAAATAATAAGAAAAAACATCGACGCAAGAAATTTGTTATTTTCCCCTGCAATACTATTCCATCATATCATCTATTCAGCTTCACAGTGTTAACGCATTCTGTCCACAAAATATATAAAATGATCCTTGCGCGTATATTGTCCTTGCAAAATTAAATTCTTTATACCAATGTATTTATTTCAATCGTTTCTGTAGGCAGCTTTTGCGTAAAAAAAGGAGATTTGTTTTTTCTATACATACATATTATTGATCCTTGCACATTTAATTAACCATACAATACATTTCATACCAAAATGTGTTATGGAAACTGACTTACCTGTTAATCACAACTATAATTTTTTATCTCTATAAAATACGATTTCCGTGTTTTTGTCTTATCTTATTTTATGAGGTTATCATCTGGAGGCTAACCAGTAAAGACAAATCTGCGACATTTTGTCAAAATTTGAGCAATCGGTCGAAACGTGGATTTAACCGTTAACATTACACGAAATTATTGTATGAGGGTTTATGTATATTTTCCAGCCCAAGCCTAAATCCTACACTCCAATGAGCAAACCAACCAAGAATCAACCACCGACCAGGTAGCTGAATTGGCTGATAAAATGCGTTCGTACACATTTTCATCAATGCAGATGTAAGATGTGAGAAAGGTCTCTTTGTTTTGATCGGAAGTGAACTGTAACTGGAATAAATTTTTATTTTGTAATACAGTCACAGGGAGAGGTACTGGCCAGGGGTAGAATTATTAACTTGAAAACGAGTTTAATAGCTGAATTATACGCAAAATTCCAATTGAATTCCTGCATATGAGCTTCAGCCATTTCTTACCTGCGGTATCGGGTATAATCAAGATGCACATAATCTACATAATTTTTTTGAGGGAGTGCTATCAAAGGAAAGTTTTGTTAAAATATAAAATTAGTGGTTGTAACAAAATTCTAGGTCCTTATGAACCTGAACCACTGCTAAAACCTGCTGAATTAAATGTGGCAACTCAAATGGTTTAACTAACACGAACGGAAAGTTAGAGCATTTCCAATAAAACACAAAAGAGACGGGAGAATCATTTTACAATGAGAAAGAAAAGGCAGCAGCTGCAGCAGTTTGGTTAGTTGTTGGAGTGGGCATTAGGAACGATTGAATTGGGGAGCTCATTACAATACAGTCTCTCTTATATGGGTTCCTGGTAGGGCTCTAAGAATGACTCGGATAATTGAGTATTTGAGTACTCGAGTTCAAAGATCCGAGTTTGAGTAAAGGAGTTTCGAGTACTCGAGTACTTGGGAGCAAAAAGATCCGAGAACTCGAGTGAGGAAGTATTTGAGTACTCATTTAAGGAGTATTCGAGTATTAGAGTATTTGAGTCCTCTAGGTTTAATACATTAAGAAGTAAGAAATCCAAGTTAATAAATTGTAGACTTTGCAATTCATCATAATTTACAGTTAAGTACAAAAAACTAAATCTTTATTTTGGAAAAGAAATACAAGTATATTAACGCTATCGGGATTTAAGCAACTTCTGCTGGAGCTTACATTTCCTGCTGTAGAAAACACTCGTTCAGATGTAGCAGAGGTTGCTGGTATATTATGGTATTTTTTTGCAAGACAAGCACCATTGGGAAGTGCAGTTTCTTGGCATTCCCATCATGATAATGGGTTTTGCGTTACTGCAATTTGTGGAAGAGCTAAATAGGAATCAACTCTTCAATTCCCAGTGTCAATTGGAGGTGACCGAAGTTTAATATTTTTTTTCTACCACAAGGAGATTTTATTTTTGAAATCTACCACCATTGTAGCAAAGCCAATAAGTAACACTATCAATTGTTGGATAGTGTTGGATATCAAGCGCTGGAAGTGCTGATGATCACTCGCAAATTGACTGCTCTCAACGAAGATGCGGATATTGTCACCAACGCACTAGAAAATTGTGTGCCAAGTGCAATATCGGTGTTTGCATATAAAGTGTTGGTACAGCTGTCACAATAAATGTGTGTTCTATGTTTTTATATAAATAAACATTATTATAATAAATATAAGAAAAATGCCATGTCTCCTTCACAGTCTTAACTACATAATGCCCAGTGTCATCTGTGGGTGACACGCCCATAAAAAAATGGGGTAGTTTATTTACATTTAATTTATTTTTTTGTAATAACTAAATGTTTGTAAGCTATATTATATAAGGAGAAAAAAAATCTTTATTAACGTTGATATGGGAATTGAAGAGTTAAATTGAGTTAACACATCTCTTGTTGATCCACTTTCATTTATATTAAATAAAAACTCTAGTGCACTTCTTCGTTGTTCCTCTCGGCTGGAATCTCCGTCTCGCTCATTTTCAAGTTTAGACAAAAGTTGTTTGGCTGCAGATCGGATGTGTGCTCTAGCCTGTGCTGGTTCAGCCAGCAAGTCTTTATATCGCGGATCAAAAAAGGATACAATCTGTGACACTTCTACATTGTTTACTCCTTCAGTCCACTCCATATCAAACCTATTCTTTAAATCTCGTACAACCGTTGACTTGAAATCTGAATCCTCGCCAAAGTAGCGTAGCTCGTCGAGTAATTATGAAGACATAATCACAGCGGGATTTTAAGGCTTTAGGCACACCGGCAACATGTATCGCCGTTTATTTCTTAATAGATCACGTAAAAAAAAATTAAAAGGAAATAACAAACCAACGTTTATTCTATTAACTCTTGTATACAAATTTACCAAGCATATTCATCATTTCCATTTATCAAATAAAACCTGCGCCATTTCATAAATTATATTTCATTTTTGATATTGTTTTACATTATGCCGCAGAAGTGACGTAACTCAAATTGTTTACTAAGTTTTCTATTGGCTTGATTTAAGTTGCCGGCTCCAGTGAGCTCCCTTCGATATAAGCTCACAGGAAGTGGAACAGTTTTGTTGCCAAGCTGTCGCCCTGCAGAAATTTCTGTCTCCGTCTCCTTGTGTCGCAGAAGTGAGCGTGCGTCGCAGTGGAATTTACCAAGGCGACAGAACGTTGGCGTACAGAAAGTCAAGAAAATTCCTCAATATATCAGCAACCTCTGCGACATCTGAACGAGTATTTCCTACAGCAGGAAATATAGTAAGCTCCAGCAGAAGTTGCTTAAATCCCGATAATGTTAACATTCTTGTATTCCTTGCCTAAAATAAAGATTTAGTTATCTGTAAATAACTGTAAATTATAATGAATTATAAAGTCTACAATTTATTGACTTGTATTTCTTACTTCTTAATGTATTAAACCCACAGGACTCAAATACTCAAGTACTCAAATACTTCCTCACTCGAGTTCTCGGATCTTTTTGCTTCCAAGTACTCGAATACTCGAGTACTCAAAACTCCTTTACTCAAACTCGGATCTTTGAACTCGAGTACTCAAGTACTCGAGTAATTGAGTTCAGAAGTACTCGAGTAGTAATAGCCCTGGTTCCTGGTCATGAGGGCATCGAGGCGAACGAAAATTCCGATAGTCTAGCGCATCTATCGTGAAAAAACATAAACAAAACCAACTTATGTACAGTGTACCCCTTCGATGTGTCAGGCGTCCATTCCAATTTTTATCCTATTCCTATTAAAAAAAGTCCGTCCTGCATGGCACCCACACAGTGCCATAAAATGCCATGTTGCTGGAAAACAATAAAATTGTAAGCGGTTGAAGGATAGGACATAGGTGTCTAGGTACTTGTAGTAAATAAAACGAGCGGCGATTTTCTCTAATAAATTATATTAATATTCATGTTATACTCTTTTAAATTAATAATCATCATTATAATGCTTTTATAAATATTTCCTATAAATCTATATATACGCATTTATGTTACAAATATAAATATTAAACTACGCCTTGTTTTGTAATCGGCCGGTGCGTGTTCAGCACGGCTCTGTTCCTGCCTAGAGATGCACTCTGAGTGCATGTTCCCTTTACGAGTTTAGTCTGCTTTTGTTTTATTCTTATTTATTTTTTACGTCTGTTTAGCCTTACTCAGAAATTAGACTAATTGTTTACGTTCTCTGCTACAGTAATGTTAGTTTTTCTTCATACTCTCCCAGTTTATTTGTTTTACCTTATACTTTAAACTTAAACTCACTTTCTTTCCTTACATTTTCTTTTTCAAAGAAATTTGACTTAATGTTTTTTTTTTATAAAAATTCTTAGGCAAATGACTTGTTCTTAACCAGCGCTAAGATCGGTACATTAAACATAAATTTTAACAAATTTGGAACACTTAGTAAAACTACAGTCACTGCTAAAAAATTTTTGATTTGCAATTTAAATTAATATATCTAAAAAGAACGTGCGAGGCTTTCCACTAGAAATTTTGTGATGAGTTTTTTTATTTCGTATTTATATTGCAGACGTAACGTTCGCCGTATTAGATATGTCCAAGCTGTTCATGAAGCTTGAATTAGTTTTAAGCACACATTGAACGTTTTTATTACATGTCATCGCATCTTAAATTATAATAAAACGGAGCCTAAGGGATTAGGCCAGCCTTACGTTGAAAAATATAATATTATTGCTTCAATTTGTAGTTCAAACTTTTAAGAATATGTTATGGTCAAGCAAAGACAGCCCATGCTGCTGCTATCAATCGTTGCCGAAATGCATCCAAAACGATTGATATCACTAGCATGGAGCTTGTCTAAACATTAAAATAAAACCCACCTCGCCCCGTCGAGAAACCCCTCGGCAAATTGCAAGCCCAAATTATCGCATTGAATTGCACGGCGAACGCAATGCCCTAATTCTTTCGTCATGGAAAAATTCTGTTGCAGAGCCCAAAATAAATTTGAGCAAAGCACGGTAAAATCTGGCCTGGGAAGAACTTTCATCTTCCACCACGAACAAATTTACTTTGGTCGCAAAATGCACAAAATATCATCTGCGACCGAAAATGTTCGAAGGGATTCCCCACGCCAGATCGTTCGGTCTCGATCCCTTGGCGAGGAGATGATGGCCCGGCTGCAGGTAGTGAAATTGTAAATCGGACCCATCTACCTACCCAAGGCCAGCCGAGTCATTCGCTTTGCCTTTGGTTGCTGGATGGCAACAAGAGGGAATAACGGATCTTCGGACCGGCGCACAGTGGGACGAATGGCCTGTTTCGCTGGCCAAAAGTCGAAAATCGAAGGTTTCAACTCAATTTTTTCGTAAAACATTACGTCACTTCCGGTCCGCCATTTTGAATTTTATAAATCCGATATCAGATTCGTAATCAGCGCCCCCGAAAACAATATAAAACCGAATTTCAGAGCGTTAACTCAATTTTTTCGTAAAACATTACTGCACTTCCGCTCCGCCATTTTGAATTTCATAAATCTCATTTCAAATTCGTAATCAGCGACCCCGAAAACCACATAAAACTGAGTTTCAGAGCGCTAACTCAATTTTTCGACTTTTGGCCAGCGAAACATGCCATTCGCCCCACTGTGCGGCGGTTGTGGCCCGTGTGTGACGAGGACGATTTTTTGTCGGTGGGAAGACAATTTGACTTGGGTACAGTCGAGTCAGTGAGGAAGGAGATTCGAAGGCAGCGAGTGGGACTGCACGGAAGGCTTGCCGTGGATTTGATTTCTTTGGTGGTCAGTAGGAAAAACACCTGGAGAATATTACTTTGTTATGGTCAATCATAAGCAGCCCATGCTGCTGATATCAATTGCTGCGGAAATACTGCCAAAGCAATTGATATCACCAGCATGAAGCTGGCTAAATATAAAATTAATCTCGCCATGCCCGTTTAGAAAGTCCCTCGGCAAATTGCCCACGGTACAGTTCTGCCTGAAAAGACCAAAAAGCAAAATCCGTTGGGTATAGCCGCTAATTTGACCTTGCCCATCAAATGCAATGCATAAATTCGTTCGCCACGGAAAATTCCGAGCAGGGCCCAAACGAATAACTCCACTAACATTTGGCTTAGGAAAGATTTCATCTTCCGTCCCAACAAAATTGCGCTATTAGCGATATCGGTCGGAAATTCTGTTGCGACCGAAGTAAGTCAACAAAATTGCGCCGGTCGCATCTTTAGCTTTAGGTTAAAAGGGAATGCTCGTCCGTAATAACAGCCCTTATAATTGAAAAAAATATATTGGTTACCCAGAAGAATAACACAGAGACAGGAAGAAAAAAATGAATCCAGCAAAACGAGTCAAGTTAACGGTGACAGACGCTACTAATGCATTAAAACAGAATGTCTTAGCCGATATATCCCGCCTTGGATCATACATTATGTGGAAATTGTGCGCTACAGAAGGATTGGAATTACCAATTGTGAATCTATCAATCTTGAATCAAATAGGGACCTCCCAAAAATAATTGGGCCAATGGGAGGTCATTGGGCGGTAGGGGCTAGGCCTGGGGGGATCCGTTCCATCAGGATCACCCGTTCGGAGAGTTAGTCACCGGCAGGTACAGGGGTTCTTCCTACAAGTTCCCTTCCCATAACCCTATTTTTGATCCTGTCTGCGCGAGAGTTCGTTCGTTGCGGTCAGCTCGTCCTCGTGGCTCAATGCGGTTTTGAAGCAACCCCCCCACACTACCGCAAAGCTAGCCTTCAAGCTCGCGCGGCCGCACACCACGAGGGTACAGCATAGCCGGGCTGTACAGAGCTCGCTCCTGCAACAACTTCCGAAGTTTGTAAAGCGTCGCGGACATTTAAATCTCGAATATTTTGTTTGAAGACTTGAGAGAAAAGTAAGTTCGGTACGCTTTTGTTGCTAGTGGAATCGAAATTAAATCAGATGAAAGCCCGGTCGGTTAATTTCAATGAGATTCCAATAAGAAAAGGCTGTAGGTCTTTCCGTGGCCGCGAGCGGTTAAAGGTGCATTGGAAGAAGGCAATGGCAAATAATAATGCATGGTTTGTAGATGTATAGCATCGTAGAATAAAAAGTACATAAGGCGTAGTTAGTAGAGTAGTAATAATCTAGTCAAAAAAGGAAAATAGGGATGAGTCATTGGCGCATGGGAGGATAAAGAAAAAAGGGAGCATGCAAGCCAGCGCGTGAACATGATGATCTCATGCACCTGAGTAAACAACGCAGGTATTCGCTATTCGGACACGGCCACGGGTTGACTGACTGAGGAAAGAAAAGATCATATTAAATCCCGGTGCGGGGTTGAATCCTAAGGGACTAGAAAGTTAATTTTAAACAGTAATAATTTGAGAACAGTGTTACAAGTGAAATTAGATAAAATATTGATTAGTGATTGATTGAAACACAACTATATAGTGGAGTTAGAGTATAGTGAAAATACAGGAAGTGCAAGTGATTGGTGTGCGTGCGCAGATTGTGTGTTGTGTGTGGGGACAGAATGACTCAGCCTGGAGGACATTGTGAGGGCGAGGTAGACACACCTAAAAAAACAGGTAATGAAGGCATTTTTATAGAGAAAACTTAAGGAAAGAAAATGAGAGGCTGAGGAGCTCATTGGAGGAGAGACGGTCTAGAGAGCGTACTACCTGCACATTAAAATCGGATTCGCCCCCTCATTTCTTATCGAATACGACGCAATTTCGTTTGGGTTTAACTGAGATAAAAACAATAATCGAGGAATTCAATCCTTCGAAAAATATCTCCGCTGATAAATGGATTGAGGGAATTGAAGGGCTGCAGCATATTTATGAATGGGACGATCGATTGACATTTTTTTATGCAACCATGCGATTAGGAGGGGCAGCAACCTTCTGGTATCAATCCTAGAAAAACCTGTTAAAGAGTTTCGCAGATTTTAAAAACAGTTTGATGGCAAGTTTTCGTAGTGTCCGCGATGCGAGCTCAATTTTAATGGAAATAATGGAAAGGAAAAGGCAACCTAGGGAACTGATCGAGGAATATGTATATCAAGTGGCTGCTTTGGGGAGCAAGATTGATTTGCCAGAAAAATCAATTATTATATATGTCATATCGGGGTTTGACGATCAAAACATGAAGAACGTGTTGATGTCTTCGAATTGTTGCACCATTTGCGAGTTATTAGTCTGTATCAAGAGCTTTGAGGAGATCCAAACCCAAACAGAAAAACGACGCAATATTAGGGGCGAGCCACAGGAAAGCAATGTTTCCAAAAATAAATTCAGGGCTCGGTTCATTCCATATAATCGTAATAGGGAGAGTGAGGCAATCAGAGGTCGTGCTGGAGTGAGGCATACAGAGGTTGCGAGAAAAGAGGGTCAGACTCGCAAGTCCATCCGATGTTTTAAATGCAACGAAGTAGGACATTACGCATTTCTTTTTTTTACTATAAAAAAGGTAAAAATGCTGTTCAAGCCAGAAAGAAATTATCCGATGTGTATGGAGAAGATGTGTTGACAGTACGCCAGTGCCAGAACTGGTTTGCAAAATTTCGATCCGGCAATTTTGATGTCGAAGATGCACCACGTTCCGGAAGGCCGGTTGAAGCTGATAAAAGACAAGATAAAGGCATTAGTTGATGCAAATCGGCGAATAACAACACGTGAGATCGGTGATAGGTTAAATTTATCGAATTCAACTGTTTATGACCACTTGAAAGGCCTGGGTTTAACCTCGAAGCTCGTTATATAGGTTCCCCATGTTCTCACGGAGAGAAATTTGTGTCGTTGCATTGACGTCTGTGATTCGCTTCTCAAAAATGATCCATTTTCGAAGCGCATCATTACTGGGGACGAAAAATGGGTTGTGTATAACAATGTCAAACGCAAGAGATCATGGAGCAAAAAAGATGAACCGGCTCAAAGCATTTCGAAAGTCAATATCCACCAAAAAAAGGTGATGCTGTCTGGTGCAGCGTCTAACAGTTTCTTCCACCTCAGACTAGATCTGAGGCTGTGTGCTTGTTCCCCTCGTTTTCGAAGCATTTTTGATAAGTTGGGTTCGCGTTTTTTGCTTTTTGGTGTGCGAGTAATTGACTTGGCGAGGATGTACGGGCGTAGCACATCAATGATATGTACTGTGCTTAAACAGAAGGAGATGATAAAGGGTATAATGCCAGCTAAGGGCGTTACAATAATTTCTGAGCTCCGGACTTCTGTCCACGAAAAGATGAAGAAACTACTGATGTTGTGGGTGACAGAAAAGCAGCTTCAAGGAGGAACCTTAACACAAAGCATCATATGTGAGAAGGCACGAGCGATTTGCGATGATTTGCTGAAGCAGATCCCACACACTTTCACAAACAAGGAATCGGAAGACTCGTTTAAAGCCAGTCGGGGCTGATTTGACAACTTTAGGAAATGGACCGGCATTCACTCCGTCGTCAGGCATGGTGAGGCAGCAAGTTCGGATGTGAAGGCAGCTGAGGTTTACATCAAAACGTTTTCCGAACTGATAAAAGCCAAAGGATACATCCCCCAGCAAGTCTTCAACTGTGACGAGACAGGGCTTTTCTGGAAAAGGATGCCGAATAGGACTTACATAACGGCAGAGGAGAAGACGATGCCAGGTCACAAACCCATGAAGGATTGATTAACTCTAGCACTTTACGCCAATGCGAGTGGCGACTGCAAAATCAAGCCTCTGCTAGTATACCATTCGGAAATTCGAAGAAAAACTGCAAGTTATGTGGAGGGCAAATCCGAAGGCGTGGGTCACCAGGAAATTCTTTGTGGAGTGGATAAACCTGGTGTTTGGCCTTTCTGTTCAAAAATATCTACAGGAAAACAACCCACCCATGCAAGCCCTTCTCGTCCTCGACAATGCCCCTGCTCACCCACCAAATCTCGAAGATGATTTACTCGAAGAGTTCAAGTTTATAAAGGTTCTCTACCTACCACCCAACACCACTCCTATCCTGCAGCCCATGGATCAGCAGGTGATTTCTAATTTTAAGAAGTTGTACACCAAGCACATCTTTCGGCGCTGCTTTGAGGTGACGGAGAACACAAACCTTACCCTTCGAGAGTTCTGGAAGGACCACTTTAACATCGTGATATGCCTAAGAATTATTGATCAGGCCTGGCTGGGTGTAACAAAGAGGACCTTAACCTCTGCATGGAAGAAGCTGTGGCCTGAAGCTGTAGCTGAATGGGCCTTTGAAGGATTGGAACCCGAAGTGTCAGTGGTCAGATTGTTTCTCTGGGAAAATCCATGGGTCTGGAGGTTGATGAGAGAGATGTGAACGAACTCGTCGAGGAACATTCTCAGGAGCTGTCAACCGAGGAGTTACACGATCATGGGCGCCGGCAGGATTTTCTCCAGGGCGGTGCATGGTGCAACTCTGTGAACGGTGGGAGGGCGGGCAGGGGGGGTGGGGGGTAGAGTTTTGTGCTATTCTGATTTACAAGCATAATGTCGATGTGCAACCATGTAAACTCACGCGCGTCGTTTTCTGTTTACAAACAAAAGATTATATTGGGCAGTCAGCCAAAAAGCGAGTGGCCGTTAGTGCCTTTAGTGATTACTCTGATTTGATTGCTGAAACCACCTCGTTTTTCTCAGCTATAAAAATTGGCCTAACTGTTCCAACGACAACGTGTAGCATTGAACGCTCATTTAGTACATTGAGACGTGTCAAGACATGGAATCGGTCAACGATAGGAGACGCGCGGCTCAACGGCCTTTGCATGCTCAGTGTACACCGAAAAAGAGTTCAGGAGGACACGGAATTCATCGATAAGGGGGTGAACAAATTCGGACAACAATCGAGACGTCTCAGATTCTTATTTAAAGAGTAATTTTTATATTCTGACTTGTAGTGCTTATTGGACTTCAAAATATTCTTGATATATGATAAAAATATTACACTTTTTCTTTGTAACTTTTGTAACGGTCGAGTGAAGTTGTACACAAAAGCCCGTTGTACAGTTCGGCTACTTAAAATGAGATTTTGTTAAAAATACAGTAGTAATTGCGCTAGTCTGGTTATACTTTCTTCCTGTTGTTACTTACAAGAGGTATCCTTTATCCCTCAACTTCCTCAAAAAAAATAATGCTGAATTTTTCTCGAGCCAGGGGGGTGCAAGCGCACCGGACTAGTTACAGTAGGGAAGTAAACGCAGAGCCGGTGCTAAAAGTGGATCAGCAGCTTCGCGCAAGAGTCCATACGTATATTTCACACAACTTCATTTTCTTCGGCCCACTGTAGTAATTAATGAAACTCAAAATAGCATGGATGAAACACGCACTGCCGAAACCAACACTAACAGCGGTAGTACTCAAGGTGAACGACCTGTTTCCAAAAAGAAGAAGACAAGTGACGACGAAAATTTGGTTCAGGTATTAAGAGAAAGTATCGTAATGAGAGAAGAGCGTGAAAGACAGCAAGAGTCTGATTCAGATAGACTATTTATGCTTTCACTTCTAGATGATTTTAAAAATATCCCGAGACATCGTAAGCTTCCTACAAAAATGGAGTTAATTGAAGTAATAAAAAGAGCTCAAAAGGAAACTCACGATTCCGAATTTGGTCCGTTTCGCCAACGTTATGTTGATTATGAACCAGGGATATCGGCCGCCAGATCATATAGACCACAAACATCGATCAGTGGACAATATCGCCAAGGCCAAGGATACTCGACTGAATATGGATCGGAAACCGCAAGCAGTGGGCAGTATCGCTATGGATACTCAACACACTCAAACCATAGACCAGAAGCCTCGACCACTGAAAGCCGCCGTGCGTTTTCTACGGCTGTTCCAGACAGGCAAGACCATACTGTTTAAACTGAGGCGTTATCACCAGCTGACACAAATGCAACAGATATGTCTCAGGGTTCTGAATTACTAGAACTATTTCAGGACAACTTGAACTAATTCATTACCATAAATGTAAGAAATAAATAATAAATGTTATGACTGATTAACAATATTTTTCATTTTCGCACTCCCCTCAAAGTAATCACACGGTTAAAAATATGAGGATAGATATTAATACCACTTTGGTATTAAGAGCATATGCAATACATGAAATATTAGATTTTAAGTATCATCATGTATTAAAAGTTGTTTTAAATATTCTTGTATTACTTTATAATATTCTTGGCATTAAATTAATTAAAAGGGATCCAAAATATTATAATCTAATACAGGCAGTATTAAACAAAAGGTTTAATTTAAGATTGATTACAAATTACTACCGTGGTATTTAGATCTAACCGAAATATAACACAAGATCTATTACAAAGTAATCCAGGAGTACTGAGATGAAATTCGAATGGATTAAAGTCTAATACAGCAGTATTCAAATGCAATTTCGGGAAATACCTACAGAACAGACTGAAGTGGCAAATGCAAATGGAGAATGGTTTCTTCATAAAAGTGCGGTGTTTACCGGAAAATGTGACTAAATTTGTGAAATTAAAAAGGAAATGTGACGACGGAGTTATATTATCCATATAAATCTGAACTGTTATTGGATAAATGGCAAGATTATTCCAGCATTGCTATTGACGTATTACAGGAAATGCTTGGAGATTGTGAAGATTGTTTTCAAGGTAATAAATCGTAGTTTTGTTATGGTCAATTTCTTCCTGCCATACCCGCTGCATAATTGCACAGGCAAGAAAAATAAATTTACCCAAACGCGACATTAAATCGCTCGGCATAAGCTCGGCAAAACCAAATTTCAAATTGCCCGCCTTGGCCCACGAAAAATTTGCACCTGTAAGGAAAGGGTCATAAACCAATAAAAATGCTGCAGTGATCATCTAGCATAATATGTACTCCAGCATATTACGCACATACCCCCTTGCATGCAGCGAAATTTATTGTATGATTGCTCATATGCAACCCATACCAAGCTTGTATGCAAGAAAAATTTTCCAAACCAAATGGTTCGCTGCGATATGCCCTTATATGGTAGCAAACGAATTCAAGCAAAGAAATTCACGCTGTCTCTAATTTGCTCTGTGAGTAACCTATTCCTCCAAAACTTTATATTTTGGAGGCATCTGTACCACCCGACTGCTTCAAGAATAAAATTATTTAACCGTTACCTTCTGGCGCGACTCGAATCGACCAATAAGCGAGTATCGCACCATGCATCCTAGCAGTACCGCACACACACATTTGTGCGCAAACCAAAAGCTCTTCGCGTCCGTGAGTGGCACCACGGAAGGTGACTCGGCAGTTGGGACTGAGATTGCATTGGCGACGGGTGCACGCAGAGAGTTTTGCATTGGGAATTCACAGCGATCGGTCGTAAATAAACAAACTATGATTAAAACTGAAAATAAAGACAATCACAAAGAAATAGAATTGAAATTAAGTAAAATCAAAATTTTGTAAATAAAATAAAAGAAGAAAAGAAATAAAATATGGAAAGATAAAATAAAGAAATAACTAAACAAAACAAAACGAAAAGAAAAGAAAAATAAAGCCAGGGGAAGAGTGAAAAAAAAATAAAAATAACTAAAGAAATAAAAAGAAAAAAAAAAAAAAAGAGCAACCTCGAAGAAACCTTCCATCATCAGGGGGACCCGAGGAGGGTAAAATAAAGACCTCCACCCCCCACCGAGGGAGCAACCCTTCCCTGCAGCAAAAGGCGGCCGCCCATCACAACATCACCTTCATCATCATCCACAGCAGCACCCGTGTCCAGGGGAACAGGTTTTTTGTTGTTTTTGTCTATATTTGTCACAAAAATTTCCTTTTTTTTGAAAAGGCCGAAAATTGCTATAAGATTATTTACATATACAAAATAATTTTTTTTGAAACAAAGGTAAAACAAATAAGATTTGGCACAAAAATAATCGTAACGTAACTGAAACCAAATTATTCTAAAACGAAAACTTTAAAAATATAATTGTTTTATTGAAACCTTTAACACTAATTACATAAGCCCAAATGTAATTTGAAGGATATTTTTTTTTTGAAAAAGAAAAAGAAATATATATATTTATAAATAAGGAAACGGAAGAAATATGTATAAGAGAAAAAAAAAAACGATAAAAGAGGGCAAATCGAATGTATACACATTGTCAACTTTAGGTTATTCTACTATATATATATATACATACTATATCTAGCTGAGTTTAGTAGGGATTAGGTAGTTTTTTTTTGTGTTATACTAAGATTTGGAATGTAAAGGATATTGTTGCCTTGCTAATACAAATGAGGAAGTGTAAGACGGAGACCCAACAATAAATTAGAATGATGCAATAATAAACAAATTTTGGATTGTTCCTTAAGTCCCCTCGCTCTCGCTCTCTTCTAGCCTCCTCTTCGGGTTTTTTCTTCGTGATTTGAATTTTACATAGGGATCTCCCAAAATAATTGGGCCAATGGGAGGTCATTGGGCGGTTGGGGCTAGGCCAGGAGGATCCATTCCAGCGGGATCCCCCTTTCGGAGAGTCATTCACGGCAGGAACAGGGGTTCCTCCTGCCGTTGTCCCTTTTCCTTTTTTTTTAACCTGTTTCCTGTCCAGCGCGAGAATTCGTTGCGGGCAACTCGCCCGCGCCAATGCGGCGCTTTGGCAACCCCCCACACTACCGCAAAGCTAGCCAACAAGCTCGCGCGGCCGCAACACCACGGAGGGTACAGTTTTAGCCGGGCTGTACCAGAGCTCGCTCCCGTACAACAGTTTTCTTTCTTAGATTAAATCTACAGGCTATTGTAATTTTTAGATTGGAATTCTGAGGTAAAACCATTTATCGCATGCCTTAAGCTTCTGCCCTCAACTGCACAAGGTCCAAAATCGAAAGTAAAATCCCGACCAAATTTCTCTACATTGCTTTCAAAATTCATTAAATTTGAAACGGTTAGTTTTGTAACTCAGGTGACAAGATATTTTAAAACTCTAACCAAGTTTTTACTTTTCAGTTAACAACACCGAAGAAGAATATGGCTTCAGTGAAAAACAGTAGCCACAGGAGCCAACCGTCAAGCTATATTACTGTATTTTATCGTTATCGATAAAAAGTTAGTATGTACGCCATTCAATTGCTCATTTGTAAATGTTTTTGATATGCTCTTTAAATCATACTACATTTTTAACTTACAATTCGATCCCGGCCTTATAAATTTCTACAATTTTTTGCCTCGTATATATATGAAATTGAAGAGAATACGAAATCTAATAGAGGACTAGAAATATTTTCGAATATAAACGTGTAGGGAACAACTTATCCTTATATATATTTTAATGCCTTATATTGAAAACCCCTGAAAGTGTGTTAAGTTATATTTTGTTATATAAATAAAAAAGTATTTAAAATAATTTCGTGTTTTATATTGGTAGTAAAACAATTCATTATGTTTTAATATTATATATACATAAATGCTTTAGAAACAGTGAAATGGGGAAATCTAAATTTTTCTAAATATGTATTACAATTTACTATTTTTAAATTAAATATTCTTTTTATTACATGACAGTAATACTTTTATAAAATATAAAATTCAATATAAATTAAATATTAAGGTATCATCCAACTAAGATTATTGTAATCCAAGATAAATCATAAATTTGAAAATGAAAAATTCAATGTGTAATTATTTGTCATACCCGCTCAAAGTAATCGTACATATTAGTTAAAATGACATTCGGAAATTTTTACAAAAAATTACACAATTAATGTTCAAATTTATAAGTTATCCTGGCTTAAAATAATTTTGATCGGTGGAATCGGCGATAATATAAATTTATATTAAATTGAATAATCAGTGGTATTGTAATTTAATACTATCACGTATTCAAAAGTAATACTGTCATGTATTAAAAAATAATACTGCTATTTATTAAAAAAAAATACGGCCATGTATTAAATAGTAATACTGTCTTGTATTAAAGAGTAACACTCTCATGTATTTAAAAGTAATACTATCAAGCATTTCTTTTTAATACGAAAGTTATTATAATCTAATTTATCCGAAATATTAAAATATAATATTTTCGTGGTGTTGCCCTATATGTAATATCAAATTTATTAAAATTTACTCCAAAATTTTTAACCGTGCACTAGTTTTTCCTCTGGACTTATACAAGCTCGCATAGGAGTATCAATGCCCTTGATTGAATTTCGTATTTTTTCCAAAAGGTTATCAAATGATTGCACTGACATCCTCGTGTAGTTAAAAAACCGGTCTGGGAATGCGCGAACATCTTTGAAATAGATTTGAAATAAGCCTTTTGAGTGCCTTTCTAGAAAAAGAGGATGAATCCAGTGTCTTTTCTTTGTTTTGCGATTTTTACGAGATAGGTAAACAATAGTGTAGCGATCAAAACAGGAAAAAGCCCGTCCTGGCTGGGAACTGCGACGCATTTTAAGACTTGTTGTCTTCCCGTGGCTGTGAGTTAGTCGCATTTGCAGCTCAGGTGTTTGCTATGTAAGGAAATGAGTGGAGGTGATAATGGACAAGGGTAGATTCGGTTGCCGCCGTTTGTTAGTTTAAGGCACCTAGAAAGATTTTCCGATATTTAATTACTGTCGTCCCAGGGACGATTTTTGGGAAAAGGTCCTCTCGGGGGTAGTTTATGATCCTTTGTTTGAGGAAGTATAAATGAAGTACACTTGAGCTGTGAGAATCAATCTACTGTCGGGCATGGCCACGGGTTGATGTGCAAGCGTTATAGTAGAATACTCTCTTCTTTTCGAAAGACACGAGCGGGGCGTTTTAGTTCCAGGTGTGGGGTAAACTCACTCTTAGTGCGATTTTTTAATTTTTCAGACATTTGATCGGGCGATCATTTTTTGTGGTGAAAAACAAGAAGAAAAAACACAGTGTGTGAAGGTGCTTGCGTGAAGGTGCTATTGATTGGAATAAAGGTGACGGTGAATGTGACTGTGACTGTGACTCTGTGCTCTGTGTTAAGTGAGAACAGTTGAAAAAGACGTGGAATTAACAGGAGCAATATGGACAAAGAGGGTAATATCGGGGCGAATGAACAAAATGACGTCGGGGATCCGTCAGAAGAGAGAAAGCTCCCTAGGTAAGGACGTTGTGAATGGACCAACATAATTGTTGGGTGCTTAATTGAGAGCAAACGAAGATTAAGGCTGGTTGAAGGGAAATCTACAGAGGTTGGTATATTGGTAGGAGTTCCATACGGTGGAAGTAGTCGGAGTAAGTGTAAGCACCCTCGGATATGAGTCATTAAGCACAAATCTGTGTATGGCTGTAGTCCGTTGGGAAATGTTGACTAATGAATGATAAGCTCTGAACAACTCTCGACTAAATCTCTGGCGGTTGAGCCGCTAGGCTCAGCTTTGCTTTGGGTTCAGTAAGTGAGCATAGAGTGGAAGATAAGAACGAAGCTTTGACGAGAGCGGTAAATGGAAAAGTTAGCTCCGGAAGGGACTTGGTCCAATTGGGGAGCGAGTTTGGATTAAACTGCGTCACTGAGGACAGTGACAAAGCAGGTTGGCCGAACTGTAGTGAGCAAAACAGGAAAAAGCCCGTCCTGACTCGGAACTGCGACGCATTTTAAGACTTGTTGTCTTCCCGTGGCTGTGAGTTAGTCGCATCTGCAGCTCAGGTGTTTGCTATGTAAGGAAATGAGTGGAGGTGATAATGGACAGGGGTAGATTCGGTTGCCGCCGTTTGTTAGTTTAAGGCACCTAGAAAGATTTTCCGATATTTAATTACTGTCGTCCCAGGGACGATTTTTGGGAAAAGGTCCTCTCGGGGGTAGTTTATGATCCTTTGTCTGCTAGTCTAGCTCTAGCACAATCCTTGTTGATGAGAGTGTGTGCGCGATTTTATGATTCTTTGTTTCAGGAAGTATAAATGAAGTACACTTGAGCTGTGAGAATCAATCTACTGTCGGGCATGGTCACGGGTTGATGTGCAAGCGTTATAGTAGAATACTCTCTTCTTTGCGTAAGACACGAGCGGGGCGTTTTAATTGTAAGTTCTTCCACGTCCATATCGTTCGACGGAAGGATCTCGAATAGTCGTCGATTGGCTGCTATAACTGGCTGCGCAAATATTCTGGCGGCGCAGCCAGGCTGCCTAGTGCGCGGGGGGCCTAACATGCCGAATCGATGTAATAAGTGAAAATCTTCATGAACAGCTAATGAAAGATATCGAGTTATGCAATTTCTTTTCTATTCAGTGACGTCTGTGATACAGCTCAGCTGTTAATATTTATTAGAATAGTATTTGCTGATTTTTTCGTTCGCAAAGAGCTGTTGTCAATGATATCAATACGCGGCAGAACCACTGGCGAAAATACTTATAATTAATTCATTGATAATTAGAGAAAAAGCCTGCCGGTTGATAAATTAATTGCGTTGACTGCAGATGGCGCCAGGGAAGGTTCAAAGATCTTTACGCTCATTTTCAAAAGGATGATAAATTAAAGCATGTTGACTTCCTTCATTGTATCATTCATCAGCAGGCTTTGTGTATGAAAAGCCTATCGGTTCCAGCAGTCGAAAATACCGTGGTTAAAATAATTTTAATTGAAGGAGTTTTTTAATATTCGTTAGATCAACTAAAAAAGCTAATTTAGAAATAAAATCGAAATCGCGTAATTGATCGTGATTCTCGTCGTTCTCTGAACAAAATTTATAAATTATTTCGATGTTTTAGTAGAATCTTTCCAACATTGTTCCTCTACTTAACCATCGTGTTTCCGGATACCACTTCAAATCGCGAAAATCAGGATTTATCTCTTCAGCAAATGTCTTAATCAGTCGGTGTTGCGTCGCACTTGCTTTAATGGAACGTATAATAATTGTAAGTTCCATTAAAGCACGTGCGACGCAACACCGACTGTTTAAGACCTTTGCTCAAGAGATAAATCCTGATTTTCGCGATTTGAAGTGGTATCCGGAAGTACAATGGTTAAGTAGAGGAAGAGGGAAGTTAAGTTCCTGGCGGGGAACTAGGTGAGTGCATTCTGATTGGTATATCGCACTAAAACTGTGTGGAAAGATTAAATTTCGGAACGACAGATAGGGTGTTTTAACACCAACAAACAAGCTAATTTTAGTGCAACATCTAAACCCAAGCGTCGCACATAAGGGTTTTTTGCTGATCTAGCTGGTCAAAAATCAATTTATAAGAAGTTGTCGCAGATAAAAAACAACTGGTTCTTATGGTTCTTGAATGACTAGAGAACAATAGCCAACCCGTCCCGGTCTCTTATCGGATGCCCCGGCGCGCTTGTTTTGTCGGAAGCTAGTCATCGCTTCAACTGCACGTATCTTATGCGTTTCCTAAGTGTGATAGTATCTGACAAAAAGTTAAATATTTTGTGACTACTGATTTCTTTCGAAATATTATTATGGATATGGATCATGAAGGTAAGAACGCATATTGTTAAAATATGATGCTGTATTTTTTTTAATAGGATATTGTTATTTGAGGCCGCCAAAGATCGATTGACAGTGATGCTTGGCCCGAATGCAGCTGGTGACTTTAAGTTAAAACCTCTCTTAGTTTATCGCTCAGAAAATCCAAGAGCATTGAAAAACAAATCTAAAGCTGGTTTGCCCGTGATTTGGAAGTCGAATCGTAAAGCTTGGGTGACGGCCCCCCTTTTTGAGGACTGGTTTGGTCATTACTTCATACCTGAAGTCGAACGTTATTGCCAGTCTAAACAAATCCCGTTTAAAGTGATGCTATTAATCGACAACGTACCAGGTCATCCTCCTGCTACTTTAACTAGTTTCGACCCACGTGTAAAAGTTGAATTTATGCCACCAAATACAACCAGCTTGCTTCAACCGATGGACCAGGGAGTTATCACAACATTCAAAGCTTATTACACGAGACGATCGTTTGCACATCTGCATAAAGCTATGAGACAAAACAACGAGCTCTCTGAACGAGACTTTTGGAAACAATTCAATGTTTTACATGCCGTGAGGATCATTGGAGAATCTTGGGATGAAAATTCACAAAAAACTTTAAATGGCGTCTGGAAAAAACTCTGTCCATTTTTTTTTCTCCACTGAGACTCAGGCGGAATCAGTGCCAGGGCCTGATGAAACTGATAATGTGATCAAAGACGTTGTCGAACTTGGTAGACAAATAAATTTAGAAGTGGATAGTGATGATGTTCAAGAACTGCTGGATTCATACAATCAAGAGCTTACAATTGATGAGCTCATAAAAATGTATGAACAAGAGGAAGACATTGAGAATCTTGATTCTTTGGACCCAGTTCAATTAGAAGATCAAATGACAGTTGGAAACTTGACAGAAGCCCTCAGTTCAATTGAAAAAGGGTTAACAAATTTGGAAAGCATAGACTCCAACGAAGAGCGCATTTCTGTTACAAAACAAGGCATAAAAAAATTACTAGCATGCTACGAGGAGATATTACGGGAGAAGAAAAAATCATTGACTCGTCCGACGACTTTGTTAGATTTTATGAAACCTTCTACATCAAAATAACTTCGGATTGTGTTTATACAGTTTATAATAATATAATTTGTCATATTATCTACAATGAATTACACATTTATTTCCTAAATTATTGTTTTATTTAGTCTCCGGTCTCAATTAAACACACTTTGTATGCAAAATTGTACTCCGACTTACGCGAATTCGACTTACACGGATAGCGCTCGGTCCCACCTATCGCGTAAGTCCGGGGTATTACTGTATCTTAAAGATGAATTTAAAAGAAAGTGCTCGAAAATTGGGAATTAAAAATAATTTTTATTTTTATCAGGATAACGACCCCAAGCATAAAGCTTACAATGTCAGAAATTGGCTCCTTTATAACTGCCCTCATGCATTAGAAACGCCACCTCAGTCACCTGATCTAAATGCTATCGAGCATTTATGGGGTTACTCAGAGGGTAAATTAAAAAAATATTCTATAACTAATAGAAATGTATTATATTAAAATCGGCATTGATACTTCTATCAATATACACGACTACGAATATACCACGCGTGTATCTTGGGAGACCTGAAATTCAAGAGGATCCCCGGGCCGAGAATAGACACCAACCTATTCCTAAACCAGACAAACGCCCACCACCGAGGCATCTAGTAAAGAGGACAGGTTGAGCACCGGAGTAACCTTCAATTCCATAATATAATATAATAATACCAGGTGTTGGAATTGATTCGTAGCGTTTTACAAAAGATGGCGTTAGCCAACTATCAATAGTCACACATACAAAAGTAAATATTCTCCCAGAAGCTACTGACATAACGCAACTTTTCCACTATATGACATTTTGTTATAGTGTCAGTAGCACTTGTTGTGCAGTGTCAAACATGTCGAAGTTCGTGCCTGAAAAATCGTTTTTGCGGGGAGTGTTACTCCATTACTTCAACATGAAGAAAAGTGCCGCGGAAAGTCATCGTATTTTAGTGGATGTCTACGGCGAACATGCTCTTGCTGAGCAAACTTGCAGAAAGTGGTTTGCGCGGTTTAAAAATGGAAATTTTGATGTGGAAGACATGGAACGTCCCGGACAGCCGAAAAAGTTGGAAGATGAAGATTTGGTGACGTTGCTCGATGAAGATTTCGTGACGTTGCTCGATGAAGACCCGTGCCAAACACTCCGGGAGTTGTCCACATCGCTTGGAGTCGACTTTTCGACGGTCGGAAAACGCCTGAAAGCCATAGGAATGGTACAAAAACAGGGAACGTGGGTTCCACATGAGTTGAAGCCAAGGGACGTCGAACGGCGTTTAGTCACCTGTGAGATTCTTCTCCAACGGCAGGCAAGGAAGGGATTTCTGCATCGAATCGTCACTGGCGACGAGAAGTGGGTACTGTACGACAATCCCAAACGCAGAAAATCGTGGCGCTTGCCCGGTTATGCATCGACATCGTCCCCCAGGCAGAATATTCATGGAAAGAAGATCTTACTGTGTATTTGGTGGGATCAGCTGGGTGTTATTTATTATGAGCTCCTCCAACCAGGTGAAACCATCACTGGGGACGTATACAGACGACAATTGATGCGTTTGAACAGAGCATTACAAGAAAAGCGGCCGCAATATAAAGATCGACATGACAAAGTAATTGTGCTCCACGACAATGCAAGACCCCATGTTGCGAAAGTCGTGAAAACTTATTTAAATACGCTGAAATGGGAAGTTCTGCCTCACCCGCCATATTCACCAGACATTGCCCCATCTGATTATCATTTGTTTCGATCCATGGCGCATGGCTTGTCAGAGCAGCACTTCGATAACTACGAAATGTCCAAAAATTGGATCGATTCTTTCATCGAATCTAAAGAAGAAGAATTTTTTCGACGCGGTATCCGAGCATTACCAGAAAGATGGCAAAAAGTAGTGGATAACGAAGGACAATACTTTGAATAACGCTTCTGTAGTGATACTGTCATAATAAACCATGAGACTTTGCAAAAAAACGCTACGAATTAATTCCAACACCTAATATAACCATAATATCTAAATAACTAGTTCGTTTTGTTTCACTTGTTTGTGTAATTTTCCTAATCTAGTTCGTTCCTTTGTTTTCACTTGTTTGTGTAATTTTCTTAATCTAGTTCGTTCCTTTGTTTTCACTTGTTTGTGTAATTTTATTAATTCAATAATAATCAGTTGTTAAATATCTCGTTTGTTTGTTTGTTTGTTTCGTTCCCTGGTGAAAGTGAATTCTGTATTGGCAAATACATTTCCCTGGAGAAAGTGGTGAAGGTGAATTTGAATTGGCTATACATTTGGTCCTTCGAGCCGGATCCGTTGAGGAATACTTTATAACGGTATTTGTTATATGTTATAACAAGTGCATTGGATTTGCTGCAATTTGTGTTTTGGTTTCAAGACTTCGGTAATTGTTTGAGTGAAAAAAGTGCTTTTTGGATAAAATGGTATGTATTTTATTAATATACTCTTTGATGTATTTGTTGTCCTGAATGGACAGATTTTTGTTGTTGCTTTATTTATGTGCGATTTAGCCGCAATTAATGATCCGCAGTGTCCATTTCATTTGCACGCAGTCTAAACGAGAATGAGGCAAAGTTAGTTTGATATCTATTTAAGTTAAATTTAGTGTTGCTATATACATATATGTATATATTTTTTTTTATATTAGAACCTACTAAATCAAGTAAGAATGCTAAGTGGGATCCTGAATCGTGGCACATGGTTCTGGAAAATATTAGAACTATGAGGTCTGCATCCGATTATGTATATATGTGTATATATTGTTACACCTCTAATTTGTGGCGACATCTATGAAGCAGGCGAGGTCTTCATTACCAAGCTAAAATAAACGAACTGACACAAACTGGGGTTCTAGCAGGCGGCACCGATGGCGTTCGTGATGACAGGGAGTATTTAGCCGCGAGCTGCTGTCTTTGACGATCTGGGCGAGGTGGGATTGAGGTGGGATTAGCTCGGCGTCAACGACAGTAGGCAGACGGAAAATTGTAGTGCGAGAATTTTGAGTAGAATATTACCGGATTATTTTTGGCTAGAATCATCGTTAATATTTCAGAAGTGGGATACACCCGTGTGCGAAGTAAAGAGTTCCATAAAGGCGGAAAAGTGGAAACTAGGCGTTGTGAAGTTACTTAGGCGAAGTGTGAATTCATTAGGCGAAGTGCGCAGTTTTTTTTGGTGGTGTGTGAAAAGAAAAAGGACGCTAAAAGAAAAAATGTCATCAGACTTGGTGGATGATGTCCAGCTGGACGATTTAGATTACGAGGCAGATGATATGGACGAGACGCTGATACCAGGAGGCGGCGGAGCCACGAGTCCAATCAATGAGGAGGCATTGATGAGGACCCTGGAGGGAAAATTCTCAGAGATGATTAAGGACATGGTGCGGCGGCAGACGGAGGAAGCCGTGAAAAAACTGACAACGGCTATAAAGGAGACGAGGACATCGTCTTCGGAGGACAGCTTGGCGGCAGGATGTTCCCGAAGGAAGGAAGCAAGTAGCACCAGTAATAGTGAGTCAGGGGTAACTGCTGGAGTTACCAAAGGGGTGGGCGGCCTTCTATTTACAGGTGTAGGTGAGGTGCAGGCGGCGAGGCGTAGTGGTGATTTGCGAACCACAGGCGATATGGTAGAGCCTTTTGATCCGGAAGATCGCTACGCTAATGTTGACAGGTGGTTATCCATGTTGGACCAGCTAGGCGAGGTGCATGGATGGTCCCAATACGAGCGATCGTATTTTATGCAGATTAAGCTACGAGGGGCGGCTCGAGCTTGGTTCAACAGGCAGGAAGATTTCTCCTTTACTTGGGTGGAGTGGAAGAATAAATTGAGGAAGGCGTTCCCAAGACAGAGCGATTACGCTCTGTTGTTGGAGGAGTTGGTAGCTAGGCGGAAGTTACCAACTGAAAGTATGACTACATACTACCACGCGAAGTTGGCTCTTTGTAGTCAATGTGGAATTGTGGGCACGAAGGCGGTTTCGTGCATCATCAGGGGACTTCCTGAGGAGTTGAGAGGAAATGCACTAGGAGCTACATGTGCAACCCCTGAGGCCCTTTATGCAAATTTCTTGGTGGGAATGGAGGGATATCAATCTCCAATGGCGACGGCGAAAATGGTAAGGAGAGAGGGTGTGGAGCGTGGAGGCGTGTCCACTAGATTGAATCGGCCCGGACCCTCAGGCATAATTACAGCATCTGCACCTAGGCGAGATGAGGGACCCAGATGTTTTAACTGCCAGAAGACGGGGCATTATAGTGCAGATTGCGGAAAAGAACGTCTGGAGAGATGCAGGAGATGTTTCCAGGTGGGTCATCTCAGAATAGATTGTCCCAGGCAGCAGGCGGACAACGTACGAGGAGTCAACAGTGTTCAGGACACTAAGAGGGTGACAGATAGACATGATCCAACAGGAAGGCGGTCTGTTCATGTCCGATTGGTAAGTGGCGATCTTAGTAGAACTTATAAGCGGGTGGCACACATACTGGGGGAGCATATAAAAATATATGTAGACACAGGTTGTCAACACAACCTAATTTCATATGCATGTGCCAGGCGATTGGGACTGAAGATGAAAAAAGGTGTAGTTCAGTTACAGGGTTTTGGCGGCGGCACTGGTGAAGCTCTGGGAGAGACTAAACTCTCAATTGAACTGGATGGTGTTACACTGAATATTCGGGCTCTGGTTACTCAGTGTGAACTGGCTAATGCTGATTTAATTTTAGGGCAAACGGCGATAGGGGCTGACGGCGTGGCCTTGGTAGTGCATGGAGGATTGGCGAGATTCCTCAAATGTGACAGCGCTACCAAGGAATTAAGTCACATTACTCTGGCGCAGGACAATACGAGGCGTCTAATTGTCCTAAAAGAGGCAATTAAGGTGGAACCGGAACCCGGCGAATCCAGAATGGTGGGAGTCAACATCATGAATGCATCACCAGGAAAGGAGGTGCATATGGAAGTGAAACTGTTTGGCGATGGAGGAGCTAATTCGGCGGTGGCGATCCCAAGCGGAATTTTGAAGCAAGGAGATAACACTGAGGTGTCAGTGACCAATCTGGGAGATAAGGTGTTGCAGTGGAAAGCAGGAAGGCTGGTAGCACGGGCAGAGCGATGCACTCAGGCGGAAAAAGGAGAGGATAGTAATTGTCGGGTGAGTACAATTGAACAAATTAATATAGATAACTTAAAAGTTGGCGATATCTCATCTAATGAGAAGAATCAATTAAGGTAATTACTTAGAAGTAAGTCGAATTGTTTTTCGAAAAATGATAAAGATTTAGGACTAACCCAGTTAGGCGAAATGGAAATAAAGTTCAGCCGGGAAGCGAACGTTTATTATCGTCCTTATAGATTATCACATGCGGAGCGCCAGCAGGTGAGAGATAAAGTGCAGGACCTGTTAGATAGTGGGGTTATCAGAGAATCCAATTCTAACTTTGCAAGTCCCATTGTACTTATTTCTAAGAAAGATGGTGGCGTCCGTCTGTGTGTTGACTACAGGGCGTTAAATACAATAACAGTGAGAGATAGGTATCCACTACCCTTGATTACAGATCAATTGGATAGACTGGCGGGTAAATTGTTTTTCACAACACTGGATATGGCGCAGGGGTATCATCAGGTGCCTATGCATCCTGATTCAGTATATAAGACTTCATTCATCACGCCAGACGGGCAGTATGAATATTTAAGAGTTCCTTTTGGATTGGCGAATTCTCCGGCGGTTTTTCAGAGAATAATAAATAAGATGCTAGGCGGATTGCAGCATAATAAAATATTGGCGTACATGGATGACCTATTAATTCCTACAACAACTGTAGAGGAGGGTTTACAACTTTTAGATCAGGTGTTAACACTTGAACAGGCGGGGTTCAAGTTGAATTTAGCAAAATGCTCTTTTCTTCAAAATAGCCTGGATTATTTAGGGCATGAGGTTAGCAGTGAAGGTATTCGTCCAGGGGCAAGGAAAATTAAGGCGGTAATGGAGTTTCCTGTTCCAGTGAATGTACACGGTGTTAGGCAGTACATTGGGTTAGCAAGTTATTTTAGAAAGTTTATTAAGAACTTTGCTATATTGGCGCGACCCCTTACTCAGCTCACGGCGAAGGATACTGAATGGAGATGGAATGAAGAGCAACAAAAATCGTTAGTTACTCTCAAGCAACTACTATCAGAGAGACCTGTTTTAGGGTTGTATGATAGTCAGGCGCCTACGGAATTGCATACAGATGCAAGTAAAATAGGGATTGGTGGAATCTTATTTCAGAAACGGAAATCTGGTGAGCTCCAAGTAATTTCCTATTTCAGCAGAACAACTACAGCGGCGGAAGCTGTATATCACAGCTACGAATTGGAAACTTTGGCGGTAGTAGACTCTGTTAAACGTTTTAGAGTTTATTTGGTGGGCGTGTATTTTAAGGTAGTGACTGACTGTTCAGCTGTTAGGGCGACACTATTAAAAAGAGATTTAGTTCCTCGGATAGCTCGATGGTGGTTGACTATACAGGAATACGACATGGAGGTTGAGTATAGGCCAGGCGATAGGATGAAGCATGTTGATGCTCTTAGTAGAAATCCTGTAGGAGTTGGAGCTATTAGCTTAACAGAGGCGGATTGGTTCATGAGCATTCAAATGCAAGATGACGAGGTGAGAACTATCATTAATGCATTGGATGATGACACTGTCAACAAAGATATTAGGCAGAGTTTTAAGATGAAGGATGGGCGGTTATGGCAAAAAACAGAACATGGCGATAGGTTATATGTTCCGGCGATGGCAAGATTTAATTTGGTGAGAAAACATCATGATGATGTTGGACATCCAGGGTTTGAAAGGTGTTTCGAACTTATACGGCGAGATTATTGGTTTCCTAAGATGAACAAGTTCATTAAGAAATATACCAAGGCGTGTATGCAATGTGCATTTGCCAAAGGTGAATATGGCAAGGGCGAAGGATTTTTACATCCTATTGATAAACAGGCGATCCCTTTTGACACTATACACATCGATCATTTAGGGCCGTTTGTCAAAAGTACAAGGCGTAATAGTTATATCCTGATGGTAGTAGATGGATTTACAAAATTTACTTTGGCTAAACCTACACGAACTTTGAGTTCAGCTGAAGTAATGGATAACTTAAGGTGGATTTTTGGCGAATTTGGGTACCCAAGGCGTATTATTTCCGATAAAGGATTGGCGTTTACTAGCAAGGCGTTTGCTAACTTTTTGGCGGAAAAAGCAATCAAGCATGTAAAGAATGCAATTGCTACTCCTAGGGCGAATGGCCAGGTGGAAAGGTCTAATCGCACTATAGTCGAGGCGTTGACTGCAAGTGCAGGGAGTGAAGCGAGATGGGACGAATGCTTGCCAGAGATAGTGTGGGGCATTAATCACACTAAGAATGCAAGTTCACAATTCTCTCCATCAGAATTGTTATTCTCCTATCAAAATGGGCTAATGTCGAACCTGACCGGTCATTCACAGGACACAGCTCAGGCGGGTGAGGCGAGACTGCTAGCAGCACGGCGACAAGCCAAGAGGCGTCTTGATGATACCTCCAGGCGTATGAAAGAAAGGTATGATAAAAGGCGAAAGGTTGCAACCGAATACAAGACGGGCGATTTGGTGTTATGGCGAAAGGCGGCCACATGCTGGAGTGGCCAAGGCATTAATACCAAGATCTCGAATAAGTATGATGGTCCATATCGGATAATTAAGGTGTTAGGCAATGATAGGTATGAGATTGCCTCTCTTCAAGGAGTAAGAGGGTACAAACGATTTCAGGCGGTAGTGGCTGTAGATGCCCTAAGGCGATATCAGAGTGGGGCTTTCAAGCAAGGCGATGAGTCTGAGGATGACTCTACGGATGGAGACATGGGCAGTGAAGAACACCAACCTTTAACTGACCCTTTGGCGATTTGAGCATTAATGAGGACATTAATCTTTTTCAGGAAGGCCGAATGTTACACCTCTAATTTGTGGCGACATCTATGAAGCAGGCGAGGACTTCATTACCAAGCTAAAATAAACGAACTGACACAAACTGGAGTTCTAGCAGGCGGCACCGATGGCGTTCGTGAAGACAGGGAGTATTTAGCTGCGAGCTGCTGTCTTTGACGATCTGGGCGAGGTGGGATTGAGGTGGGATTAGCTCGGCGTCAACGACAGTAGGCAGACGGAAAATTGTAGTGCGAGAATTTTGAGTAGAATATTACCGGATTATTTTTGGCTAGAATCATCGTTAATAATATTTTACAAAATGCCTACTGGAGTGATTTTCCTTTTACAAAAAATACCTACCGGAGTGATTTTCCTTTTACAAAATGCCTACCGGAGTGATTTTCCTTTTACAAAATGCCTTTTTGCCAAATGTTTTATTGAATATTTATTTAGACTTCAGAAACGATTAATTTGAAGGGCATTATTTGTCTGGAGATGGAGGAGCTCGGGCTTATAAAAATACTACAGGAGTGGGGAGTCTTAGCCTGCGAGGGAAGGCTAATGTGTGGGAAATGCGGAAAGGATATGAAGTTGAGGAAGGCAAGTGAGAAGATCAACGGGTTTCGCTGGGTGTGCGACAACAAAAGGGGCAAAACTGGCAAAAAATGTGGCGAAAAGCGGAGGCATGCCTTCAAGATGAAAGTGATGATATTTCAAAATGGCCGCCGCTTATTCATTCGCCCACACGAGACGAAATAATTATTCGTGGACCTGTACGCAATGAAATAAGCAACGAAGAGTACCCTAGAAAATATGATGGGCGTCATTTTTCAAATATACATTTTCAAAGAGTAATGCCAAATGGGGAAACTTTTAATAGAAGATGGCTTGTATACTCAAAAGTAGCAGACAAGGTATATTGTTTTTGCTGCAGTATATTTAATCGAAATGTCCACTCTAATTTGGGAAAAGATGGATTAGACGACTGGAGACACTTGTCGACACGTCTCAAAACTCACGAAACATCTACAGATCGTCGACGTGCTATGAACAATTGGATAGAAACTTCGATTAGACTGAAAAATTTCAGAGGAATAGACAAACACTTGCAAAATAGATTGAAGACGAAAAATCAAGGTGGGCCGCTATACTGGAACGAATGATGGCCATAGTATTCTTCTTAGCAGGAAATAATTTGTCGTTCAGAGGAAGCTCTGGATCTGAAACTTTATACACTAATAATAATGGCAACTTCCTGGGTTTGGTGCAACTTCTAGGAAAATATGATCCTGTGATGATGGAACACCTTCGCCGTATTGTTAGTAACTAGACTAATGTCCACTATTTCAGCAAAAGAATTCAAAACGAGTTAATTGGCTTACTTGGAAGTGAAGTTCGAAATACAATTTTGACTATGATTAAGTCATCCAAATACTTCTCTATCATACTGGCCTGCACTCCTGATGTAAGCCACGTTGAACAATTATCATTAACTTTCCGTTTTGTTGACACTAATGGAGAAGAAGTGAAAGTACGAGAGTGTTTCGTTGCTTACAAGTGACGGTCACGGTAAGTGACTCTTCAGGAGAAGGGCTCACTGGCCTTTTTCTTGATGAAATTGTGCATGAAGTTGACTTGGATATGAACGATTGTCGAGGTCAAGGGTACGATAATGGCGCCAACATGATAGAAAAATGTGACGTGTCTAGTTGCGAATTGGTTGAAGAACTTTTGAGCCTGAATCCATTATTAAAAAACCTTGAATCAGCAGAGCCAATAAAAATTCTTCAACATATTAAAAAAAATGATTGGCAGGATATTTTCCCGAATATGTGGACAGTGCTTCGGATTTTGCTGACCATCCCTATAACTGTCGCCAAAGGTGAACGAAGCTTTAGTAAATTAAAACTAATTAAAACGTACTTACGTTCGACAATGTCTCAAGAAAGACTGTCAGATCTTGCAATTCTATCAATAGAAAATGATATTGACTAGGATTAAATTATTCCGATTTAATAAAAAAATTCGCAAGCGCAAAGGCAAGAAAAGTGATTTTTTAGTTTCTAAGAGTTTTTAGTTAAATAAATATAGTCAAACTAATATTTTTTTCCTTTATTCCCTTCTTCTCATCAAAAAAATTGACACGAAATATAGAACATAAATGTTGTTATGGTCCGCTAGGCAGCTGACATAAAATGCTAAGGATTTAAATCCCAAACGAATGATGTCACCACCACAAATCCCATTAAAATCGACTGCTTACATGCCAATCTATTAGTCGCACCTATTGCCATCCGCCGCCCCATAGGAAAAAAATTACCTCCTCCTTTAAATAATGCCGCCTTGCAATTTACTTCCCCCATCAACATAATGTGCCTTTGATGCACCACTGGCTATTTTACCTAGCGAGTCACCTGTAAAGAGAAGTCCGCTAGCAATGGCTCCCCTTAGGCTAATTGCTTCCGTATAATTCCGTCAAATTCTCTGCAATCAAAATAAGATTGCTGAAATCAAGACTCATAAATTTAGGCCAAGCATTGCTGGTAGTTTCGGAAATCCAAAAATGTTAGTCGCCAATGGATGCAAAAATGTAACTCGGTACCGCTAGGCAGATCTGAAAATAAAATCCAACTGTATAAATGCAGTGTCGGCTTCTTCGTAAGAAGAAACTTCTGTCAAATTTTTCCGGCGCCGATGACAAATAACGGGCGATGGGTACAGTCGGCGGGCAGGCCAAAAGATTCGATGCTTCCTTTTGCCTGGCGGGACGGAAAGGTCGAGATTAGCGGTGAAGGCAGGAGTCGAGAGAGGTCAGTGGAGAATTGGCAATCAGAGCGGTCGGACACAAGTTAGGTTCGTTGATGGCGGAAGTGATCGAGGAGTGAGTTTTGGCATGAGTTCTCAGGAAAATGAAATCTACCGAATTGATCTACATTAGGTATGTTATTTTTTTCGTGTCTATGTAAACTGGTTTATAGATGGTTTATGTGAAGTTTGCACAAAATCGGTAGAGCGGTTCTTCATTTATCAAATTTTTTGTAACAAATGAATTCAATAAATGGCGGATCATTTTGTTAATGGGGATTTTGCTGTCAAATTGAAACTTTTTTAAGATGGGGATTGTGCTGTCAAATTGAAACTTTTTTCAGTGTTGACAGTACAAGCATGTTGTTATGTCATTCATACGGTCATTTCATTTTGGACGTGCTTCGATTAAAGCAAATTGTCAGCGATAATTATTGCTTTGTGTTTATATTTTTATAAACATAACAAACGGTGTCTTCAATTGTTCAAATGTACTATGAATATGTGTGCGTGTACTTTTCTCAGTTTTTTAGCGAGCCATCGGTGTTTCATATCGTTTACAGGCTTTATTTGAATTAAATTGTCAAACGCATTTACACAAACGGTAAGTTTTGAACTGTTGAAGTGAATTACATGTATGCATGTGTGTTTCTTTATTTGAAAAAACATATTGTGTACCACTATTAATGTAGCAATTTGTTTTTAATTTGATTTATTCTTTTTTATATGAAGGAAAAATGCCACGAGCCAGACGAGCAAATATAGGTCGGCGAACGCGTAATGCAAATGATATGGCATTACTAAGACGATCACTGACTGCAGATGAACGCGCACAAGCTAATGCATCGCAGCGTGAACGTAATGCACGAAATAGATCTGTTGACCCTGTACCTGTACTGAATCTTGCACGGCGATCACGAATACGTTGTGCTGTTTTGGCTAAAATGATGCGTGCAGCTTTTAATTACAACTGTACGGATACATTGGAATGATGGACGCAACATGTCCACATTGTGATGCGGCTAACTTTCCAGGTGAAACGCCCGGCATGTGTTGTGCTAATGGCAAAGGGAGATTGCCAGCATTAGAAACTCAACCCGAACCATTGTATTCATTAATTTTAGGGACATCTCAAACGTCGAAGCACTTTTTGAGTCATATTCAACAATACAATTCGGCATTTCAAATGACTTCTTTTGGTGCTACTAAAATTATTAGAGATAATTTTATGCCGACGTTTAAGGTAAATACTTCATCAGGATTGTCCCATGTTTATATCAATCTGAATCATAAAGTATTCGATAGTTTTAAAAATTATGATCCAACATCTACCTAAAATTGCATACATGTTACAGATTCAGGGCCAGATTTATCATCAAGCTGGTTCGTTATTGCCATACCCCGACGCTGATCATCAATTTTTGCAAATTTATTTTATTGGTGATGAAAATCGTGAATTGGATCAACGTTGTGCAATTGTTTTGAATACAAGACGAGAAATTATTCGCTAGCTACAAAGGTTTTTCCATCAGCATAACGCATTAGTTCAATTGTTCAAAATTGCTCTCGATCGTATGCCATCTGATAATCACAAAATCGTAATAAGGTACCGACAATTGATGAGATTGCAATTGTAATTCTTGGTGATCAGTTTCAATCCCGTGATATTGTACTTCATCGTAGAAATGAGCAATTGCAAAGTGTTTCGGAACATCATCGTAGTTACGATGCATTACAATACCCAATATTGCATTGGAAAGGTGACGATAGCTACCATATCAATATACCAATGATTGATCCACGAACAGGTAAATAATTGACCTATTTTTAATGTGTTTTCATTTCATTTGTATAATTTTCTAAAGTTACATTTTGCACTTATTTTCAGGACTACATGTACAGAAAAAAGTTAGTGCCATGAATTTTTATTCGTATCGATTGATGGTTCGTCCACAAGAACAAAATTATATCTTGAGATGTGGTAAACTATATCATCAGTACATCGTTGATATGTATGCCAAAATAGAAACTGAACGTCTTAATTTTATTCGTTTCAACCAAGCAAAATTAAGATCTGAAGAATATATTCATTTGCAAGATGCGATAGCGAATGATGCTAATGTTAATGACATCGGACGTTTAACTATATTGCCATCTTCGTATATTGGTAGCCCACGGCATATGAACGAATATGCACAAGACGCAATGTCTTATGTACGAAAATACGGTCGACCGGATCTGTTCATTACATTTACATGTAATCCGCAGTGGGATGACATCAAAAACAATTTATTTGAAGGACAGTCGACAACTGATCGTCGTGACATTACAGCATGTGTTTTTCGGCAAAAATTGAAAGCACTTGTGGATTTAATTGTGAAATTATGTGTATTTGGAGAGGTGCGTTGCCATATGTACTCCATCGAATGGCAAAAAAGGGGATTGCCGCACGCACATATATTAATTTGGCTGGTACATAAAATAACTCCGGATCAAATCGATAACGTTGTATCAGCTGAAATTCCTGATCAAACTGTTGATCCTGAGTTATTTCACGTTGTCGTTAAAAACATGATACATGGTCCGTGCGGTGAACTAAATATGAATTCGCCATGTATGATTGATGGAAAGTGTTCGAAACGATACCCAAGGCAATTGACTTTAGACACAATAACGGGCAATGACGGATATCCGTTGTATCGACGTAGATAACCTAATGATAATGGCAAAACGGCAACCATTAGAATGCGTAACCAGGACGTTGAAGGTGATAATCGTTGGGTGGTTCCGTATTGTCCATTATTATCGAAAATATTCAATGCTCATATAAATGTGGAGTATTGTAATTCAGTCAAATCCATTAAATATATTTGCAAGTATGTAAATAAAGGGAGCGATATGGCTGTTTTCGGTGTTGCTGGTGATAATAGAAATGATGAAATTACTCAGTATCAAATGGGGCGCTATATTAGTAGTAATGAAGCTGTCTGGAGGATTATGTCGTTTCCAATGCACGAAAGTCATCCTGTGGTTGTTCACTTGGCTGTGCATCTTGAGAATGGCCAACGTGTTTATTTTAATGAAGCAAATGTATTGGAAAGAGCAGCACAACCACCAGCGACTACGTTGACCGCTTTTTTCAAATTATGCGAAACTGATACATTTGCGATAAATTTGTTATATTCTGAAGTGCCTCAGTATTACACATGGAATGTGTCTTCGCAAAAATTTCAAAGACGTAAACAAGGAACAGCCGTCGATGGGCATCCTGGCATTTTCCAAACAGATGCAATTGGGAGAATATATACAGTACATCCAAACAATGCTGAGTGTTTTTATTTGCGATTGTTATTAGTTAACGTCAATGGCCCAATTGTATCAAACATATCGTGAAGCATGTCAACTCTTGCATTTGTTGGAGGATGATGCACATTGGGATTCAACACTTCATGATGCATCTACTTCAGCTCATCCACAACAAATACGAATGCTATTTGCCATTATATTATCAACTGTATGCCATCAAATCCACTTGAATTATGGAACAAATATAAACATTATATGGCAGAAGATATTTAATTCGTATGCGTCATCATGCAAGAAATCCTGATTTGTTGATTACCTTGGAAATGTACAACGAAGCTTTGATAATAATTGAAGATATGTGTCTAACGATTGCAAATAAAGCATTAGTACAATTGGGTATGACCGCACCAAATCGTGAGATGCATGATTTGTTTGATCGTGAATTGCAACGTGAGCAGGAATTCAATTCTAATGATTTGCGTTTATTTGTACAATCGAATATAATCAAATTGAATATTCAGCAAAAACATGTATATGACACAATCATGCAAGCCGTTTCCAATTATGCAGGTGGATTATATTTCTTGGATGCACCTGGTGGTACAGGCAAAATGTTCGTTATATCATTGATTTTAGCGACTATTCGATCGGAACAGAAAATTGCATTGGCACTGGCATCTTCGGGAATTGCTGCTACATTATTAGAAGGTGGTCGGACTCTGCACTCTGGACACTCTGCATTAAAATTGCCATTGAATGTACAGGTGATTGAAAATCCAACTTGCAATATTTCGAGAAATTCTGCTATGGCAAAAGTTCTGCGATTAACTTCAATTATTTTATGGGATGAGTGTACAATGGCGAATAAAAAATCACTAGAAGCATTTAATCGAACAATGCAAGATTTACGTGGTACTCAACAGCTTTTTGGTGGTGCTTTGATATTACTGTCAGGGGATTTTCGTCAAACATTGCCTGTCATTCCTCGATCAACTCCTGCTGATGAAATAAATGCCTGTTTGAAGTCATCAGTTCTTTGGAGATATGTACAAAAATTGACACTGAACATTAATATGCGTATTCACCTACAAAATGATCCAGCTGCCCATGAGTTTTCAAAACAATTGTTAGAAATTGGTGATGGCAAAATACAAATCGACAGTACCAACGGATTGATCGCTGTACCGAATTTTTGTACAATTGCGCAATCGATAGATGAATTGATTGAATGTGTTTTTCCGAATATTCTTCAGAATTACAGAAATCATGATTGGTTGAGAGAACGCGCCATTTTAGCACCGAAGAACATTCATATCAATGCCATTAATTTTCAAATTCAAGCGAAACTGCCAGGTGTAGTCACGACATATAAATCAATTGACAGTGTTATGAATCAAGATGAGGCAATGAATTATCCAATTGAATTTTTAAATTCATTGGAACCGGCTGGTATGCCACCGCATTGCTTGAATCTGAAAGTTGGTTCTTTGATTATATTATTACGAAATATTAATCCACCAAAACTGTGTAATGTCACCAGATTGGCAGTGAAAAAGTTATTGCCAAATTTGATTGAAGCTACGATCTTAACTGCTAAATCAAAAGGAGAAGTTTGTTTGATACCGCGTATCCCTATGATTCCAACTGATATGCCATTTGAATTCAAACGATTACAATATCCTGTGCGTTTATCATTTGCGATGTCCATCAACAAGGCCCAAGGGCAAACACTTAACGTTTATGGTGTGAATTTGGAGGAATCATGTCTTTCACATGGCCAACTTTATGTTGCCTGTTCCAGAGTCGGTACCCCCAGCCGTTGTTTATTCATGCTCAAAATGGAAAAATAAAAAATATTGTTTATCCAAATGTTTTGGATTAAGTTTTAAAATAGCTAGCAATTAATAAAATATTTTTTTGTTTGAATAAATGAATTTGATGTTCCAATTAAATTTTTTTATTATTTCACTTTATACGTAGTGAAGCACGTACCGGGCCGCTAGTGATTATGTATTATAATCAAACTAAAGGCGGAGTGGACACATTAGATCAAATGTGTTCTCTGATGTCCTGTAGTAGGAAGACAAACAGATGGCCTATGGCTTTATTCTATGGGATGATAAACATTGCCTGCATAAATGCTTATGTTATACAGGGTGTTCAGAGGTGGGAGGGAAAGGTTTGAAAGGACACTGACCATAGTTGAAGAGGAAATTGATAAGAACGGGTGTTTAACACAAAACATTAAGACAAAATGGCAGAATTCACTGTTGAAGAGTATGCCGACATAATTTACGTGTACGGTTTAGTAGACGGAAATGATAGTGAGGCCTTACGGGAATACCAAAGGAGATTCCCGAATCGGCGTGTACCCGATAGAAGGGTATTTTCAAGGACTTTCAGGAGGTTAAAAGAAACCGGAAGTGTGACCACCCCTAGAGCAGAAGCGCGATCAGGAACTTCGGCCGATTCAGCGGAAACCGACCAACAAATTCTCAACATTGTCAGGAACAGCCCTGAAATAAGCATCAGACAGGTCGCACGACGGTTAGGATTGTCTGTAGGGAGAGTGTGGACCGTTGTGAACCGAGAGGGACTACATCCTTACCACCATACCCCGGTCCAAGCACTACATCAAGGAGATTCCGAAAGACGATTGCAGTTCTGCACTTGGCTGCTCGAGTCTGACATCGAAAACAGAAGGTTTATAGACCGAATTCTGTGGACGGATGAAACGCAATTCACCCGGGATGGCATCACAAACTTCCACAACCTCCATACCTGGTCAGATGTGAACCCACATAGGACAAAGTGTCGGTCCTTCCAGCAAAGATTTAGTGCCAATGTCTGGGCTGGCATCATCGGCAACCAGTTGATAGGACCCTTCATCTTGCCTCAAGTGCTGAATAGTCATCTATATTCGGACTTTTTGGAGAATACCCTTCCGGATCTGTTAGAGGATATCCCCTTGGCCACCAGAAGCGCAATGTATTTACAGCACGACGGAGCACCTGCGCATACTGCGAACATTGTTAGGGCAAAGTTGAATGAACATTACCCAGAGCGCTGGATTGGACGAGGTGGACCGATTCCTTGGCCTGCTAGATCACCGGACCTTAATCCACTGGACTTTTTCTTATGGGGAATGATGAAAGACAGGGGCGGCGGAACGAGTGTTCGTCGTAGATCCTACTTTCACATTTTTTATTTGATTTAAAACTCGCGCGCGAAATTGCTGCCAGCTTCACATTTTTCTTCTTCTGTGCTGAAACCGGTCACGCCGATACGCCGATCCAGCAAAATCGTGAAGAATAATGGACAGGTACGTTATACGGAAGAATAAAGAAAGAGATAGGAGTACAGGTGAGGAATCACAGCCGACTGAGAAAAAGGTGAAGCTAGATATACCCGCGAAGTCTGAGACGAGCAAGTGCAATAGTGAAAAACTCAATCAAAGTTTACAAACATTAGATAATTTTGACAGTAACGTTGGTGGTGTGCAAATAAGTCATACAGACGAAGAAAATATAGAAAATGTTCAAGCGAGCACAGAAACAAAAGGTAAAAAAACTTTTTACAACATATATTTTTTTGCCGTTTCGGGTTTCATTTTAGAAATAAATAGTCATGATTCGTGATATTATTCTTCTGTTCAGTGAGCAACTCTTCGAATTATAATTATGCTTGCAGAAGTCTGTGCAATTCTCGTGCTTTGCATGTTATAAAAAAAAGATAATTTGAAACTTAGTAAAACTATTTATTTTTATTTAGGGATATGTATTCTCTTTCAGAATCCTCTTCTGTCCCTCCACCTCCTGCATTCCAAAAATGGAAAAAAGATAATCCTTGGTTGGAACTGAACAAAGACAATAAAGCAATTTGCAAAATTTGCACTGAAGCTGACGAAAAAAAATTAAATATTTTCCGTGACCGACAGAGACAGAGCCAATCTTCGCAATTGGCGTGGGTCCAAGAAGGATTTTGCTCATGGAGCAATGCAGTGAAAAGAATCAAAAAGCATTCCGTGAGCACCTATCACGTCAAAAATGCCGAAGCACTGCTTGATTCAAAATCTGTGAACATTGTGAAACACATTTCTGACTCCACAAAAAAGCAAATGATGGAAAACCGAATAGCGCTTCTGAAAATTTTTAGTACCATAAAATTATTGGGGCAACGAGGATTAGCTTTGCGAGGGCACGGGAACGACGAAACATCGAACTTCATGCAGATTCTCCATGCTCGATCAGAAGACGTTACTGAATTGAAAATGTGGTTACAAAGAAGTGGACATAAGTGGCTCCATCATGATATACAAAATGAAATACTAGATCTCATTGCTTCAAAAGTTATTTCGAAACATTTAGAAGAAATCAAAGAAGCTGATTTTGTAGCTATACTGCTTGACGAAGCTTCCGACTTCTCCAGAAAAGAACAAATTTCCGTGTGCATACGTGTAGTATCCAAAGAACTGGTTTCTTCAGAGTATTTCCTCGGATTTTTTTCCACAAACAGTACTACATCAGAAGCATTATGTGGCGTAGTGCAGGACGTGTTCACCCGTTTTGATTTGCGAATAAACAAATTGCGAGGTCAATGTTACGATGGAGCAGCCAATGTTTCTGGTAATACGTCGGGTCTGCAAACGCGGGTGAGAGAATTGGAACCTCGTGCGCTGTTTGTTCACTGCAACGCGCACAATCTGAACCTTGTAGTTCAGGATGCATTGGATAGAGTCATACCTGCCAAAAAATTCATTGGACTCGTCAAAGAGATGATCAATTTCATTCGAGACTCACCCAAACGCCTTGCTGTATTCCACGAACTTCAAGAGGAAGCAGAAAAAAACGATGATCAAAAACGACCAGAGGTTGCAGCTTATTGCCCTACAAGGTAAATTTTACATTTTATTGCGAACTTGCAAAGGCCCGTGTTCGTGTTCATTTTGTAAGACTTTTTCGTGTAACTTTATATTGCAGATGGACAGTAAGAATTAAATCCCTCCGAACAGTTCACGCCAACTATCCAATCTTTATGGAATTTTTCGAAGATACAGGATCGAGCTCCACCGTCAAAAACGTGGCTGCGGCTAAAGCATCAGGTTTTTATGAAAAAATGGAGTCCTTTGAATTCATTTTTCTGTTGAATTCGATGATTGAAATTTTTCATCGCATCGAAATACTCAATCAAGATCTTCAAAGTAGTCACTTGAGTATTTTAGATTCTTTTCAAAAAGTCGATCCTGTTTCTGAACACTTGTCAATTTCTCGCGAATCGAAATTTCACACTGTTTGGAAAAAAACTTCAGAAGATGTAGAAAAATTTGACTTGTGTCAGCCTGCTCTCCCACGAAAGAAAAAAATTCCAAAACGTCTAGATTCAGAGTCAAATTGTGAGAATCATTATTTTCAAAGTCCGAAAGAAATGTACCGTCAAATGTTTTTTTCCATTTTTGACCAAGTTGTCGAATCACTGCGAGAAAGGTTTTGCACCGACTCTGCGATATTTTTCAAATCTTTAGAAGCTTTTGTTATCGGAAAGGAAAACAATGAAGAAAAAATTGTTGAGTTTTACAAAGACGATTTTGACAAAATGAGTCTCGTGAATGATCGTGATATGCTACTTACATTAGTAGAAAAAAAAGGGGGAAAAATTCAAAATTTGAGTCATGTGGTCAGTTTTTTGCGCGAAAATGAGTGGGTAAGGGATATTGTCCCAGAATACGTGAAATTTATCCGACTCCTCATGACTATTCCTGGTTCGTCATGCTCAAATGAAAGAAGCTTTTCAGTACTCAAGCGACTGAAAAGTTACATTCGCTCGACAATAGGTCAAACGAGGCTTAACAGCGTTGCAATGATACATATTTACGACGATGTTTACTCACAACCAATCAACACCAGAGAAGAATTAGTTACCAGGATTGGGACTGCAGCGACAAAAATACGGGAGAGACTGGCTACCATAGACCTCAAACGCGGAATCAGAAAAAGGCTACTTACATGCATCGAGACTGGCGGAGAACATTTCGAACATCTTTTGTAGCACATAAGTTTTAATTGTAATTAGTTTTTAAGTAAACAAAATTTATTTTTTAGTTAATTTAAGTATAATTTCTTAAAAATTCGAATTATCCTAATATTTTATAAAAGGATTTTTGTAAATAAATGTTTGTATCCTTTTTCTACCTGTGCATGTTGTACCTTTTTTGAAAGGTAATTAGATAGGAAACTTAAAAACAATAAAAAGTAGGTATGTTAATAACGTGAATTTAGGAGAAAAGTGGGGCGAAAGATGCAAAATCGTGAAATAAAATTCAATTTTTCAACTTCCAGAGGTGATTGTGGCCAAGGGGTTGGGGGTAGGGGGGCGGTGTTGACCTTTTTGGGAAGGGTTTCAGAATAGTGATTTGTTGAGACCGGTTTGGGGTCGCTGCGATGCGTAGAAAAAAAAATAAAAATACAATAGCGGTTCCCATATAAGGCAACATCCTGATTTACGAATCACCCTGTAACTTCCGAACGGTGCGAGTTGCCCCCCCCCCCCCCCCCCCCCCCACCCGTACGATTTTTTGCTTGCCTCGGCCTGACCTTTCACCTCCTGCATTATTTCCCTCCCACCTCTGAACACCCTGTATACAGCCACAATGTTGGTTGCTTGCAAAGATGATAAAGCGCTGATTCGCAAAAATTTAGCATGGCCCTGTCATCATCATTTATAAGTAAGAGATTAGAAACTCCGACTTTGAAGAGATATTTGCGGGACAGTATCTCTAATATGTTGCCAAAAAGATATCCCTACTTCATCAGTAGATACTACTGAACAGCCAGTACCGAAAAAACGTATTTACTGTACATATTGGCTCTCTAAAATACGACGAAAGGCAAATGCATCGTGTAATAAAAGCACAAAAATTATTTCCCGAGAACATAATATAGATATATGCCAAAGTTGTATCTGACTGATTTGAATATAACTGTATGTTCCTATTACGTGTAATTTATCTTTATTGTTGAGTATATAAGTTAAAATGACTCATTATTAGTAAAAAAAAGTTGTTTGTGATATAAGAAAAAATATTTCTAAGTTTTGTTGATTTTTGAAGAAGTTTTAAGTTTTACTATTTTTTTGATATAATAAATGAATATAAATATATTAATTGTGGTATTTATTATTTTGTTGGTGTTTAACAAAATAATACCGGTAAGGTTTATTCAAATCAATAAATAAAACATCACACACACAGCTACTTAACTCATGCGTCAATTTTACGCATGATTATCTTTTACGTACACTAAAATATGATTATCTTTCTAGGGTTAATATACTCTTTGATGTATTTGTTGTCCTGAATGGGCAGATTTTTTGTTGTTGCTTTATTTATGTGCGATTTAGCCGCAATTAATGATCCGCACTGTCCATTTCATTTGCACGCAGTCTAAACGAGAATGTGGCAAAGTTAGTTTGATATCTATTTACGTTAAATTTAGTGTTGCTATATATATATATATTTTTTTTTTATATTAGAACCTACTAAATCAAGTAAGAATGCTAAGTGGGATCCTGTATCGTGGCACATGGTTCTGGAAAATATTAGAACTATGAGGTCTGCATCCGATTATATGTATATGTGTATATATTTTACAAAATGCCTACTGGAGTGATTTTCCTTTTACAAAAAATGCCCACCGGAGTGATTTTCCTTTTACAAAATGCCTTTTTGCCAAATGTTTTATTGAATTTTTATTTAGACTCCAGAAACGATTAATTTGAAGGGCATTATTTGTCTGGAGATGGAGGATCTCGGGCTTATAAAAAGACTACAGGAGTGGGGAGTCTTAGCCTGCGAGGGAAGGCTAATGTGTGGGAAATGCGGAAAGGATATGAAGTTGAGGAAGGCAAGTGAGAAGATCAACGGGTTTCGCTGGGTGTGCGACAACAAAAGGGGCAAAACTGGCAAAAAATGTGGCGAAAAGCGGAGCCTTCGGAAAATTACGTTTTTTGAGAAGTCCAAGCTCAGTTTATGTCAGGTAAGATGTTTTTTATGTTATTCTGGGAACAATTTTGATGTGTTGTATGTTTAGATTGTTATTTTTTGCCACTTATGGTGTTGGAATAACGAGCTAAATCATATTATTCACGAGACAGAGATGTCTCGTTCGACTGCCGTGGATTGGAATTCGTTTTGTCGCGAAGTCGCCATTGATTTTTGTATTCGGCGGGAAAAACCCATAGGTATAATTATATAATTATTGGTTGTTTATTTATTAATTATTTATTTTATCGTTTATTTAGGAGGTGCAAATATGACGGTAGAGATAGATGAATCTAAATTTGGAAAGAGGAAGTACCATCGAGGACATTTTGTGGAAGGGCAATGGGTATTTGGTGGAGTTTGCCGCGAAACCGGCGATGTGTTTCTGGTGCCCGTAGAGCGTCGCGATGCATCAACCCTGATTCCACTGATCATTAAGTGGATTTTGGCCGGCAGCACTATTATTAGTGACTGCTGGCGCGCGTATGATGGGATTGATGCAGCGACTTTCAGGCAACTTAAGGTTAATCATTCGATTAGCTTTAAGGATCCTGCTACGGGTGCTCACAGCAACACCATCGAAGGGTTGTGGAGACACGCCAAATGCAAATTGCCTGAGTACCGTCGAGAAAAATCGTTCTTTGTGGGTTATCTTTCCAAATTTATGTTTCTTCTGTTTTGTAAACGGCATAATTTGGATCCTACTGTGGAGTTTTTCCGTGCCGTGGGGGTATTCTATAATCCGTATAAAACTCTGTTGGAAGACGTAAGAAAATGTTGATATTATTTGAAATATTGTACTTATTTCGATTTTATAGAAAATTGAGGATAGCGATGGCGACGAGGAGCGGGGCGGCGAAACGGTCCAGGTATTTTCATGGTTTTTATGTTTAAATGTAGTAATTTATTGTGAATAATTTATATCCTGGAACATCATCTGACCCACTGCCAAAATAATTTAAAGATCGTGGTGTATCTTGTTATGGTCAAATTTTGGCGTGCATTAATTGCTCTGTGAGTAAAATATTTCTCCAAAATACACATTTTGGAAGCATCTGTACCACCGGCAACAGGCTATAAATAGACGCGCCTAGCGAAAAACAATCTGGGGTGATTCGGATCTACTAATCGGCAAAAATCTCGCAACGAATTCTTGCGGAATCACACACACAGATGTGCGCAAAGCAAAAGCTTTGGGTGCTGGCTGATACCCGGCGTCAGTGACTGAGTTCAGTTGGGATTTGAACTTCACGGCAGACGGACGCACAAGCTGCGTGATCTCGATGGGCGGTGGCGGTGTAATTAAAGATTGTTTTTTTTTTTTGATCGAATTGACGGCGGAGGCGGTCGGGAAGCGAATTGTTCTCAGATTTCACGGAGGTACAGTTTTAGCCGGGCTGTACAGGGCTTGCTCCCACAACAATCTTCTCAGCAGCGCGGGTGTCTGTGAGGGCGAGGAGCAATATGGAAATCATTAAGAAATAGCGCCGAATGTCTGCAGTTGTAAATGACAGACTGATCGGCATAAAGTATTTTCAGTTCGCAGTTAGGTGCTAAAAGGGAAATGCATTAACGCATCCTTTTTAGCTAACATGAGTCACGCTCTGCGCAACCATATGAAGGAAGACATAGGTTCCCTGTGCTTGATCATAAAATCCTTCGCACATGTGCAACGAACTGGCGACTTCTTAAAGATTTAAATGCTTTATGAGTGATAATAAACTTAAAATAATATTTCAATGGATGATCGAAATTATCGATTATTTGTAAGGGAAGTGATTTAAAGAAGACAAATTTATGTAATATAATTAATATAATATGTATTTTGCAAATATTCAACAAAACTAATGAAATATTTGAATAAAAATGTTTTTTAAAAAATCTAAAAGCTTTGTGATGGATTAACGAAAATTTCAGATTCTCATTCATCTGCAAATTGCAGAGGAACCAAGCAAGAAAAAAAAAATTGCAGACAAATCAAAACAATGGACACTTGACTTGACAGGTAAGAGTTTTTGGATTTAATAATGAATAATATTATTTTTTTGCAGTGAAGTGGGGGAAAAGTGAAGAATAGGGAGTGCAAGTGCAGGTGGCTACCTAAAATTGTGATAAAAGTGCAAGATTTGTGAAAAATATTCAACTTTTCATTTTGACGTTTCGTTAATTCGGATATGTGAGTCACTGTATATATTTTTGTTTATATTAGAACCTACTAAATCAAGTAAGAATGCTAAGTGGGAACCTGAATCGTGACACATGGTTCTGGAAAATATTAGAACTATGAGGTCTGCAATGCAATATATATGTGTATATATTTTACAAAATGCCTACTGGAGTGATTTTCCTTTTACAAAAAATGCCCACCGGAGTGATTTTCCTTTTACAAAATGCCTTTTTGCCAAATGTTTTATTGAATTTTTATTTAGACTCCAGAAACGATTAATTTGAAGGGCATTATTTGTCTGGAGATGGAGGATCTCGGGCTTATAAAAAGACTACAGGAGTGGGGAGTCTTAGCCTGCGAGGGAAGGCTAATGTGTGGGAAATGCGGAAAGGATATGAAGTTGAGGAAGGCAAGTGAGAAGATCAACGGGTTTCGCTGGGTGTGCGACAACAAAAGGGGCAAAACTGGCAAAAAATGTGGCGAAAAGCGGAGCCTTCGGAAAATTACGTTTTTTGAGAAGTCCAAGCTCAGTTTATGTCAGGTAAGATGTTTTTTATGTTATTCTGGGAACAATTTTGATGTGTTGTATGTTTAGATTGTTATTTTTTGCCACTTATGGTGTTGGAATAACGAGCTAAATCATATTATTCACGAGACAGAGATGTCTCGTTCGACTGCCGTGGATTGGAATTCGTTTTGTCGCGAAGTCGCCATTGATTTTTGTATTCGGCGGGAAAAACCCATAGGTATAATTATATAATTATTGGTTGTTTATTTATTAATTATTTATTTTATCGTTTATTTAGGAGGTGCAAATATGACGGTAGAGATAGATGAATCTAAATTTGGAAAGAGGAAGTACCATCGAGGACATTTTGTGGAAGGGCAATGGGTATTTGGTGGAGTTTGCCGCGAAACCGGCGATGTGTTTCTGGTGCCCGTAGAGCGTCGCGATGCATCAACCCTGATTCCACTGATCATTAAGTGGATTTTGGCCGGCAGCACTATTATTAGTGACTGCTGGCGCGCGTATGATGGGATTGATGCAGCGACTTTCAGGCAACTTAAGGTTAATCATTCGATTAGCTTTAAGGATCCTGCTACGGGTGCTCACAGCAACACCATCGAAGGGTTGTGGAGACACGCCAAATGCAAATTGCCCGAGTACCGTCGAGAAAAATCGTTCTTTGTGGGTTATCTTTCCAAATTTATGTTTCTTCTGTTTTGTAAACGGCATAATTTGGATCCTACTGTGGAGTTTTTCCGTGCCGTGGGGGTATTCTATAATCCGTATAAAACTCTGTTGGAAGACGTAAGAAAATGTTGATATTATTTGAAATATTGTACTTGTTTCGATTTTATAGAAAATTGAGGATAGCGATGGCGACGAGGAGCGGGGCGGCGAAACGGTCCAGGTATTTTCATGGTTTTTATGTTTAAATGTAGTAATTTATTGTGAATAATTTATATCCTGGAACATCATCTGACCCACTGCCAAAATAATTTAAAGATCGTGGTGTATCTTGTTATGGTCAAATTTTGGCGTGCATTAATTGCTCTGTGAGTAAAATATTTCTCCAAAATACACATTTTGGAAGCATCTGTACCACCGGCAACAGGCTATAAATAGACGCGCCTAGCGAAAAACAATCTGGGGTGATTCGGATCTACTAATCGGCAAAAATCTCGCAACGAATTCTTGCGGAATCACACACACAGATGTGCGCAAAGCAAAAGCTTTGGGTGCTGGCTGATACCCGGCGTCAGTGACTGAGTTCAGTTGGGATTTGAACTTCACGGCAGACGGACGCACAAGCTGCGTGATCTCGATGGGCGGTGGCGGTGTAATTAAAGATTGTTTTTTTTTTTGATCGAATTGACGGCGGAGGCGGTCGGGAAGCGAATTGTTCTCAGATTTCACGGAGGTACAGTTTTAGCCGGGCTGTACAGGGCTTGCTCCCACAACAATCTTCTCAGCAGCGCGGGTGTCTGTGAGGGCGAGGAGCAATATGGAAATCATTAAGAAATAGCGCCGAATGTCTGCAGTTGTAAATGACAGACTGATCGGCATAAAGTATTTTCAGTTCGCAGTTAGGTGCTAAAAGGGAAATGCATTAACGCATCCTTTTTAGCTAACATGAGTCACGCTCTGCGCAACCATATGAAGGAAGACATAGGTTCCCTGTGCTTGATCATAAAATCCTTCGCACATGTGCAACGAACTGGCGACTTCTTAAAGATTTAAATGCTTTATGAGTGATAATAAACTTAAAATAATATTTCAATGGATGATCGAAATTATCGATTATTTGTAAGGGAAGTGATTTAAAGAAGACAAATTTATGTAATATAATTAATATAATATGTATTTTGCAAATATTCAACAAAACTAATGAAATATTTGAATAAAAATGTTTTTTAAAAAATCTAAAAGCTTTGTGATGGATTAACGAAAATTTCAGATTCTCATTCATCTGCAAATTGCAGAGGAACCAAGCAAGAAAAAAAAAATTGCAGACAAATCAAAACAATGGACACTTGACTTGACAGGTAAGAGTTTTTGGATTTAATAATGAATAATATTATTTTTTTGCAGTGAAGTGGGGGAAAAGTGAAGAATAGGGAGTGCAAGTGCAGGTGGCTACCTAAAATTGTGATAAAAGTGCAAGATTTGTGAAAAATATTCAACTTTTCATTTTGACGTTTCGTTAATTCGGATATGTGAGTCACTGTATATATTTTTGTTTATATTAGAACCTACTAAATCAAGTAAGAATGCTAAGTGGGAACCTGAATCGTGACACATGGTTCTGGAAAATATTAAAACTATGAGGTCTGCAATGCAATATATATGTGTATATATTTTACAAAATGCCTACTGGAGTGATTTTCATTTTACAAAAAATGCCCACCGGAGTGATTTTCCTTTTACAAAATGCCTTTTTGCCAAATGTTTTATTGAATTTTTATTTAGACTTCAGAAACGATTAATTTGAAGAGCATAATTTGTCTGGAGATGGAGGATCTCGGGCTTATAAAAAGACTACAGGAGTGGGGAGTCTTAGCCTGCGAGGGAAGGCTAATGTGTGGGAAATGCGGAAAGGATATGAAGTTGAGGAAGGCAAGTGAGAAGATCAACGGGTTTCGCTGGGTGTGCGACAACAAAAGGTGCAAAACTGGCAAAAAATGTGGCGAAAAGCGGAGCCTTCGGAAAATTACGTTTTTTGAGAAGTCAGGTAAGATGTTTTTTATGTTATTCTGGGAACAATTTTGATGTGTTGTATGTTTAGATTGTTATTTTTTGCCACTTATGGTGTTGGAATAACGAGCTAAATCATATTATTCACGAGACAGAGATGTCTCGTTCGACTACCGTGGATTGGAATTCGTTTTGTCGCGAAGTCGCCATTGATTTTTGTATTCGGCGGGAAAAGCCCATAGGTATAATTATATAATTATTGGTTGTTTATTTATTTATTATTTATTTTATCGTTTATTTAGGAGGTGCAAATATGACGGTAGAGATAGATGAATCTAAATTCACCGGGCGGTGGCGGTATAATTAAAGAGTTTTTTAGCCGGGCTGTACAGGGCTTGCTCCCACAACAACGGGGAGAGGCCAGAGCTTTTGATTCAAAGTATCCAGTCAGCGAACAGTCCAACATCTCAAATTTGGTGAAATCTACGAAGTCTGTAGTTAAATAATTATCGTACAAGACTTTCTTGTAAGAGCGTCGCTTTTTGGTTTTTTTGCTAAACATATTCGGTAAACATATTCGGTAACGACTGAGAGCTGTGGTCACGATCGGTTGTGCGTTCTGCTTGCTCCTGTGTTAATAAATTTGTCGATACAATTCTACTATAATTTTACTGGAATTAAAAGCAGTGACTGTGATATTTGGCTGAATTTAGTTCGTGATCCAAATATATTCTGTGATATCAAATAATTTCTGTGATATCAGCCTTGAACTGTGATATTTTTCCAGTGCCTCTTTTGGTTATTGTGACATTGCACCGTGATCTGTTTTCCGTTTGGTTAACTTATTTACTTATTATTTGTGTTTATCTTTAATTATGGCTGGCCGCACTACCAGGAACAATTCTAAGGTGTCTTCCCAGTCGGGCCCGCGTCTGAGTTTAGTGAACTCCACAGTATCATCTCCGAACTCTGATTTATCTAAGAATGATTTAATTACTTCTATAAAGAGCCTTGAGGTGAATATACTAACGGAAATCAAAAACTTAAAAGTGAGCATTCATTCGGAGATTGCATCGTTGAAAAATCATATTTTGACTCTCGAAGCGAAACTCCACAATATTGACCATGTGTTAGCCAAAGTGGGTGATGTAAATTCTTCCGCACCGCTAGCTTGCGGCCCTGACCTTCCCACTGCGGCTGACATCGAGGTTCATCGACCTGATGACTCGGTAAGATCTCCACGACGAGCTGTTGCATTGTCATCCGTGCCCGGTCCTGAATCGTCGGAGGATTGTGATGCCCCTGTTCTGAGCGCCTGTGAGTCAGTAAAATCTAAAAGCATACTGCCCACTAACTGTGCCCCTTCTGCTACCTGCGAAAGCGTGTGCCTCTGGGTCAAGAAAAATTCTACATTTGACGGGACCACGGCAGCACACTTGAAATGTATTGACCTGTCCGCTAGGCGACGTCGTTCGGGGAAATTAACTTACACCTCCTTCAAATTGATTGTGCCGGAGGTTGCTCTTGAAACTTTGCGTAACCAGTCATTTTGGCCTGCTGGTACGTTGGTTAAGGATTTTGTTCACCGCACCTCTAACTTGGGGTTTCGCAAAAGAAACCATCGCCAACCTATGACGAGTGCTTAAAAATATATTACCAAAATGCCAATGGATTACGACTAGCAATCTTTTTCTGGCTTCATGCGATGATTTTTACGATGTTATCTGCTTGACGGAAACCTGGCTGAATTGTGGATTTTTGGACGCTGAGCTTTTTAATCGCAATTATGTTGTTTATCGTCGTGACCGTCACTTGGATGTGCTGAATGCTCCTGTTGGCGGTGGTGTTGTTGTTGCCGTAAATGTTAGGTTCTCTTCATGTGTGATCGAACTGCAGGACTGGGACGCCAATGCCGAATTTATATGCGTGCGGATTAAGTTGCAGCACAAAAATATATTCATCTGCAACACCTACATTCCCCCTGGTAGTGCCTTAAGCTTTTACATAGGTGTTTTGGAAAATATTTCCAGGATATCGGAGCTGTGCACTTCCTCTGATGAGCTTATTGCGGTTGGTGATTTCAACCTGCCACTGCTTACCCGGGTACCTTCGGACGAAGGTGATTATCTCACTGCATTGAACGTAAGGCGTGATGTAGAGCGGGAGCTCGTTGATAGCTTATGTGGCCTTGGATTGCAGCAGATTAGCGGTGTGTTTAACTCCCGACATCGCCTCCTCGACTTGGTTTTTGCTTCGGAGCCTTCTACCACCCTCGTTGATGCCTGTGCCGACCCGATTCTTGATGAGGTTCCGGACCATCCTGCTCTTCTCATATCGATGTCGCTGATGAACTTGCCATCTGACGCTCATGGAACTCATTTATTTTATAATTTTAGAAAGGCTAATTTTGACTTGGTTAATTCTTTCTTGGTTGACTGCACCGACTGGTCATTAGTTTATCAGTGCCCCGATGTTGAACGAGCTGTTGAGGTATTTTATAATTTACTTTTTATTGGCATCTCCCGCTTTGTTCCTCTGGTCAAAAGGAAAGACCTATTATTGAATCCGCCATGGTACGATGATACCTTAAGGTCTTTAAGAAATCAACGAAACAATGCTTGGCGTACATATTAAGTCACGAGCTCAGAGGCTGATTACCTCCTATATTCGGACTTGCGGAGGGAATTTAACAATTATTCTAAGGCCCTATATCGCCAGTACATTGCACGTTTGAAGTCTAATATTAAAACTAACCCTAGGGAATTTTGGAATTTTGTTAATTGCAAGCGGAAGACTAATAACTATCCCTCGGTTTTATCTCTTGACAATGTAACTGGTAGCAACCCCGTTGCAATTTCTAATCTCTTCGCTAAATTTTTTGGCGATGCTTTCTGTGATGATATCTGTGATATAGATGTAGATTATTTCAATTACTTAACGAGTCTCCCCATGCAATTTCCAAATATTGGCTTGGACACCTCTAGCATTTTGGAATATTTATGCAAACTTGACGATGATTACTCTGATTCACCTGACTGTGTACCTGGTATTGTCCTTCGTAAATGTAGCTTGTCGCTTGCTGAACCGCAGACTTTCTTGTTTAACTTATCTCTACGGTCCTGTGTTTTCCCTAGTGCATGGAAATTGTTTTATGTGATCACTATCTTTAAGAAGGGTAAAAAGAATTTAATTGAAAACTATAGACCTATTGCTAAGTTGTCTCCAATTCCAAAACTTTTTGAGGCCATAGTGAATAACCATTTAATTTTTTATTGTAGATCGATCTTATCCGATAAGCAGCACGGCTTTATAAAAGGTAGGTCGACTATAACGAACCTTGTCGAATTTTCTAATTTTTGTCTGAATAACCTTGAGAAGCACAAGCAAGTGGACTGTGTATATACCGATTCTAGTAAAGCATTTGACAAACTTTCCCACAAAGTGCTTATTTTTAAACTGTCACGACTTGGCTTCCCTGTTAATCTTGTTCATTGGCTTGGATCTTATCTACGGGATCGTTCGTTTAAGGTTAAATTCGCTTCGTCCCTTTCTGAAACAGTCATTGTGTTTTCTGGTGTCCCACAGGGTAGCCACCTTGGACCGTTGCTCTTCAACCTTTTTGTCAATGACTTGTTTCCTCTTTTTAAGAAAGCTCACGTTCTGGCGTATGCCGACGATCTGAAAATTTTCATGCCGATTAAGTCTGCACAAGATGCTCAAGACCTTCAGGATGATCTTATTATTTTTTCTGATTGGTGCTTTAGAAACCATATGATTTTAAATGTAGCCAAGTGTAGTCAGATCTCTTTTAATCGAAAGTCTTCTCTCATAGACTTTTCTTACAATATTTATGATAAACTCTTGGCTCGTGTAGAAAGAGTAACCGACCTTGGTGTCACTCTTGATGTCAAGTTCTCTTTTGCGCTTCATATTGACCAAATGGTTAATCGTGCCAATTCCACTCTCGGGTTTATTAAGCGTTGGTCCAAAGATCTGGCGGACCCGTTTGTTTTAAAAATTTTATTTTGTGCTTTTGTCCGTCCCATTCTGGAATATGCCTCAGTGGTCTGGATGCCCTTTTATAATATCCACATCCAGCGGATTGAGTCTGTCCAAAAACGTTTTCTCCGTTTTGCCCTCCGTCTTCTCCCGTGGTCGGATCCTTTAATTCTTCCTCCCTACGAGGACAGATTAAAACTCTTGGACATGCGTTCTCTTTCCAAACGCAGAGAGGTTGCGGGTGTGATTTTTATGCATGATCTTTTAACTGGTGATATAGATTCTCCCAGCCTTCTCCAAATGATTAATATTAACTCGTGTCTTAGATTGGCCAGAGGACGAAGTTTTCTTTATATTCGCTGTCATAGAACCAATTATGGCTCTTTTGAACCACTGTCGGTCATGTCAAAGAATTATAACGCTTTTTACTCTCAGCTTGATTTTCACTGTGATAGAGTAACTTTAAAACGACTATTATTGAATGACATATCCAGTTAGCTTGATGTAAATTTTGCGCAATTGACTGATTTGAAATTATCAAATTTAAAGTTCTTTTTTCTTTTGTATTGCGTCAGATGGTTTATTGTACCTGTTGATCGAAATAAATAACTAAACAATCTTCTCAGCAGCGCGGGTGTCTGTGAGGGCGAGGAGCAATATGGAAATCATTAAGAAATAGCGCCGAATGTCTGCAGTTGTAAATGACTCAGACTGATCGGCATAAAGTATTTTCAGTTCGCAGTTAGATGCTAAAAGAGAAATGCATTAACGCATCCTTTTTAGCTAACATGAGTCACGCTCTGCGCAACCATATGAAGGAAGGCATGGGTTCCCTGTGCTTGATCATAAAATCCTTCGCACATGTGCAACGAACTGGCGACTTCTTAAAGATTTAAATGCTTTATGAGTGATAATAAACTTAAAATAATATTTCAATGGATGATCGAAATTATCGATTATTTGTAAGGGAAGTGATTTAAAGAAGACAAAGGTCATTGGGCATAATCTGACCCGGTTTTCGAAATATTTGCTACAAAAATCAAATTATTGGTAAATTATTGAGGGCTAGCCTACATTTCATTTTGTGATGTTAAAAAAAAAAAAACCGCGGGGGTAGTCTAAAATACAACTATTGAAATTGAATTGAAATGTGTTTAAAAATATTACGTAGGTATCAATTAAGTATTGTAATCAATAAAAATAACATGAACGTTTGCGCCTTCCAATAATGCACGGCCAGAGGCTTGCATTATCCGTTTCAATCGCACGTTAAAGCCGCGCCACACACTCTTAAACAAGTTAAAACCGGTTTCGCCTGTGCTCGACGCCCGCGCTACCTTAGCTTTGTCGTCGCAGTCTCTCGTCCTTTGTCGTTGCGATCTGTGTGTTTCTTGAGCTTCAACTACCTATTTTTAACGATTACTTGCTGTGTTACTGGATTTTGAGTTTGCATTTTGATTGGATTACGTTGATATGGATAGACAAAATAGTTGTGTTTTGTGTAGCCGGTCAGTGTTGCGGCGAAGGAAACATATTCTCACAGAGCACTTTCTCGAAAGGTTCCGAGATTACGCAGAGTTATTATTACAGGAAATAACACCACGTGAGGTAAGTAGGTTCAGTTTTGTTTTATCATTTTATAGTTACTTGGCTTACTCGTCGTACCTTACACACATCTTATTATTTACACATACTCTAAACTAACTACCTATTACTTACATAATTGTATTCATAACTAATCTACGTTTACAAAAAACTTAACTATATATATACAATTACTCGTGGCATGTCGCGGCGGCGATCGTTCAAGACTATAGCCAACATAGGGATGGTCGATGTTCATCGATATTGCATTAACATCCATGTTCACTAGGTAATAAAATAAAATATAACATTCCTGCACGTTTTTTTTCAGATTCCCTTTGATGGTTCGCGGTCTATATGCCATGCCTGCTGGGTGAGATTGGATTCCACGCTCAGAAATCAGCCTAGGCAAAATGAGCCACCTCAACGAGTTCATGACGAACCACCTCAACAAGCAGAAGATGCTGGTGAGGAAGAACAAAATGAGGGTCAACAAGATAATTCCGATTTCATTTCTCTACAAGGATATTCCCGTGCTTCAAATACAGCAAGACGTTGCATATTTCACAACTGCAGAAACATTGCTACGCACTTATTGCCATTGTACGTAAAATTCTTTTTGTTGCAAAGAACTTTTATATACCTCTTCTTGCCCGTATCTGCCAATCACATTTGCAAAGAAATGATTGGGAAGAACTGATTACTCAGAGGCAAATGCATCAACAATTTAATGGTGCTCATGTACTTGACATGATGAATATATACAAATGGGGCTTGGAACAAAAAAACGAACTTGATTTCGAAAACATAAATGCTATTGATGATAATGAGCTACATTTTTGGACAGGAGTAACTAAAGAACAATTCAACAGTTTCCTACAGTTAACACCATCTCTTCATAACAGAAATGATAAGCCTGCTACGACTCTTGGTATATACCTTACAAAAATTAGGACTGGGGAACCGGACGAAAGGTTGGCTACGAAATTCAAAATGTCCAGAAGAACGTTAGAGAGAAAGATAAAAATAGCAAGAGAATGCTTAACTCAAGATTTCGTCCCGCATTTTCTGGGCTTAGATCATATAACCAGAGAAGAGGTGGTTGCTCGAAACCTTTCTATTCCATCGCATATTTTCGGGGGCGACCAAAATACAGTCATTTTGGTGGTTGACGGCACATACCTAAATGTGCAAAAGAGTGCCAATTTTTTGTTCCAAAGAATTACATATAGCTTGCACAAATTCAGGAACCTGGTAAAGCCGTTCATGATAGTTTGCACAGATGGCTATATTTTAGATGTATTAGGACCTTACGCAGCAACAACATCAGATGCAACAATTATGCGTTCCATAATGGAAGATGAAGAGTCGCCTTGGCATTGGTTTCTACAGACTGACGATGTTTTCATACTAGACCGCGGCTTTCGGGACTCAATCTCCTCTATTCAAGAATTTGGCTATAATCCTCAGATGCCACCATCCAGATCTAGAGGAGAGCAACTTACAACCGAAGATGCGAACAAGTCTAGACTTATAACAATGTGCCGGTGGGTTGTCGAGACAATGAACGGTCGTTTCAAAAAAGATTATAAGCTATTCCGACACACATATTTTAATGTTTCTTTGCCTAACATGATGGCGGATTTCCGAATCACTGCAGCGATCATCAACGCTACTCGGCGACCATACGCGGATAGCATATACGCCGAGCAATTCATTGATATAATTAATGAAAATATTAATAGAAGAAATGAGGTGGTGGAATATGTGAGTGGGCACAACTTGAATAGGCAAAGGGTAACATTCACTGCAATTGATGCCAGTGATGCAGCGTTTGATTTCCCACAATTATCGTACGAAGATTTAATTCTTTTTACGCTGGGCAGCTATCACCTCAGGATAGCAAGATCATACGTCCATGAGCACATGCGACCAAATGGCCTATATATATTCGAACTCTACCGGCACCACGAATTGGTCAACAACAGATCATTGATACGCGGTAGAATTCAGTCCCGACACGTCAGGAGTAAGCAGTATTATACATACATATTGGTGAACCCTACAATAGAGGGCAGAGAGAGCATAGAAGACTATTACTGTTCTTGTATCCACGGCCGCCGAACTATCGGATGCTGCGCGCATATTGCCAGCATGGTGTATTTTTTATCTTGGGCCAGACACCAAGAACAAATAGATGCGCCAGCCATGTTCTTGGACAACACTATTGTGCCTGTTGACATAGATTATGTTAAATAAAAACTGTTTGATTTAAACACACATTTGTTTGATTTAAACATGCATCAGATTATTCCTATCGTAATAGTTCATTACCTATCAATTCAATGCAAATAGTCGAAAATGTCTTATCATTACCGTATATCACTTACATTTATTTTTTTCAATTTTTGGGCAGATTCCCATACTCTACATTGATGCGACATATATATTCGTAAACTAGGGACGTTTATCTAAACATCCATACCAATTTTGTCTCTGTAGGCCGTGGGTATAGTTTTCATAGTAAGTTGCCCAGTGACCTTTTTGGACAGAATTGCTTAAAAATGTTTGATGGCCGCCATTTTGTTTTCGGGCTTCAATTTTCAAAGAAAGGAGATCGACGACTAATTGCGAATGCGCTTACCTTTAAAATCAACTATTATTTATTGATTTCAGATCATTGTTTCGTGCGGCAGAGGGCACACTAGGAGGCGCTAAAAAAAACTTCACATTTTTGACGCAATGTACATAATTTTGTAATGAATATTTTTTTATGATTTTGTAAAAAAAAATAGTGTTTACTACGTCTACTTATGATTGCAAAAAAATGATCCAATTATCACTTTTCATTGTACAGAAAAAACACTCAGAACTTTTGCTTCATTTCGACGCTACAGCTGGATGTAGCCCCTTAAGACCAGCTGGTATAGGTACGGAAATATTGTAGAAGGAGATGGGAAGGCAAAATAATTTGAATAAAAAGTTGATAATGCTGTGGAAATAAAAAAGGTTTTGACTGCGGAGAGTCAATCACCAGCAGATACAGGGGTTTCTCCTACTATTATTGCTTTCAACTTGATTCAATTTTCAATTGCGTCAAATCCTCCTGGTATGATGCTACGAATGAGTATATTAAATGCAGCGCTTGGAATTGAAGAATCAATGCACCAAATTGCGAATTTTCTTGCGGATTTTATTCGGAAAGGACAAACTAAGAACAAGTGCACAAGGAGGTGACTGTGGGTGATTTGTGCAAAGAATAATTGAGTGGAGTGGAATTTCGTGAAAGTGATTGTGGTAACTGTGACTGTGAAGACTATGTCAACAAGAGGAACTGCTTAGAGGTGGAGATGGATGCAGAAGACGGTAATGTTGGGAGGGCTGGTCGAAATGTCGACGGGGACCCGGTACTTGAAGTAGGTGCAATTAGATATATATGGTCGACTTTTAACGAAGGGAGAATGAAATTTTGAGGCGCGAGAAAGACTGTTGGGAACGCGAAAAATCGCTTAAGCACTTCCGTGATATTTTTGATGTGCCATTGACGAATTCAGGAGGAAACGCGGACAATGGTAACGACTAGCATAGCCAATTTCGAGTCGGAATGACTGAGGTGGCCCTCCTCATTCCAATATTTGATCCAGAAAAAGGACCTTTTTCGTCTGTCGACTGGATGAACAATATAGACAATTTGCGCGCGGTACATGGCTGGGACGAGAAGGCTACTATGCTTTATGCAGTATTCCGGTTAGAGGGAGCTGCAAAGTTCTGGTACCAGTGTGGTAAGAGTGCTATTACCACCTGGGATCAATTCAAATGAAAGTTTTGTGAAGCCTTTCCTTCTCAAAAGGATGATACGTCAACCTTGTTAAAAATTATGACTCGAAGAAGGAGGAAGGACGATTGCGTTGAGAACAATGTATGTAAGTAATTTTAATTGAAAGTTTAGTGAAAATAAAGATGGGAAAGTGTAAAGACATAAGTCAGGCAAAAAGGCGGCAATAATTGCCCTATTATAGACTGAAAGGTTTTCCTTTCGAGAAATTGCAAGGAGGGACAAGGTTTCCCATCAAACGGTGATGCGGATTGCCAAAGTAGCCACCGAAAATGTAGAAGAAAGTACCAATAAGCGAAAAAATTGTCGCCGTCAAAGAAAAACGACGCCCCGAACGGACCGTAGAATTGTCCAAAAGGCCTGCGAATACCGTTTTTCCTCCACAAGGTGTTTGCAACAAAATCTGCAGGACGAAGGAATACAAATATTAGCAAGGACTTTAAGGAGACGTCTGTACGAAACCAACCTTAAGTCGAGACGGCCAGTGAGAAAACCTAAACTAACTCCTAAAATGCAACGAGCTAGGCTAGAGTACGCAAAAACTCATCAGTATTATACAGCAGCAGACTGCAGAAAGGTAAAGCATATTTAATATAAATAATTACAAATTAAAGAAAATAAACTAACATAAAGTAAAATAAATAAAATTTCAAGTGCGGTACGGCTATTACATTGGTAACGGAGATTCCAAAACTTTTAAAGTGTTACTTGCCGTACGGAGAAGATTTTATAGTGAAAAAATTATAATGTATTTTACATATAAAAAAAAGGACTGTACAAACGAGCCGCTGAGGGTAAAAAAAAGCCCTGACACAAAAGAAAAAATCCCTTGTAATCGGCGCAAAAAAAATCTGATGAAAAAAATCAAACGAAAAAAAGGTGAGCCAAAAACGGCTGCTCTAACGAATAAATTGATTGATTACTATGGATTGGCAGTTCTACGACATAAAAATTCGGTTCAGGATATGCGCAATGCGATCTGGGCTGCTTTTTACCACAAAATCTCTACGGATGCTAAGCTGCAGCATAAGTACTGTCCGCCCATGTATGGGTATCGTGTATACTAGAATTATGTCAAAATATGTAATTTCTTCAATTTTTTTTAATCCAAAAATCATGAAAAAAACCACGTTTTTCGAACATTTTTGCTGAAGTAGCCGCCATTTTGTTATTTTTGCATAAAAATTAATAATTCTAGTATACACGACAGCCAGTGATGTAGTAGATGAGAACAAGAATCATTCGTCAGTGATAAGCTATGGGCGTCCGAGCGCACTTCCCCCTTTAAAATACATGGGGCAACATCTCGCAACAATCCGCCATTTTGGATTTCTGATTGTGACGCCACTCATATGAGTGAGTAAGAGACAGAGAATAGGTGAGAAAGAGTGTGTGTGTATGTGTGTGTATGTGTGTGTGTGTGTGTGTGTGTGTGTGTGTGTGTGTGTGTGTGTGCGTGTGTGAGTATGCGTACGTGGGCGTGTGTTCCTAAACGTAATAATATCATGTTGTATTATATATTAAAGATCTGTTTTCTATAATTGTCAAAATCAAAGGCTCAAATTATAATTCTTCATTGACGAACAACCTGTTGGCTAAATCGGCTACCAGGCGATCAGACGCTATCATAAGCAATCAGAACTCATTAGCGGAATCGCGATCTTCACAAGTCCAAGCAAATGGCACATTCCCCGCGTAAAACTTTTGTGCAGGCAGCAAGGCAAAACTTGTTTTGCAGGTTTATGTGGCAGAAACTTTATTACTTCGTAGCGTACGCACGCCGCATTCGAAGCAATTATTACTCAATCGACGTACTGCAAACTATGTGCTCCTGATATAAACCTTTTAGGTCGCCTTTGAAAAGGCGTAGTAGAGTATATAATTAGTATAACTTAATTTATAAATTTAATCAACTAGCTCAATTAACAAAAATGGCAGAAAGAGGAAATATAATTCTCTCAAAGTAATTTAATATCAAACACAAAATCTTTAGTAAAGATTTTAATTTGAAAGGTTATATAAGTAAGGACAGTAAGTGGGCAAGTTCATTCTTTACATTGTGTTCCTAAAAACAAGACGTGTGCGATAATAAAGTAAAATGTCATCTTTCATCGAGGATTTAAAAAGCATGGAAGAAAAAATAAAATCGGCTAACGAAGCAAACATTGAAGATGTAAAAAAGTGCATCAAAGAGTGTTCAAATTTGCGATCTTTAAACAACGCTTTGAAAAATACTAAATACAGTGGATTTCATTTATTACGACCTTGGTTGCAGCGACCATTTACCTATAGCGACGTTAAATCTAAGTCCCTTGAATTTAAAGCATACTTTAGTACAAAATTCATGTGGCTATAGCGACTTTGGATGTAACGCCGAGTTCGGGTGTAGCGACTGTTTTTAATGAATCATTTGTAACAAATTCCTAGAAATCCCATGCAGATATTGCGACCGGAGTCGGCCGCCAAAGACACAAAGATTTTTTTCTTTCACAACCATTTCTTATCTTTTGTTTACATCCATTGCACACAGATGGTGTGTGTGCAAGTGTGGAGACCTTTACCTTTTGTTTATAGATATCAACTAAGTAGGTAGGGAAGCGTGTACGTTTCGGAGCTTTTATGGTTCAGTTACAAAGTGATATTCTGAGTAGCAACTGGGTTTAGTAAACTTTTGAATAAGTTGGCTGCTAGACGCACATTCACTGTTAAAGAAAAGGCTGAAATCATATCAAAATTGAAAAACGGTGAAAACAATGCTGATTTGTGCAAAGAGTACAAAGTTTCCCATTCAACAATATCTACGATGTGGAAAAACCGTGATAAAATATTAGAATGCTTTGAATCCAAATCCTTAAAAATTAAGAAAAACCGCAAACCGACGCATCAAGATATCGAAAATGCCCTTCTAATGTGGTTCAAAGCCCAAAGAAGCCAAAACGTACATTTGAGCGGTCGTCTGCTGCAAGAAAAGGCTAATCAATTTGGCAGACTGTTTGGAAAAATGGATTTTGAGTGTTCGGAAAGCTGGATATACCGATTTCGTCAACGACACGATATTGTAGTAGGCAAAGTTTGTGGAGAAGCCGCTAGTGTATCGCAAAGTGACTGTGACAACTGGCTAAAAACAGTTTTCCCAAAATTGACTGAAGGTTATACTGATAGCCAAATATGGAACGCTGACGAGACAGGTTTGTTTTTTAAGTTAACTCCTGACAAAACCTTGAAATTTAAAGGGGAAAAGTGCGTTGGTGGAAAATTATCAAAAGATAGAATCACCGTGCTTGTTGCATGTATGGCAGGGGAAAAAAGAAAATTATTGGTCATAGGCAAGGCAAAAAAACCCAGATGTTTCAAAAATGTTAAATCTTTGCCAGTTGATTACGAAGCAAACAAAAAGGCCTGGATGACTTCAGAGATTTTCGAAAAAGTTCTACGCAAATGGGACTCCCAGTTAAGAAATAACAAAAAGAAGATCATTTTATTTATTGACAATTGCCCAGCTCATCTTACCAGATACGCGGGGTAGAATCGTCGGGAGTACCAAGTGAAGTTGGTAGCAGATGACGTGTGTTGCAGCTGAACGAACAAGAGATTTATCCGGAATCTAACTTTTGTTGCATTTGGTGTTTGAACGAATTGGGTGGTAATTTTCCCTCGGCGAATATCTGGAAAGTGTTGGGAACCGGCTCGTGGGATCGTAAATTTGAGGGCAGTTTTCCGACGATCGAACTCGGGTGTTTTGAGCGAGTTTTGTAGGGATAGGCGATTTTCTTTGGGGAGTCTCAACACAACACGGTTGAGAGATTAGATCGGTCAGTCGGGAAGGCCTGTGAGGACTGAAGTAGGATAGATCTGTCGTCATACAGGTCCTAGTAGATCTTCGAGCGGTGGAATTAACGCGACGTGTCGGGGAAAACGAAAGAATAGCCGTGAGATTTTGGGGACGGCATAAACTTCTCATTTTAGGTGGAAGTCTGGAGAAGTGAAGTGAGCCACGGACGGAGTTTGGTGTGGCTGGTGGATGACTTATCGTCCAGGATTTGTGAACGTTCGGGAGAAACCTCTTCTTAGGGGCAGCAACAGTTTTGTTTTTTTGGCTTACATTCTATTCATTAACTTAGTTACATTTGCTTATATTTGTTCCCGGTAGATACCTTTTTTTATTTCTTTCCCTTCCGGTTTACTTATATGTATATACATATTTATCTACCTTTTGTACATTAGATTTGCTTCACATGATTGGCCCTTTTCATATTAATTTTCTTGGGCTTTATACATTTTTCTACAGTAGTTTTGTCATAGCTTAACTTTATATTTATGCTATTAGCTTCTTTGCCGGGTATCTTGTTTAAACATTATTTCGACAGTCTTCACTTGAGGAGACACGCCGTGTTAGATTGAATTGAGCCCTTCTATGTTACACGCTGTTGTGGTGACCGCGCCTTGGTCAACCCGTAAGATTTAAAGTCATTGATTGATTTACCTTTTTTTATCCACCTTCAAACCCTCTGTTTTACGTTTTTTGCGCTGTCTCCAAACCCGAAGTGTAGTGAGACGGTATCTTGGGAGATTTTATTGGACTTTTGTTGATTACATTGTGAGAGTATTCTTGGTTGTCGGAAGTTGCCGGTCAACGATTAAGAATTTGTGAACGTACAAAATTTTGTAGTTGTGAAATAGGTATAAGGGGACCCCGTTCATTTATTGAGGAACTATTGTGAGTGTTCGTCGAAAGAGGATTTCACGGGGATTGTCGAAATATTGGCGGCATTATTATTTGCTTTTAATGATTTGATCTTTTTTTTTCTGTTATATTTTTTTTTTTTTGCAATTATTTACCTTTACCCCACCTCATTCCCTCCCTACGCAATCTATTGTATATTTATATTGTAGTTTTTTTTATTATTTACATTTTGTCTTCTTTTGCTATATTTCAATTTTCTTCTACGCTTACTTGCTTTATATGACTTTTTATAAATTCGACCTCTCGATTTCTATCATGGTAACTTCATGCATTTTGAACTTAATTTAATTAACGTAGTTTTTGCTCTTGCTCTCTAATACATTGCATATTCTGTTTAACGTATAAAATTTTCTGACATCATAATTTTGTTAGTATCTCACAACTATAAACTGCAATCTTGTTGATAGGAATAATAAAGTTATATTTACACATTACGAGTTGTTTGGAGCCCCTCCCCTCTCGACACCCTCACCCCTTTTGGATTTCAGAAATTGGTACGTTGTTTGGATTTCAGCGTGGGTACGCTGTTTGGTTCGCGTTTGATTAAAGTTTTTGTATTGGATGCGAATATTCGACTTTCCGCGCTGGTACGTTGGTACGAACCGGTTTCGTGGTTAGAGCCGGAGTTATATTTTTTTGGAAAAACCACGTGGCGCCCGTTCCAAACTTAAGGTTTGGAGTAATAACCCCGACCCATCCCCGTCTGAGCAAGCGGCACTGTTGTCGCGGCGGAGGCACCCCCTAGCGTCGTCGCAGGCGGTGAAAAAGGGCCGTAACAATAAAACTGGCATTTTTGCCACCAAACACTACATCAGTGATTCAACCGATTGATCAAGGGATAATTAAAACCCTCAAAAGTCATTATAGGAAGATTTTAGTACAGAAAATGATGAACGACATTGAAAACTCGGCAGGCCCGTTTTCCGTTAATATTTTAGATGCCATTGAAATGGTAACTACGGCATGGGCTCGGGTGACTCCGGATACGATCAAAAAGTGTTTTCTACACGCTGGGTTCCGTAAATCTTCGGCTATCACAACAATTGACGACGACTCCGATGATGAATTGGACATACCATTGGCACAACTGACTACAGTATCATCAAGCGGAACAAATGTTGCGGACTGGGCAACATATGTTGATATTGACAGTCAACTTATCACTACTAGCGATTTGTCCGATAGTGAAATTGTTGAAACTGTTGTTCCATCACATACGACGCAAGATGAGGAAAATGAGGAGGAAGAAGAAGATTGCAAGGAAGGTGAGATTCCTACGACTAAGGATGTGTTAGGTGTTGTAACAAAGCTTAAAAGATACTGTTTATTTGGTGATGGAAAGGATATTATAGATATTGAAGAAGTAATGAAAATAGAATACACCCTACAGCGTACACTAGCACAAAGAAATAAATTGAAGCAAACTAATATTACACATTTTTTTAAATGTACCGGTGAATAACTACTGTATGTGTGCAAATATTTTCAATAATAAATGAATATAAACTACACATGTGTACGTGTCTGTATCTCTTTACCTTTGCCTGTAACGACTTCCGGATATAACGACGAAAATAGAGTGGTCCCTTCATTGTCGTTATACCCGAAATCCACTGTATGTTGGCACCATAAACAATTTATTGAGCGTTATTAGTAGAACGATGGGATGTAGGACAAAAGTAAAAGCTGCTTTGTTATGAGGAGGAGGATATAAGCCAATATGTCCGAATAAGAAAGAATGGACAGCAAACAGAATCAAATGGGAGGATATGAAATCCGTTTTTGGCGGAAGAATTAGAACTTCTTGTATAACAAACTTGAAACATAAAGATCCTATCGAATTTTTGGAGGATTGTGGCCCGCTGTTTGTCCGCCGTATTGAAAATATTTTACAGAAAGAACCTTTTCTTAAAACACCGTATTTTGCGGTAAATTTGCTAAATTTTCAAAGAAGGAAGAAATCGAAGAGTGCAAATATTTAAACACAAAGAATAAAGCAATTACAAGAGATACAAATCTCACGGAATGGTTTGAATGAATACCATCCGATCTGATTTGGATGAATTTCAGGAGCGTGATTCTGGTTGGATCTTGACGGAGGTGGTTAATATTACAATTAACATCAACAAATATACACCCCTATTGGGCTCATCTTACATCGAGCTACCGCAACAAATTAAACGCAAAGAAGCTTGCGTTAATGTTAAAAATAATGATGAAGCGTGTTTTGCTTGGGCAGTGATGTCTGCATTGCACCCTGCTCAAAAAGATCCACATGGTGCCACAAAGTACCCTCACTACTCTACTGAATTAAACTTAGAAGGAATCACCTTTCCTGTAAGCATCCCAGACATAGGAAAGTTTGAAAAACAAAACAATATAAGCATAAATGTCTACGTTCTCAACAAAAGTAAAGGAGAATTTTCCGTTGCACCGACAAGGATAGTCAATGATAAGAGAAAGAAGCACGTTAACCTTTTGTTGGTACAAAATTGCTATAATGAGGATGAAGGCAAAAATAAAATTAAATATCATTATGTTTGGATAAAAAATTTGTCTCGTTTAGCATCGTCTCAGTTATCTAATCATCACAGTAAAAAATTCTTTTGCGATCGCTGTCTTCATTATTTTTATACTTCTGCTCAATTGGAGACGCATTCTATAGATTGTAAAAAAATGAACAACTACAAAGTGATCTTTCCAAAGGAAGGCAAGTTGAAATTTGAAAACTTTTAGAACAAGGCACGTCTCCCATTTATTATCTACGCCGATTTTGAATGCATCTTAAAACCAATATCACAAAAAACTTTAAATACAAAATGTTATCAGCACACAGCGTTGGATACTACTTTAAATGCTGCTATAATGACAAGCTTTCATCAGCGGCGGATTTGCCCTAAGGCCCAGTAGGCCCGGGCCTAGGGCGGCCAGATGTTAAGGGCGACAAATCGTGCCAAAAAGTCACTAATGATAACAAGATTAACAAAAAAATATCTACACGGAACTCTCAAAGAGAAAGCTTTAACAAAGTCGTATGAGAGCGCCCCGCCGCTGCCCCTCCACCCACGCCCTCGCGACGGCGATTTGCGAGTTGCGTCAACAGTGTGCGTATAGCAATTGTAGTGAGCGGACTAATTTGGTAACGAGATTGGCGACGCGACGTGTACGTACTGCTTGCTATATTAACATTTAAAATATTTGTAATTAGGTATCTCACGCAGACGTAAAAACTTTGTGTTGCATAGTTAAATATGGACGGAAAGAAAAGGGTAAGGTTAAGTGGGGCAGAGTATCGCAAGCGAGCTAAAGAAAAAGATGATAAACAAAAGGATGCGATTAAAAAAACGCGGAAATTAGACGATTTCTTTGGAAAACCGTCTACAGATATTAAAGATCCTATCATTGATCCAACACTCGACGTTCCAAGTAGTAGTGGCGCTCCGTCAACTGATGATTCTGCAGTGTCTTCAAGTGAAAATACTTTGATCGATGTGGCAAGTATATCAAAAGAACAAGTCGAAGATGTCCCACTAGTACCAGGAGTGGCAGGAGTGGAAGTGCAGCCCAATCCTCCGGACCAGGAGCTCTACGAAATCAGCGACGATCCAGCTAAATGGACAATCGACGAGTTCACGCGTGATTACATTTGTAAGAACGGAGCCAATCTAAACATCCAAAATGATTTTCCTAAGAGTGAGCGCAATTACATTTATTCGAACGTCAGCTTCTAAATGGTGAAAAAGTTCCGCGAAAGTGGCTAATTTATTTTAAAAGTACTGGATGTGTTTTTTGTGGTACTTGTCTGCTTTTTAATGGCGGGGAGAGTCAGTTCGACAAAAAGGAAGGTTTCAATGACTGGACAAATTCATATTGTCGAGTATCAACTCATGAGAATTCGCCTACTCACAAATTATCTGTTCTGCATATGAAAGAACGAAGCAACGCGTTAGGTCGCATTGACCGCGCATTAACAATGCAATTATATGAAGAAGTAAATTACTGGAAAAACATTCTGAAAAGAGTAGTTGCATGTGTAAAAGCGCTTGCATCACGTGGTTTGCCTTTCAGAGGACACGACGAAAAATTTGGTTCAATCCACAATGGAAATTATTTGATGTCCTTAGAGCTTATCGCTGAGTTCGATCCGTTCTTAGCCAAACACATTACACGTTATGGACATCCAGGCTCAGGATTTACGAGTTATCTTTCATCAACAACATGCGAAGAATTCATTCAGCTTATGGGAAACAAAGTTTTGGAGACAATTGTAATGGAAATATTAACAGCAAAATATTTTTCTCTCATCATTGACTCGACACCGGATATATCTCACGACCAGCTCACTTATGTAATCAGATATGTCCTGCCTAATGGATCACCTGTAGAACGGTTCCTCAAGTTTATTCCAAACACCGGCCACAAATCACAACAAATGACAGAAGTTGTTACCTCGACTTTAACTGAATTGGGAATTGACATTTCAAACTGCCGCGGGCAATCATATGACAACGCAGCTAACATGTCAGGCATATACAACGGGCTGCAAGCTAAAATAAAGGAAATTTCACCCCTTGCCGACTATGTTCCCTGTTCAGCACACTCGCCTAATTTAGTAGGTGAATGTGCAGCTGAAAGCAGCCAAGAGGCTTGTTCGTTCATTTCTCTACTCCAAGAGTTATACAATTTCTTTGCAGCGTCAACTCAGCGTTGGGAACTCCTTCAAACCCATTTCACCGTCAAAAGTCTATCAACGACTCGTTGGTCAGCTCGTGCAGACGCATGCAAAAGTTTACGCGAATCTTGGAATGAAATCCATAAAGCGCTAGTCACCATCGAAAATGACACAACAGAAGAGAACCGTTGTATGCGAAGCAAGAGGTATTCGTTTGAAACTGGAACGTTTTGAAACGGCCCTCATGGCTGTTTTTTGGGGATGTTGTAGTGATCATACTCAAACTCGCTATTATGTAACAATCACTACGCAAGGCCACGGTCAGTCAGAACTAAAACAGCTAACGCTACACACGAAGTCAATGCACGGGATGTAATTTAAACCCTGTTTGTTTTCCCTCGTGCAGTGATTCACCCGTACATTGCGGCGCTTGCCCAGAACCTTTTGTTGCTATGAATCATAAATCACATCTGGGTCAAGCGAAGTGTTAAACGGCTGACGGTACCGATTCTGACTCTTCTCTGACTCTGGGTGACGAAATGCACCCTTTGCGAAACACATGTAGTAGCTATTTTGTTGTATTGTAGTGACTCATGTAAATATGTATTCTTAGCTTAAGAAATATTAGTGTAACAATTTAGTATTTAAGAAGGAAATTATCTGAACAAAATACAGTTCTCTTCTGAACTTGACTCTGCCGCACGGCACTCTTTTCATTTATAGAAATATCGGCGTAGCCCACTTGGTGACGCCATTACACAGTGCGTATCCCGAAAGGTGACGCACTAAGTCAGGCTCCTACAACCGTAACAAGAGACTTATTACATGGCGACCCTGCCCAACGAATCGTGGATTCTGATCTAACCGGACTGCCCAACGAATCATGGATTCTGATCTTACTGGACAAGAGAACTAAAATTTCCACCTGCTATCGAGATCCATCCTGATATCGATGACTGAATTAACATCTACAGAAGAGTTTCAATCTTTATTCAAAAGTATGATCAAATTAGCAGAGGAGGAACTCGAGTACAGTCCAGACACAGCAAAGGCGGAGGAGAACAACATTGTACCGTACGTACCGACACCAATAGAAGAGCTGAGAAAAGAGGACCAAAACCCCTAAAAATAGAGGAATACCGGCGGAGAGTAGAACCCGCAGCACCACCAAAACGACAACAAGGAAAGCGACCTAAGAAACGCGGCGGCAAAAAAGTGGACCTGAGGAAAAGACACGCCGAATTACACCGAATAATCCCAATCTCCGAGGGATCGACCAAAAAAGCACTATTTGAGGAGCTAAAGAGACTCCGGTAAAATAAAATAAAATGGGAAACTGCAGCTCGACAAATGTCCAGGGAAGTTTTTTTCGCCACGTACCAGCAAGCTATAACGACGTCTGCAATCTTTATGATTATAATAATAATTGTAATTCTTTATAACAAACATAGCAAAAATTATGTAAGGAAGCAATTAATGTTTAAAAAAAAACAAAAATAAAAATAAAATAAAATAAATATATGACAATATATGAATAAATAAATTCAGTTGCAAGTATTGTTATGGTCAGCATAATTAGCCCATGTTGCTGACATCAATTGCCGCGGTAATACAAACGAAGCAATTGATGTCACCAACATGGAGCTTGCTTAAACTCAATTTCCTCCTGTCGTACCCGCTGAATAATTGTACAGGCAAAGGAACATCGAATGCGACATCAAATCGCCCAGCATAAGTTTCGGCAAAGATAAATTCCTAACACCCGCCAGGCCCCACAGAAATTTGTACCTGTAAAGGGAAACGTTAACATGTGGCATTAAATTGCCCACGCATAAGCGAGCAAACAACACAACCTTTGCCGTGCGTTCAAAAGGCGAAAACAAAAACTCCCAAACGAATGGCTCGCTGTAGGATGCCCTTATAAGGTAACAAAATCTGAAAATCAAGCTGTCTCTAAATTGCTCTGAGTAACTTATTTACTCAATACTTGATGTTTTGGAGGCATCTGTACCACCAGACTGCCTTAAAAACAGATTTGTTTATCGTTTCAGTCTGGCGTGATTTCATCTTTACCCAATTGGCAAACAATCACGCTATGCATCGTAGCAGTGTCGCACACATACATTTGTGCGCAAACGAAAAGCTCTTCGCGTCGGTGAGTTGCACCACGAGAGGAGACTCGTCAGTTGGAAAATGATATTCACTGCGGTCGGTCGTTTGGGCGAGCAAATCTAAGAAATCGGTTTTTAAGCATTTGCTTTTAATATAGATATCAGGAATTTAGGCCGAAAGCACCCTAATTTAACAAGCTCAAAAAAAAAAAATAAATTAAAATTGGTATCAACGAGAAGCGGACGCACAAAAAAGTTTGGATAGAGCCTGACGGGGACGGTACGCGTAAGAACATTTTTAGACAAGTTGTGATGTTCCAAGCCGACGTTTGTTCCGGACTCCTGACTTGGAGGCCAGGGTGCACGTACCCTAAGGCAACCGCTGCAACCAAACTGGTGCACGGTCGGAAAAGGGATATGGGCATGCTGGCCGCCATGACAGCATTTTGGTTCAGACGTCGGTGGAGAGCACACGTTGGAAAAATTTTCTTCAGGTAAGCCATTTTGTTATCCCTACGGGGAAAGAAAATAGAAAATAAAGAATAAAGCAGGAGCACTCCTAATTATTCACGCTGCTCCTCACAGGCTCAGCAAAGAAGCAGCGAAGTGGCAAGTTCCGGGTGTCGTGCGCAGAAGTCGCTATCCAAGCCAGGAGCACGCACGCGGGTGCCGCTAAAAATTGATTTGGGTGTGGCCGGCCTTGCAATCAACGATGCCCTGTGCGCCAAATTAAGTGTGTTCGTCAGCGGAAAGCAACAGCGTGAACAGAAACGTTGGAATTCTCCCCGCTATATAACTGATGTCACCCTGACAAATACTCGTCGAAGGACACCCACGCACCCCTTTGTGCCCTCCACTACCCGCTGCAAAGCTGTACAACGGATGAGCCTCACCTCGACGAGCGAAAAGAAGGAAAAGGGAAGTCCACGTCCCCAGATAGGTCATTTATCCGACGGCCCCAACGTCAAGTTCCTGCCCTGATTTTCGGCTAGGACGCAGACCAGCTACCAGTGATAGCCCTCTTCCCCCACCAACGTCAAGTTCCTGCCCTGATTTTCGGCTAGGACGCAGACCAGCTACCAGTGATAGCCCTCTTCCCCCACCAACGTCAAGTTCCTGCCTCATTGGACGTTCCGGGACCGCGTGGGTTAGATTGAGACAACGATTCGGTGCTGTTGCCCCTTTTGGGCCTGCCCCTTTCTTTTTTTTATATATAACTATTTTTATTACACCTTGCGTAATAGGCCGGTTTTGATAGTAACGTAAAGTAGTGAACATTCATTTTTGCTGACTCTTAAAGTCTTATATAGTAATTTTTTGTCAAGTAGGTTGGCAATCAAGTCAAGTTTCCGCTCCAATTTTTTTTCCTTCCCCCTTCCCCGAACAGGCTTCGCAAAGCACTGCGAATTCAAAGAAAAAGAAAAAAATTGAAAGTCAACAGTTTAGAGGTTTACTGCAACCGGAAGATCGATCTCCCAGGAGCTGCAGGAATTGAAGGTATGTACTTCCTTATATATTAAGCACGGAGGACAGTGTTTTGCAGTTTGTTTTTTTTGTTCTTGTGACGAGAACAGCGTTCATATACCTAGTGATTGAAGTTGTCCCTGGACGTACCAATGTGCTCTTGCTTGCCATTAATCTCATAGTAAAATTTTCTCTTGCTTTGGTTTTGACAAATTGTTATAATAATCGGATATTCGTGATACCTTTCGGAGTATTATTAGAATCAAATTGTATAAATCCCTTTTAAGTGAAATTTTCCTTCAGTTCCGATACTTAAGGCGGACGGTGCCAATCGATGTTTGCTTTTTTTCGGTATAAGTAAAATTTATTTGCGGCTACTTATTAGTAACATTAGCTGTCTGTAAGTAGGCGCGTATTCTTTGGAGTTAATTAAATATATACGCCCTCTTGTAGGTCGCCCAGAGCGACTCAACCGAAATAAATGAAATTTGTTATGGTATAATATAATATGTCGCTTTAGAAAACATTTCCCTGAGTTTCGGTCCTCTACTTCTCTCTCTCCCCCCTCACAGCTGTGTTGTCTCTCACTCTCCCTTCCAGCGCGCTTTTAGTTCAACGTTGTATGACGTAGGTTTTGTGGCGGTTCAAGAACCCCTCCCCTTTCGACGAGCTAGGCACGTGCTACCCAGCTAGGCGCGCCCCCGAACCTAAGCCAGCCTCCGTCTAGCGTGTCTTTCGGCCCTGCAACTTAAATAATTTTTTTTGTATGTGTATTTCGAATATGAGATTGCTCAAAAAAATTCTTGGGAATTTTTTTTGTACAATCATAGACTTTCGGCCTTTCCATCTACCGAAATTTTTAATTTTTTTTTTTTTTCTTTTCTTTAAAATAATTTTAGCTTGTGTTCTCTACAAGGATACACGACACGAAAGTGCACATTACATAAAATGGCGCCCAACGTGTGGGGCCTCGAAAGTTTCAGTTTTGCTAGTTTAACGTTCTTTTTATAAATCTTTGCAATTCTAGTTTTCCTTAATGGCTAACTAGCAATTTCATTCTGCCCCAGACATCTGGAGCAACCCAGCACCTCTCTGCAGCAGAGATAGTGTTGCGGATTTTTTTTTTATCCTTTTCTTTTGTTGGGGTAACCTGATGAAAGAAACAATCTAATTATCCTTAGCTGCATTCCGTCTGTGGTGATTCCCGTATGCGGTGCGTTAGCTGTGACAATGGTTTCCCTAGATCGCCTTCAGAGGGTACAGCCCTTGAATGTTGCGGGGATTTCATTGGTGCAGTTGAACGTATCGAAAGCATAGGGGAATCGTAGGTTGACCAGACTTCCCTGTCCTCTTCTGAATCGCACCGGAGAACCAGAAGAGCGGAGATTCAGTCACCCCACTGTGCCCGGAGGGTTCAGATGAGCTCAGCGTGGTCTTTTATGGAACGTGACCCCACATTCGTGAGGCGCAGAGATCGGTGATCTCAAGGCTTAGCCTGAGTCACTCGCCTGGTCTCTAAGGTGTGAGATTACGTAACCATCGGCAATCAGAAAACCACATTTGTAGAGTAAATCACCAATTTTCACCCCTTTTTTTTTTTTTTTTCCTTTTTTTTCCTTCCTTTTCCTGAGAGAGACAATCGGATCGAGAGAGTGGAGGGAGGAACGAAACTCAGTCAAAGTTAATATTCGAAATTTTATAAGTTTTAGTGTAAACAAGTTTAGGAATACCACTTGAATAGTAGATACCCCCATGTAAATCCGGGTTTTGCATTTCCCCTGTATAGATAATCACGTATAAATTCTACTCCTTAAGTAAGAAGATTTGAGTTCTGGAATTTTGCCAAAGTCAGACGCTGTAACTGGAATAGATATTACAGTGTCTGATCACGTTTTTTTTTTTGATATCTCAATTTCTTTACCGATCGAAGAAAAAAAAAAAAAAAAAAAAAAAAAATTTTTTTTTGTTTTCAATAATAGTTATGCCCCTCTCTCATTCACCACATCCAGCCAAAGATGGCCCGAGCACGAATGGCGCGACATCTAGTGTGGCAGGAACTTCGTCACAGAATGAGGGTACGAGTAGACTCGACAAGTCTATCGACACCTTACGTAACGATTTGGAAGACATAAGGCAGCATATAACAACTATGCAGTTGGCGACAGGCACAAACCCTCAGAGGAATCGAAACTCGCGAGGTCCACGACCATGTAGAGGCAATAGGACCGGTCTTCGTAGTCAAGGTCTTTCGAATAACCGAAACGCCCCCACAGCCCCTCCAGCTCCACTGTTGCTTTCTACCCATGGAAGCATTGAGTTGCCAGACGAGACGGTCAGGAACACCGAAAGGCATACGCAACAAGCACCAGTTAGTGCTTTCGAGACTTCGCCTTCGGCAATGCATAGTAGAGATACCTCACACATATTGAATAGTACATCGGCTAGAAATTCCACAGCTTTTACCCCAGCAAAAAAATCCGTCATTTCCACCTGGAATTTTCACTTCACTGGCAGTCCACAAGGTACGGCAGTAGAAGACTTTGTATACCGCACTGAATGCGTGGCTCAATCGAACGGAGTGAGCGACGCTGAATTGTGCTCTAATTTGCACTTCCTTCTAAAAGACAAGGCCGAAAGTTGGTTTTGGTCAGTGTTTCGTAAGGAATATCGAGTTTTCACCTGGTTCACGTTTAAGGCTAATCTCCTTAATAGATTTCGGTCATTACAAACGAATCATAGTGTGCTACAAGCACTGATGACAGCAAAGCAACGGCGAGAGGAATCGTATATGGATTTCGAACAGCGTGTGCTAGCTTTACAATATAGACTTGTCCACCGGCTGGCGGAGACTGAATTAGTCAGTGTAATCAAGGACGGATTATCCCCGCGCCTAGCACAACTAGTTTATGTCCAACCGGCGAATACCCTAAACGAACTGCGAACCTTCTGCACGCAAGCTGAAAAGTTGCATGCACACCAACAAAATTTATTAACTCTGCGACAAGGCAGAGTAAATGAAGTTGAATATTCCGATTCAGTTAGGCCACCCAGTCAGTTATTAAATTCAATAGACGCTATTCACCACTCAGATACCCCTCTCCTGTGTTGGAATTGTCGTCGTCAAGGACATTATTTCCAGATGTGTCCCGATGAGCAACGACATCTGTTTTGCTACAAATGCGGGAAAAGTAATACAACGACTCCACGCTGTTCGAACTGTACGGGAAACCAGAACACGGGCCGCATGAACACCGGAGCGTGTCGCCCGACTCCCAGTCCTCCGGCTACCCCAGCAGTTCAGAGCTCAAAAGAGTTACCCCCTCACTAAAAGTTTTAGTACGTCCTCAGTCATTAATTGAAGACGCACCCACTATTAGTACCCCAGATCCAACTCGGAACACCCCAGTCGTAAATAATAATTTCGCTTCCTCTGATGCTGGAAAAAAACATCCTATAACATTCCATGCTCGCTGGTTAAACTATCTAAGAACTCGGGAGCGTATATTCAATTCATGTATCGACATACCCTTCCCATTACATAAACGAAAATCCTTAGCGAGGTTACGCCGTCTGGCAGAAGAAAGAAAACGCATCGTTAGGCGGACCCTCTCAGCTGTCTTGGGCACCGCAGGAGACGACCGGCCATACCTAAAAATATATTTAAACAAAATACCTGTGGTAGGGTTGCTGGATAGTGGCGCCAGTGTAACTTGCCTCGGAAATGGGTTTGAATCAGTCCTTCAACTAGCTGGTTTAACGCCGATCAGCCTAAATAAATTTGTCCAAACAGCTGATGGTCGAGGAAAGGCGATCACTGGATTTGTAAAGACACATATCACATATCGTGGTGTCACAAGACCCCTTACTATATACATAGTACCAGGCCTAGCACAAACTTTATATCTGGGAGTAGATTTTTGGCGCGCATTTCAATTAGCACCAAACCTCATTTCGGAATTATCTATCCTCAATCCGGACCAGGCAGACCAATGTCATTTAAGTTGCGAACAGAAAACCCAGCTAGACCAAGTAGTGGCGAGGTTCCCAAATTATGCTGTTCACGGATTAGGAAAGACACCCCTAGAAAGTCATAGCATTGATACCGGCAATGCCTTACCAATTAAACAAAGACATTATCCAGTTTCTCCCGCGATACAGAAACTGATGTACGAGGAATTGGACCGTATGCTAACCTTAGGTGTGATCGAAGAGTCTAATAGTCCTTGGAATTCACCAGTAGTGTTAGTGAGAAAACCAGGAAAGAATCGGTTATGTCTGGACTCTCGGAGAGTCAATATGGTCACAGTCAAGGACGCTTATCCCCTCCCGCATATAGATGGTCTACTGAGTAGACTCCAGGATACCAAATTCATCAGCGGTATTGACTTAAAGGACGCGTTTTGGCAAATTCCGCTGGAAGAGAACAGTCGACTGAAAACAGCATTCACGGTACCAGGACGCCCACATTACCAGTTTACGGTCATGCCTTTTGGATTATGTAACGCTCCGCAAAGGATGAGCCGTTTGATGGACAAGGTCATCCCAGGTCACCTTAGAGAACACGTATTTATTTACCTCGATGATCTACTCATTGTCACTCCTGATTTCTCGTCTCATCTCAAAATCTTGGACGAAGTCGCCTTCCATTTGCGTTCAGCTGGCCTGACAATAAATGTTAGCAAAAGCAAATTCTGTGTACGAGAAGTACGTTATTTGGGCTATATAGTCGGAGACGGAACCTTGAAGAAGGATCCGGGTAAGATTACTGCGATCCTCGACTTTCCAGAGCCTAAGACGGCGAAGCAGTTGCGTCGTTTCCTCGGCATGACCGGATGGTACCAGCGGTTCATCCAAAATTATGCGTCAGTAGCAGTACCTCTTACTAACTGCCTGAGAAAATCGAAATCCTTTGAGTTGACCGAGGAAGCCAAGACCGCATTCCAGACTCTGAAAGCAGCTTTGGCCAACGCCACAGACCTATATACTCCAGACTTCAAAAAACATTTTTACATACAGTGTGATGCCAGCACCACCGGCGTCGGAAGCGTATTATTTCAAAAAGATGAGGACGGAAATGAACAACCCATAGCCTTTTTGTCTAAGAAGCTCAACCCCACTCAGAGCAAATATAGTGTAACAGAGTTGGAATGCTATGCAGCACTGCTCAGTGTAAAAAAATTCAGAGCATACGTGGAAGGCCACCCTTTCACTATAATAACGGACCACGCCAGTCTGCGCTGGCTCATGCACCAAACGGACTTGAGTGGACGACTAGCTCGTTGGAGTTTAAAACTCCAGGGTTTTGATTTCTCAATCGAACACAGAAGTGGAAGTCAATGTGTAGTACCCGACACGCTTTCACGCATTAACATGGACGAGTTGCGCGACGGAGAAATGTTGCCTTTAGAAATTAACCTTGAATCCCCCTACTTCACCTCAGAGGAATACGAAGAACTGAAAGCTACAATTCACCGGAATAGTGATCGGCTACCTGATCTACAGATTTCAGATAAATATGTGTATAAAAGAACGAAGCCCCGCTGTGGAGACCTGACAGAAGACGAATCGTGTTGGAGATTGTGGATTCCCCACGCACTCACCCACAACCTAATAGTCGCCGCTCATGACCCTCCCCAAGCTGGACATGGTGGCTTCCACAAAACTTTATATCGCTTGCGACAGAAATATTACTGGCCTGGAATGGTTACACAGGTTCGTGACTATGTTGGCTCGTGCTCGAGATGCAAGGAGACAAAAACCGTCACACAGGTTCAAAGACCACCGATGGGCGAACCAATGCAAGTACAGAGACCTCTCCAATTTCTTTATATCGATTTTATGGGACCCTATCCCCGCACACCTCGAGGAAATACCTGTATACTGGTGGTCCTAGACAGCTTTACCAAATTCGTATTTCTGAAGGCCCTAAAAGCTGAGTCCGCGGAGCTCGTAGTTAGATATCTCGAAGACGAAATTTTTTCCACCTTTGGAGTACCGGAATCTATTTTCTCAGACAACGGCAAGCAGTTCACGTCTCACGTATTTCAAAAACTTCTCTCCGACTATGGCGTCAAACATCTAAAGACGGCCAAACACTCACCTCATCCTAATGCATCAGAAAGAGTCAATAGGTCAGTTCTAGCTGCCATTAGAGCCTATATGAAAGAGGACCATAAATTCTGGGATCTCCAGTTGGCGAAGATCTCGTGCGCCCTGCGCAGCACCGTGCATCAAGCCATTAATGTCGAACCTTACTTCGCCTTATTTGGTCAACAAATGGCTTTGCACGGATCAGTATATCCTCTCCTGAAGGCAGTCAAAGGACTAGTGGACGGCGATCGACAAGCTCTGCCCGCCTCCGACAAACTGATCCTGATCAGAAACCGAATTTCACAACACCTTAAAGAAGCACATTTGCGTCACGAGCGCAGTTACAACACCAGATGTCGAGAAGTCAACTATGTGATCGGTCAGGAAATATACCGACGCTTGTGGCCTGTGAGCAACATGCCCCACGGACGTTGCGCAAAATTCGATAAGAAATATAGCAAAGGTCGAATAGTCAAAGTACTCGGGAACAGTCGCTACGAAGTCGAAGACAGGAACGGTCGCTCGTTAGGAATTTACCACGCGAAGGATTTACGCCAATGAGACTTCGCATATTCAGGAACATTTTTCTGCCCCTTTTCTCGTGTTACGACCCCTCGCAAATGGTCAGCCTTGTGATGTTCCAAGCCGACGTTTGTTCCGGACTCCTGACTTGGAGGCCAGGGTGCACGTACCCTAAGGCAACCGCTGCAACCAAACTGGTGCACGGTCGGAAAAGGGATATGGGCATGCTGGCCGCCATGACAGCATTTTGGTTCAGACGTCGGTGGAGAGCACACGTTGGAAAAATTTTCTTCAGGTAAGCCATTTTGTTATCCCTACGGGGAAAGAAAATAGAAAATAAAGAATAAAGCAGGAGCACTCCTAATTATTCACGCTGCTCCTCACAGGCTCAGCAAAGAAGCAGCGAAGTGGCAAGTTCCGGGTGTCGTGCGCAGAAGTCGCTATCCAAGCCAGGAGCACGCACGCGGGTGCCGCTAAAAATTGATTTGGGTGTGGCCGGCCTTGCAATCAACGATGCCCTGTGCGCCAAATTAAGTGTGTTCGTCAGCGGAAAGCAACAGCGTGAACAGAAACGTTGGAATTCTCCCCGCTATATAACTGATGTCACCCTGACAAATACTCGTCGAAGGACACCCACGCACCCCTTTGTGCCCTCCACTACCCGCTGCAAAGCTGTACAACGGATGAGCCTCACCTCGACGAGCGAAAAGAAGGAAAAGGGAAGTCCACGTCCCCAGATAGGTCATTTATCCGACGGCCCCAACGTCAAGTTCCTGCCCTGATTTTCGGCTAGGACGCAGACCAGCTACCAGTGATAGCCCTCTTCCCCCACCAACGTCAAGTTCCTGCCCTGATTTTCGGCTAGGACGCAGACCAGCTACCAGTGATAGCCCTCTTCCCCCACCAACGTCAAGTTCCTGCCTCATTGGACGTTCCGGGACCGCGTGGGTTAGATTGAGACAACGATTCGGTGCTGTTGCCCCTTTTGGGCCTGCCCCTTTCTTTTTTTTATATATAACTATTTTTATTACACCTTGCGTAATAGGCCGGTTTTGATAGTAACGTAAAGTAGTGAACATTCATTTTTGCTGACTCTTAAAGTCTTATATAGTAATTTTTTGTCAAGTAGGTTGGCAATCAAGTCAAGTTTCCGCTCCAATTTTTTTTCCTTCCCCCTTCCCCGAACAGGCTTCGCAAAGCACTGCGAATTCAAAGAAAAAGAAAAAAATTGAAAGTCAACAGTTTAGAGGTTTACTGCAACCGGAAGATCGATCTCCCAGGAGCTGCAGGAATTGAAGGTATGTACTTCCTTATATATTAAGCACGGAGGACAGTGTTTTGCAGTTTGTTTTTTTTGTTCTTGTGACGAGAACAGCGTTCATATACCTAGTGATTGAAGTTGTCCCTGGACGTACCAATGTGCTCTTGCTTGCCATTAATCTCATAGTAAAATTTTCTCTTGCTTTGGTTTTGACAAATTGTTATAATAATCGGATATTCGTGATACCTTTCGGAGTATTATTAGAATCAAATTGTATAAATCCCTTTTAAGTGAAATTTTCCTTCAGTTCCGATACTTAAGGCGGACGGTGCCAATCGATGTTTGCTTTTTTTCGGTATAAGTAAAATTTATTTGCGGCTACTTATTAGTAACATTAGCTGTCTGTAAGTAGGCGCGTATTCTTTGGAGTTAATTAAATATATACGCCCTCTTGTAGGTCGCCCAGAGCGACTCAACCGAAATAAATGAAATTTGTTATGGTATAATATAATATGTCGCTTTAGAAAACATTTCCCTGAGTTTCGGTCCTCTACTTCTCTCTCTCCCCCCTCACAGCTGTGTTGTCTCTCACTCTCCCTTCCAGCGCGCTTTTAGTTCAACGTTGTATGACGTAGGTTTTGTGGCGGTTCAAGAACCCCTCCCCTTTCGACGAGCTAGGCACGTGCTACCCAGCTAGGCGCGCCCCCGAACCTAAGCCAGCCTCCGTCTAGCGTGTCTTTCGGCCCTGCAACTTAAATAATTTTTTTTGTATGTGTATTTCGAATATGAGATTGCTCAAAAAAATTCTTGGGAATTTTTTTTGTACAATCATAGACTTTCGGCCTTTCCATCTACCGAAATTTTTAATTTTTTTTTTTTTTCTTTTCTTTAAAATAATTTTAGCTTGTGTTCTCTACAAGGATACACGACACGAAAGTGCACATTACAAAGTCAATGTTAACAAAGATAGTTAAATCAAGAAAAACAAAAAAGAGAACTGGGAGTAATTAACTAAGATGCAAATGTAACAAATTAAAAGCCATTTAGGAACTAAACATCTAAATAGACAAGTAGAAATTAGAGAAATAATTTTTCATTCTCTATTTCTCAAATAAATGGATTTGCATAGTTAATTAAGAAATTGTTTGCTGAATGGATAGGTTGACAGAACTACTAAAAGAAATTGAAAAAACGCTAGCGAACTTCAAGAAAAGTCAGTATCGTGGTTATAAGATTTATACTCTCAGATCAAAATTAAACAAACTTGAAGAAATAGAACAAGAGTTCAGAGCATTAGTAACTACGCTACGAGAAGAAGATACACTCGATAACAAACTTAAATTCGCAAAAATCTCAAAAGAACTAAGGATATTGACTAGATCACATTAACGCCACAAGTAAAAAACTTCAGAGTGTGGAAATTGACATTACCATTGTCATAGAACTGTACGAGGCTTTAATACATTTTGTTGGCGAAACAAGAGAGAATTTTGATGATTTCGAAAAAAAAAGCCAAAAAACTGTCCTTCGTACAGGAATATGAAAAAGATTTTCGACGCAATCGAAGCTGCTTGCTTCCTGGCGAGACAAATACAAATTTTGTTTGTTAATTTTAAAGAACTGTTTTCACGAGAAGGTGTTATGAATTAAAAGCAAATAAAGATAGTAGATTTTACAGAACTGTCTTTTTATGAAAACAATTATTAAATATATATATATATATATATATTAAAATAAATAAAAAAAAAGGGGGAGAGGTTTGTTTGAAAGACCCCCCTAAATTACAGCGTGGAGAGTTGCGCGTGGAACCGGCACTGAGTTGACTTAGCGAGCACACAACACAGGTGAAGATGAAGAGATGCAACAAAAGAATGGTCGTGAAAATTTTAGAATAAATACTTTTTTGGTAGTAATTGATACATTGTCAGAAGAACTGAAAAGACGCCGGGATGCTTATAAATTACTCTACAATAAATTTTACTTTATTACTAACCTGACAAACCTAAGCATCTCAGAAGTTGAAGATAAGGCCAAGGCATTGCAAATGATTTATTCTACTGACTTAGAAGACAATTTTACAGAAGAATGTCTTCATTTTCGTTCTCACTGCAGCATAAAAAATGAGGAGCGAAAGAGTGCAGTCAGTTTGTTGAAATGGTTACGAACCGAAGGTCTTCAAACCATTTACCCAAACGTGGATATTGCTCTTCGTATGTGTGTGTGTACATCCGTCAGTAACTGTACAGGAGAAAGATCGTTTTCTTGTTTGCGCAGAGTTAAAAACTATTTACGCACAACAATGACGGAGCAGAGGTTAAACGATTTAGCTTTGCTTAACATAGAAGCTGAATTTTTAAGCAAATTGCATTGCGAAGATTTAATTAATGATTTTGCTGCGCTTAAGTGCAGACGAGTTTTATAACACATTTATTAATAAACAAAATCTAAAACCGTTTTAAATTTTTTATTTAATGTCCAATCATCCCTGAAACCTCGGAAAATATTATAAACTAGCAGCTTTTAGTTAACCAATTTTCTGAATCAATTAAAAGTGGGAATAAAGTAAATTCATTAATTATGAATCTAGTCTATATGATGGGTGCTGAGAAAGGGGCGGCACATGGCCTGGGGCCTAGAGCGGCAAGGACTGCAAACCCGCCACTGGCTCTCATATTATAAAAGCTACCGAGGATGTGATTGCGCAAAATGGTTTGCTGAACAGCTGCAGGAGATAGCGGAAAGCGTAGAAAGTATTCACCTTTGCCCCATTCCGATGATTCCGCTAGTCACAAAATTTCATAAATGCTACGAATTGTCACATTTGTGAGAAACTGTTTGCAGAGAAAGAAAAAGTCGTGAGAGATCACTGTCATTTAACCGGCAAATACAGGGGTCCTGCTCACGAAAGTTGTAACATTAATTATCAGGATTCTCGAACCATTCCTGTGGTCTTTCACAATTTGAGTAATTACGATGCACATTTACTCATAAAAGACGTGTCTAACGCTATTCCTGGAAATTTAAAAATAATTCCAAATAACACGGAGAAATACATATCCATGGTAAAAAACGTAGAAGGTTACGAAACAAGATTTAAATTTATTGACTCTTTTCGGTTTATGACATCATCATTGGATAAACTGGCGTCTTACTTACAAGAAAAAAGAATCGTTCGGTTAGAGTACCCGCATCTTAACGATAAAAAGTTTAAACTTTTAACAAGGAAAGGTGTATTCCCATACGAGCATATCCAGAATTGGGAAAATTTGCAAGAAACACAACTTCCACGTTTTGATCAATTTTATTGTGCTTTATCGGAATGTAACATTAATAAGGAGCAGTATGAACGCGCGCTTATGATATGGCAAGAGTTCGAAATAAAAACATTAGGCGAATACAGCGACTTTTATTTAAAGATAGACGTACTTTTATTAGCAGACATATTTGAAAATTTCCGTGATACCTGCATAAAAGATTATGATCTGGATTCTGCGCATTATTACACCTCACCAGGATTAGCTTGGGATGCTATGTTAAAATATACGGAGGTAGAGCTGGATTACATCAATGACGTAGACATCCTCATGTTTTTGGAAAAAGGCATCCGCAGTGGTCTAACACAATGTTCCAAGAGGTATGCAAAAGCTAACAACAAATTTATGCAGGAATATAACCCAAATCGGCCAAATAATTTCCTTATGTATTTTGACGTTAATGCAATGTACTCTTGGGCTATGTCGCAATATTTGCCATACGGAGACCTTGAGTGGGTTAAAGATGTTGATACTATTGATTTAAATATGCCAGATGACTCTCCACTTGGATATATTCTAGAAGTAGACTTGGAATACCCTGAAGATATACATAATAGACAAAAAGATTTACCTATGGCCCCCGAAAAATGTTCCCCACCAGGCTGCAAAGAGCTATGGTTATGATGATGGCTACTTTGAATAATAAGAAAAATTATGTAGTGCATTATAGAAATTTAAAACAATACTTGTCAGAAGGCTTAACAATTACAAAAACCCACAAAGCTTTAAAATTTAAACAGTCAAACTGGATGAAAAAATATATAGATCTGAACGCGAACTTGCGCAAAAACGCCAAGAATGAATTTGCGAAAAACAAAGAGAGTTGAAGTAGATAAACTATGCCGGTTCTGGCACAAAATCCCATAAGGTTTATACTCTCTCGCTCACACACAAATGGTATAGGGTATGACTTCATAGGGAACCCCTCTCCTCCCGACAAGTTAAACCTACCCCTCCTCTAGGTGTAAGAATAACTCACCGCTGCATTATGCAATGTTGCGAAATATACGCACGTACTTCCCTTGCATCTTGTTTCACGCAGAAGTATTTCTTTCTAAAGTATTTTTATATTTTCGACAAAGTTCATCAAAGTTTTTATGATCTTATTAGAAATATAAAATCAATTAAATTTATTAAATAAAAATTATGCCATTTTCTCTTCAATGACAAACAAGCTAAAGTCAAAAACAGATTGCCAGGCGATCAGGTGTTATCATAAGCAATCAGAACTTAGCAGCGGAATCGTAATCTTTGCAAATCCAAGCAAGCAGCAATTTATTCCTCATGTAAATTTGTATGCAGGCAAGGAGACAAAACTTGCGGATTTATGTGTAGAGCTTTCATTACTAAAGCAAACTTAACGCATAATATCAGGAAGTGGCCAAAATTCGCGCAGTCTGCTTTTAACAATAACATGCGTACATGGGTAATTATCAACTTAGCTCACAAGGAACTACTTCAATTTTTAGAAGATTGTTCAAATCTCTTCCGCAGACGTATCAATAATGCCTTAAAAAAGAATTAGCATTGAAGGTTAATGCCGTGTTTTGCGGTGAATTTAAAATAATAAAAGGAGGTGAAGAAGTCTTCGAATTAAAATACTTAAATACCAAGACTGCTTCAATATATAGAGATACAGACATTAATGCTTGGTTTAAAGATAACATCCAAGATAAAGTCCTAAAAAAGTTGGAGGAATTTCAAGAAAAAGATAGCGGCTGGGTGTTATTATCAACTTGAGTATTAATATTAACAAATACACACCACAACTAGGATCCTCATACATTGAATTACCCAAGGAAATTGAATATAAAAAAGCTTGCGTTAATGTTCCAAATAGCGACAATGCATGCTTTGCTTGGGCAGTGGTGTCTGCATTGCACCCTGCTCAAAAAACGTGTCACAAACGTCATAACGTCAAAAGAGAGTTGAATTTAGGTATAGAATTTACTGCACGTCACATAAACCCTCTCCCTCACTCTCCTTCACCCTCCATCATTTCAGAAGGACACCCTCTAAGAGGGAAAGCTTCTAAACCTGATCCAAAAAACCCAAAGAAAAGGAATCAACGAGATCAACCAGAGTGCTTAACGTCAAGCACAAGCAGTTCAACAAAGATAGGAAAAAGACAAAGTATTACACAAATCCTAAGGACTTGGGATCAGACACCAGTTCAACACCCGAAGAGTTTCCAAGAAATAATATGACATTCAATCCCTCTGCCCAAGACATGTTAACCATGGATGCCACCGTATCAGTTCTTGAAGCATTTGGATACAACGATCAAGAAATGACTCCACCTTCACCCAATGAAATTATTCAATTACCACTTGAAATACTGAATCAAGCGGAAAAAGTGAGGAACAACTGATTACCAACTAAATCGCCAGTAAAATATGAAAAAGCATATGAAAGGTTTTATGAAATGGAAGACAGATAAAAAAATAAAGTCGTTAACAGAACCAGTGTTTCTGGCGTATTTTAACGAACTCTCAAAGTCCCACAAACCAACAAGTTTATGGGCGATATATTCAATGTTAAGGAGCATGGTGGCAATGAAACATCTTAGTAATAAGCACGTATAATAACGATCCAGGCAAAAGCCCGTCCTGGTTATGATTAATACTGTTACACTGTTATACTGTTACACCCTTCCCTTGACTGGACATTACGTATGTTCAAAATTTACCTGTAACCCCTGCCTTAGTCCGCTACTTGTATTGTGAACAAGTTGTTCCGGGGAGTAGGCAGGACACCGGGAAAAAATGGAAAACAAGGGCTCAGAGGAGTTCGGGGGCAGTTGAAAAAAAAAAGTGCGAAACGGGGCGGCCGGAAGATAAGCGAGTTCTTGGACGGATAATAATTATAGTGCGGGTTCGAGTTCTGGGACAGTGATTCTAGTGCGGATTGCGGACCGTATTTTGTGGTGTGGTGCAGATTTTGTGGGTGCGGGGTCCGACGGTCTCTGTGAACAGAAGGTTGTGTGTGCGTGCGGCCGACGCCGAATCCTTGTAGTGGCCTTCGTATTGTGCTCTTGTGGGTGTTCTCAAGAAACGAAGAAGCAAGAGAGAAGAAAGAAGCGGAGGCCCTTAAAGAAAGAAGAGAGAAGCGGAGAAGAAGAAGAGCAAGGAGAGAGAAGCGGGGGCCCCCCTGCTAAACAATAATAAATGCCCCGGAAGACGCACAGCACTGGAAAGACCGGACGAAGAATCCAGGTAAGTGCCGTGCCCTTCCTTTATAACATTTTGCTAGCCTTCCCCCCTGCAATTTAAAAGACAGAATCCGCTCTAGAGCAAAATTTTAGTCCCGCAAACTTGAGGGGAGCCAGCCCCGAAGGTAATTGGGCCGCGCCTCCCACGGTAAGATACGGGAAGTATCTCAGTTGCGATCAATTGACCCCTGGGAAGTGTCCCTCTCCACTTCCCGCGGCCGCGAAGGCCAACCCGAGTAACAATCTTAATAAGAATTGTTCTCTTCCACTGACCATGGGTGATCGTATTCGCAAGGAAGAGTGTTGCATTAAATAGAAAGGATGAGTCATCGCGAGTGTCTGAAGAATTTAGGGAAAGGTTTATTTGGCCGGCAGTTAGGTAGCTAGAAGAGGTATAAATGCGTTTTATCCTTTGCCTTCCTAAAACACAGAGATGCTAATTACCTTTTGTCCCAGTGAGCGATCCTCGCCAGATGGTTATTTTGTGACCCTTTGTCCGTTGAATGACTCAGAAAAGAGGTACGCTCTCCAATGTTTTATGACTCTTTGTCTGCTCGGGCGGACTTATAGATGCCATGCATAGACGGCTTCGGCTACCTTTTGCCCCAAAATATTATCCCTGCTCCTAGTAGGATACGAATGCAATATATAAAATGCATTACTTAGAATTGAAAAATCAATGCACCAACGGGCATGGTCACGGGTTGACGTCTCGAGCGAAAACCGTCGATATCTTAGCGAAATCTTAGCAGTGAGTGTCGTGTTATAATTTGGCGTGCTATACACGACTATACAAATCTGATATAATTTCTAAAAAAAGAAAAGAAAGGATTTAGCAGCAAGAAGGCGAAAGTTTTAAGAAACAACAGATATAAATAAATTTATTGAAGAAGCCCCCGATAATCAATATTTGGGATGCAAAGTAAGTGAATTGTCATTTAAAAAAATATTTAATATCTTTAAGTTAAATATTTAATGTAATTTCCATTTTTCACAGGTAGCATTAATCTTCGGTGTACAAGGAGCCTGTAGACGACAGGAATTATGCCAAATGAGTGTTAAAGATATCATAGATAAGGATGATATGATCGTGTTAAAAATCCCTACAACAAAGAATGATAAACCGATTTTATCTTGGTATTATTCAATTAATCTTCAAGACAAGTTTAACTGGGAAAGGTTATAAACATTCCATCGTCCAAAGGTTCTTGGTCATCCATAAACCGAGTGGTGACCAGGCAATACATATTTCGTTATTTCGCACAGAGAAAGTCCAAAACTTTATCCGTCGTCCCCTCCAATGCTAACCGAAGAATTGCCGGCAGAGCCTTATACATGTAACAGGTTTTTAATATCCGTACGTAATTGACCAGTAGTAGTATACTTTCAGGAATTGTTGTGGAATCACCTCCCACACGTATCAGTTGCTACAAAAAACCTGCGGTCAACAATGTGTTAACAATTTAAATTCCATATGCGATGTTCCCTTGCGTAAAACAATTTTCTTTGTGTATTTGCAGATATAATTTTTATAACTGTATAAAAATAGTAAAACATTTTTGTGTGCATAACACTAACTAGAAGCTTAATATGACAACACTAGCGTAGTTTTCGCGAAAATAATAAGCATTGTTTTCTAGATATACATTACTAAATTATTGGAATTATTAGAATTTAGAGATAGTGGATTTTCTCATCATGAGAAAATATCTGATTTTGTTGTATGATGTTAATTAAATAGTTACGTCCGATACTCCCAATTTCCAAACCCCTTAGATACAAGATTGTGAACGAAACGTCCATAAATATTAAGTGTTTCCTTGTCGACGCTATAAATCTTAATAGTTTAATGTTCCCAATTTTGATGAATAAATTAGTCATGCCTTAAAGGTATTTTTGGTAATTTCAAATGGTCAATATAAAATTTTAAATTAAAAACCTCTTAAGACCTAAATATGTAAGTATGTACAAAAAACGATGTACTGCTTGCTCGTGGAAAGCCCGACGCTCTTATCTCATTAGTAATAAAATTATCAACAAATATACAATGTGCTCCATTTTTGGAGTCAACAAGACAAAAAATAGCAACACGTAACTAAAATGAAAACAATAGATTTAAAAAAAATAATGTCACAACAAGTGAAATACGTACGTAGTCAATCAATTGGAAAAGTTCGCGGAAAGAGATATGTTTTCCTCTAGCGGTCCTATGAAAGCATCTCTCACGTAGTTTCATTTTTACAATTTACTTGGCTTAACTACTGGGTCGCAATACGAACTACAATTACCTACATCGGCTGGTGTGGTTTTTGCTTTGTATTTACTCACGAATTGGTTGGAATTATGGATGAGCCGCTGCTTAGTTGTTGCTCGATGTCTTCATAAGTCGTTTTAATCGAAAATCATAGACCCGCTGACAAAAAAGCACTTGTTCAGGATTTGTGCTAACTGGAACTTGGCGAAAGTGGTAGGAATTTGATAGGGTTGGAACCACTGACACTTCTTCATCAATTTCTTCTTCTGCAGCTCGAACGATACGTCGATACCTAAAAGTATATTATTAAATTTAGTAAAAAGTTTTTCATATAATTAAAAAGAAGCATCAGTTAAGGCACTTGACAATTGACAACTAAATATAAATATTCGCGCAAACTAACAATTTCCATATTCTGGAAGAACACTCCAAAAATGTAATATTTTCTATTTATTAACCAGTCACCAGTTTTTTTTAAATCTCTTCCACTCTCTAATCAAATTTTTCTTCTGGCAATATAACCACTAAACGAAATTTTTATTATCTCTTAGAATGGGCTCTGCGACGTTGGCTGCAATGGTAATTCTTTATTTTGCACGACCAGTATACACGTTCAACGCAGTTAAGGTTAAATCATATGATGAATTGAAGAGAATAAGAAAAGCAATTAAAAAAAATGTTTCTTTTCACATTTTGCCATTTATCCACATAATCTGTACAGGGTGTTTCGTACAACGCATGCAAAAATGAGACGGGTGATAGATCTTACCTACAAAAAAACAAAAAATTATATGGCAGGAGGGCCGTCTCAATCTCAACCATTTTCGAGTTACAGAGTAATTAATAAATTCGGGATGCATATTATCATTTTATTTTTATCTTTTGATCTATTCAACGCAGCGACATCAAACGCCAAATAACTACTATCTCAATGTGATTTCCAAAATGGCCACCACCTCTACCATTGCAGTGCAGGTGAGATCTACCACTTGTCTAATTTCTGCATGCGTTATCCGAAACAACCTGTATAAAAACAGTTTTTGGCTTTAATAAAAGTGTTTTTTTTCAAACCTCCTTCTCCAAAAGGAGTGGTCTAAAGTTAAATCGTTTATTATGTCCTTCAACCCAAGTGGTGTCGTATGTCTCGTTTGGAAACGTATTCTACGCGCACTTGCGTATTGTTGTATGGCACGACTATACTCCAAGTTTTCTAATATTAAACCATGACTACATAGTTCTTTACTCAAATTTTACGTTAACGATTGATTTAAAAACTGCAAAATGTGAGAAAATGTAAATCTTATTTCATTTTTACAACCGACAAATAACTTAAATACCCAGTCAATGCAAACATGCAATTTACTACAATATGTTATTAACACTTAATTTTATAAGAAAAACAAACATAACAAAAACATATCGACCTGCTGATGAAATCGGGCCATGTTCATTTTATATTATTTTTTTTGGTACGACTAAGATTTGTTTATTTCGGATAATTCGCACTTTCCTTTCCATTTTTCCTTCCTTAATTTTGCACTTTCTTCGAGCGTCATATTCAAATGATTATAAATATCATTATTTACTTTTTTATTATTTTGGAAATTACCGTACAAGCATGTAACAAATTACTTCAGTATTTCTATGAAAATAAGAAGTTTGATAATAGATAGCCCTATTTATGGTTTTAAAAAAACCATTTCTTCCTTTAGTTTTTTTATGGGTGGTGCACCTTCGTGAAACTTGGAAATGAAACGTTTTTCTGGCAGATATGCACTCTTAAATGGCAATTTACGTAATCTCAACTATAAATTCGTTTTATCATTGATTTCGAGTTCCATGACAGGGAGCAGGTATCCTCACATAACAATGTAGCTACCAAAATCATCATGACTCAACAGTAAAAACCAGGCCTTAACTATCAGGATAATTTGATTCAAATTGTTTTTATTTAGCGGCAGATAGGTTGATAAAAAAAAATGCCATGCGCGGACTTCACAATTCTCTAACTAACCGACCAAAACCATGTGATAAGAATGTAGAGTTATAAAAGGGTAGACCACTGCTATTTAAATTTGAAGATAATGAAGTGACTATTTAAAATTTTCAAAAACAATGAACCTATAAATGACTACAGTGAAACCCATACCTGCAATATTCACTGAACGTAAGTACGTAACACTTGTCCTCTATGCATGCCACGGAGTTGTGATCTCTATGTCGAGAAGCGAACACCTCATCATAGTTATCATTCGATTGCCGACCTTGTTCCGTGTGCTCAGGCCGGTAATACCACAGGAGTGACATCATCATTTCTCCTACAATTACGAAACAATAACAAATTACAAAATTTGATATGGAGGAACAGTGAAACTTCCGTGCGCTGGGGCATATCTAACGGATTTGCGCCTTCGTAATACTTTAATATCGAATTTTCATTAAAAGACATAACTTCCTTATCAAACCTAAGTTAGGAATTTTGGATACGACCAGGCGAACGGAAGTATAAGATGTACTATTACAGTCGTACCATCTTCAGGATTCTCCCACAGATGGGCTACTTTCGCGACGTAGGGCAGCTCGTTCTTTTTGGTTCCAGCCCTTAACAGAACGCAGTCTCTTGGCCTGACAACATCACCCTCTGCATGCCTCATGGCTGGGTAGCACGTTCTTACCACTAAAGGATCATCGCTCTGCAAGAGTTCAAAAAGGTATCATTACCGAACTAAGTAATTGAAAGAATCTTACGTTTAGGAACACTTTTCCCTGGAAAGGCTGGCCCTCCCAGGACCAGCCGTTGTTCCACCTTGGCACAACATTCAACTTTCTGGGGATCACCACTGGGTCGACGATCTGATTGACCCCTGACTGTTTGGCCCTTTGTCGCCTTCTGCTCCCGAATTTGCTTCTGGAACGCGTTCGTTTAGTTGCCCTGTGGCCAATGTGGTGGAACGCTTCATCGCATGAGAGAGAGGTCGCAGCTGTTTGGGCCGCCTTTTCCTCATCAATGACATCATCGGGTAGTTTATTATTATTAGTCTCCAAGATATTGTTGTTGATCGTCATCCCAATGGAGCCGTCCACTGAGCTTTGAGTCAGATCTTCACTGATCCCCGTACTCAAGCAGTCTGCGGTGGAGCTCTTGGATCGTTTCGCGGATGTTTTGTTAGCCTTTGCCTTGCTAGAGGATTCCTCCCGTTTCCTCTTTTTGCTATCTGTTTTAGGGTACTCGCAACGCGCCTCAATATTGGCGGAATCTGGCCACTTGGATTGGTGCCGCTGCTGCCCGGATCTTATCTGTGTAGATGAGGTAGTGACTGTTGTGACTGGCGGAATAGACTCAGTTGATCTTTTTGAAGCCTCCAATTGCTCGGGTGATTTCTTCGTTTCTGACTTTGAGCGTACTTCGCTGGACTTGGTTTTCTTCGTTTTTCTTCCCGCCGATGATCGGATCTCAGGTTCTGAAAAGTATCCCCGGGCCACACAATCAATCGTGTGTTCTAGAGGTGTGGCAGATAAAAGGTCCGCGGGCTGCTGACAACTTTGGTCCGTACCGGGATGTGCCGGTTCTTGCCGGGTGATGCTGGGTCCTTCCTTCTCTAAACCGTTGAATGATCTGAAGGTTGCCGTCAACGTCGTTGCGTTTAATGATGACTTGTTCTTTGCCGCCCTCTCCGCCTTTAGTTTCTTCCTTTCGAGTATCAGCTTCCGTTTACGCATAATCAGTCGCTTCTTCTGCTGCTCCGTTAGCATAAGTTTGCGTTTCCGCACACCGCCCCTAGACGTCATTTTCGCATAGCGATCTTTCTTGTCGCACTTTCTTGAGAGGCACAGGTAGGGCTTGGGATCAGCTTGTTTGATTAGACTCTTGTATCCATTTGGAGGTGATTTCTTGCATTGCGCTTTGTTTGGTTCTAAGATTTTCATCCTCTTGGAGTTCCCAAGACGGGGGACGTCTTCATCCTCCGCCCCAGAAGTCTCTACATTAACGGGCGTTTCTTGCGAGGCACTATCAGCTTTGTCATCGAAGACTTCTACGATTTCCGGCTCTGTTTTGATTTTCTTCTCGTCATCGAGGATAACAACAACCTCATCCTCTTCCTTTTTTATTTCTTCCGTTTTAATCTTGCTGTAATCCGATTGGATGATGGGCGCAGTTGTGTCCACAATCTGGGGACTCATCTGGATCATTTCTGGCTGAGGATTGTGACTAGGTATGTGGTGGTGTATGTGCGTATGACTAAAAATTTGCGGATGCTGCGGATGATGATGTTGTAGGGCGTGTGCCCCGTACATCATTTCCCTGGCCATCGTCTTCCCCAATCGCGCCTTCCGACCGATTGTGGGAGGCAGGCTGGTATTATTCACACCCGTTTCGCTACTTTCTCGTGGAATAGTCGCAGGCATGGGTGGTTGGGGTGAATTTATTACAGTTGGCGTTGAAGCAGCTTTATCGATCTGGTCGGGGACCGTCGGTAACCCGGTGGAGCCCCGCGCCGGACTTACTGTTATCTCGGGTTCTATCAGCTTATCATTGACTGTGTAGCTGCTTGGCGGGGTCGGAGGCACTGCCACTTCTTCGTACTGGCTGCTCTTGGTATTGTCGTTCGAGATCAACGTATCGTTGATCTCCTTTTTCAGTTCCGGCTTCAAGGGTTCAAGAAGCTCCATCTTGCACTGGTGGACGTGATGGCGGTGCAGATGGGGCTTCCCCAACATGGACCCATTCGACAGCTGTGCTGTGGTATCCATTGCTCCCATCATGTGGCCGTGTGTCTTGATTGAATGTTGACCCTGTTGTACTGGGCCCTTACTGGCTTTCAACGGCTGGCTTAAGTTGTTAAGGCTGCTGTTGGTGGTGTTGCTGCTATTGCTAATACTGCTGCTGTTGTTATTGTTGCTGCTGCTATTGCTCGTGCTCAAGGTGTTCGAAGCACTGCTGTTGCTGTTCGTATTGCTGCTGCTGCCACTGCTGTTGCTACCAATAAGAGGCCCAGTAAGGACGTTTTTTGGACACGACTGCATTGGACATGGGCATGGTGGTGGATACTCTGTTATGAACGAAACAAACAAAATAAATGTCAACCAAGAAAATTTACTAATCTTAAAAACCAACAAACTCTTTGACGTGTTAATTTTGCAGAAACAACAAGCTTCTCAAAAACAAGACTCCTCGCACCTGACTGACGTCAGCCTTATAGTAAATGCACGATTAGCCACAACAGGGGAAGTCGCGTGTATCTCTATTGCTGAAGTCGCAGCAAACGTTTCTTGATATATTATCTGTGGCGGAGATAAGATAAGCTCGAAGAGAGTTTTATGCTAATTTAACAAACTTTCTCTTTTCCAACAAATCCGTTTTTCCTCGTAAAAGATACCACGCTCCGCTAATTTTTTTATTTAACTATTGTTTAAACTCCTTAAAATTATTTTAAAACAAATGTCAAGGCATTTTAATATGATTTATGATTGTTACCATTACTACCATGAAAAAGCGATATTAAAGAATTGGATTTGATTCATTGATTTAGAGACTGATTTTGCTTGAAGTAAGGATTCTAAAATGCATGTAAGGATTCCAAAGTTGGGACACACAACAGCTTTAGGTTATGCCTTTTTCGGTTTTGGAATTATAAATTTATGGGGACCCCTACAGGGATCACCTTCCCTACCTACTTACATTACAAGTTCAGTTTATTTGCGCCGTATCAATGGATATAATACCCGCATGTGGTGTGCCGCAAAGAAGTGACGTGATATCTCTTTCATTTTACCTTCTTCGTATCCTGCAGATATTAAGTACCATGTAGTTGACGCGTTCTCACGCTGTTATATCTTGAGCAATTCAATTCCGGTGTTATTCGAAGAATTATTACATAGGGTAAACTGCTTTAAAATAATATATACAAAATCTACGACTTTCAACAAGGTGAAATGCGTCAAATTTGTGGCTTCGGTAAATATAATGTTAATTTGCTTATTCCGTTCACTTTGGAAACGAGTGAAAAACAAGTCTTGCACTTGTGTCACGTTTCTGTTGAAGGTGCAAAATGTTAATAAGTGAAACGTTTCAGCTTTTAAGAAATTGAAAAGGCATTGAAATTATTTTTACTGAAAACAATTGTGTAGTTTAGTAAACAGTAGCAGACTTCATAAACAAATCTTACATAACAAAGGAGGCAATAACAGATTCACTTGTACTGGGTACTCCAAGGAATTGAATTAAGCAAAATTCGAATGACTTTCTTCTGTTAAACCGTGAATTGGAAATTTTCCGTAGAATTATCTGTTTATGATAATAGGTATCCAAGAAACATTTTATACTCTTAGTATAAAGCAATCCTTACATGTACATTTCTGAGTTATCTTTTAGCGTGGAGGAAGTTCGGACTACTGTTTTACATCTTAATAATAGTTTCACTCTTGCAGCGGAAAAGGTATAACGTAGAAACACGTATAACAAATGACTCGTATGAGCCGAGTCACCAAAATGATCGATTATGCCCATCACTAGTAGTATTAGTAGTGGCTTTGTACTCGTTTAATTAACTAATTAACGCATGTGCGTCGTTGTAACACCCTGTCATTCGTGAATATTCCCGCCGTCCACAATAGTGTGCATGAAAGTCAAATGTCTCGATTCCTCGGCTTCCCCAAGAGTTTGCACTTTCACAGACCTCGACTTGTCGACTTCTGCGCAAAGACTTGGGCCTCTACACCTATGAGGTTGTTGCACCGTACGTTCGCTTACTAGGCTTTAGAGCACTTCGCAGTTGAGCCGGATTTGGACCAAAAAATCATCTTCAGTGACGAGGGTGAACAGCTATGTGAACAAACAAATGGCCCTGCTTTCCTGATATGGACCTCCAAGATAATTTCTTTCAACAAGACGGTGCTACGTGCCACATAAGTGGCGAAACAATCGCTCTATTGGATACGTTATTTCACGAAATTGTGACATATTTGATCGCCAAAATCGCCTAACTCCTTTGCACTTTTATCTGTGGGGCTATGACAAGCCACTCGATTCCTAACTCGCATTACTTTAACTTTTAATCGGTTTGAGTATTATTTTTTCGTGTGACTCATCTCTTCCCACTAGTATGCAACTCTATTTGTTGAGTTACATATATCGTTACAGCTTTTTCGATGACTCCATAAAATTCGTGACGCAAAGGGCTATTTCAAATATTACGAAATTTGTTCACAGACTTGCACTTGCACTTGTACTTGCTTAGGAAAGCACTGTAGTCGGCGAAGAAATACTAAATCACCGACCGACAGTCATTAACTTAAAAAATAAGTAAGTACAGCTTGATAATAATGAATGATTCTTTGACTACAATTGATTCTTAAGTTGATTTGTTTTTATATTAAACTTCCGGCAAGTATTCAGTTTAACGTCATTTAGCATATATTTCTTAATTACCACTTTTTACTTCCTTTTCCAACGACACTAACTATTTGAAGTTTTCTTATAATTATAGAGGAGTGGTCACACACTTCTACGTTAGAGTACACGTATTTATCCGCGCAGTACCGTTGCGGTGAATAGAAATCAGATATTGTGGAGCTTTGATATTACGACTCTCTTTTGCTCCTAAGCCGATTTAACCCTATAGAACAGCTTGAGCGTTTTAGGAAGCTTGCAGTCTCTGCCCCGACTATTGCTCTCATGCATTTGAAAAAATAATTGCCACCGCGAATAATGAAAAATATGAAATTAAAATGAACTGGATAAGCAGTAAGCAATGAAAAATATCTATCAGTTAGGAAGACCTTCGATCACCATACTTTTCCTTACCCATGTATGGTGGTTGCATGCCCCGGGAGTAGCACTGCCCCCCGCCAGGACTATATCCTGCGTAGAAGCCAGGCGGACCCGGGTAATGTTCCATATGCTGAGGTGCTGTTGGTCCAGTGGGCACTAGCTGGGATCCGGTCGGAGGTGGAGGTGCAGCACTGGATGGCGGCGGAGGCTCATATAAATCACTTGGTGGAGGATGAGCTGGCTGATAGTAGGAAGGGTACCTCCGGTAGGCTGGAGCACTCTGATAAACCTTTGTAGGGAAGTACGGCTGATACGGTGGCGAGTAGCACATCGCATCGCCGGGGTAGGGGGCGTAGTAACTGGGCGGATATGCAGGTGGGTAGTGCATTTGGTGCATCGACCGGGAGTATGGCGAACCCTGTTGAGACTGCTGCTGGGATGACAGGACCGACAGCTGCTGGCTTTGGGACTGTTGCTGCTGGGATGGGTACCGGAATGTCGTTAAGTCACCTCCTGTTATCAGTACTTCGCTGTCAGAGCTCTCAGCTGCCGAAGTTGACGGCGGAGGCTGCTGAAGCTGATCTGGGTCTGAATCGAGCGGCGACGGCACTTGCTTCGTGGAGACAAGTGCGGCATTTGATGGGGGTACGGGTGGCAGCACGTGCGGCGATATCAACGGTCCTGCCGGTTGATAGTAACCTGCAGAAATAAAGGGAATTTATTAGCACAAATATAAGCACACAGGGATAAATAAAAAATCATCAAATTACACGAGTTCTGAAGGAAATAATAAAAATCTCAAGATCCCACTTCGACGCAAATCTCACACTACCGAAAGCTAAACGAGTTCTAATCCCCTTCTTAATTGGAAACCGCCAAGTCGCCAGCGGAGAAGAGGCTGTCGAGTTTCTTAGCTTTCGAGCTTGCCCCTCTTAAGATTACAATTCTTTCCCTCAATTTCCCAGACTCGTGCCGGCAAACCGAATAGAAGCTTTGACGTGACTTCAGTAGCTACCGCAGCACGTTGGGTTCAATGTGCGCGCGCAGTTTTACTCACGCTGTGCGCGTTACGTAACTTGTGCGCAGCTCCTTCTCTCATTCTTTTGTTCGTTTATCTTGAGGAGCTGGAGTCTTTCTCGTGTCGCCCTCCCCATCGAAAGCTGCTCCAACCAATTCACCGGGAGATTTGCTATAATTAATCTCTAATCCGCGCTTCATCATAGACGATATATTTTTTCCTTTTGGCGGAATGACCCTGGCGGGACGCTCTATGGGTCACTGACATTATCTACTTTGGATGTTTTTTTCTGTATCTTCTTGTTGAGAACACACATGATCCCTTACTGTTTGGAAGGAAAGTGAGCTCATTATAGGTCGGGTGGCAAACAAAAACAGATTTGTGTTTAAACCGAGTAGAGGCCATAAAATTATTAATTGTAAGGCAATAAAAGTTTTATGGATTTTCGGAGGAATTTGAAGCTAATACCCACTGTATCGGAACTCTTAAATTTATAGTTGAACTGCAGCTCGAATTAATTACGACAGATTTAGAAAGTTAATTCTGAATCGAATATAGTAATTGGCATGCAAATGACGCGATACGAAGCGATGAGTAATGACTTCTTATTGTTTTGTTTTCTTTTTTATAGAAAGCGTCCGGGATTATTTGTAAAGATATCTATAGAGATCTATAACATAAAAGTAATTTATTTAAAAAAAAAATTGTATGAAAATAAAAAGAAACAGTGAAAACTTATGCAAAGGTATGTATCTACATATGTTAAGTTACAAATGAATACAATTTCCAGTAAAGCTGTAATACATATGTAAACAGCAAAGAAACATTTTGAAGTTATTGAAGAAAAAACAAAATTGATAGATACTGAAATGACAACTAACCAATTTTAAAAATTATGTCGATCTTCATTCCTGACTTCGAGTTTTATTAGTTCGAAATTTTGAGTGAAACATGGACAAACGAATCTTTAAAAGATTTTTTACCGTTTCATTTGGGGTATAGAATAATGTATAGTAGGTGTAACGACTTGATATACATATGATTAAATGTTAATTATTTATAGGTAGGTACCTATGTTGTTTGTATATGTGCTCTGGCTTAAATTCTATTGAATTACATTATTCATTTCCCGAAACAGGATATTTCTGTGTCAAAAAGATATAAAGTTACAGAACGAAATTGAAAATGTATTGCTTTTTGATTTTATCACCAAGTAAAGTAAAGGCATCAGTAGTCACCATTCCACCAATACTCACCACTTAGGGTCCAACTATAATGTTGACAACGTTCCGTTACGAACATCTGTCAAAACTGAACGAACGGAAACTTATACATATTCTACAGCTGCTAGAGTGTCATAAATCATTGTGAATGATGTGTTATTAGACTGCATATCATTAATCAAACATTCGAAAAAAACAATAGTCGTTTTAATCTATGACAATAAAAATCAAGTAGAGAAGAAAAGGCGTTATAATCCTTTGACATAGCCTAGAGAGGTTAAAAAAAAAACCATAACTGGTTCTATAACTACAAGAATAAAAAACATTTTGTCCCCTGATCGTTCGTGGACATGAATTAATATTCATCAATTTGAGAAAACGAGGAAAATCGATATCGGTTATAAGATCATGAAAATTACACCCGCAACCTTTTCTGCGTTTGGAAAGAGACTGCATATAAAAGAGTTTTAATCTCCCTTCGTAAGGAGGAAGATTTAAAAAATCAGACCATGGGAGAGGTCGAAGAGCGAAACGGAGAAAACGTTTTTGCACAGACTCCATTCGCTGAATGTAAGTATTATCGAAAGGCTTCTAAACTACAGAACTTGGTGAACTTGACATCAAGTGTGATGTCAAGGTCGGCAACACTGTCTAGACGAGTTAAATTTTATTATTCATTTTGTAAGAAAATTCTCTGTGGGAAGATTTCCTATTAAAAGAAATCAAACTACATACACATTTAAAATCATGCTCAGAATCACCACTCAGAACAAATATCAAAACATCTTGTAGGTCTTGAACATCTTGTACAGATTCAAACGGCATGAATATCTTTAAATCGTGTGCATTCGCCAGAACATAAGCCCTTTGGAAAAGTGGAAACAAATCATTGATAAAAAGAGTGAATAGCAAAGGTCCAAGGGGGCTTCCTTGTAGGATGCCAGAAAAAAACATGAACTGCGTCAGATAAAGACGAAATTAATTTGACTTTGAAGGAACGATTTGCAAGATATGACCCAATCCAATGGATGAGACAAGTAGGGAATCCAAATAGTAACAGTTTAAAAATTAGCACTTTGTGCGGGAGCTCGTGAAATGCTTCGCTAAAACAGTATATGTACCATATATACTTATTTGAGCTTCTCAATATTGTTTAGACAAAAACTAGAAAAGGTTAGTTACAGTCGAACTATCCTTTATAAAACCGTGGTGATTATCAGAAAAGAGGTCTAATAAAGTTTTGGAACAGGTGAAAGCTTTGCAATAGGCGTATAGTTATTTTATTTCTTTTACCTTTCCTAAACATAGGGATCCCATAAAGCAATTTTCATGCACTAGGGAAAACACAGGAACGCATAGATAAGTTAAACAGTAAAGCCAGAGATTCAATAAGCGACATGATACATTTACATTTTCGTGCTACACTCTGCATCCCTCATTTTTATGAATTATATATACTGTTTATATTTGAAACTGGAAGATAGTGGGGTCTCTGCGTAAATAGCTGCTTTCAAAATCGTATTTGTGATTTCATAAATTGCGTTTGATCAACAAAAAAGTGGCAACTCCAATAATATGCGGGAAATGCGTGGAGTTTACTACACATCAATCTGAGCCGAAGAGCATCATTCCAGAAGACGGCCTGATTTCGCTGGTTTGTTCGTAAACCCATCGCTTTGATCTTAGCAACTTTCTATTTGGTATAGTTATGAAATCAAAGGCGCTAGCGATTCCTGGCGATGCTTTCCCCATGACATCGTCTTCGTTTTGCATATGTCGCAAGCCGAATGGTTTGTGAGAAAAATTACATCGCTCTAACGGTATGTCGGTGCCCGAAAATACTTTCAACGTTAAGCAGCTTAAGCAAACTCTCCTGCGCCAGCATAGCAGCGAAAATCGAAAAGAGCTGTGGCCCCAATCAGCGAGACACTCATAAAGGTGCAAAGTATCGCATGGCGCAAGCGTGTAAGTGCAGAAGAATTATTGCAGACTCGGTCAAATAGATGTCTGCGCACACTTTCACTGCACTCTTGTTGGCACACCAGCAATTATTTTCTGATATTTTCTGAACAGGCTCAAAGCAGCCTTTATGCTTCCTATTTGGTCTGCTAACATTTCGAACACCTTTCGGAATCGGTTTAAGCAATATCGTCATGCTTCACAGTTGACTTCCTTCTTTCTCTCGACGCCTCGTAGTCTTAATTCTTTTCTTGCAGCTGCTGCTGGACCATGAGCTCCTCTCATGCAGTGACAGGCTCAGTAAAAAGGATTGATGTGACGCAAATTGCAGACGCTGTTATTGGTATCTCTCCCTCACGACGATTTATGCCCCGTAAAGTTGAAAGTGGCCGGCTTGCTTCATTATGAAAATCACGAACAGGAGGCATTACAAAGGTCGCGCAACACACGGGTTGTCGGAAGAGATAATTCTGCCCGTTGGGCCTTACAATCTTGGGGCACTCCTATATGAGCAGTCGGCAAATAATAAATAACAAAGTGCACAACTAGCACTTCGCTGCGCATATTATCCTTCTAATGAGGCAAGTTTCTAAAACCTTTCAAATAGGAAAAGATTAAAATGTGTGTTTGCATAACTTTTTTACGCAACAGATTTTGTGTAGCATCTATATACCTTCTAAATCTACAAAACAAGCGTGAGCTTTACCGATAACTTCAATATTTGGATCAAATCGCTTCATGTTAAGAAGGCGCTCAGATTTCGCCCGATACGCGTATAAACAATTCAAAGCGCATTGTGTGAGCGGATACATTGCCATGATGAAAAAAGCCATTTTCAGGGCTCCGTACTTAAATTATTCTATATATATATATTTCAGATATTTATCAGGTTTGACGATTAAAAATGGTACGTTACGATACTCGTGAGAGCAAAATGGGAAAAGAAACATCTACGCAAAGAAATAGCAGATTAGAAAAGGCTAATACTAAAACTAAAAACTAAAGACTAACTTAAATAATAAGATAACTCTAAAAAATACCTTCTAAAAACAAACTTTTATTTATTTCAAATGTACTAAAAATAAAAAAAATTAAATTTTATTTATCTATTCCATTACCTACATACTTTGACAATTTTTAAAACTTTCGAAATGTTCATAAACTGTAACTAATTTCACAAAATTAAATTTTTGGACACACTGCGACTATGTGGTGTAAAAGCCTGTTGCGATGTAGTGTAAAAATACAACATAACCCATCTTTTGTAAACGTCAAATGGTTTTCTTTTTGAGCTTGGTTTTCATTCCATCCTTCTTCAAAGTGATGACTCCCCGTAAAAAGTCGAATGAATTGTGTTTAAACATGTCCAAACAAAAATATTTATTTGATTGCATTATTGGGCTTATAAAGCTGTTTGGTGGCAAATGATTCTTCGTATAGGCGAAAAAAAATTGCTTAAGTGGCAGACTTTGTCCAAAAGGCTTCCCATACCAAATATTTTACTCTGTAATTTAGCTTGAATTCCCGCTTGAATAAACGAAACGTAATATTCCTAACCTAGATTTCGACCAAAATCGTTTTTACAGATGTGTCATCATCCATTACACAACAACAAAACTTAGTCAGCAAATCTTCATATAAAATACGAATTTACATTCAGCTTTTTTTCTGCAAATCGATCTGAAGCTTTTTGAACTTTGAAAGATTTTAAATTCAGTATTTGCTTCGAGTTCCTATTTTATCCGCAACATCAACAGATATGTTTGGAGCGCTCTTGAACAGCGTCATATTTTTTAATACGCTTGTTGACCGGACGTGTTTTCCTTTCGGAACCTGGCTTTCGTTCAGTACCTACTGCCAAGTTTTCTTAAATTAGCCAAAACATTCAATGTCATTGTTTTAGTGATATTTACCCTTTTCGTCAGTTCTCTTTGCGATATTCCCGTATTTACAACTACCGCGGGCAAAATAAATTTTCGCACCCAACGCGATTAAAGTTGCAAATGAAGGATAATTACCTTCACAGCACATTCCCTGATTTTTGTGCTTTGGCAAATGGTCGGTGGTTTTTAAATCGCCCAAAGAATTATTAAGATCAAAACTCTTGGGACGCTTCCACAAGTAGGGAAAGGCAATATTTGAAGATGTAATATGTACTACCTCACAAGTGTCCTTATGAATTATAATTTTTTAAGATATTTGTTGTTATAGATTTCTGGCAGTCCGGAGTTCACCCGAACAAAATTATTAGTGTTCCGCTTCCTCTCATTAGGGTTCGAAATACGTTACAAAAAAATGAGCTCCTTCGACCACTCTTCTGCCCACCAAGACGCCACTCTTTCTGCTGGAGTCCATCAGAGACCTATCCAATAAACTACGAAATAATTGGCGAAGCAGAAATTTCATTACGTTCCATCTGTGTGAGCGCGAATGGCAGTTGGCTTGGCAGACATCATCTCCTCATGCACAATAGTGGAGGCTCTATGACTACCGGATTTAGTGTGTCTACCCAGCCGCACATGGTGTGGGTACCTCGAACCTGGTGGAGTTCTGTTGTTGCCAGGTAAAGGTATCCAGTTCAATGGCCAATTATGCGTTTGTTCATGGCGAGAGGTGAAATCCTAAAAAGACTTATTGCTCACGATCTGTCAACGTTTCTGCTTCGATTTTTGTTCGCTTGCTTTCCCGCTCCCCGGCCGACATGTTTCGTACGTGTGTGGCTAACAATGCTCCTCAGGTCGCGAGTGAAAAGCGTTTCCTTTAGGAGGAGTGCTTTTTACCACGAGCGATAAAACCTTTAATGCATCTTTTAATGTTTACACGATATCCTGTAGCCCGGTGCGTTTCTCACTTGTTGTTGCTAGTGCTGGGATTAGTGTCTACTTTAACAGTGTCGTTACGTAAAAATAAAAATCCATTATCAATTGCTTTACACAGGAAAGGCCGATATTTTATATGGGCAATTGTTTTTTCCCAATTGGAGACTATTTTCCTATTTTGATTTGCATCGCGGCATATAGATGAATGCAAGTAAAATATACAGCAAAACATATTTATGAACTCTCCGTCTCAGCATTCAGGAGATCGATTCTCAATGTTTAATTACTTGTGTAGCATCGGCGTACGTGGAGTGAGGCGGAGGTTAAACAACGTATGTTTTGTAACAGGTTTCATTTTATACACAATGTAAAGATTATAAATACTTAAAACGAAAATCCAACATATTTCAAAATGATAAGAAAAGAAAAAATTAGAATAACTAATAGAAAATGTTTTTCTGCAAAATAATATATGCACTGCTTCATACTCGAATATGAAGAATTGGATAAATTGTATAATACACTACCTTGTCCGGACCCGGCGGCGTTTCCCGGGATCCTATTAAATTTGTATTCCTTAATTTTATAACGCCTCCCTACTGCACCACCGCGTCTCCTATGTGACCCAGCGTTTTCCTATTTGCGTTTTCCTATTTGCGTTTTGCACATGTTTTAGATATTTTCCAACAGTATTATTAAATTTAGTTTTCTTCATTTTACACCACCTCGTTATTGCACCCCCTCTCCTATATCTCCCAGCGGGGTGGGGGTGGTCTCATATTTGGAAATTTGAATAGCAGATTCGAAATCAGTGATCCCGAAAATTCCCTAGTGCGGATTTTCAGGGAAATCCCTTAAAGTTTAACTTTTTGGTCGCCATATTGATCCACCATCTTAATTTCCAAAATTTTGATGGAAGATTCAAAATCAGTGACCCCAAAAACAAAAGTTCGGATTTTCAGTGAAATCTCTTGAAGTTTAACTTTTTCGGTCGCCATATTGGATCCAACATATTGAAATCCAAAATTTTGAATGCAAGCTCGAGATCTGCGACCCCGAAAACCTCCAATTGCCTTTTTCATAAAGATTCCTTGAAGTTCGAAAATTCACTTCCTATACAAAACGGAAATTTCGATTTTTTCGATTTTCCGGCTTTTCCTTTGGGGTTTCCCGAATTTTTTTTTTTAAACCTCCCCTGTATTATAGCGAACAAAACAAAAAAAAATTATCGAAATCGGTCAAGCCGTTTTTGAGTTTTAGCTAACGCACAGCAATTCGTTTTTATATATAATACATATATAGATAATTCGTCAAAATTCGAGAAGTGCGCAAAATCACAAACGAAAACAAGGTGTCTATTCAAGATGCATTTCAAAATTCTCGGTTAAATTTGTGGAATAATTGGTAAGTACATAAGGCAGAACTTAGCGGAAACCTGTCAGTCATAGAGCGTGCTATGTATAACTTGAAGTTCCATAAGAGTCGGTTTTGGAGGTCATGCTATTTCTGTTATTGTTATATGATGTAAATACTGTTCTGAAGCATTGCAAACTAAGTTTATTGGCGGATGATACGTTATTGTCCATTGGTTGGTTTTCCCGATTGTGAACAAGTTACCAAACAATTTTTAAATTCGCTTCGAAATTTATCAACTGTTTTCGAAACTCGAACTACGAATTTCTATCCAGTTTCCAGCATGCATAAGGGGGTATTCTCATGTGAACGCATAAATTTTACCTCTTTTTAGGGAATTTTTTTTATAAGACAATAAAATTCAATCATTTTAATTTTTTTATGTTTTTATTTGTATCTTAAACTGTATAAACAATTTTTTTCTTCTTCTTATTTTACATTTTTCATAATATATTTTCTTAAAAACTAAATTAGACACCAAAAAAAAAGCAGGTCACTGGTCATGGTAATAGCGGCTGTTCATGTTGTCTGAAATGAATAAATCGAATGGATTATTGTTCAGTAGGTCTGTCGCTATCGTCCCTACCAAAATTAATCAATTTCATTGAAAAAAAAATAGCGAACTGTAGAAAAAAAGTTTCGAAAATCTTGTTTTTTTTTTTGTTAAAAATCGTTTAAAAAAAATAAGAAAATATTTTCGAAAATAAGCAATTTTGATACGGACGGACGATAACTATTAATGAGTAGAAGAACATATATAAATTTCAAAGCAATCGGTTGAATAGTTTTTTTTTTTAGCCCATGACAGTTTTCAGAAAATGATGTTTCGAGAAAAATGCGTTTAAAGTTTCAAGAGCAGAATTTTCGTGGAAATTTTATACGTACACTAATCTGCTATGCCTGGACCATACAATAACTCTTCGGTGGATTCATACGCATCATTTTCTGCCAGTTTTTGTGACCTGACGGAAGCCCTTGCCTTTTTGGATGCCTCGGACGTGGATCGAACTGCACGGGTTATTCGTCGTTCATCGTACTCCTCAGCGTACAAGTAGGCGTTTCGGCCAATTTGCGTACCAAAAATCTCCATTATTTTAAGGATGGGTGAAAATCCTTCATTAAACATACACGCAGCTGTCCATGAAACAATTTCCAGCGTCTTTTTTCCAATAAAATGATGCTTTGGAACCAAGTTCCAGATGCAACTATTAAACAAATCGTTGTTGTTCTGAGTGTTTTTTCCCAAGCATCTTTGTATCAGATCATCAGATGATAATTCTTCGTAAATTGGCTTCAAAAAACTTGCTGTTTCTTCATCAAATGCTGGAGGATGTGTGTAGATTTGCTCTGTATTCTCTGCCGTATGTTGTAAATACTTGCACCATGCAATTGAACAGTAGGAGTGCTGGGGGTTTTCATCGGTTGAAATGTAATGATAGTATGTAGCCCACACTGCTTTCTTCATTTCTTCTTGAGAATCTGGATTTCTCAAAATAGCCAAACCATAGTATGTACTTAGCTTAACCATCATGGCATTGGTCAATGCAAGAGTCGACTTCTTTGTTGCAGTACTAGTGGATGATTTTTTTTCCGATGTACGTTTTGTGACAGCAGCTTTACCTGCTTCATCTTTTTGATTATTTTTGGCCTTCTTTTTGTCAGCTTCTTCCAAGCCTTTTTTAGCTTTTAAATACTGGTTATGTGTTTTTATAGCTTCTTTCACTCGTCTATACATTCTTTTTTTGGCGTGCAAGACGCACTCTTTTTTTTCTACCACAGGATTGCCGTTGTAAGGATCGGCACCCAGTAAATTTTTAAATTTTTTTGCTGTCACCATCTCCAATGTATGTACTATATTTTACTTTATAGTATTCGACAGACCGCTGAAACATTTCGATCACACCGTCAACTTCCATTTTACCGGAACTTCCTTCATGATTTGCGTCACAATGCTCAATGTGATTTTCATGCCACTCCAAAAACTCGTGTGACTCTTCCCTGCTAATCCATTGCTCGCATGCTTTACACACTTTTGATTTAACAATTAAATCTACAATTTTATTAGAATATTTCCCTATCAAAGAAACAACACCCAGCAGTGAGGTAAAACCACGCTTGGCCCATGATCCATCACCAGAAACCGTGATTTTATCTTTGGCACAACCGTTTTCAACATTTAATTTTTTTTCTTCTGCAACGGCTTTTTTGAAAACAGTATCAACTACTGACTTTACAGCAATATAAATTTGGTCGAGCATACCATAGTATCCATTATTACTAATTCCATTACACAAGTCCATTAGCGAACAAAATAAATTTATTCCAGCCAGACCGACTCCAAGTAGTCGCATAATGAACACAAAACGTCTATTGATTTCGTAAGCATTTTTGATCATAGGAGAAGAATTGATGTCAAATTCTTGGCACGAACACTTTACACACAACTTGAATCCTAGTCCTTGCGGTGATTTCTTCAAAAATTTAACATCACTATCGCACAGCTTGCACTTTAAAATTGATTGCAAAGCTGTAAATACTAGCGAGAAACACAGAATGCTGTAGCTGAATCCATCGTTAATCGGCACATCAAAGTCACTCTTGTCTTTTAATTTTTCAGCTGATGTGCTCACAAACTCGGTATCGGTTTCAGCAGTATACTGATTCCCTCGAAAACTCCTTTTTCTTTCATTTTTCCCTTGATATCTTGTGGAGCTTCTCGAGCCTTTTCGATCCATTTTTCCTGTTTGATGTTGACACACAGAGCATCAAAAGTGTACTGCTAAATTTGTTCTAGGATTTTATATATATTCACGACAAAAATTTATATACACTATTCCACATATACACAGGTAGGTAATATACTAAAGTTGACCGTCAGAAACTCCGTACGCAGGTATAAAAGACCGGTGAAAACAATATAAATATAGCAGCTGCAGACCTGGCGCGGCGCCGACTATGAGTTGTAACTTATTTAATACTAGGAATTTCGGTCTAAATTTTTCACAACATATTTTCGATAGGTTTTACTATCGAAATATGAAAAAAAAAATCGATTTTTCGAAGTGGTCACATGAGAATACCTCCATAAGCCGGCCATACAGAGGTTTCGACTGATGAAATGAAGCCGGTGCCGTGACCCTGGCAGACAAAAGAACTCCCGAGCGGGAGATAAGAATAGGGTACGCATTTACGGAAGTATGAACGCAGGGGATTCAAGTACATCGACAAAACAAGAACCCTCTTCTACATACGGTGGTTAGGTTAAGGCGCAAGAAAAAAGAAACAAAATGAAAAGAAATGAATCATATAATAAGTTTGTAATATTTCAGCAAAAAAAAAAACCGGAAATGAATAAAAAAAATCCATCAAAAAGATTCGAACCCGCGACGTCGAGCGGTCCAGGTAGTGCAAGCGTTAGATGTATTCAAGTATGCAAAATATGAGGGACGGATTCTGCCAACGAATATTAGTTTTGCAGGTCCCCTACACTGAAATTTTTTCGGTTTTTCAAGGCACTTTAATGGTCTAACTTATATACACGGTAGTTATTCAGAAAACGATCCTTCCGCCCCGATTTTGAAGAAATTGAAATATGTCATAAAGTAACTATTGGAAGAATAGTCTGTTTTGGTCATATTTTTTGTAAACCTACAGCAAAAATTAATATAAGCAATTTTTTATGTGCATAAAAGTCAATGAAACCTGCGGGAAGGCTTAAATTACTTCTTCTATCGTTTTCCCTGTATGTTAGGTTTCCGAGGCATGCGTTCAAAGCAAAGTTTCTCCTATTGTCCTCCTTATTGACATATCTCAATTCTATTAAAATCGAGCGGAGAGAGAAGTCACTTTTCCGAATTACTTCCGAGGTTTACACACATTTACAGAATTGTTTATATCTTTTTTCCTGTAGGTCTCCGCAAAATATGTCCAAAACAGAATAACAATCATATCAATCAATAAAGCCGTGTCGCATCTGGCGGGTGTCCCTTGTAAGCTAAACTTCGTAGGATGTAATTCTTGATTAAAAATGTTGCTTTCTACATACTAGTGTGTTTGTGTATAAACAAACCACGTGTCCGTTTTATCGATGGAAATGAATATTGAAGGTATGTGAAATTATTGTATGTACTTAAATTAACGAGAAATGTTGTTCATCTTTTTTAAAATTAACGCTAAATATTAGACTGGGAATGGGAATCGCATTTCCTCATTTTTTTCCGGCAGAGAAATGGATTAATTAATGATTGATTGTTAGATGAAGATGTTCAATGAAGTGTATAGTTTTTGAGTATCAAAGTACGCTTTGCTGAGTGTTGCAGACCTAAAAGTAATAGGCGGTAGATGTGTATGCAAAAAATACAGGCTGATTTGCTAAGTTCATATGAGCGACAAAATTAATTTTTGCAACTAATTAGCGCAAAATTCTGACACACAGGATTTTTTTCTTGGTTGCTTCGCTAAGTTCATATGAAATTAGCAAAGCAGTCTGTAGAGTGACAAATAATTTTTTGTGTAAATAATTAGCAACTAATTAGCGACAAATAACACGGCTAGTCCGGGTTCGATTCGTGCAAGCTGCTCCGCCAAGTTCATACACATATGTAGGTGGTAGACTCTTGCGCGGCACGCTACCGATCTACGTGTGCTAGTGAGCAGCGCTGCGGCTGCCAAGATTTGGTATGGGCCTACCTCTGGCTACGAATCGCTTATCTGCCTTCTACCTGAGAGGTAACACCCTAAAAGACCATAATAATCACAAATTTCATCCGAAAAATGTTTGTCATTTGCGACAGATGTAATCGCTAAAATCCAAATGAAGCAATAACGTGAAAAAAATGATTGAAATGATATTATATTAATACCCGGCGGGAAGAATCGTTCCCATGGCCCCCTTCCGGGAATTCCTATTTCCTAGATTCGGTAATATAATCAAAAGGGTGATGCACAGTGTCAAAAAGAAGGCCAAGTAAAATGGAAGAGTTGAAAAGAATTTTGAAGTTGAAGCACTTTTATGTTACTAACTTTAAAACCAGTTTTTCCTAACTTTGTTTTATTGTTCCCTATTGTCAAAAATAAGGCACTCTTTTTAGTATTTTTGCAACGCAAATATTTTCACAAGTTCGAATTGCCGCTGATTGAATTCTGGAGATTTTAAAACTCACCATAGTTTTACTTTAACTGCGTCCGTGAGGAAATGGGGCACAAATTTGGCAGAAATACTTTTCATGTTCAAATCTTCGGTTCGAATTTTTATGAACGAAAGGATTTAACAAAATCTTCGGCACTTTCGTATACTTTTAATCGTCGATTTTCACATATGTATTAAAGAAATAAACACTCAATTCGCTGAACCTTTTAAACCACTCAAAGATGCGCGCACGACTCTTGCACTCTTCCTCAAAAACAATATTCAGCACATCACTAGCCTTAGTAGCAGTTTTTCCAAGTTTCACATGCTGTTCTTTCTGTTCGATCATTTTATTCGTGTTTCTTCAAAGGTTTCTCGAGGTGGACTAAGCAACAGTTCTATACATAGCCTAATAGACCTTTGCTTTATATAAAGAGCAGCTGTTCCAGGTAAGCTTTACCCTGGCAGAGATGAATCCCTATCATCGAAAACGTTTAGAAAACAGGTAAGGTTATCCCATTTTACCTGGAATTGGGACTCATTATGTACAGTTAAATGGTTAAGTATTAGTATTGTAGGCATTCGTTAGACGTATTAGTGTACTCAAGGGACGGGTCAGCTTGTGCAGCAAAAAATTTATGTACATAGGCATGTACAGTATTAGAAAAAAGTATTCGCTCAATGTTCACATTTCTGAGGCATAACTCAAACAGTTCTAGTTAAAAACAATTAACTGTAATAAGAAGAATAAACCTTTGAGAGATCAAGAATGCGTTTTCGCGGTGAGGTTTGTTCTTGTCCCGACAAAGTCCAGAAGAAATAGGATGATGCCGATGAGGGAGGTAAGAAACAGAGAAGAACCGCCCTGTCTCTCACCACCCTCATCATAGTTCTCTCCTTCCCATCGAAACTAAACCTCACAGTGAAAACACGGTCAAACAACATTATTAAACATTAAAGGGGATTTCTAGTGTGTTGGCTTTTTGTTGTTGCATATTTCGATATTCTGAAGTTTCTAGAATACCGTATGTAAACTGTTTTATGTTATTTGCCCTAAAAAATGAGTTGTGCTCAATTTCGTGAAGACCAGTCAGTCGCGACGCGGGCATCCTCCGAGTCTTTCAAAACCTTTTCTCTGAACAATGTTTTTTGAGTTAGCGTGCAGTACTTCGATGTGTAAATATCGTTAGAATAGAACAAGCTTGGGCTTAAAATGTTCGGCAGACACGTGATTTTTGTCGTGACTTAATGCAGATTTTTCGCGATATTAAGGACAAAGTCACGGCCCGTCAAAGACGACAAAACAATGGAAAATTCGTTAACCCTTTTTGAATTTCGCATCATTTGTAGACCTTTTGGAATTTTGACTTGAATCAGGTAGCCGCAAGCCTCTACTTTCAGAATCTAACCGTAATTTTGATTTCATATAACTGGAACGGACGATACACAATGCCATCAAATGTGGAAACAGTAGTTTCAACCTGCGTTGCATTATTTGCAACTTAATAAAAGAGTGCAGCAATGTATTGCCTACAAAACTTTGTGGATAGAGAGAGTGAAAATGGAGCTATTCAACCAAGATAATAGGCGTATTCACTCCCAGGGGTACCAGCAGACCATTTGAATACGGCTAATGGAGATCTGAGGTTCAAAAAAACTCTCATGATTATTTTCGTCGCGTTCTCAACACCGACCCGTTCGGAGGATGTGCTTATGCCCATATTAGCGACATAATTTCCAGTTATGTAAACAATTTTATTGTGTAAAGGATATAAAATTTTTATTTCATAAAAACAAAAATAAGCATTTTCCTTTCTTAAATAAAAATAAACTATCAAATAACCAAAAAATAACCTCTTCGGATACCAAAGACCGAGACCAAGGAGCTGTTTTCCTTCTTTAGCTCCTAGCTGATTTTTTCCCTCAGGAGCCTCCACCGATTCTTGCAATCTCCCGCTGTTCTGAATCTCACATATATTAAATATATTTCGTCTCACAATACATGTTTACTCTGTTGGTTGCTGTCACTTTTCATATGCAAAATACGCTGTAGATCTCGGACGCTCTAGGTTTGGGGATAGGTTTTGTGCATTATCGCAAGTTTGTATGGGCTTCCGTACATAACGGTATGCACATAATGGTTTGGCTTTTAGCCAGCGTGTTTTGGCAGTACGCCCTAATTAGAGCAGATCTGCGGTTAGACAATATTTCCAAAGACTTCAGGAGACCGTTGCCTCTGTCAGACCTGGATCAGAAAGAACTCGGGCTCCCTCGGGCAGAGACGATAGTTCTTTAGTGTAAACATCTTGAGAAATCGCTACCTCACTGGCGTTCAAGTGCAGCAGTGGCTATGGTACATACATACCATAAGCAAATTGATAGTTAGACGAAGACTGTGAGAAGGCGGCCTGACACCCTATGCAACGGTTTGCCCGTACACTGAAGTCCATCTATCGGCAAGGGAAACTTTTTTTTTTAAGGAAATACCTAAATGGGTCACTGGAACAATGGGGGCCGTTCTCTTCACGGACGAATGTAAAATTAATATACATGGCAACGATGGAAGAAGAAGGGTCTACCGAAGAAATGGAGAATGTTATGCTTAGGCCTTTATAGAAGAGAGTCTTGCATTTGGCGGTGGCTCGTGAACTGACTAGGGCGGCATTTCCCTTGAAGGAAAGGCAGAAATTGTCTTCGTTTCTGGGTCGATACTTAGCCCCTTGACTGCAATCCATTACATTGAAGAAGCTGATTGGAATTTTGCATTTGTGGTTGGTACTTAACAAAATTGGCACGAAATCTATGTGCAATGAACAATGGTGACAAATGTTAATATGTAAATATAAACAACAAACAAGATGTATGCTAGTTCAAGTGTTAGAGCCTGAATTGCGCGAAAGTCGTGCGTGCATGCGTCGGATGAAGACTATAGTATACGATAAGCTTGAAATTATGTGCCTAATAACCATCAAGAGGTCGTGCAGCGTCGAATCCATACACAGAGAACAATATCACATTGTAATTTCAAAAATGTGAGTTATTATTCATGACGTATTTGAATAACATTTTTTTAAAACAACTATAAAACATATTTCTGGTGTATTTATGAAGGGTGGTCCATCTAGTGTTTGGAACTTGAACTACCGGTAATTTGAAATTTATATGATTATATGCCATTCTCGACTTGACAGAAATTTAGTTTAAGGTTTGACGTTTACGAAATGGGACGGTATTCGTTTGAAGAAAGTTGGAAAGTATTAAAAACTTATTTCCAAAGTGGTGAGTCTTTATTCAAACTATGAGAAATTTGAAAAAAAAAATTTGACAAAAAAACTTAAAAAACCCAATTTGTGGATCATTTCGTGAAGCGAGCTCGTAAAACTGGAATATTGGTGGATAAACCAACCCGTGTACGTACTCGTCCGGTGCGCTCAATCGAAAATATTGCTGCTGTTGCTAAAAGTGTGCGTGAGGAACCACCAACATCAACTCGTCATCGTTCTCACCAATTGGAGATTGCACGCACTTCTTTGATGCGAACTTTGCGTAAAAACCTTACCATGAAGCCATATAAAGTTCAATTGGTATTTCAGCTAAAGCCGGTTGACCATCCGAAGCATACAGTGAACGCCACAATCGATCTTTTGCGCCCTATCTTCGGAAATCGCATAATGAGCAAAAATGGTGATGTGATTTGGCCGGCAAGAAGCTGCATTTGACGCCGTTGGACTATTTTATCTTTGGGGAGCGGTGAAAGTACCTTAAGTGCGAGATTCAAGCTACTATTGCTGACATAAGGCCCGAAATAATCGAAAATGTACTCTAAAATTAGGTGGACCGAATGGTCTACTGCCAAGTCAGCCGTGGTGGTCATTTGACCGAAATTGTTTTTCATAAATAAATGACATAAAACAACCTTTCAAATAAATGTTCAACCATTGAAAATATTGAGCCGTTTTTTTTTTATAACAAAAAGAAATTCCAATTTTAAAATGGGCCACCCTTTATCTAGAAAGTTAATCACTCAAAACGTTTCGCTTTTAATTTAAAACTCTATCTCGCTTGACTTTTCGATATTATTTGGGGGCGGCAATGACTGTGAAAATTGTTAAAAATAGAAAGTCGACTTGCGGCATATTGAGTAGTTAATTTTAAATTTTTGTGAGGAGCTACCGGCATGTTCTGCGGATTGCCATATTTTTTCAAACTTCTTTCATTATTTTGTATTTATAAATACATTGTTTATATTAATAAAAAATTTCATTTTATATATTTTCCTCTTGAAGTTACCCGAAAATGACCTTTTGTTCAAGCGCTCTAGACCAGAAATTCACCAAGTCCGGTAAACGTTGTGTCACCCAGGTAAAAACAGCCGGGTGCAGGGGGCATGAAATGTCTTAATTTAAATGTAGTTATTTGTGGTTACTGCAATGCGCTCTTCACTGTTATACTTCCACGCAAATGAAAAGGATAGAAGAAACACTGTGCATTTTCAACAGTGTTGTCCAACAACATCAGCTGTAACTCTTCCGTGTTGTGCTTTCAGTCGAAGCAATGGAAATGTTTCGAGTATGTATTTCGAGGCACGACTAGGCAGCCATTACGTTTAAAGATGAGGAGTAAAAGGTCCATGCCTGAGATGACAACACGAGATAGGCTTATTTATTAATAGCCGGGCTTATGCCTGCCGTCGAGCGGGCACAGGCAACTCCGTCTTACGGAAACCATTAAAATCACAGAGAGCGACATCGACTACTATCAGGAAGCGAAATGTTTCCTGCTGCTAAAGCGTTTAGGGAACGAGTTGCCATTGATAATTTATCGGAATCAGATGTTCGCGAGACAAGTGCATACAGTGCAGATAAACGAAATCAACGGCCAGATTGGAATCACTCCGCGAGCCCAGAGCACTTTTTGCGACCTCCTTCACTCTCCTCGTGGAGTTCATCTAGTGCCGAACAGTGACGCGGAAACTCTAGTTTTTCGCATTTTACCTTTGCTGCCTCGATGCCCTGCCCAGGATTCGAAAGGTGCAGAGCGCGGTCGGCGGTATCAGCGGTACTTGGCGCTCGCTGCAGTGCAGTCGGGTAGAGTGCACTACTCGTTTGCAGTGCAGGTCGCCCGTGGCGCGGGTAAATGATACCACTTGACTCGACTCCAACTCCACTCGCCCGCCACGCTATTGGTATTCGAGTGGATTTCCAGGCAAATTTTCCATTCCTCGGATTATTTTCACCTACTTTCCGCTTTATCGATTTTAAACTGTTGCCTAATGGGCTTTACAGTTCGGAGCAGTCAGTAATGGCAGCAAATAGCCTGCGCCTGGGAAATATTTCTTCCAATTTGCCGCTCGGCGCGGGCTTGTCCAGGTGCACTCGATGTCTCCCGTGTTTTATTACCAGCGGCATCGCGTAGACCCGAGTGCGGCCGCAGGAGAAGTGATTAAGCCGTTTCTGGTTGCTGAACGAGTGAAACCCCTCAAGACTCTTCGCCGGTCCATGAAATTGAGATATTTATATGGATCTGGCCAACCAACCGAGATAATAGTTCACGCTGCGCTTTTCTGTCGCATACGGGTTCTGAGTGCTCCGGTTTGAATTGCCAGAGAAAATCGCCCGAATCGTTTCAAGAGCAAGAATATGACGGATACGATACTGCGTACCAGTATCGGCTTTCATTTAAGGACCTAAAAGATCTTGACATTTTTATCCGAAATATACACCAAAATTACACCAAAATGGTGTGCCACTAATTTTGTGTTTTCATTTTGTCATGAAAGAGCATTACTAAAATATTAGTAATGAAATGGTGCCTGCAATGAAAGACCAAGAAATGGATTTATATGTTTATTTTGAAATGAAACGTCTTTAGCCGCGATGAGAATTTGAAAGCGTAACGAAAAATCGACATTTATTTATTTAGTTAAGTTAAGTTTCATCACAACAGGTGTGGAAGAAACTAGCTGCTAGCATCTGGTGTGAGTGAGGAGTCGAGGAACTGAGCGCCCGGTGGGTAGTGTAGATATGAATGCGGTGACGCAGTTATTAAGGCCGCATTACAATGCCGACTGATCAGTCGAAGTCGAAGCCAACTTTACTGAAACTTCTTTTGGCAGAGTAGTGAATGCAATCAAGCGGCACGAAAATACGTCATAATTGAAAATGTATATAGTATCGGACACAGTAAAAAAAACTTGAGCATATTCATTATTCTACGATGTAAAAAATAGGAAAGTAAGCATATAACTCTCAAGTCACCAACATTACATTTAATTAATATTTTGCCCTATAGGCAAAAACATAACAAACATTCTAAAAGTCCTAACGGTTTTATGGAAAAATAGACATATTTAACGTTATATTAAGACCGGACAAAACTGAACAAACTACAAAGAAAGTAATACTTTACGTCTAACTGAACGTAATAATTATTAAAATGGCCTCTTTTTTAAAAACTGCTTGACATTGCTTAGGCATAAATTCAATTAGCTTCTCTATGAGGGCTTGAGAGATTTTATACCATTCTTTGATAAGGTCCTTGTGATTATTAAATTGTTGTCCTTTAAGCATCTTTACAATTAATTTCTCATAGATTTTTCAGTGAAATTAAGATCTTGAGGTTGGGATGACCATTTGATCAACTCCATATGTTTAGATTCAAAACAGTCTCTTACGTTTTCTTCCGTATGCTTCCTCCTATCATCAGACTGATAGACTTCTTCATCATCAGACTGATAGACCTCCCTTATTTATTGTCTGAACAAATATTGACTAAATTATTGGCCGGTATAAAATGACATAATTTACAATTGTAAATTTATGTTGTAGAACCCCTTTTTCTTATTTAAGTTTTTTTTTTCAAGTGTAAACATCTATTTGCAAATTTTCAATTGCCGTAAGCGTAAGATTCGGAAGCTCAAGCATCAGCGACTCTAGCTCGGCTCCTCCTGCAGTGAGAATTGGGTGGGGGAGATTTTTTCACATAACTCACCACATCCACTTAAAGTTTTTAAGGTCACTTACCTGGAAAGAAAGAGAAAATTGAATTAAAACTTTTGAAGGAATTTACGATTGGAATAAGACAATAAGCAGAATAAAATCAAACCCAACGCAGAAGTTCTCACATATAAATTCTACTGAATGGGCCGCTTTAAAAGAGGCTACAAAAACAGTTGAATATTTATCGAGTATGGCGCCAAAATTCCCTTTTAAGGTTACGGCTTAGTTGGGCCCAAACAATAGCCGCCCAGGCGACATAAATCCATCGTGTCCAATACAAAGGATCATCAATCAAAACCTTCGCCTTAAAGAGGAGGCAAAAATACGATCCGCCGGGAAAGACAGGCAAAAAGGAAGTACAAATTTTTCCGTGAGCCGAGCGCCAAGATGTACTCTTGGCGATATAATCGTCCATCAGTCGTTTGTCACTCTTTTGTCTTTGGTAATGATGGTCCCTGGCCCTTGGTCATGTTAGTGTTCTGTCCTCCGAAGTTTTTATGTCTGATGGCTGCGAACGGTGTGAGGGATTAAGAGGCAAGCGGATAAAATGCATTAGATTTGCGCAAATAAGGTTTTCACCACAACACTGATCGGATCGATTTGAATTCTATGGACAGTGGGGGAATTTCTCGGGCACACCTGTTCGCTTATGTGCCTTCCCTCCTTCCAACCACCTGTGACGACTCGTCAATGTCGTCAGGCACAAAGAGCCAGTCACAATGCGTGGCAAATTCGGACAGCTAATGGATGGCTCTCCTAGGAATATTCCAATCGTGATGCGCGCGTCCACTCTGTTCACAGTGTATGCTCGCGGTAATTGGTTTTCCAGATTAACCTGCGATGTAACCATTTTAATTTATTTTCAGCAAAAATGTCTCCAACTCTGCCATCTGACATGACATCATAATTACCCTACTGCCCATTACTACTGTTTTGGTCCGGTGCACGCATCTAATTTGAATGCCGAAAGTTATCGCAGTTCCATCATTTGGGCTATTTCCCTAGAGTAATTAACCGTTATTGAATTTTCTATGCAAATGTGCGAATATGAACTGGTTCAGAACTTTGTGTACGTCTTTACTTAGAGGTAAGCACGATATGAATCAAATAAAAAAAGCACATTTCCTTTTCAAAGCGGCACTCCTTTTTTAAAATTTTGCTTATTTTTAATTTATTTTTTCCCCTTTATACAATATATAAACTCAACAATTGGAATTATAAAGGGATTCTCAAGAAGAAGTTGTATTTCGAATCGAGCGCCATTTCCGTTAAATATTTGACATTTTTTTTATGAAATGATATGTGTTTTCAACAGGTTGGCACGACATACCACACCGCACTTGAAACAATCAACGTGCTATTCAGCCGTCCTTACTCCAAATCGTCGTCCAAAATTTCATAAAAAGGATACACACCTGCCAAAGGAGTCGTGGTAATTATTTGACTGACATTTTCTTTCATGTACAATTTCAACAATATTACATTTTCGAAATCAATATAAATTTGGAACACCCATTTGCCTTCTTTCGTGGATTTATTTCATTCATTAATTAGAAAACTAGATGAAATGTGAACTACTGTGAAGTAAAAACGCCCCAGGAACAGATTTTAAGATTGCCTACCTCCTGTTCCAAATGGCTGAACTTCAACTGATTACAAGAAAAATACTTTAGACATATGCTCTTTAACCCTTTTGCATTTTATATTTTGAAACGAACGACTAAATTTTATAAGAGGCTTTTTAGTAAGTTCCTGTTGTTCCATAACCTCAAAAAAATATTTCCTTCGAAATGTTTAAAACTTTATAAATTCTGAATATACTTATACTAAATTGATGTGACCTACTTCCATCAATTTTCTGAGATTCTCAAAGTTATACGACATTATGCAAAGAAGGGAACCTGAAAGGTCTAATGAGCCCTGAAGTCTTTAAAGCTTAAAGCAGAGAGTTAATATACACTACATGACCCAAAAATTTAATCATCCACCTTGTCTTTACCTTCAAAGACGGGGCGATTTGTCACTCGAAGACAAGGTAGCAATTTTCTTCAGAAGGGGGCACAGGCCCAAACACAATGCCCCAAAAAAGTTTTTGTTGTCTGGCGCGGTGCTCTTCATGAAATTAGAGAACATTTTCGACGAGGCGAAACTGATGATGATTTCAGGTTTGCGCGAAGTGCCGTCGGGTAAGTACTTGGCCGCCTGATGGGGTTCTCATTTTGAATGTTCCAAATTTGAATACAAAGGCAAGTAATCCGCAAAGGTATTTAACGGTTCGCAAAATGTGTCGCAAAGGACAATCTCAACTCTAATTTGAGCGACAGCTAAACACGACATTGTGTGGGAGGTGTTGATGAGTTTAAACTTGCACATTCTGATTTTGTTTTTTAAATACCAAATTGCTATTAGGAGACGTTTCACTTGTGGTAAAAACTGTTGACTAATCTTTTCAGGGATATTTTATTTTAAAATGAATTTCCGTTGTTGGAAGAATGATGCTTGGAATTAGATTAAGCGGCTATTCCAAAGCACTTCTGGACACTTCTGGTGCCACAGTTTAAACTATAAATTCTTTCTGTTATCCACTGATGAATGAAAGTGTTGTCGTGTGTTATATGTTTTTTTGATTAACACCAGCCATTACATCTGAATTAGTTTTAAATGTGATGCTGAATTTTTGGACGGCGAATTGACAATATAAAGTTAATGAGAGAAAAATATATATAGGGTGCTGTCGTTTACATTCTATAAACAAAAAATGCTTTTTTTTCAGGAATAAAAATTTGTTGGTTGGTTGGTGGTCTAGAATTTTCAAAAAAAATCGATTTTTCGATATTTCGAAAGTATAGTTTTTCGAGAATATACTGTTAAGTTTTTGAAATGATTTTGACGGTATTTTAGGTTCTACAGCCTTTTTAGTATGTAGCGCATGGTTGGTCCACCTCATTAATGGATACATACTTAAAACTCATTTATCTCGAAACCACCTTCACGGGCGGGAGACAAAACAAAAAAACTATTCATCCGAATCATCTCAAACTTTAATATGTTATTCAGTAAGTACACCAGTACCTATGGCCCGCACCACCAAACATTTTTTATTTGAATAACTTCTTCTTATTTACCAAAAAAACTAATGAAAAATAGTCAAATTTCCGTATTCAAAATTGAAAAACGCGTTATTTTGTAAAAAAAAATTGTTTTTCTATTTTCCTGGTTCCGGCGATAGCTACACTCATATAGATTGATAATTATTCAATTTTTTTTTCCGATAAGTGAAAAAGCCAAAACCTCACCCTACGCCCAGGTCCATTTTTTTGAGGGGGTCATTTGCAACGCCATTTTTTAAATAACTACAATTTTGTTTGGTTATTTTAAAAATGTTTTTGTATGCTTTTTAAGTATTATAATATACATACAAAGTTTCAATATCGTTGTTGATTATTTTCACCTTAAATAAAATGCATAAAAATGCCTATTCACGGGTGCTAGCCCAAGGCTAAGCAAACACATATGTGTTATTATATCATACACGACGTCACGGTTCTTGAAATAATGGCACTTACTATTCTCAAGGTAAGTTCTTATTAATAACCCTGCAAAACGGCAGATATGCACACTGTGACAAAATTAAACGAAGAAACACTTGTTATCGTCGCAAGAGATTCAATCACCTGTGGTTGATTCGGACTATTATTTCTTTTTAAACGCATTTAATTTTTAATTGCAGAATAATCAACAAAGAACGTATGAAAACGTTATGCACCTCTATTTGGTTTCGTCTCGTATGCTGAAAATATTCTTGGGCCGTGTAATTTGAAATTAAATTTTTATTTAATTTTTACTTGAATGGAATAAATTAGGAATCACCCCGTTCATGTCTAGCGCCAAGGTGGTGAAACCCTTTGTACCAGTAGAAAAACACTTTTGCCAAAAGAACTGTAATAAACGGGGGAATGCTAACTATGGGCGGAATTAATTGTACAAAACACGAAACTTGAAAAATTTAAATTTTTTAATTATTTTCACAGCCATGCCAGTGGAGTAAATCGAGGCACGATATGAATCTGAATTAGTTTAAGATTATGGGGAACTAAATGGAAAGCGAATTTAAATGCAAATTTTCTAGCAATCAACGATATGTTTTCCATAAATTGTAAACAAATTTGAATTTAATTGGGTTTGAAATGGATATTGCTGCGCATCTTAGAGCAGGCAGTAGTTATTTACTTATAATAGGCAGTACAACATCGTCCTCTGTAATGATTTTCATCCCACATCAAGTGTGGGCTTTTGGAACAAATACTAACCGTTTATCGCCAAGAATTCTGATGGCAATTTAAAAATTAATAATATTTATGTGGAAGGCAGAAATTTGTTGAATTTTGTATCATATGAAAATTGTAACAAAATGTAACATTTACCTATGCTAAAGTCAATTGTTTTTGTTTCTGGTTCACACGCCCGCCGCGGGTCGGTTTGCTTAAGGGGTTATTACCAGCTTATTGCCCAAAAATAAGGGTTATTTTTAATGATTTTTCATAAATACATTTCAAATAAATTTTACAAGTATGATTTTACATTTGATTAAGTACTTCTTCAACTATATAAAAAAAAATGTTTTATTGAAAAATATTAAAAAAGGGCGGCTACACAGTAGGTCGCATAAACTACCATTTAAAAATGGTCTTTCCACGGCCGGCAGTAGAAGTCTCGTCCACAGTATCTTAAAAAAAAAACCGAAATTTTTTTCATTATTTACATGATTTTTGCTACCGAAGTACACATGATCATATTTTCAGAATGGTTTTTTTTGCGAAATGGCATTTGTTTGAAAAAAAATAGTTTTTTTCGACGAAAAAACTCGAACTAAATGGCTTATATTTTTTTTTCCTGATATACAATCGCTATAGTCGTGTGTACTTTGTTAGATAATTTAATAATAAAGGTCCAGTTAAAATTTCAAGTCAATCGGATGAAAACCGTTCGAGTTCTACTGTCGATTTTTAAAAGGTGGCTCCGAGAAAAACGCGTTTAAAAAAAAAAAATTGAAAAAGTGGCTTCGGAAAAATTGGTTTAGAGGCATTTTAACATTTAAATACACCTTTCTACAAAGTATGTTTTGATTCTAGGGATGTTTAGGCATTATTTAAGCCAATAGCAAAAAAAAAAAACCGAAAAAAATTAAGCTGATAATAACCCCTTAAGACAACGTGAAGGGGATATATCGCGCACATAAACGAACGACCAACACGATCCAGCATCACTACACTCAAACAAGCGAAATAATTGAAAATAGTGAAAATACAGTTATAATTAATTTAAAGATCAATAAAAACGTATAAAATTTGACTAACTCCTTCGCTTTTTAAAAAAAAGAAAGAAAAGAAGTTTGATAGGAACCGCCTCTAACTATATGAGCCTTCGTGCTCTCGGCTAAGTGTGTTTGATTTATAACAGAGCTTTAGCTAAACTACTGTCAATAAACGATAACCCGGAATTTCATATCCTTATTTATCAGCATCCTCCTAGAAACTCTGCACGCACGTCTTACCGACTCCCTCAAGCAAGGCCAATGTACTCACACTTTTCCGGCCTAAGAATTTGTCGAATAAACATTGGAAAATTTGCCGTTCACGCGATAAGCTTGTAATTTGTCGCCGATGCGAAAAGCTTCCTTTGAAATTGAAAATGTATAGATCGAAGGTATTTCGCTGGCAGTGCCGTTCTGTAGACGATTCGCTGATTTGCGGAGGGAAAACCTCACGTGCGGCGCGTGTCTTTTTGCCACCTCATTACCGTCGCTCCAAATTAGCCCCACCATGCGAACAGAGCGCGTATGAGAAAACATACGCCGATTTGGGGGGAGGGGGTAAGTATGGTAAATGGCTGAAAATCTCACCTCGACTGAATAGATGTGTGGCGTAGAACATGTCGCGAAAGTGCGATGACGGTGGTTGCAGGATTCCGAAAGATTGCGCCAAATTGGCTGCCATTGTGCTGCCACCACCATGCGCCAGGGCCGGCGAGGGCGGTGGTAGGATTGTGGGCGATGGGGCTGACAGCGACGAAGATGAGGATACGGTGTCGCACATACTGCCACTGCTGCCGACGCTCGAGCTTCGAATGGGCGCTGCTATGTGACTGCAGTAGCTCAGCAGGCGGCTGGGGCTGCCGGGGGAAGCCCCATTTTTCGCGAGCACCTTCTGTTGATGCTCGTACAGCTCACAGAGTTTGCAGCCCTTCATCTTGGCTCCGCTCGTCCTGCTTGCTAGATAGCGTCCGTGAACGCCTTAATTTTTATCACAGATTCTCCGTTTTGATTTTCTCCGAATATTTTACAGAAGCACTTGGGATTGAACTTTATGTAAATTTCATGTACATTTCATAAGTCCTTCATCGTTATCACAGCACAAAATGTTTCGCCGCTGGCTTCGACACTGTACGAAAAATCGCTTAGAACTTTGGCAATAACTTTGCGAGGGTAGAAAGCTGAACAAATATTGGCTTTTCACTGGAGTGCCCACACATTTTACTCCCTTAGAGCGTGAGCTCCATCCTAACTTCAGTTTTTCCGTTCCAAGTTGCCCAATTTGAGCTGTTTTTTTAAAACAAATTTCGCAATTTTTGAAGTCAAACAATTGAAGTCCAAGGGCTTTTGACATGGTTTTAGAAAATATGGAAAATAAGCGTGTTAATGTGAGATTAAGTACTTAAGTACCAAATGAACAAACTGTTTACTTTCGCGAGTATAATTAACGTAACGTTACGATTTTAGGGAAAAACTTTTTTACTTGCTCCTTTGAATTTAATTGTGAGATAAAGCAATCGATAGAAGAATGATGGCAAACTAAGAAACCAAAAAACTAAACTGCCACGAATTCACTGCTCCCTTAAAAAACGAAGAAGTAAAAACCATGGAACACCCATTGACTGAAAATACATAGGTATGTATGTAAATAATTCCGTTTGACGAACTATGGGCTTTTCCCAATCAGTCTGCATAGATGTGTACAGTTCCGCTATAGGAGCTGCACAGGGTTATAAAAAAAGGGACAACATAAATAGCAATTGACATCTGACAAAAATAATTCTAACTGAAAAAAAGACATTGGTAAGATGTTTATAGTACCTACCATCCTGATAGATAGACATGCATAAAAATTGAGGTTAAGGCCTGAAGAGGATCACTTACACCAATTACGACGTGATTTTAAGGGGTTATACGCAGTTAGAATTTGCAAAATATGTAATGTACATACACAGAAAATATCAAGTCAATCCGGCGATTATTTTCGAAGTTACACACATATTTGTAAAGACGTGTCAGATCAGTTGAAATAGGAGGGCGGAGCGGCTTACCTAGGACGCTGTCACTTTAATCACCTGCCTATTGTAAATTTTCTCTTCTAATGTATTCATATGTGTAAAGTGACAGTGCATTAGTAAGTGACAGTGTATTATATGGCCCTGGAATAGATGACTCAATGTAAGTTGAAAAAAATATTTTTTCCTCTATGCAAAATGATTTTGAAACTTTAAACGCGATTTCTCAAAACGGTATTTTCAAAGTCGGTGATCTCGATTTCTCAGAAATGGCTCAACCGATCGGTCTCAAATTTTTATACAATCTTCTTAGATATGTATATTCCTCAGGCATTGAACGAAGGAAGTTGAAGTACAACTTCATTAAATCTCACATCAAGTTAAAAGAAAATAACAATTCATACAATAATATCAGGGTTTATGTCAGCTCTGCTCAAACAGACAGACAGAAAAATAAAAGGGCTTCAAAACTAGATGTTCCCTTAAATGACATGGAGATTCAACAGGATGCTGTCATGTGCGGTATTGCTAGCAAAATTTTAGTGACTTTCACGAAATGGAACGGTGAACTAGCAGCTAAGATCCTGCGATTTTACTAAATTATTTTTTTGAGGTTACGATGGTAACGAAGGTTTACATGAACATACGCTGAATCATATAGAAAGAAACATCGGAGCATACCATTCATGAGACACAGCTTGATTTTTCCATGTAAAAATCGACTACTCGAATTCACCAGTGCCACTTGAGCCGTAATTCGCGGAAATGTCTAGCCTTTTTTCAACTTAAATGAAAACCAACGAACTAGCCAACTAGAACATCTAAACAAGTTTTCTCTGTATTTAATGTTTGAGAAGTTGTAAAAAACCGCAAACTACGCAGAAACATTTCAATCAAAATATTAAAGACAAATTGCCTGTAGCGAGAAGCACTCAACAAAAAAATCTCATATCAAAAGTTTCTGGCTTAAGGGGACCTATATGGCTTAATTTTCGATTTTTTTTTCTTGGCTTTTCTTTTTGTTCTACTATTTCCGCGTAAAACGCTGCAAACTAAACCCAAATCTGTAAGAAAATAACGAAGTTATGCCTTTTTTTACTTTTAGACTTTAGTCGTTAAAAAAAGCACTTCAAATACTCTGTAATAACGGAAGCCTAATTGACGCTCTAAATCCGCGCTATTTTTGGTTCACAGCAGAGCAACTACGTTCCCTGTGATTCTCTGTTGTGTTTGTTGTGTAACCTTAATCAGTGCGTTTCTAAGTATTTCAATTCAATTTATTCATGTTTTAAGGGTTACCCTTGTAACAGAGAGTATAATACAGTATGTACATAGTGAATAAGATCAAGATACATTAGAGGTAAAGATAAAGCAGTTGACAACAATACATAATAATAATTACAATAGGCGTTATTCGTTAAGTAAAAAAGCCCGTAGACGAAGACAGTTTATGATAAAGTATACTATGTTTCTAATAATTTGAGGGTCTGCTTGCAGCACAATAAATTTCAAGTCATCTAAGCCAAAATAGTTTTTTGCCAAAATAGGATAAAGAAAATGCTGTCTGAAGTGACCATAAAGTGGGCAAATAAATAAAAAGTGAGAAACAGTTTCTGGCTGGTGTACATTACAGATCTGGCAGGTAGTGCTGGTGTCTAGGTTGTACGCCGTGCCTCTCCAGTAGAACCTGGACTGGTGTACATTCATCAGCCGGAGCTGAGCAAATAATTGCAGGATAAATAGTGGTGACCTGTGAGACAGGTAAGGAGCTCGGTGGTCGTATAGGGTCCTCGGTATTCGGGTCATCTGGGAGTTCGAGGTAGAGGTGTTGATGAGGTCGAGCATCGTCAAGTGATCCTTGAAACGTCGGAACACAAGTTGCGCATTTCTAGACCATAGAGCTGGATCAGATGACGACAGCAGGTAAGTCATACCTATGGGAGATAGGAATTGCTCCAGTTGGCTGATCCAATTATATCGGTCAATTCCAGAACGTCTCCGGTACTGCTCGATCTGGCCAAGGAGGCAGATTTTCGGAAGTCTGGCTTGGTCCATAGAGAGAACCTTGATGATGAAGTTGTAGGTGAGCTGGAAAATCTTCTGGTCTATTTTGACGAGACCCATCTCTTGGCGAACATTTGCACTGGAGGTCGATTTCGGGAGGCGTAACAGTTTTTTGAAGAATTCCAGCTGGACCCTTTCCAGCAAGTCCGTATAGCGGAGTCCCCAAACCGGCACCGCGTAGAGGAGAGTAGCCATAACAACGCTGTCAAAGAGTTTCACACGAGCGTCCCAGGAATCAATTCTCGGGTTGGCGCACATGGAAAGCATCGTGTTCATCGCAAATTTTGACTTGGCAATTGCATGATTGGTTGCCTGGAGGCCTAGGGATGAGCTCGACATCATGACTCCCAGATACTCATACGTGGTGACGACCTCAAGGGGCTCGCCGCGGTACATGAAGGCTCTGTCAGCTCTGCGTCCTCCTGCTTTCACCTCCATTACTTTTGTCTTTGATGTGTTGATAGTCATCCCATTAGCGGCGCAGTAGCGATCGAGAGACCCCAAAATCTTTCGCAGGACCACTGAGGAACGAGCCAGTATGACAATGTCATCAGCGTACATCAGCAACAGAAGATCCTCCGTGGTATTCAAGCTAAGACCATCTATCCCGTCGTTGCGAAGGTGTTGCTCCAGATCGGCCAAAAAGAGCGAAAACAACAGCGGGCTCAGAACTTCGCCCTGAAGAACGCCCTCAGTCACTGAGATGTCCTTGGAGAGAGAGTGACCTACTTTGACATTGAGTACTGCATGGCTGTACAAGTTGCGAAGCAAGCGAATACTTTTGGCACTACATCCTAGGTTATAGAGCTTTTGGAAAAGAACATCGTGAGGCACTGAGTCGAATGCCCTGGCGAAGTCAATAAAGAGCGCTAAGATGTGCTTTGTGTCACGTTTCAGATGTCTCTGGATTGTTGACGTAAGAACAAAGATGTTGTCCATACAAGAGCGACCTTTCCGAAAACCGGCTTGAGCTTCAGGAATGATGTTGTTTGCAGTGGCCCAGGATAACAACCTGGCATTGATGACCTGAGTGAAGACTTTCAAAATGCTGGATAGGATTGCTATGCCTCGATAGTTGCGTGGGTTCTTCAAGTCGCCTTTTTTGTGGAGCATCATCAGGGTTGCATGACACCAGGGTTCTGGGATTTCTTCCGACTCTAGGATCAAGTTGAACATTTTGGCAAGCAGTGATATCCCTTGTTCAGGCAAGGCTTTGAGAAATTCTGGCGGGATTCCGTCGGGACCCGCTGCTTTGCCAGGTTTGCAGTTCTTCAGAGCGGTTGAGATCTCCTCCACAGTAATCGGGGAGTCTAGCACCTCGTGGAAGGTTCCATAGAAGGTAGTTGTTGTACTCGCTCCTGCCGGGAAGACAGTGTCATAGAAGGCTTCCCATTCAGGGATGGATATGGATACAGAGTTAGGCTTGCGTGGCTTGGTGCTCTTGTATGCTTCCCAAAACTCTCGAGTGTTTTTAACTGCGGCAAACTTGTCACGTATTGCATTATCGTGTTCTCTAGCTTTGTTCGCCAAGGTTGACAAGTAGGTTTTCTTAGCTAGCAGATAGTCCGATCTGAACGGATCTGTAAAGTGGTTCGCTTTCGCTTTTCTAAGAAGGCTTCTAAGATGAGATCTCATGGAGCGGCATTCGTAGTCGAACCAGGGCTTCGACGCTGGCTTAGATGTGGCTTTGGTTGATAGACGTCGAGTCATACCCAGGCTTGCGGCGGCGCTAGTCATGCCTGAGATCAAAAGGTGGAGTGCACTATCGGTGCTCAGGTCTTGTTGAGGAGTGAAAGGAGACGTCCCGGTCGACGTCAGCGATGACATCAGTAGATCTTGGTAGGTCTGCAGTTTGTTGGAGTCCCAGATAAGTTTGGTAGGCGGTTCCCAGTCGGGTTCTGTTGGTTCTGGGTTGGCGTGAGATGTGGCAATGTCCAGGGTGACGAGTATCGGGAAGTGGTCCGAATTGGCACAATTGTCCGAGACTTTGAGGTCTCGAATCAAGTCTGCATGGCCGGCGTCAACCCATACCAGGTCGATTGCACTGGCTCCCATCGATTTAACGAGCGTAAACTGGCCCGGGAGATCACTTTCAGAACGGCCATTCAAAACAAGGAGGCCGTTATCGGACATAAATTCCGTAAGAGCTTTGCCACGGGCGTTAAAGGTACAGTCCAGCGATTGTCTCACCGGATACAGAGAGGAGCCATCCAAAATAGCGTGGTCTGGTTCACTATAATTTCCTATCCTGCCATTGAAGTCACCGCCCAGGACAACTGGCAACTCAGGATACAAATCGCGAGCAGCTTGCAGGGCTTCATGGAAGAGGTCAAGTGCAGCTGTGATATGGTAACTTGGCTTAATATAGACTATGCCAATGATGAAGCGAGTGTCAGATGTATCACATAGTGCGAGGATCCACAGGTTGCTGCTGTCAAGAGTGGTGGCGGTGCAGGTTGTTTTACGGAACAGAAGCATAATGCCACCGCTTGCACGACCGGAGTCGTGCTCTCTGGTTGCTGGGGTAGAGAGAACACCAAAGTCCTTCCAATGGGGTGCCAGAATGGGGTTGGATGATATAAGCCATGTTTCGCAGATTCCCAATAAGTCGGCATCTGATTGGAACTCCGAGCTGTTGAGGTTTTTGAGACCACAGCAGTTCCAAAATGTAGCTGTTACAAGGGTCTTGGCACGTTTTTTTGCAAAAACGAGATTGTGTTGGGGCGAGGTCTGCGATCCAGACTCACAATTTCTCCTTTATCGCTATCCCAGGAGTACCACATGTTGTCGATCAGGATCCTCTGGTGGGTCAGACGGGTTCTCTTTCCCTTGGCTTTTTCAGCTCTGGCAATGTTGCGTAGTTGGAATTGGACTTCAGCCTCGTGAGGGGTGCAGTCGACATCGATATAAATTCCTGTACCCTTAAGTTTGGCTATCTTCGTTTTCATCACAGTAATTTTCGTAGCTATGTCGTCGAGTCGTATCCTGAAACGGCTTGGTTGGGAGGTGAGGAGCTGCGCGCTAACTATTTCCGTGGTAAGTGAGAATGTGTCTTGGAGGAAGCGAATAGCATCGCCTTCTTGATCCTCACGGTTGGCAGCAGTAATTGGTAGGCCTCTCAGGAGAATGTTGTTTTTTCTCTCTTCTCGCTTGCGGTATTCAGAATCGGTTTGGAGAACACGAATTTCTTTCTGGATAGAAGCGAGTGCAGAGGGGGCAGCGGAAGGAAGTGTGCCAGACTCCAGTGCAGTAACACGGGCCGCTAAGTTGGTCTGCGAGGTGTTGCACTCATCCAAACCTCGTTGGAGGTTTAGTATGTTGTCATTAATTGCTTTCCAATTTTTGTTCCATGTCACGGTCTGCTCGTCAAGTTGAGACTTGACTGAGTTCAAGAGGGCCGCTTGCGCCATGCTATTCTCGCCGATCTGTTGCACACTCGCAGATAGTTGGTCCATACGGCTGTTGTTCTCGTTTCTCATGGTCTGGAGTTCCTTCAAAAGTTGGTCGAGAGTTGTCTCGGCAGGTTTAGGGGCTGGTGGAGCCGATGTCGAGGTGCTCTGGTTCAGCGGATTCATCGTGGGAGCGTTGAACTTGGCTGGAGATAGCAAGTTCGATTTCTTTAGGGGCGAGTGGAGCGAGGCCTCTTCCAAGTCGTGTGAGGTGCGGCGTTTAAGCGGGTTTGCGAAAAAATCAGGAATTAGTTTGTTGTGGTTTCGACCTTCTACTACAAGTAAATGAGAGTTTGATGGCCTACCTCGTGACTGCGGCGTTGAAGGGGTTTCGGACTGACCAGGTGCAGGATTCCCGATTACAGTGGTATCGCTGTCAAAGAATGCCTCATTTTCCGACGACGTGTTGCTGCTCATGGCCAGGGCGATTATAAGGAGCGTCGATTCGAAATCAAACTTGAATTTGGCGCAGCAATATTGGTGTCATCAGTATCATTATGACAGCACTGATCGAATGGCAGCGACGGATCAAAGCAGCGGGGGCCCCAAGCACCCTAGTGGTCCAGCGGAGAGGTTGGCCGAAGATAGACACGAGATTGCAATCTGTAAGCAGAGCAGACTTGTTGTTTCTAAGTAGCATCTTCGTTGATAAAATTTATGTTTCTTCTGTAAAGTCAAACTTTAATTCGATTTTGCTCGGAATTCTGTGTTTTGACCGTTGCCGTAGAAAATTTCAAAAACCGTTTGCTCAAATTGTTTGAAATTTGGTGGGCTGGTTTATTATACATCTGGTCATGGAATGAATTAAAAAATATTTGAATATTTAGATTATAATTATTTTTTAAAATATATTAGTTAGTTTATTAGTTAGTAATGAAAAATTTCAAAAATTGAACTCTAAACTACACAAAATCAAAAATAATTGCAGGAAAGCAAAACTAATGAATTCATTCTGTGCAGTCAAGTATTATCTAACAGAAAATGTCTTGTTTATGTGTTTCAGATCAGGGGTTCTGGAAAAAAGCTACGGCAACGGTGAAATTCCACCATTGCAAGAGACGCTCAACCCATAAGAGCCCATGGGTATTTTTGTGATTTTTATAGGCCATAAACAATCTTAAAGTATTCAATAATAAACTAGTTTCCTCATTTTCTAGATTTTGTGGTTTTTTTCTTGAAAAAAAAAAAAATCTTTTGACTCCGCAAAACCCCATTTAAGCCATATAGGTCCCCCTTAAGGGGGTCTCCCGTTTATCGAATTAAAAAAATCTATAATTACCTATAATGACAGTCGATATTGTAAATCATAGCTGGGCAGAGTTTGACTTCAAGGGAGCAGTATACCTCCATAAACACCTCCATAAACCTTTCGCATTTCGGGTCATTCCGGGTCGCCCCATTAACGCAATGAGGAGTGAGTACATGTCCACCATCACTGATTCAGGACAGGAGTATGCATTTCTCGCTTGCGCTTGCAGGAGGCACCAAAAAAATATTTCTCGCCACCAAAAAAATATTTCTCGCTTGCACTCGGAGCATCGTCTATGTCCTGTGTGCCGCACAAGTAATTTTTCACGACAGGAGTATGCATTTCTCGCTTGCACTTGCAGCAGCAATGAGGTGGGCACTCGGGAGTCAAAACAGCTACCTGAGGAGCACTCGGGAGTCACAGGAGCAGGGTTTGCCCGTGTGTGTTGTAAATAATGTCTTCTCAAACGCATTACTGTAAAAAACAGCAATTTTCGTAATGGGTGCATGGACCATCTGCCATTCAAAACTTAAAACGCATATTTCTTCTTCTTTCCATGTGTTTCATATTCGTTTAATTCCACCGCATAGTGTTAATAATCCATATGAAAAACGGGAAACCCCAAAACAAACATAATGAAGGGTCATACATGCCAAATGTTGAGTTCGAAAAGTGCTTAAGTTCACGCGTAATAATATTTTCTTGAAAAATAATCAGCCTGTCACCCGCCCACAACTGAAATCTCAATCAATCTCGCAATTGCATTAATCACGTAAACCCCCTTTCATCTGCCTTCAATTCAAAAATTCTTCGCAAATCCACTTTTCGTCGCGGTAGCGGCGGCGGCGGCAGCACAGCGATGGCGGCATGGTTGACTTGACTCTGTTCGAAAAGCGACAGATAGGCGATGGTTTACGACCCAGCCGCGGAAAACTTTGCATTCGACACGATTTGATTTGAATAAGCAAATTAACCTCGAACTGAAAATATTTCCTTATTAATCGGGCGGACTAATTCGCTGGCATTCGGGTGGCTGCTTCGTGCACATAACTGTTCAGACGCACTCAATTTGCATATTGGGCATTGGCAATGGTTTCTCGGAAAGAGTCCGTCTGAAGGTGGTTTCGAGCAGTCGTCGCGAGCCAGCGATTGCACGAAGGGTGATGTCTTTAAAGTGGTTCGTTTGTGCCCCCGCATTGATTACCCTGAAAGCACAATTGCCTAGGACAATCCGTGTCGCGACTGAGCTGCTCTCCATTTCTGCCCCCCAAGCCGACGAGGCCGCCCGGTGACCCAAACTCTTCCGCTTCGATCAAAGAATTCAGCTTTGACCGATTGCATGTCGTTTGCATTTATTAGCGCCGCGGAGCCGGCCGACCACGACTGGGCGATTCCGTTGTCGCATGGACGGCGACGCGCCATCCCCCCAAGACGCCAGGCCGCGTTGGAAGCCCACACCTTGGCATGTTTGTTCTTGCGGGAAGTCGTAAATTAGTTCCATTTTTACGTTCGACAAGTCGCCGCAGTTTGAAGCCTCCACGGCCGGGAGTCATTTTCAAAAAGCATCTATGGCGACAGAACCACTTGGGAGAATGCTTTTCCCATTGGCGGTGAATCTGAAACCGTCAGGCGTCTCATAAATCGTCGATTTTTGTAGTCATAATGAGTAAACAATGTCGCGGCATTATACAAAATTTACTGTGGATACCAGGCACTCGTTTAAGCCAAATTCAAGAAAATTTCTTGAGCGCTTGTTGATTTCGATGGGTGGATGAGGATCTAATGAGGAAAATTGGAATTCAGTTTGCATAATACTTATTGATGGTTTTGAAACGAAATGGGAAAACGGTTGGGGAGAAGGGAGTAAATTAAGCAGCCAATCTGATTTTAAAACTCGAGCAAATCGGTGTAGAAATAGTAGTGAGAGTTTGACAACGAAACTAAAAAAAATATATAGAAAAGAGAAATTGAAAGAAACCGAAGTTGGAAAAGGGCGTCACGCTAACAAGTTGCTGTGGTGACTCCGTAAAGTACATAGGAAGACTCCGAAGGAACTCTAAGTGTATGCTAGTAGGAAGTTTCTCGCATACTATTTCTCTACAACTGCGATGCGAACTTTCTGTATTAGGAATTTCTACCCTTGAACAAAAATAACTTTTAAATTCCAAATTGGAACTGGAAATTGGGAATTGATTGCATATTCCACCAAAAAAATAAGTTAGTTGTATCCGATAAATTTTTTTCGATTCGTGACAGATCACCGTAATAGCTAAAAATTGAAACTAGATTTTTAAGACGACTACATAATTTAAAATGTATGGAACGTACAAACAAAATGATCGAAATAAAAACTTATTATTTCTCGGAGGGAAAACCGATTCCGCAAAAATCAATCCCCTCGTCCCCTTCTAGTACGGGTGGTGGAAAAATCAAATGGGAAATCCGAAATACTTTTGCGAGTCATGACAGATGGCGTTGTAATCATTAAAAATCAAAACAGTAACCGAACGATGAAATAAAAACATCTCTTCAAATTAGAGAGAAAATATTGTTCAGCGAACCCATAAACAAAGAAAGAATAATAAAATAAACTAAATTCATTTAATTAAAAGAAAGGCCCCCATTCGAATTCTATTTGCGTCTTGTCCCTATCTGGGTTAGCACGGAGATATTTTCCTGAATCCCGAAATAATTTTAAAGGTAAACGGTAAGAAATACAGGCAGATGCTCACCGCTGACAGATTCACCCCCTGGTTTTTGCGCAAAGACATAGTATAAATATGCCAACAGTATTTTACCTAATTATCAATCCAATCATATTCCAAGTTCGGCTTGATTTTATCCTCTTTATAGATGAAGCATAATATTTGAAAACCGCGCCTCGAAATCGAAGAAGGCGAATTTTCCAGTTTTTAAATAAAAAAGAAGCGAATCTCCCAAAATCCAATCGAAGGAAGAGTTTTTCAAAACAAAGCGAATTTCATATTTTTAATCAAAGGAGGCGATTTACCTAGTTGTTCAAATCGGAAGAAGGTGACTCTCCTAATTTCGTTAAAAATGGAGGCGGATTTGAATTATTTAGGGTATATAAGTACAGACAAGACTTGGTCTCGTCACTGTTTGCGCTGGAGTTAGCAACGGAGCAACAAATTCCTTTCTTAAAGGATAGCAGTTTCATTAATGCAACACTTTGCAAATAGTCACTGATTGTTCTCTTGCTGGGGTTAGTAGGGAAGCAACAGATACTTTTTTCAAAGGTTAAGTAGCTTCCCAAATGCAACACCTTATGGACAGTCATTATATTATATTTAGGTGATTTTTGTTTTATCTTCGATTGAACTCATTGATTGCTGGGATTATTTATGAGAATTATGTGTGTGAAGTAATCGTTTGTTCCTTTGTTTGTTATTGTGAAGTATACGTTAAGGGATCTACCATCTTTTCGGAGGGAAAAAAAAAGGTTAATTGCAATAAATTTTTCGATAGGTTCAGATTATGAAAATTGATAAAAAAAGTATTACACTCAATAAATACACTATCGAACTATATTAAAAAAATTTTTTTTATTAATTTTTGTGAAATTTTAAGCATGGAACTGCTGGTCGAAAAATGATCCAAAAAACGAGAGGGGTGTGCGGCGTTGATGAAATCTCCGAGATGCATGGTCGAAAAAAAAAGCAAGGAGTTTTAGGTTCAATATATTAATAGCTATAGCGCATCGGAAGCGATTTTCGATTTTTGCAAACTTGACAAAATGGCGGACATTTTTTGAAAATCTACGAAAAAAACATGTTTTTTTTCACCGTTTTTGACCAAAAAAAAATTTTAAAATCAAAATTTTGAAAAACCCCCTCGATGCGCTATAGCTGTAGAGCCAGAAGAATGTTTGGTAAAAATTTGGTGAGAATCGGTTTAGTAGTTTCCGAGATTTCATCAACGCGGTGTCGATAAACGTTATTTTGCGAAAAACGCGATTATAGTTTTGTTAATGACATCGTAAAAAATTTCACCTAAGCCTAATCAGCGATGCCTGGACCCTACACTATGCCTTATTCCTCCTCAAAATGCACATTTTCATCCAAAGTAGCGTTCCTGCAATATGTTCTGGCTTCCTTGGGGGCATCAGTGCTGCGTCGACCGCACGCCGCACTTCTCGATTACGATTATAAACAAACGCGCAGAGATGTTGTTATATCAAAATTTTAAACTCGACTAATTTTGAGACAAAAATACAGTTACACTGCTCCGATCTTCATAAAAATTTTAATATGATATTTCTGTTTAGGGGAACTACGTACAAAATGACATATACGGACAAAACGACACACCGGGTGTTTTTCGAAATTGGCAGGCTATTGCGCGCCATCTGACATTCTAACAAGTGAAGATCGCCGTGTTGGGAAGCCTGTGAAGTAAGGAACGTCATTGGCTCATTTGTTGCGGTGCAATAAGATAAGACGTGTTCACTGCGCTTTAAAGTTTTTTATTTACATGGAGTACTCGCTGATTTTCGTAAGTTTTACTTTGGTTTTCGTATATAAATTTGTTTAAATCAATGCAATGGAGCAATACGCTAAACAATAAGTTAGTTTTATTGTGAATAACCGCTTGTTATAGAAATTATGAAAGTATTATCCTTGCCATATATGTTCGTACAAAATGACATACCAGTACCTTGGACAAAACAACATACGTATGTCATTTTGTCCATTCAGCTTTTTGTGGAGGAGGTATGTATACCCATATCTTTTTTTATTTTTAATTCAGATATCATGCCGCGTAACTACAAAAGGCAAACTAATCGTTAATCTTGGAGTCAAGAGTCTATGGCTAAAGCTATTGAAGCAGTCCAGGAAAATAAAATGAGATGGCTTTGTATTTAAATTATAATTAATAATATGGTATGTCATAATGTCCGTATGTTTTTTAATAGTTCCTATTTGATTGTGATTCTTTAGAAGCTTAAAGGTAATGAACCAAAGAGGCTTATTAATTAGTAAGACTGATTGAAATGCTGTTAATTAAATATATATGAATAAAAAACAAAACAGTGTGTCATTTTGTACGTAGTTCCCCTATATGTACATACATATATACTTTACGAAAATGCAATAAAAAAAAAAATCGATTTATAAAGAGGGTAGATCCCTTAAGTTGGCCCAGCGCCTGTACAATTGTTATTATTTTTGTGAACTTGTTGTCCGCAATAAACTAGATTAAATGACAACTCGCCGTTAATTTTTTATATACCGCTACACGACATTTTATTACCATACAGTTGGGATAGTTACACCAGGTGTGAATTGTTCAACGCGTTTGTTTCTTACAACCAGATATTGTAGCCTGTAGTCAATCACAGCGCCTACGTTAACCTACATTAAAAAATTAAATTAAATTCTCTTCCTTGTCGTGACGCTATTTACAAAAAAAAATTATACTTAATTGTCTTTGAATTTCCTAGTCTAAATTAAAGTTGAATAAAAATCTGTCGTTTTTATTCAAGTTTGTCGTGCTACTGTATGTACGAGATGTCTGTGCGGAAAAATTGCTTACCAAATGTAAATTTCCTTTCATTAAAACAAATTTAAAATACAACGATAGTACTAGTCCTGGCAATCCGTAACACCCTGGCTTTAACCCGGTTAAACAATACGAATAATGAGGTTTCTCGTAACACATTTTTATGATAATTTAGTAGATCTAATATTTCGACTCCAACTATACTTAGCAACTTCTGTGCTCTGAAAGACTTTAATAAATTGTGTACATTTTTTCAATTGGATTTGTCAAGAAATGAATTTGAAGATATTATAGTAGTTTTAATTATGAAAGATGCAGTAGTCTATTCTGAATTATTACCTAGTTTGGAAGATTATTTTATCGGCAGGCTTAAATAAATAAATAAAGGAATGGTATGTCGTACGGATTTTTACAAAGTGCAGTTCGAAAAAAATGCTTTTTTCCATTAGAAAATGATAACTATCTTCTTGCATGCTATTTGATTAATTGCTTAATAACACTCCGAAGTTGAGAGACAATTCAATTCTTTTATAATAATTATACATTCTGAGTCTTAAATATTAGGTAGATCTAATCTTTTGAAAGCAAATGACAAATGGTATGACAAAGCAAAAGATATCCAGAGGGAACTACATCACAGACGAATGCAACTGACAATATCTGAAAATTATATTATGAATTTTAATTGGATAGCAACACCTTCATTTGCATATTTAATAGCGCAAGTTCAGAAAAAAAAATAAGAAAAACAGTCGCTAAGTGTTGATTGGCACGGCTCAGAATATCAGATTCACTTAAGCAGCTTGACCGCTAAACAGCCGGAATAGTTCATATAAGGTGCTATGCTAACTTAGCGACGTAATTAGGATGTTGTTTTTTGCAAAAAACAAGAAACGAGTCCTAGCGAGCAGCGGGATACCCGCGAGAGGTAAACTCATGACCTTCATCTGCCAACGTACCCGCGGCCAGCAATTGGCTGTATCGTCGCCATGCATTGCTAGGGAAGCAGAAAATTCGCGCCTCCCGTGGTGAAAAACGAAAAATGCTAATTTCGATCGGTTTAACATAATTTTATCATAAATTTATGGAAGTGACTGATCACGTAAAGAGGCTATCAAAGTTGGAAGCTCGCGAGCTGCTACTGGCAGACTAGTAAGTGGCCGCCGATACGGCCCGGGAAACCGCGAATGTGGTCGCGGCTCACGTACTTTGGGGAGCAGAGTGGCCCCGGTCTGTTAGGGACATTGTGAAGACATGAAGCCAACTGATAATGAGGATTATAATAAGGCTCGGAATGGCCGATGAGTAATGATGGCAAAAGGACATAACTGGAATTAGTTGGACGTAAATTGTCAGTTAAAGAAAATGGGGCTGTTTCGAGCTGCCCTTTGGACTGCTTTTGAATGCATTTATACTATTCGTCGCTGGAATACGAAATGGACGGCTGTGAGACCATAAGGCCCCTTCAAAGCAGCCCACCTCGCCTAATTGATGACAAGACTCAAAATGTTTTTCTGTTGTTTCATCTACGTCTGCACCTATCCTCCAAGTGTTCCATCTCCGCCGTAGGAGCCCTTTTTCCTTCTAGAAGCCCTGGCATGCCCGGAACATTCTACACCGACGAGAATACAAAATTAAACGCTTTCAAGCCCCCTCCCAGTTTCTGGTCGAATCGTTTCTAAGGTTTCGACAGATCGTTTGTATGCAGAGCCTGCTCCCGTGGCAATAACGGGCGCAAACTTCATTTTGATTTAAAGATAAGAATCCGATAAATAATTGGAGACCAACCAGGGCACCGCCCGTAACACGGCGGCGGCGGTGCTTCATAGGCCCTTATTTTCCGTCGACCGTCGCTCCATTCGTAAAGAGATTTACTTAAAGTCAAACAAATCCCCGCTAAAAAATTCCATTTTCGGGATCATAAATATTAAATAAAGCGAACTTGCCGAGGAGTTGGGTTTTTTAGGCGGAAAACCGGGTAGCATTTGCATTTTCCTAATAAACGGAAAAACACCAGCTATGCCTGCCTCTCCATCGCCATACAAAGTAAGTGACTGGAAAGTACTCGGAAACTTTTGAAAATATTTTGAAGCCAAGCCACCCTTGCATTCTTGCCTGCATCTCCTTAAACATTTCGCGCACTTTTTAACTCCACCAAGAAAAGTTATTTCGACTTTGTGCTTGTCTTTTTCCACAAGAGAGAAAGTTTTCTTTTCGGATTCTGTTTTTTGCCTCGGAACTTTAAAATCCATTGGATCAGTGGGGCAAATCCGGCACTCGAAAGCCGCGAAAGGCACACTTGTGGGCGTATAAATGTCCCTAACTTTCTTTGGATTTCTGCTTAAGCAGCTGCTTTTATGTTGCCACGTGTTTTTGGAATCAGTTCTGAGTTTTGTGAGACCATGTCCTCAATTACCGAATCCTGGAAGCAATTATTGGAATATCTCTTATGGGAGTTGGAAAGCACTTGTTTTACACGGCTAAAAAGGAATCGATCGGTAATTTAAGATTAAGAATTTCTTGTTTCTAGATCTTTCACATATGCCCAAAGGGTAACCCAATTATGGCGTAGTCATAAAATAGAATCTGGTGACCTATTTGAAAAGACAAGATCTAACAATTCCTAGTTCTGGTTTAAAATATTATTAAATTGGCATAAGGAACAAAACTCCATAAAATCACGCAACAGCCAACAATACACTGTCACTGAAATCTGACAAGATTGTAGGGGTAGAAGACAAAGCCCAGTACAGTTGGCAGTTGTCGTCCAATTCAAAGCAATTATGGACAACTCATTCCCATTGATTGATTTCCCTTGGTAGGGCACTCTTAGCTGCCCCAATTTCTGCTAAACGATTGATTTTCTCTTTACTTCTTCGATCAGAAATTTCCCTCACGGCATTTCGAAATACGATGACTAAATGAAGAAGAAATGTATTCAATTTATCAGTGAGAATACAAAGAAGCATAAAACTAAAAATAAATATCAAACTAAATTTCTCCTCAATAATTCTGCTGATTGCCTGCGGAACAGTTATGGGAAATTGAAATATGAACGTCCCTTGATTTCAAATGTTTTACACATTTACACACAGGCGAGAAACGGTCGGTTTGTATTCGAATTGTCTTATAATGCAATGAGTGCAAAACAGCGGGCACTTAACTAAAAAATGCAAAGTTGTTTATGGGAATTTATTTTGCTGACTATATCTAAGGGGGCGATAAAAATTAATGGGGAAAGATCTCATCAGACAAACCACAAATCGTAAAGCTGGGAGAGGAATATAAACTGTTTGGGAGTTACAGTGTGATTAATAAATTCGAGATTCACATTATAATATTATTTCTATCGTTTGATCTAATTAACGCAGCGACATCAAACTCAGACCCAACAATGCGCAATCTTAATGTGCTTTTTAAAAATTATGGGTATGGTTAATTCTTTGAAAGGATCTGGATTTGTACCCACACAAAGTTTATTTGAATCAGGCACTTCAAAATAGAGACCATGAATGACATCGTGCATGGAGCCAATCATTTGTTCAGCGGAATGTTGAATACGCTTACTTTTGGTGCTATCGATTTCAAATTAAGATTTGGTCCATTTTCACCTGCGAGCTGCGTACTTAAAGATAATACTTTTGGGGCACTGCACATCCTCACCAGATACACGAAAGACCACATCATGCACAGAAAGTCACCGTGTTTAGCGCTATAGTGGCACAATCAATCATTAGACCATATTTTTATTTTAGAATGCTCGTGGAACACTGGTAACCGTGAATTCTGAACGATATCAAAACATGCTCCGAACTTCATTGACACCGAAAATGGAACAAATTGATGCCAAATATACGCGGACCATGTGTTCCAACAAGACGGCGAAACGGCCCATACAGAGCACACATCGGTGAATTTGCTTAATACCATATTTCCTGAGAGATTCATCTTAGCATAGGATGTTAACGATTGACTCCTTTTCGCCAGTTTTGAAGCCCTCTACGTCACATTGCACCATTACAATATATTTAATATTTGCGAAAGAGGGGGGTGGCGAAGCCCCGAGCACACAGTCAAACAGTCCATTGTATTCTACCCCCACCCTAGCCGAACTTCTTCGTTGTTCTGATGAATTGAAGAACCTCGGATACGGGTCAAGGACAGATATCTTCCATCCTCAATACCTCATACGAGGAGAATGTGGCATTGGCAAAGGCCCCCTCAATATCCATAAACACGCCAAGAGCAAAAGCACCCTGCTCCGTCGCACTTTCGATTCTTCGAGCTAAATAGTGTAGTGCTTTTCGCAGGATTTGCCACTCTGGTAAGCGTGCTGACGAACACTGAGCGGACACCTTCTTAATACCCCTCCCCTAATGTATTTTTCAACCAGGCGTTCCAGACATTTCAGAAGAAACGAGGTTTAACTGATGGGTCTGAAACTTTTGGCTAGAGTGTAGTCGTCCTTCCTTGGTTTGGGAATGAAAACAACTCTAACCTTTCGCCAGGCAGTCGGTATGTATCCCCAAGTTATGCAGCCCCTTAATATTTCTTTCAGGGATTGCACCAGGACCACATTTCCGACCTTCAGCGTTGCAGAATATATACCATCAAGTCCGGGAGTTTTGTAGGCATTGGCAGGTATTGCACTAACTCAAAGAAAATATTCGTTACGAAATTACTGCGTGTGATGAACATCGTTATCGAAAGAAGTCACGTCTGTCTCGCGTCAAAGTCCAGAGTAAAGAAAATCTCGAAACAAAAATGTAAACCTCTTAGGCAAATACGTTGTGCAAATCCACACCGCACTAATTATGGCCCCAATGAGTAAATATTATGGATGCCACGCTACGATACCGGCATCTGACACATTTTCTTCATATTTAGGTTCAAACTATACAAACGGACCAGAATAACCTGAAATTAGTTAGAATAAAAGTATAAAATAATAAAATAAGGAACTTTGCATTTATACACAAATCAATGACGTCATATTTCAGTGTCACCCTGCGATGTTTAATCTTTGCGGCAAATTTTGAATTATATCCGTGGTGCTTACTACTAAACCGATTCCCGAACACATCCGGACCAGGCACAGACCAGATATAAGAGTCCCATTTATCACCTGGAAATCTCGAGCGAGACAAAGGCAGAAAGAAATTTCTTCGGAAACTTTCTCCTTTCGCTCGAGATCAGAGGTGTCCACCTCAGTGAAGCAGTTCGTGTTACATCGCCGCCCGGCTGTCTTGGCTCACCTACATTCTGCACACCTTCTGCAGCTCACCTTCCGTCAGTGGGGGGACCTATGCTGTCGCTGTTTATGGTGCTGTCGGTGCAGCAATTTCACCCGGTGCCCGTTCCCCGCAACGGACGCGGAGACGACAGTGGCATTTTGCATGCCCGCACGAATGTTTTCCCAGCGCGCATTTTTTTTTTATTATAAATTCGCAAAAGTTGGTCCATTAATCTTCTGGAAAGAGTCAGCGCAGCCAGAGTTTACGCGGCGGGTGGATGTGAAAAGTTCATTTCAACTTTCCGTGAATGAAGCGCCCGGAATAAACGGTAAACTGAATGAATTCTTTATGCCGTCGGCCGGGCACGCCCGTTATTAAGTGAAAAAGCTCAGTTAATTGAAAGTTGAAATCCTTTAACTCTTAAAGTTATAACCCGGTTAAGGATGGGCTTCGGATACTGTCACCACCGTAATTTGTAATTTTTACTTCCTCTGGAGTGGACGCCCTCAGTGTCAATGAATTTTTTATTAGATTTGAGCAGAAAGTTTTCTTGCCTTCTGCGGAGATTTTGCCCGTTGCAGCGGAACGAAGTTGTAATTGTAACATTTAAAAGGGGTTTTTGAAAAGGATGAAGGGTTCTGGGCCGTCTTGCAAAACGGACTATGTACATATGTGAAATAAATGTTCCTTAAGAGATGCCAATTGTTTGTATTTGTGGTGCCCTTACTTTGCCCTGCATTCTTCTATTATTTACAAGATCGTAATAGACACATTCCTTTTTTCCGTGCAAACGTATTTCACAAAAAAATACACAAATAAAAATGCTCTCTCCGAATGCATTTTTACATGCAGTTCTCTCAAGAAAATTTCATTTAAAATTATGGCATTAACTAGGCAAAAGAAAAATTAATACTTTTCCCAACATGATAACGCACCTGCTCACACTTCTGTAAAATGCAAAGTTCCATGAATTTCGCTTTGATATGGTTCGGTACGCATGGTATTCAACAGGTTTAACCTCCACTGAGCTCTTACGAGTATTTGGACATGAAAATGTGGCTCACTGCAAAAAGATATGGCACCAATAGAAAGTTAGAACATCGTTGGAATGAGTGCAGTGCAGAAAAACAATTCTTTTCCATAACTCATGTGCTTCAATTTTCATGCCGAAAAGTTATCGAACTTATCGAAGCAAGCCATGAAACAATTTGTAATCCTATCAACGTGCAGCTCCTAATCCTATTCAAACAATTCGTTTCATCTGCAAACGATAACAACCGGCAGATTGCGTAATCAAACAATAAAAGTTTGCTGCTTTCTTCTGAACTGCAGACGATTGGAGGGTTCGTGCGAGCCATGCACGTCTCAATCACGTAACAGCTCGAGTCCCTACTTCCCGCTGCTTTCGCTCGTCTCCTTTGTTTCTTTGGAGCCCAAACGGCTCAATCGATCGATTGCAGAGACAAGTGACTCTCGTAATCTCAATTTCCTAAAACTTTCTTATCTAATCACTTTGGTCAGATGTGTCGCGACGATAGTGGGCGACGCGTGATTAAAGGCAGCGGAAGAAAAGCAGAGCACCAAATCATTGAGCATAACAAATTCCGTTTCCTCGAATGAGGATCAGATGACAATCCCGGGAAAACGCAAACCTCAACAGGTTGGCCTTATTTATTGCCGCTGTTCATGCAAAGCTCTTTGCGAAATATTAAAACCGCACATAAGGCCCCGTCCCCCGCAAACGTGTGCGGGATTACACGAAATGTTTCCAGGCATGGAAATGACGACAATTTCAGCGAATCTAGAACGCACGGAAAATTGAGTAGGGAGCTTCATAAAGGGTCTGCTCGGAAACATGAAATTGGAATTCATTCGAGACCGTGCGGTTCTTTAATATGTTATTAAAGGATTAATTTCCCCATATTAAATGCTAAGGTGTCTTAAATATCTGTCAACAACGTGGTGCCGTTTGTAAGGCGTCTATTTTGCTCCGAATCCTTCCTGGGCACTGAATCTTTCAACTAAACCAGCAATTAGAGGGCGCGCCAAAAAGCAGTGAAATCTAAAGAGCCCAGTAATTGCGGCAGTGTCGCCAGAGAACATGTCAAAATCACGTTGAACATAAGACACGCCGGGACGCCGCCGCTAGTTCCCCATCGTTTGTTAACGGCCAGAGAGCACCCAGTCGTCCGAAGAACGCATCGATTCGTATTTTCGGTTCACCTAAATACCGCAATATTTGAGTCGCGAATCCCCCCGCAACCGACGGTAATTCATTTGCAGATTAAAGACGCCTCTCTGTGTCACGTCGGACTATCGCGCTGAAAGTATGATGGACACTCCGGACGGGGATCATTTGCTTCTGGCCCAGTCGCTAGTTGGACGGCATGTCTGATTTGAAGTCGAGTTGTATTCTGCGGGTAAGAAAGTTTTGCAAAAACGGTGCCACAAAGAAGTCTCTGTTCGAGCCACAGACAGAAGTCGACGCGACGTGAAAGAGGACTATGGCCATCAGCACTAGGCACGGGTGACATCTATTAATAACGGGCGATGCCCATTGTGCCGAGAGCCGTCCTTTGCGGCCCTGCTTGCATCCGAACATGCGTCCGATGGCATTCAATTCATTATTTCATGAGTGCATAAATGCATAAAGGGCGGGCGCCAGGCCCAGTAGCCGCATGAATACGGCAGCCCCCCATGCAGCATTCTGGGGAAGGGGCTCGCTTCGAGCACACTGACACAGTTTGTCGGTTAAATTAATTAAAGACGACCGAGGGTGACAGGGCGGTCGGCAGAAATTTATTAATATCATCGATCAATGGGGCGCGCTTGTGCCAGAAAGTTCGGCGCGGAAAAGTGTCAGGGACATCTCTGCGAAGAAGGTAATTTATGCTGCCGGGTCAGTGGAATGATACCGGCTGATAGATGCTCGTGGTGTTGTGTCCACCTCTGAAGCGTCGAAATCCCGTTTACATTTTATTAATAATCATCTCGTTGTGCGAATAATTCGCGCAAAAGCGACACGGTGCAGCTCGACAGGTACAAAGTGAGTGTCGCTCCCCAGTGCACCCGTGATACGATTCTAGCTACTAAATTACCATACTGTTGCCGCGCCGGGACCAAAGAGCGACGCTTGTTTACCCCCTGCTAAATTATGCTGTGCGCAACACGGAACAAAATTGTCAACGGCACTCATTTGTTTGGTTATTGCGAGGCATTTTTTAATTGACAATTTGCCGTGGAACGGATGTACATACATATTTCTATCGTAATCGAAATACGACGTTCTCTTCATCAAGCGATTTTTGGAAAGATATACTTAACGGCAGCATTTTAAGGGGACTAAGACGTTTCGAAGTGAATACATTTTTGTTTGTTTTATTTTGAAACTAGAGAGACCCTTAGGCATTTTGCCAAATTTTTCTTGTTAAACTCATTCTGTGAGTTTTTTTTTATCTTGAGACAGGCAAGAATACTGCAAGGCGTATACTCAATCTGAGTAGAAAGTACTGCTGGGTTCTGATAGGATGCATACCATAGGTATTATCAGTGACCAAACATGTACAGCCCCTGTCCTGTTCATCGAATTAGAAACACTTTTTCGTATTTTTTGGAAATATCTATCTGCAACACATTTAAATTACGAGTTTTTCCGGAGAGTCGTTTTGTCTTGATCCCATTAATGTTTTAAACAGAACATAAAATAATTAGTACACACTATTGTCCCTTAATCGTTTTTAAGGACGATTTTTCTACCTGACCATTTTTATGGCTGTTTTCGAAACTATAAAAACTGACTGAAAAATACGAATTTCATCACTTTTTGAAAAGTGTTTGACAAGTGATTATCTGTGCGTATCAGTTTAAGGAATCAGAAGAGGTGTATTTTTCCAAACTTTTGCGGACATTTGCGAAGTTGTGATTTTTGCAAGGAACTGCAAAAGTGCAAAATGCGAAAGGTTAAAGACATCAGCAGTGCAAAGACAAGAAAATTTTCCTTTCGAGAAATCGCAAGAAAAGAGGAAGTATCACCTCACTTTATGAGAATATCAAAAGGACTACAGGAAAATCCAGAGGATATCAACAGTAGGCGTCAAAATTGCCGCGGAAAAAGAAAAACGACACCTCGAACAGACCGTAGAATCATCCAAAAGGCCTAAGGAAATCGTTTTGCGTCTCTTACCACATTACACCAGGCCATACAAGGCGAAGGAATTCAAATATCAGCAATGACCTTAAGGAGACGATTATACGAAGTGAACCTAATATCAAGACGGCCTGCTAAAAAGCCAAAATTCACGGCGAGGACGCGACGAGCGAGGCTTCAGTGGGCTAAAACTTATCGTCATTATACAGTAGCAGATTTTAAGAAGGTAACTATCATACTATTAATTAATCAACATATTTTCGGAACTATTTTGCACTAAGAACCTAAATATCTGATAAAACACTTTACTTTGTTTTACTTTCAGATAGTATTTACGAGTACAGGCTGGAAGCTGTTACGAAGAACCCTCAGTTCGTCCGAAGGAGGCCAGAAGAGCGGTACAATGAAGGTTGCGTTGCAAGAACCGTGAAATACCCACTAGCCACGATGATATGGTCTTGTATCTCTTGCCGATGGACCTGGACCACTTTTTGTTGTCGATGGAATTATGAACAAGAACTTGTACGAGGAAGTGCTCCAGGACATTTTTATACCGCATTATATTTATTTAAGATCCTGCGAGATGTCGTACACCTTTATGCCATATTGCTTGGTCAATCAGAATTTTATTGAACAGCTCTGGTATCCCTATTCTTCCTTGGCCTGGCAATTCACCTGACCTTAATTCCATTGAGAACGTTTGGAGTCTCCTTAAATCTAAAGTTTATTCAGTCCTCAATCCCACTATAGCAGTCCTGAAGGAACATATAAACAATGTGTGGGAAAATAGCCTCGATATAAAAGAAATAATTGGAAGGTGCTTTGAAAGCATGCCACATATAATTAAGGCAGTTATAGATGCGAAGGGTAGTTCTACAAAATATTTGTATGTTTTATAACAAATTGTACCCGTTGTCTTTTAACCACTAAATATACTATGTAAAAAGTGAACATTTATTTTAATATTACTTTCCCTTCATGTCTTTTTTAATCTATAAAAAGAACATTTCAACAAAATTACGAGTGTTCTTAATTCGATGAATAGGGGATGTACTAGTGCATATATATACCATAGCTCTTCACTTTAACCCTGTTTTTTGTATTTATATGCATATGTAGGTGTCGTTGCTGCCGTGGGGAATAAATTGTAAGATCTATTTTGACCAATTCCCACTCAATACTGCTTAAAACTAGCAGATCAGTTGTAACGAAATACCAATCACCTCAGTTAAACTCATCTCAAGTCCTAAAAAGTCGAAGAGGTCATCGCTGGCACATCACACCAAATCCAGCAAAATGTCACGGCAGATGTCGAGTCAGCGTCCGCCGAGATCGAGATTCTAACGCTGGAATGGAAGTGCAACAACCATTTGCTCGACGCAATTTATATTCACCACGTGCCGCGAATTTGTTTTGCTTGCAGCACGCTCGAACCGAACGACCTTCTGGCCGGTCTCGATCTGCAAGCAAACTTTTACGTCCGGAAAATAGTTGCCGCCTCCCTTCGAAGTTTCGTTGAATTGTTTTGCTTACGTACGAAAATAGACTTTTGCGTGGCATGTTTATAAAGGCGTGAAATTTATGCCAGCAACGACGACGGTAGGAAGTGGCTAAAGCCGCGTTCGAAAGCCAGGCTCTTCGGATGTTGAAGATCGCCCGTCCAGGCTAAGTAGGAGAAAAAGCGTTAAAATTAGCGAGTGACACAATAGCGACTAGGGAACGCGTCCGAGTCACATAAACATTTTCCACTCGATGGATGCCGCGGATTTGAAGATCCCGTCTCGGTCTCTGCCGGTGCCGCAAATCTTCCCGCCTCGCTGCTATGTAAATGGCGTGCGCGCGCAGCTAGTTTTAGTCCAAAGCTCCCCAAACACCAGCAATAGCAAAAAACCGCGTTCACGGCAGACGCGAAAAGTATTGAAAGAGGTTTTTGACTCCCGGCCGCGCCTGTTGCCATTTCAAACCGATCAGCTAAGGTGAACAACTTTTTCAAGTTTTCAGAGGTATGCACGAGCGATTGTAATTGGAGGTAAAAGACGCACGATAAATCGCCCGATACCGGCCGGAGCGCGATCGCACGCTGATTTAAGGCGACGTGTCACTATATGCATCTACGGTGGTCGCACATTGAGTGCAAGGTTGCCCCGTCCCCGCGATGGTGCAGTGCAGTGCAACTCGCGGCTTTCTGGGATGCGAAAAAGTGCAAACAGAATCTTTGGTAGACGGCTGCACCGACAGCCCCACGATATTCGCGGCGGAGCACAAGACCAGAATAGTGATCGCTTGTTCCTCACTGTTCTCTAAGGTGTCGATGAACGAACGGGTGCCGCGCTAGCTTCTAGGAATGGCTAGGGAGAGGAAATTTGGAATAATTACGCGTCTATCGGCGGATCAATTAGAAAATTTGAAATTCTGATTTCGAGGACGGCAATTCTAGCCGCACGGCCGACTGTTGATCACTTCCAATATGGTTATTGTCTTACTTGGGCAGCAAACGAAACGAGTTATGTGGCTTGGAAATTTGACGGATTCTGTTTTCGGGCCGCTATTAACTCATCTCGTCTTATAATTGCCTCGACGGCGATTTCGCTTTTAACTAGACAAGACTTTGCCATGCCTTCTGCTGTCCCTTTGTTTAATGTGTTCGCAAAAGACCATCGCAAGTGGGCACCTATTACCTGTTTGTTCATCGCAGGCGTGAACTAATTGCCTATAAGCTGAAGCATCACTTAACTTATTAGAGTAATTCAGTTGGACTGGTGTGCTCATTTTAGGGCTTGTTCAAATAGTGATGATCCCTGTCATTTAGACTAATTAGAGAAGTACTTCTGAACTGCAATCGCGCAGTCAAAAATAAACACGACCTTGAATCTCACTCCCTAGGTTCCTGAGAAAATGTGGCTTTTGCTGCTTTTTTTGTATTCTCCCTAATTAATATTATTTTCTTCGAAACTATACATTGATCATCATCGAACCTAATTAGAATCTTTGCTCAAATAATCGTAGCTCCAACATTTCTGACTAAAATGGCTCATTCGTTGTTTTATGGATTTTTTATTACGTCCGTTACCGCCACAGCTATTAACCATTCAACCTCGCCCAACCTGAAATTCGCATTCCAACTATTTTGTAGTTGACCACGCTAACATCTCGCCGGCCCTAATTTATATGGAAACAACAATGGGAAACGGTTTCATCTGCATAACCCAACCCATTTCCTGCAAAATTTAAAAAACATTTTTTTAATGACAGAACGACAAGTAAAAATATTAGTTCATATTATTTATTGGGTAGGCGATCACTTTTTCCATTATAAATTTTCAACTAGTACATTTTTCCATCAACTCTTTAGCCATTATGTATTTAATATTTGCCTTGTACGAAATGGCTACAAAAAATTAACAAATTTCCATACCATGGTAGGGCCCAATTAGAAATATTAGAGGGTCACGCATACAACAGACCAGCATTGACAATTTAAGATTTTTATACAAATGAACTATCAGACCCAATTTTGGGAATATTCAAAAAATTCTATGTAGTAAAATAAAAGTTTCTTAGTATTTTGAACGCAATACTGATCTTATTGAACCTCAAAAAAGCATTTGACGCAATTTACCACTCAAGGCAAGTTATAACACTCTTAAAAAGTTATTTAAGCGAACGAGGTCAATATGCAAATCTGCACAACTACTTATCCGATACAGAACGCATACTTAAAGGTGTGCCCCAGGGCTCAATCCTAGGCCCACTATTCTTCTGCTTTTACATCAGAACATTACCCGCATGTGACAAAAGGTGTCTGTATGCATCTATATGCTGATGATGTACCGATTTATTTGAGTTATCTTCTAGGTTTACTTGAGGACTGCAGAAGTCGTGTCAATGATGATTTAGTTCGTATACATGACTGGAGCCTGCTCAACGGTTTAATGATAAATCCGTCAAAATGTTGTGCTCTTATATACGGGAATGGATATGACACGGATTTCTTACTAGCTTTTCGTGCAATGAACTTTGAAAAGTTGACTTTTGAAATTGTTGAATCCTCACTGCGAAACACATCATGGACAGCATTCATTTTTCGTCCCGTCGACGCGGGATTGGAATCTTTTGCCTGCCAAAATACAATGGACGATGACCGGCAGATCTTTTTATAGTGTTGGTTGGGCATATTGAGCTAGCTTAACAGTCTAGATGTTGCACCTTGAAGCATTGCATAGACTTTTCATTTCTCTCTTCGCTACTTTGATTTTACTATTTTCATTTTGAATTATTTCATTCATTCAGCTCTCTTCTTACTCTTAGTTCATTTCAAATTTTGTTGTAAGCCACCTGAACTTTGTACGCACAATATGTCATCTTTGTACATGAACTATTTTTAGTACAGATTTGAAAATTAAATAATAATATGAGACCAATCAAAATTTTCAGTGTACACCTTATTTCCCTCCTCGGTTGGTATTCGTGGGCCTTCGTAGCAAAGGCGCCAATTACAACAATCTACAAAGGCATTTTTAGTTACTTACATACATATGTATATGGTACATCCATATGTACTTCTATCATGTGACCCACTTTGATAATTGAGTCCTTATTTTTGGAAGTGGCCCAGTTTTTGAGAGAATACACGTTAGCATTTAACGGTAGAAATTGTTAAAATGGCATGTTAAAAAATTTGACTTATACCACTTTAAAAAAAACCGGCTCAATTATTGGTTGAGTTTGGAAATTTTATTGAGCGTTATTTCATGAATATGAAAAAAAAAGTCTTAACGACACATTTACTGCTAGGAATTTTAAATGTTTCTAGATTTATGAAATACATAGTTGAAGTAGCCCTTAAAATATCAGAAGAATGACAGCCACTTCATTTCATAACTAAATACAATAATTAGCGACGATTTTATAGTTCCCAAAACTTCAGACGCGCCTGTACGCCAGGAGCCCCACTTGTAAAGAATAACCGATATTATCCTCCAAGCGCTCTTTAATTAACATAAAGAAAACAGGAAAGTTCGAAACCATTTGCGATTTGTTACATAAAAAAAATAAAGACAACATCCTATGCTAAAAGCCTTTTAGATAATCATCAATCAAAACACATCCAATGAGGAAACAAAATGTACCGCTATCTTTCTAAAGTTCTCAGAAATGCGGCTGTTTTTTTTAAAGGGGCGTGACCTCAGAAAGGTTGCTCTTTTGCAGCAGTAAACCTGGTAATTGCCGGAGAGCAAGCCACAATTAAGGTAAAGATAAAAAATTCGGCGTTTTTCCGAACTATCAGACCCACTAATTTCTCGTTTTATTTAAGCGTCCAAATGGATTTTCGGAATCCTTCATTTTCACACACTTGCACTGCTCCATTAGGCGCGCTCGTTTTCATCTGCAGGAAATGTAGTTGGGCTGCAAAAAGGCGTCCTGAAACACATTCGTCCGGCCCTCTGTGTCACGCTATCAGTTCTCAATCAATCGATAGCACCTGCCGTGTCCGATGCATTCTTCTGCTGCATTCGATTCGTTTTATAAATTTTTCCAATTTTTTGCACTTTTTTACCTTCACGATCGTGAGCAAGGCAGTTTTTGGTCGCCCGCCGCTGAGGTAGAGTCGAAAGCGAGATAACCCGCGATTTTTACCGGCGGCGCGGCGTTTTGCCATTCGCGAGTCAACAGACCGTAAACATACAGGCGGCGGCTACAGTCCGGTATCAATTCGCCCCACAACACAACAGCTTCTTGGAGGTTCTGGCAAGGCGGTGGCCAGCAGCGGCCAACTTCCCAGCGTAATCTTCGAACATCTTCTTTTCGTCTTCGTTTTCAATCTGTACGCGCGCCAGGCCACCGCATTTTTTTGTCGCTAATTTCCGCAAAGGTGAGTTCCCATTGTGCACAACAATAGCTTCCTCCTGCTCCTCGTTAAGCCACTCGGCCGTTGATTACCAAGCCTGACTCCGCCGGTCGTCAGCTGCTGCTGCTTCTACCGAAGTAGCGCCTCTTTCCCCTCCTTGGTTACCTGGTCAATTCAGTTGTTGCACCTTGGCCCTTGCGGTGCACAGGCTAAGGCCTTCCAGCTTCTTTTTCCCGCTGTATAAGGGCACCAGGTACAGCACTTATAGTTGCTAGTTAATGACGAGCTATCACGGCGTCCAATCTCGCCGGCCCTGCCTGCAGCCGCTGCTGCGCCGACGGAGCCACCCATAGGGCCTATGCATCATCATTAATATCTATCTGATAAAAAAGGTGAGGCGAAGGTGTTACGCCTAAGTGAGTTGATAAATCGTTCAAGGCCCACATATTTTTTCGACCGAGCCCAATTAGTGGCGGCTGCAAGCTCTCGGCGCTTTACGAACAGGTGCTCCTGACTTTGGGCTCTTTCCGTCCCCGCCTTCGACATGATCCAGAACTTCCCCGAATTTAATTAGGTTTTTTTCCTCTTTACGAGCCTCAAAAGGCAGGATGTGATCTTGAATTCCATTCCGGAATTGATGAAAGGGTGCTTGTCTGTTCGTCCCGTAAATGTGTCAAGGTTTCCTTACGGCTTCCAACACTTCCTTTTTTTCTCACAGTGCAGTGTTTTAAGGTTAAAGTTGAACTTTAAGGATAGCGTGGGACTGCGGGGGCGAGTAGACACTCAAGCGGAAAATTCCAGGTGTGGGCGATGTGGTTATTGACGTATTTGTTCTTGGTGTGCAAGTAGTTCGCTATTTTTAGAGAAAACGGAAAATTACGCTCTAGGGCGTCTAGGTTATTTCGAAAAGAAATGAGATTGTTTCGCTCCACCTTCGCAAACTTTGCCTTTCTTATTCAGGACAATACCCTTAATTGAACAACAGAACGGGATTTCTCTTTTCAACGATAGTTTCATTGCTGCAAAAACCTGTAATGACGTAAATGTTCGTACTAAAATCTTCATAAAAATAACAGCTGCTTGCGATTCACCGATTTTAAGTACTTGTACCTAAGCTCTTGAGAATCACACACACAAGTTATGGCCAAACTTTTGCTGGCACAGTTGTCAGCAAATTCCGCCAGACCGCAAACAATATTTCGACAGCTAAAAAGCAGAGAGCTGTTGTTTGGAATCCTTGAGGGGCGTTTGACGCCCGCATTGTTTGTTTGTGGGATTGTAGTTCATCCGAGGACGATCCGATTTTAATGCGGTTTGTTCGGTTTAAACGCGTAATGTGCGAGAAGGTTTTAAGCCATGTCTGATAAAAATCGGTGCCGACATGTTGTATAGTAACATCGAGTCTGCCAAACGTTCACATCATTCTTTTAACATTAGTCCCCATTCTCTTTGCACTGCTGTCCACAATTAATTTTTATTGAGAGGTTTTAATATCTTTGAATTTGGACTCGTCACTCCATAGAATATTTTCCCATCTTCTCCGTTCTTAATAAGCTCTTGAAAAATTTAGTCGGTTCAGTATATTATCTTTACTAAGAATGGAAACTTTTGACCGGGCAGCTAAACCGGCCTAAACAAAATTTTTGGCGCATTGTTCTTGTGGTCTTATTTTTAGCATTCGTTTCCCCTAAATTTATAGCAGAAGACACAAACGTTTTTTTTTTGTTCGGACGATGGCGTTGGTTTTCGTGGTGGCCCTCGATTTTCTTTAGCATTTTTGTCCTTCTGGGCATTCTGGATTATTTACAAAGAACTTTATTTTCTCTTAAACAATTTTTACCAAATAATTTGAATAAATATATGATTGTTGTCTAGGTCGCTAGTTTTCACTAGACAAGCCCTACCAGATGGTGTTTTTCATTTTTCATAACCTATGCCAAATTTGAAGTCTCAAGCTTCCACCGTTTGACCCTGGGAGCAATTTGTGACAGACAAACAGACGAACAGACACCGAAGTGAGATCATAACCTTTCCAATTTTGGTACGGAATGTTAAAAATGTGAAACTAGTTATATAGAACATAGAGTAGCTTAAGGTCGTGTGCCAACTCAACTTTTGAAAAGCAAATTTAAAAAATTTCCGGAAAACGAAAAGAATTTGAAAAGATGAATTGGCACACGACCTTAAGCTATTTCTCCGCAAGAGACAATTCTGAAGTATGAAGTATCCAAACTATTTGCAGAAGGTTAAATTAAGGAGTATTATTTGGAAGAAAAGCAACAAAAAAGTCTCTCTTTCAAAAAGGAATATGGGCGCAGCAGCCAGTCGCCAATTTGCGAGAGACCACCAAAATGAGGCGCCCTGTATAATTGGCAAAACGACATAATTTCCGACTATCTGATTGTGATGGCAGAGTTGGATAAAAGTTGCAGGAAAGTTGCTTACAGAGGACAACAAGGAAGGCACCTTACACTATGTCTCGCCTGGGGCAGCTATACTCCATAAAAGGAACGGGCAAAGTTAAACACTACCGAGACGTTTTAGCGGCAAGTTTGTCACCATCTCTAGAAGATCACATAGCTAAATCGGTAAGCAAAATATTTTCTAATAATTTGATGTTAGTTGAACTACTTAAAGTAGTACAAAATTGGTGACCTACTCTTCTTTTCTTCCACGCTCAAGTTTTGCTTCAAAAATTGGAAACTAATCGAATATAATGGCCAGAAAATAGCCCAGAAATAAATTCCATAGATAACCTCTGGTCTGTTCTGAAAGCACAAATCAAATTCCCCATTTTCCTGCTTTCAGGAAGCGCAGTGACTACCTCGATGTTTGTGGTCGTTGTGTTCTTGCAATATCCAATCGTCGTTTCCAGCCCCGAACATCTTCTGCACAGGTTTTAAAGAGACCGCGTTTGTAGATCCAGATCCAAGTTTTGGGTGAAGAGCGCCATCCAAACCCGCGCTCTGAGCAGCACCCCCAAACATGCACCTTTACTGAGTGCTTACCGCTCCGGTACGTTGGAGCAATCTCTCACCAGTATTCGACCAAACAGTATTTATGGAAACCCACACCCAGAACGACATTTTATAAAAAAAAAAGAAATACGATCAATGTTTTCGGTTGCCCACGCTTTTGCTTTTACGGTTATTTTCCTGTTTATTCTCTCGGACATTTCGAGCAATACTGGCGCATTATGGCACTGGTGTCATATGTACTTTCCCGCCAAAAAAAAGTTGGAAAATCTTCAATAGTTTTTAAAATATTGAGGAACGTTTCTTATTGAACACACTATATGTACTATATGTATGGATAACGATTCACGAAAGTATTAGGACGGGAAAGTATTGTCGTTCCCGCAACATAAGCTGTGAAAGGCTAACAAACGATATTGTAATTTTTACACACTTTTAGAGACTTTAAAACTAACCGCAATGACTATTTTTATCGAGTGAATTAGAATGACACCAAAAATTAGTTCTTTCGATTATGAACTTGGAATACCGTAAAATTCCACTGGCCTATATTCACTGCACGTAAAATATCCCATTCAATTCAAGTGCAATCGGAAGAAAACTTTCCGCTGCCATTTCCTTACAGTGGATCTATGTAATGTAAGTTCATAAAAAAAACACATAAGGGTAATTGCGACGTGTGCGGACCACCTCTGACCTTTATCCTTATGTAGACACCGTGTGTCCTTGCCGTACTCCTCAAGCATAGACCGCACTGTGTGTATTTATAGCGATTTAATTCAGAAAATATTTGGTCGTAGCGAGTTTTTTTTGCGTTCTCTGCTCTATAAATAGGTCGTGGCATTTGTTTTGCATGGGGTGGTTGCGGCGGCAATAAAAACACGATCCACGACATTTTCCAAGGCTTATGCAACTCAGGATTTTCCGGATTATATCTTCATAGCAGGGCTCTTTATTTGCTCTCTTTGGTATTAAGAAATTAACATATCAAATTGTCCGATTTGGTTGGTTCTAGGTCGAATAAGCGGATGTTTACCGCATCGCTTTATCGCATAAACTTGGCTCAGAAAACAACTTTTCAGTTACACTCAGAACGTATGGAATTATACCAACGCCATAAAAACTCCTTAGTGAAGAGTAATTTACCTTTTACGTCTCTATGTGTAATAGAATAACCAAATTGTCGGTTATTGGTTATTGTTTCGGTCTTTCAGAGTAAATTACTGACTTCAAAGTCGCAAAATTAATTATAACATATATATGTATTAAAAAGTAGAGGTCACAGACTTAAAAAAAAAAAATTCTGCGATTATTAGGAATGTGACAATCGTTATTTGAACTTTTTGTTCCAATTTGGTGCAGAGTGCCTTTAAAGTTGCAAAACCCATTGGTGTGCCCCAAGGGAGAGTTGGAAAGATTCTTTTTTTTTGCATTTTCTAAAACCACATATTTTCAAAACTATGTACAAAAAATTTTTATTTCACAAATCGAATAAATGCCGAAGTTATAGCCGTTTACCTGGGCGTAAGGAGGGCAGCCACCTAACGACAATGGCCACAAAAAATTGAAAAAAAACGTCAGTGAGAACGCCGAGGATGGAGAAGGTCCGTCGTATGGGCCGGGAATCGGCGAAGTTTGGTAAATATAAAAATTTTAATGTTCATACATCGTTTACTGCGATTTACAGAATAAACTTTGCTCAAAAATTCTTTTCATGGCCTTAAACCTTTAAACGCGTTTTTCTCGAAACGACTGTTCTCAACATAGACTTCATAACAAGGGCTACAATTGTCCGATTTTTAATTTTAGAAATTAAGAAATTTTTTATAATCGCAGTCATAATCGTTCTACGTAAGTTTTTTGTTTTATTTATTGTAGTATATTTTTGAGATTCCGGAATAGAACAAAATGTAAAGTTGTAAAGTAACAGTCATACCAGAAGCGATTTTTGATTTGAACACTCGCCATTTTGTGGATTTTTTTAAAAAAACGGCTACATATATACAGACCAAAAAAATGTTTGAATTTTTATTCAGACCAACAATTCTCGAGAAAGCGATCCGGCCGTTGGCATTTTTTTATGGATCTTTAATGCTCTTATTATAACTTCGTTATTTTTTTTCAACACTTCACAGTGGTGTCCCCCTTAAACAAAAAAAAATTAATGGACAGTAGGTACCTACTTTGCCTGACCTAGTTTGTTTTCATGTAAGTAAAATTTTTTCAAATTATGCTGTATCACACGAGTGCCATTCACAATATTTTATGTCTACTCAGCTGGTCACATAGCCAATGACTCTTCTTGGACAGATAAGATGAAGTTTTTTTAAATTAATTTTTTATGAAAATGTTCTTGAATTGTTTACGAAAGAATTATACTTCAACTACATAGAGGGATATTTCAACTTCTTGCTATGTCTTTGCGAAGCCCCAATAGGAAGTAAACCGTCCCGCGCTACAAAAAGCTTTCCCTGACATTATACACAGTGTGGGTTCAGGTGTGAATTTTCTAAAGTTGATGGCAAATACAGCTCTTTTATTATAACAACTTTTCCAATTGTAAAGTGAGTATTTTAAAAGTGCGCCCAAGGACAAAAATAATGACGTAGTTCCTCGATCGCACGTGGCAAGGAATTTGATTGAATGGAAGAGCAAACAATTTCAGATTTTATGATTGACTGCGGGTGCGAATATGGGGTAAAAAAATTGCCGCTCTCGAGATACTGTGGAAACTTTTCTTAAAGTTGGCTCTGAAAAGTAAAGGAAAAATGGCACATAAGGGGGAAAATCGGATAGCATGAGTGTACGAGGAGCAGGAAGTTGTGGAGAAAAATTTGTTTTCTGTTATTCATGGTTTCATATTAAACCAAATCCAACCATATGCGACACCCACAATTTTAAAATAAACGAAGGAATGTATTGTGTAATTGAACGTAGTCCTTTAAATGTCTAAAAATAGGCACTCCAGTGATTACACATATTAGCAAAAGTACCGCAAAGTTATTGCCAAGTAAAATAAAAAAAAGATTGAAAACAAAGAATCTTATTAAAGAAACAATGAAAAATACAAACACTTTAATCGTAGTCCATAAATCGGCAAGTAATCCATAGGGGCGAAGTTAAAGTAATCCAAAGAGATAAATTGCAAACGATGATAATGTGTCAACGTGATGTTACATAATTTGCACAACTCACAAACGTAAATAACTTATTTCGTGCCATTCACTTCACTTTATCACTGTCACTTAAGTTGTTTTATTATTTTGGATAAAAACAGTAGTAACAATATTAGAATTTTTAAAAATCAATAGCTCGCTTATAACAATTTAACAATAACGTAAACTTTTCAGTATAAAATCTTTTTTTCTGTAAAAAAAAAACCCAAAATTGGTGAAAACGCATATTAAATTTATAAAAAATAGGCGCCAGATACAGAAGCAAAACATCGCAGGTCTCAAGTGTATATTACATGCCCCAAAATGTTCATATGTTTGCCTAATAAAATAATATGGCGGAACCGGAAAACGACGGCTTTATAAAAAAAAATTATGACGTTTCTGCAACACCACTACGCGACCTGATTAGTATCTATAAAAATAAATAAATAAAAAAACCGATTGCGCAAAAAATGGAAACAAGATGACGTAGAGACATAGTAGAATGTATGTGTATAATGGGAATTGCAGTCGGAGGCATAAGATTTATGTTTTACTTGTTGCGACTCCTACTGCATGCACAAAAAAATATAATTTAAAAGTTATAAGCATTGTTGTGTGATAATAAAGATTGAGAGAAAATACACCTAGCTCGGGAGTTTAACTCTACGCCTCTTAGTTAGTTGTCCGTGAAAAACGTTCATAACATTTTATTATAGAATTTTTAAATGTACGATTTCCATTTGACTTCCATTGGCATTCAACCAACAGGATACAAGACATTCGGCAAAAACAAATGTTCGTGTAATATTTTAAACTTCTTCTGCTTTATATCATCATGTAGGTGAACAATGGATATAACTTTTTTTATAAAAAATTGTAAAATCTACAATTTCCTTATGACCAACAGAAACGACATACTATATTTGCGAAAAATCGATTTTCGTAGCATATGTAAATAACTCAAATATCATGCGACACCTTCATAAATGAGGAACTATAATACGTTTTTTAAAACGACAAAACGAAGCTGTTTATCAAAAAAAGAAAAATTTACTCACATGCAACTTTTGTACGCTTAAAATGACTGAACTCATCGTTACACAGTAATTGTACATGCTTTCTTGCTCATAATTACTTTTAATAAGCACGTGATAGAAATTAAATAAAAAAAACTGCGTGCATTAATTACACGACTTTCGGAAAAAATGTGGGAGAAACGGAAATTTCAGGAAATGTTGAAGCATTTTTTCACTTTCGCAAGTGACTATTCCTGCAATGATAGAGGTAGATCAACATTGCTGGTATTCTTTGACAGCACATTAAGATAGTATTGTTGGCGTGAGTTTGAAGTCGCTGCATTAATCAGATCAAAAGATATAAATAAAATAATAATATGCATCCCGAATTGATGAATCACCCTGTAACTCAAAAAGATTGAGATTTTCGAACGTTCATGAAAATTATTATACAGGGTATTTGAGGTGGCTAATTACGAATTTATCATTCGATTTTTAAAATTAAGATATTTCGATTTGTTTTGGAAAATTGCAAAGGGATTTTTGAAGTCGCTAATTGCGAATTTAATATCCGATTTTTGACATTAAAAATGGCGGATCCAATATGAGGAATAAAATGTAAAAAACAGCCTACAAGAAATTTACCAATACATGCTTCAAAAACTCCACATAGCAACTAATAGAATAATTAAAACTTTGCAATCATTTTTGTGGCGCATATTGGAATTGCAAAATTTGACAGTAGATTCGTAATTAGCTATTTCGGTTTCTACATAAACAAAACTAATCTTTAATTTTGCGGACCCCAAAATTCATGATTTGTATTTTTAGATAAAAAAAACACCGCTTCGAGTAGAAGCAATAAATTGGGCAACACATGCTAGTTAGGTTTCTGCGAAAATATTAATTTTGTTGCTTCCAATGATGCACTCCGCTCTTTGGGGTCGCCTCTCGGCTTATTATGGGTATCTGGGTGACCCCGATGTGCTTCAAAGGGTTAATGTAGTGAGTTCGATGAAGAAGAGATTTAAATTCCTAACAATAAGTGAACAAATTTCGATTCGTTCGGCACCTGTCATAACGTTTTCAGAATTCCTAGACAATTTCAGATTACGATGCACACGTTCAGATCGTAGAATACGATTTACGGGATTCGTAACAAAATCGAAAGTACGACGGATCTTGGAATAAACTATTTTGTGGCCACGTAATTTGAATACAGAACAAATGAAAAAAAACGAGCGCTTGCCAATTGAAACGCCACAAAATGCAAAGTCTTACCGGAAAAGTTATTTTGTCATAAAAGATTTTTCTCTTACTCTGGTCACTTTTATGCGCAGCATTCTACAGATTATGGTAGACCATTTGTTTTTTTTTCACCCCCTACGAATTATATCACAATTATTTTTGGACCAAATACAGATGCATTCATGCGTACATCAAGTTTAACTATTATACTTGTTTATATGTTATATTATGATTACTTCCAACAAATTGTCGAGAAAGTGCTTATTCTTATGCCAGGCGAAATAGAGGCACCTACAGGTTAAGTAACCTCCTCTAAGGTGTAAACGTTAAAAATCCCAAAAGAAACAAAATCTTTAAGACGTTAAATTGAGCTGCGACGAACTGGATTTTCGAAACGTTTACCACAATAGACGACCCTGGTGATGAAATTTGACGCGGCATCTCATTTAGTCCTCCTAATCCCCATAAGGTTATTTTACTATTGAAAACCTGAAAGTCTGCAGGAAGCGATTTATTTATTCTAGCCAAGAAGGGTACCTGCTTTCTCGTCAAGGGATAACCATTTTTAAATCATTTCGCATTGGAATTACATTACAAGGTGATCTACTAGTCTGACGAAACGAAAACCTGCAGGGCGACCTGAGCTTGGGTTCACATTTTAAAATCTAGCAGATGAGTGGCTTTCAACAAGGCATCACAGAAATCCGAAGGATCAACGAAAACTGATAGTCACCAGTTTAGTTAAATCGTAATGAGGGTGACTGCAATGTCCACTATCTATTGCGTTACAAAAACAAATCCCCGAGCCCGTGGTCTAGGCGTGAAATGCAAACTGCTAAGTAATGTATGCCTGCGATTGGGATAGACTGGCTGAATGAGTGACAAAACACACTCGGATAATATTGTCAGAATTTCATAGTTAGTCGCGGATACACGATGACCAGCGATGCACTGCCCACCTGAGACCCACAAATCCGCGCTGTTCACTGGCGCCAATGGATGCACAATCACTCGACTATATATGTAAATCCACTCGGTGCGGCGGTAATTAAACGATGCGATGATTTACATTCGGGGCTGCTGTTATCCCACCGCGGACCGGGGCTTTTATTTTCCCATTTTTGGGTGCGCGTTCAACACTTTAGCCGCAAATCGGATCACATTTCCGGCAGTCCCTTAGGGCTGTTAATCATACAGGGGCCGGGGCCGGGGCGAAATCATTTTCACATTTCCACTGGCCCACAAAAAAGCGCACAAAATCAACATTCCCACAGTAGATAAGCCCGTGGGGAGCACATGTAATGCACAGTGGGGACGGGACAATAATAGACCGACGGGACGGCAGTGTAAACAAGAAATCACTGGAAACCACTAAGGCCACTTACTTCACGACGCTTCACCCTTTTCCCATGGGTGTGAACGACTCCTTGTACCGCTGAACGCACCGATTGACGAGTGTGTCTAATTGAGCCCACCGGGCGGGCATTAAATACCTTTGACTGGTTACCCGACACCGTAAATAAAAATTGTAACTTGTCACGTCCCAATCACCGGAGACAGCATCTTCCGGGGGAATCGGTGACAGCAACATTAGACGCGGCCAAGGCGACAAGAGGAACGTGCGGCTTCTAAACGCATCTCCCTTGATCTTCACCGCAGGCGCGCGATATCTCAACCTGAGTATCACTTAACCGAAAAGATGCTCGCTATCGAACGCGAGCGCACACCGAACGCTAGGCACTCAAACCGGGCAGGTAACACACTACAACTGCTCCTCCAACGGCAGGTAGAGTATGACTGAACGCCGAACGGAACTATCGCGGCGGGGAAACTCGCCAGCCGCTGCCGAACGTCGGGAAATTTCACTGCTGTTGTTTGTGGCCGACGGCGCCGTGCCTGTTTTCTGCCGCTGCTGCTGGTGAGAAAGGTGCAGCGCTGCTGTGGTTGTAAGCATCTGCGACACAAATCCGACGAAGACATCTCCCGTCTCCCGGCGTCAGTGCCTGTGCCAGCCAACAAAAGCACAAAGCAGCATGTGTGACCGTCCCGTCCCGTCTCCTCCATCGAACACAACATCATCGGGGGAAAAGTTACTCTCGGTTCGGTTCGTTGCTCGCGTGTAGGTACGTGAAAGTATATCAGCTCGCCATTCGGCAGCCACTAGAGGAGCACCAGAGCACTTTCAAAGGCCGATTCTCTAGAGGGCTTTCTGAAGTATCCGAGTAGCGCTAGTGCTAGAGAGCTAGAGCCGTAGTACTAACCTTCCCGTCCCGGTCCCAGCCCCAGCCTGGCCAGCCAACCGCAGAGTGTTCTCAATCGGGCGGTAGAGGTTCCGACCGAACAACTCGACCCACCTTTTGTGTTCAAAGAGAAATTATTAGAACAAGTCGATTTGAAGATTCCACTGGCAAGTGTGTGGCTGTGGGATTGAAGACAATCCTTGTTTCCGCTTACGGCTGATTTTCATCAATGAAGTTCACAAGGATTGCTACTATTTTATAACTTGTTAATGCTTCAAACTTTCTGAGGACAGTTCCCAAAGGATTGGTGAAGTACTATCTTCACAAATCCAAATTCAGTAGAAATACTTGAGCATTTGGGGAGAGTATGATTTCCATGACGTCAAGATTTAACGACAGTTTCCAAAGGAAACCGTAGCAGAAAGAATGGAAAAATAACGAAAAAATTCCCTTCCGCTTAGTTTAGAAAATATAGTGATTTTGAAATTTCAAAATATACGGCATTTTAAAACTCATAATTTCTAAAATGAACCCGCCGATTTCCTTTAATCTTGGCGGCACGGAGCACTGAACGGCACCGGCAACATTTCCCGGCTTAAATTAATTAAAAAAGTCTATAAACATCGCGATATTTACCCGATCGGCTCTGGGAGTTTGAAAGAACTGTCAAATTTCCCAGGAACTAATGCAAAGCTGAAAAGCGAAAGGAAGTTTTAGTATTGCCATGCTAGAGAACTAGAACAAAAAATAAAAAACGGAATTTGTCTTTTACAAAATGTGGGAAAAAGTCAAGTTTTTTTTTAGATTTTAATGAAACTTTGTAGACACATTCCCTTTCACAAAAACAGTCCTTTCCGCACAATTTAACATATGTACAAATAACTGAAAATTTTCCTTTTTCTGAATGTCTACTGACTGAAATTTACCCATTACAAAATGTATACTGACTGAAAATTTCCTTACCGAGGGATCAGGAAGGGGGTGACAATGCATGCTATTTAGGTTTGTCAGAGCATAGTGAACCTTTCCTGAAAATACTGTTCACCAATTCGGTTCACTCCATCTTTTGTAGTCACTTCTCCGTCTTTATTGCAATCGGCTTAAATCGGAAGCATTTATTACCACCTTTTGCGACGATTTTGAAAACTTTCCGGCTCTCTACAAGCTCAACTTCTTGTCGCAGCGAAAAATATCATGTATGAAAGCAAAGGCAAATTTTGTGCACTACGTGTGTATGTATATATTTTTTATTACATGAAAACGAGATAAATGCGGAAAGCCATTGTGGTCCCAATTTTTTAACCTATTTCGCGCTATGAATTAAAAAGTATTAAATATAAGAAAAACATTTATATAACTAAATTTGCAGAGCATTTTGAGATCTAACAAATTTTTTACATTTTTCATCTATGGCATGTCTAGAAGATGAGATATATACGAAAAACGAGTTTTCTACTATTATTAATATACCAAGCTTGGGCCATGGTTCTTACGATCACTGTGAGTACTAGATATATACTATAGATTGTATAGATTTCAACCTGTCGCCCGATTCACATTCCGCAACAGCTTTTCTAGGCATAAATTCGTATATCCTTTCTCTACATCGATGTGTTGTACCTCTGTGGAAAGGCAACAAGATGGGAAATTTAATAAAAATAAAAAAGAGGTGTATTAATTACATGACTTTCGCAGAAAATCTGGGAAAATTGTGAAATTTAGGAAATTTCAGAGCATTGTTTCCCTTTTGCAAGTGACTGTTCCTATTGTGGTAGAGGTACATAGATCAACCTTGGTTGCTTTTTTGGAAAGCACATTAAGGTAGTAATTGTTTGGCGTGAGTTTCATGTCGTTGTGTAAATTAGCACAAAAGATAAAAATAAAATAATAATGTGGCCTTTTAAAATTTCTTCAAAACAGACAACTTTTAGAAAAGGGCGGCATTCTTTTCCGACGCTAGTGTACCAAATGCACTTCTTGTTGCAGTACCGTAATATTTTCACTGTCCTCGTCCAACAGAATCAGCTTAGTTTGTACAACTGTACACTTCTAATAGTCACCGTGGTGGTCGAACGTTTTTTTGGTGTTATTTAAATTTTCCGGCCAAACCACCCACAATAATATGCATCCCGAATTTATGGATCACCCTGTAACCGCGGCAACGGGTGGGATTCCCTTCCTGCCATACGATTTTTTGTTCGGCTAGGTGAGATCTATCACTCCTATCATTTTGGCACGCGTTATGTGATACACCCCGTATAGCTCCCATCTGCGAACCCACAACTCAAAGGTCGTTATAAGATAAATTAATTAAAACGAATATAAAAGTCACATAACGGCACGGTCTAAGCGCTTTGCAACTTATGCGCGGTACGTGCGCGGTATCATTGATGTCTCCTCTGCTTACTTTCAGTGCTAAAAGTTCATTGCTGCACGTCCCGCGACGCTGATTGGAACTTGGAACCCACGAGTGCAGAATGCCAGAAAGAACCTCGCGCCGCAAGCATCGCGAGACGCGAAGTGCTATCGCACACATCAAGGTGAAAATGTCCAGGCAATACACAGGAAGTAGTTAGTGCGGATGATTGTCGCCCCGCAGTGCCAGTGGAGCTATTGAAATCGGATCTGATGGACACATACCTCAGGTACCGGCTGGTTCCCCCTCCGGGCCACCAGAACTCTTGGAGCAAGACGCAAGTCAAGCGCTAGAGCTGAACTGGTTAAGTGGCATACTTAACAGCACTTGATGCTGGCTGGCAACGTATGGAAAGCGCGCCTTCCATTAGGCAGGAGTAACATACCTGAGTTTTGCAGTCAATAGGGTCCGCCGGGAGACCGTTCTAATATTTATGGCTGGATCCCAGATGGGAGGAGATTTTTCGCCCATTGTACTGCCGTAAGAGTGCATGTAAATTAAGTAGAGGAGCTGAAATCCCTTCGCATTGTCTGGAGCTGGTGAAGTGTGTCTGTTCGTAATGGACGGGGCTGCGGCGAGAGGGGCCGCAACCAACAACCCCTGAGACTTTTCTGCCAAGCTCGATGAAAACTACTTGAAGCATTTAAAACCTCCTGCCGGGTGCTGAAGGAGCAGTGCACCCGGGTAGGCAGCTAGGCATTAGCTCAGGTCCTCAAATAGCTCAAGCTTTCGAGTGATTTTCCAACTATCTGGAAAATGCTCCGTGCAACCAGAACCAGAGTTGCTCTTGACAAAGCCTTCGGGACTCCGTCGGCTGACTTGAGCTTGCTTGCGGAACCGAAACGCAAACCGCGAGAGACGCGATGCGCGCAAACGCGTTTCTACTTCCGATTTTCTTCAATTTTTCCCCCCGGGAGATTTCAATGTTTTGTTGACAATGACAAGCCGGGCGGCGACGACGGCAGCAGCAGCAGCAGCATACACCGAATGTTCGCCCGTAGTGCAGATAAATGTATTCGTCGTCGTATAGTATATACTGCCAACCAAGGTTGGAATTTATGGGGCAGACAAACGTTAAGAATTTATTAAGACGTAGCGTGTGGTTGGCGGTGTGATATTGGGAGCTCGACGCCTGTTAATTTGGTAGTCTCTAAGTTGTCGCAGCAGAGAAATTAATTTGAATGACGCATATATCGGGTGTGCGAGTGCTCAAGGTGGAAATTGGCACTTCGTTAATGGATTAATTGTGAATACACGCACACACCCATTAATATGCTTCCCTAGGAAATTTCGATTATGAAAAGGATTTTAATTAAGAGCGAAACGCATTTTGATATTACTCCCAAGGTCTTACCTCATTGTAATTATAGTCTTTCGCTAGCACAGATTTTGAAGACTAATTTGAAATTCCATTGTAATTCACTCGGGATATATTGACGAGATTAATTTACATATTTCCAAAGGTACTTACTCAGTACTCGGAGGAACAGTACAATTGGGTGACACTTACCTGAAAGAAAAGAAAATTAATATTAGATTTTATTAAAAACAAGTGTTATCATTAAAAAAATATATATAAAACCCGACAAGTTCGAGTTTGATTCGCACAGAGGGTTTTCGTGATGTCAGCCGTCTCGTGTGGTCATCACTTCTTGAGGAAGTGTTGGAACAGCTATAATTTACTTTAGGACACATTTTCTTTTCTTTGAATTTTTAGTGATTACATAAGAATCGGATCGATGTACGATCCCTACCTTACAATATTGCGACTCTTAATTTAACTAGCGTAGTGGAGGTCCTAGACCCTGTGCCCTAGGGGTTTCCAGGACCTGTTCGTCCTTGCGGGCCGGTTCTCCGTTTGTACAACGGTTTAGCACTGTGTTGAGACATAGTATCTTTTCTTTAGGCCTCGTCTGTAATCCTTGTATAGTTGCTATATGAAGTTCACTTCACTAGGACAGTGAGCACTATCATAGTTGTTTCGATTCGGCATGAGACGATGTCTACTGGGCTGATAACGATCGAATGTATCACCTCCCCGGTGTTATTCACTTTTTTTGTTTGGTGATTTCCCATTCTGTTGCTGTTTGATGGGTACTTGTTGCGCTGCTCGGCTATTGCTTATTGGAACTGGTTGTTAGGACACATGGCCAATTTTTATTATTTCAAAAAATTAATGACACCAACGTAGATAATTTCTGGTTTCAACAGGATAGCGCCATGTGCCATACAGCTATCAAAACTATCTATTTACTGGGTGACAAGCACATAACATTATTTCTAGAAATGCTCCTCCAATATCATGCGATTTGATCATGGATTATATCCTTTGGGGCTACGTTAAGTCTATGGTCGAATGCTAACAAACCAACAACTCTTGAAGCATTGAAAGCTAACATAACAGGAACCATTTCGCAAATAACACCGGATTTTTGGGAAAAAATGTCTAATGGACCCATGCACGTGACTGCAAGTCGCGGAGTATATTTACCGTATATCATTTTCAAAAAAATAAATGTAGGTACTGTTTTATTATTTAGAACACAATAAAAAATTGTCATTCCAACAATATTTGTTTGTTATATTTCAATGCAAAGTTATATCCCGCTTTAAAAACAACCTATACATTCACTTCTTCACTTATTTCATATTTAGCTTCACTACTTTGAGAAATAGATGAGGGAATTACATAGTTGACGAGCAACATATTCAACATATTCAGGAATATCTTGGAAAATATAGAAAATAAATCACAAAAAAAAACATTTCTCATCCCTCAATAATAAGCAACTCAAATTCTTGATTCCGGCGGAATTTAATTCCGTTCAGAAAACAACATATAATGAGTGTCCTGATTTTCGGCGTCAATAAATTGAACACAACTGTGTACTGCGGCGACGGGATTGGACCGTAATTTTTGGAAAATAAAGCTGGTCATACCGTTAAAGAAAATGAATTGATTGCGTTGCCGGACGGTGCTAACTGAATTTATTTATTCCCCATATACTACGCATTTGATTTGGGTGGAGTTTATTTACAGCAGGACGGCGCTACGTCCTACACAAGCTGTGAAACAATAGAGTTAGTGCGTTAAAAGTTCCCTGGATGGGTAATTTATTTTTCTTTGGGACTATGTTAAGGATAAATCCTATGCCAATGCTCGACAAACGATTCAAGCACTAAAGGGCAAAACCTGAGAAGTTATTTGAAAAATTGAACCTCATTTATAGGAAAATGTGATGGAAAAGTGCCTCAAAGCAGTGGCTGTCTGTAAGAGGCCTCGGCGAGGCCACTTGGCAGATATTGTATTCCATGATTAACAGTGGTTTATGTGTTTAGTTATCAGTAAGGTTTTCGCGCCAACTTCAAACATACAATAAGGTTCACAGGATAGGACGAATGTAATTGAATACTATTTCATACTTTGCAGGGCTTTGCACATTAAAAATGTATTTTTTTTAAGTTTGAGATCTTATTTCTGATTTTCTGTCATATTTATCTGTAACTCATTTAAATTCCTGAACTGTGGTATCCGAAGCTCTATCAATTATTTCATCCCAAATTTCATAGAGGAATCTATTTGCTATTATATGTATGGTATGCATTGGATGTGTTATTTTAATCTTTCCCTAGCACCTTAGTCCAACGCTATACTGTTTACCGGAAACTGAGTTGTCAGTTTTTATTGCCTCCCTCAACGCTCATTAAGTTTTAATAGGTCTCTGGTAACAATGTGATGCGGAATAGCGCAATATGTTGTAAGGGCGCAGCCCACCAATCGTCCATCCCATGATAAGTTACTCAAAAGGTTCGCGGAGCGTAGTCGAGTCGAAATGGTACGTTTCAGTGATTTTCATAACGAATGCAAAGACAAGCCTGAATCTGCCCTTTTGGACGTAAACCGGTTTAAATATTCAGTTAATTGCTGGTGGTATCTCGGGCATGGTTCTGAGCGTGGAAAAAATCTTGCCAAAGGGGGCAACGGAGCACCGCAACGGACTTCTTGGCAAGAGATGCATTTCTCCAAATATTTCCCTTTTCCATGGCTCCCCCTGGTCGGAGACAGTTTATCATCGCATTTAACGATGCAGACGGACTGACCGTTCAGTCACAATAGGGAATGCAGAAAAAACAGAAAAATTGCGGCTATGTCTCAAGACGTGGAGTGCACTGGTGCAGCCTCGGTGGTTGCTTGAGTTAAAGAAGTGCTCAGCGGCCTGCAAGTCGCAATGCTAACCATTCCAGCGTAGTATCGAGCCAGGGGGACAAGAACGGCCGCAATTGGGACGACGAAGGGGTAAGACGAAAATTCGGCCAAATGGGAACGTTGACAGAGGACCGGTATCAGATGCTGCTGCAGATGAGGAATATGTTCGCAGTGAGTGCACTCGGTAATGCAATTGTCTGTGCAACGTGCACGACTTGCGATTGGATTGCGCGCAGAAGTGGTCAAGGTTGGTCTGGCTGGTTCTTGTGGTAGTGTAGCCGAGAGAGCCCCAAAGTCTGCGGACACAGATAAGGACGGCGACTTGCACACAATAAGAAATGCCGGAGTCAATTTTAAGATGAAAAAGTGTTTTTCTTGGCAGTTGTAGAGCTACAGTTGCAGTCGATGGGTTGCATTTGTATGCAAGTGGGGAATGTGGGACTCCGAGTGCGGGAATCGAGAGCGCTGCCCGCCGACAATGGGGAATCTATTACCGCTGATTATCAACACATTTATCTGCACTTTACGATTAGAAATGAGTCTTTTGGCAGCGCACTGAGCCATCGAGCCATTGCCAGCGGCTGGTTAGGTGACATTCTTTTTATTACAAGCATCTTATTGGCGCTGATGGAACCCGAGGTACTCCCGCAGGCTTTGTTTTATCTAAGGCTAGGAGATTGTTTCGGGGGTTTTCTTGACAAACATTACATCGGTTCGGAATTAGTTGTGGGAATCACAGTAGTAGGAACTAACAAAGCTTGTCAAATCAAAAAAAAACCGAACATAGAATCATCATGGTGTTTATCCACTGGTCTGTCTGTCCGTCGCAGCTACATATCTTTACCGCTTGGTAAAGAATTTTCGTAGTTCATTTGCCGTTAACAAATTTTCTAAACAATAACGAAAGGATATCAATAAAAAAAACTCTGAATCGTTTATTTTGTCGTAGTGTTATGAAATTTACGAAATTACCCCTTTCAAACGATACCCGCCCCCTGAGAGTCTTGGTATAACTACTACAGGGTTGTGATTGCACCCGCCCCCTCCTCTGCCGAATAATTTTTTATTTGTCTAGATGAGATCTTTCAGCCCACTTATTTTGTTACAAAATAAGTGTAAGTTGGCAAACGCAAAATAAGAAGGCCAAACCTCCGCTGGTAAGACTGTACTGAACAGGAACTAGAAAGAATCGACGTTATGAGCTGGAAGAATATTTCTGAGGTCCAAAATCACGCTGGGTTGTAGCACCAAATAAGAAGAAGAATGATAAGAAATGCCCCATGGATTACTTTCACTCCGCATTTGGAAAAGTAGAAACTAAAACTCATACATAAGTATGGAATAATTTCATTTACAGATATTAATCGATTTTTCGTGGGAAAATTTAAGACATGCCTACAGGGCTTGGTAACCGCTTGCTAATAGGTAGCTCCGAATTTATTCACTCTGGCTATATAAAGTAAACACGACAAATTGGTACGATAAATTATTCCGGTATTTACCTAATCTCTTACCATTCCCGATAAACTCCCGACGAGTTGCCTGACTGAAATCCAATTGATTTCGCCCTCACGGTCGACTGGCTGCTGCTGGTCAATATTAAATGTTTCCACTGAATCGGTTTTAAAAATGTTTTGCGGCTGTTAAAAAGTATGCCCGGCGGCACTCCATTACGGCAGCGATCCGCAAAAAGGCCATTAGGATGTCCGAGTGCATGCGAATCATGTGATATGAGCGATAAGTTCATCATAGCAGCTGCCCAGGTCCGCTGGCGTGGAAAGCGCCAATACCAGCACAGCAAAGCGTCGTGTCCGCCGGACAGCGCTGCATGTAGCACGGCCATAAATCCCCGCGCGAATTTCGGCGAACTAACCCCATAACACAATAATGCAAAGTAATGCAGTCATTTCGGGAACAAATTGCTTTTTACTTGCAACCTTTGTGGGGCGCTGGCGGGGGCCGAGGGCGCCCTGCCAACTGCACACTACCGGCGGCGCGGCGTCGACAGATAAAGTGGTAGCTGTTTCGGCCCTCGGCCACCGGGGCATATTCACACATGGCCAGCTCCCCCATAAAACGTCCGGTGCACAAGCAGCGCGAGGAAGTCCCAGGAGAAGCCGCCCTCGAGGACTTCTTTTGACAGGGCGGAGGGCTGCAACCGGGTTATGTCCGTCAAGGACTAAATTCGGCGTTAGATTGACTATTAGCGGTGCTGCTGCGGAGCCACAATATGGGCCATGGACTCGGGTCAGGTTTCTGCTTACGAGTGACTCATTCGCTTCAGGAGTTTTTGCGCTGGGGCTGGGGACGTGGTCGGGCTCTGTTTACATTTTTCATAGCCTTTAATTTCGCACACTGCTGCGCAAAATAATGGCTGCGATTAGCACCGTGGGTATGGCTCAGGCGCCGCGTCAACTCGTTACGTAAATGAATTTGATCGCTGGCTTCTTGAGAGTTTGCTTTGCTAAACTACGTAATTTGGATTAATTCCAGCCGATTACAGCGATGACGACTTTAAGGAGCCAATTTAGAAATTGAGATCCGAGATACGAGTAATTAGCAGGAAGTTTCTGGGAAGTTTTTCAGCCATTATGTGTGTGCGATGGGAAGGCATGTTTATCTCCTTTTATACCGGTTTCGAGTTACTTCGCAAAATATGTTCTTAACTCGTATCTTCCAAATTAAAGTTATCTTGTCTATCTAAACAAACGGATTACAAGAAGGATGATATCAAATTTGCATATTCGCACTCTCAAACGACAATAGAAGGCAGCATCAGCCGTCTGAGATCGGAGAGGCAATAGGAATAGGCTTTGTTAATGTAGTGAATCTTGTGTCATTTAAAAAAATTTTTTGTTTGACGGGTCTAATGCATTGTGACTTTATCACTATGCAGTATTCCACATAAATTCCTTCACAATCACGCATACTTCAGAAAGTATTGCAAACTCTGTCGTATGTCATGAAGAACACCCTGACAATTCGTAATTTGTTTTATCCATTATTAGGACAAAGACGTTTTTGCGTCTGGTCGTCTTCGTAGATGGAACTTTGATCCATCACTATACGCCAGAGATAAAGCAACAGTCAAAACAATGGACTTTTCCAGGCAAATCTGCTCCGAAGAAGGGAAAGACGATTCCATCGGCCCAAAAGGTCATGGCCACGAAAGTACTATTCCACCACGACAACGCACCAGCTTACTCATCAATTGTAGCGTAGTGTCCCCAATACCACCCAACAATGAACCTCCTCGTGATCGTTGCGGTAGAAAAAGTGTATCGTCATAAAATCAGATTAAGGTGAAAAATAATTCATTCCTAACAGGCTACTTAATGATCTAACCTTGTGCAGAGGCAGCAAGGAATCAAGGACGAAGTATTTACTTAACATGTGCTTATTTGTTATGTTAGACTCATTTATAGAAAAAATCTAAGAAATTTACAATTAATAACCCCATCTTTCCCCAGTTGTGGGAATACATTGTTTTTAAGCGAAAAATGAAGAAAATGTTGAAGCGTACCGTACTTTACTTTAACTGGGCATTATAATGGCCATAAAAATCCATATGTATTTATTGTTCTAGTCTAGTCTATACTATGCACAACATTATACAGGTTAGGAATCTTCTTCATTATTTTTTTTAATCTCTAGAGTGCTGTCGTTCCGGTATCATATGATTTTTTCACCCTTCTGCCTTAAAACTCGCTATATAACTTGAGAAATTTGTTATAACAAGTCCGACACTAAGGCACAATGGGCAAAAATGTATGGTGGTCATACCTACCAATACACATAAAATTAGTGTTTTGTGATAGCTGTGATCATATTATGCAAGAAACAAAACATTTTCTTCTCAAAATCACCTGTTGTCACGAACAGTCACGAGAAAAAGTTTGTAATACTTAGGGCATGAATAGATATATTCTTTATTTTAGTGGAACACTACATATACGAAACCAGCCTATATGTATTGAAAAAGAAGAGAGCAAATTATTTGACATTGAGCATTATGAAAATTCATTGTGGTATATTCTGATAGATGGCAAATCGATAAAAAAATAAAGTCACTTTCCTCAACATCATTATACTGGAACGAGCACAGAAATTGAACATCATGAGCATACATTTGTATGGCTGAATGTCGAGGTACTTTCTGTACAATATTAATATAAAGGCAGATTACCATTGGCCCAAGGATAGAACCGTGTGGTACATCAAACTTTAATTCTAAGAACGACGAAGATCACTCCCCAATAACAACCTTCTGATGCCTACCAACAAGACAATAATGTAAAAGCTTTACAGCAGTATTGGTAACATTATACTGCGATTTTAATTTGATACATATAATTTCAAAATTTATGCTGTAAAAGCTTTGAAAAAATCTAATAAACCGTTAATCCACTAAAATGGCGGACAATTACTAAGAGTCGAGTTTGTTTACAACTTCAGTGGCGCATCTTTAATTATTACTAATTATTTCAATACAGTGGCGCCATCTGTTGGGAGATTTACAAAAAGAACATAATTAATTGCAAAGCTCCCTTCTCAGTGCTCGAAACCTTCAGAAGAGTGATTTTTCGGCTTTTAGCTATTTTACGAATTGTGGCTTCAAATTTGAATAAAACATTCGCGGCAAAAACAAATAGAAACTATCTTAAGATAATTAGGGTCGTCCCGGCCTCTGAGTATCTCAGGATTCCAACTAAAGACGCTTGGTAGGCATATGGAAGGTGCTTGAAGTAAATAAATTGTTGCAGGGCCGCCTACTACAACCCGTGCGGTCGGCGGCGGTGCGAAATGACTGCGCAAGATTTATTGAAGCGATCCGCGGAGGTATTTGTCTCCGTGGCAGTGGGCTTCATCGAGCACGGTGGTGTCCGCGATCGCATCGATTATGTCCAGAAAAGTCAAAGAAACAAGATTGAATGAGAAACATGGAAAGAGCACCTCAACCAGCACAGACAGCCAAGAAGGTGTCCGCTCGTTCGTCATGTGTTCTGAACCGTAACAGTACCCGGCGAGTAGTTTTGCCTGCGCATTGTGGTTCTTATTGCTCTTGTGTCTCGCGGAGATTGTACAGCTCGCGACTGGTGGCTATCGCGGACACAAGACTCGAAATAGCGGAAGGTGAAGTAACGGTCGTCAGGCGAAAAAAAAGAAATGAAATAAGATTGTCCGTCTAATGTTCACAGCACTCAGAGTTACGTGAACCTCGCCGTGCGACGGAAATTCTTTTGTATCGGCGTATTCTGATTGAGCAGTGAAAGACAGAGGCACGTCTTATTGTTAGCAGGAGAGGACCAGTCAGCTGGCACCGACTGATGCTATCCCAAAAGGCTCGCGCCTAAATGGGGATACCAAAATACCCACCCCCGCCTTACTCGGCATCGAATAAATTTTCAATTTTATTTCAGAAATAATTCTACTGCTGACAATAATGGGACCCTTGTCATGTCGGAATTTGTGGTGATAATTGGTATGCCACGTCAGTCTCTAAATTTCGTTTTACTGCAGCTGGGTTTCAACGAACAATGCCGATGATCACCAAACCGAGTATCCACGAATATAATTTTATTACTTTTAGCTGCGAGACTAAGCTTAGGTACTTGAGTAAATACGTGGAGAAAACTTTAGAAATTTGGACAGAGAGTTTACGACGGATGGCTGCATTGCTTGCTTTCAAGGTACAACGCTACAGATATGTTAAGAGCACGCTTCTACACCTTCCAACATAATGACTTGGGGAAGATCAGATGGCTTTCTCAAGTCAATTTATTTTCTCAATTTATGTTCGACCAAAATATACGACTATCAGATTTTATATTAGATTCTAGGACAGTGAGAAATAATCGTCGTAAACATTTTTCGAATCGGGTTCATCTGCGGGCGGTGCATATCGCCGATTGTGTTAATAATCAGTTTAATCAACTGAATAGGTAATTTAAGACATGCTCTCGTTCCGATATCGATGGCCATGCTAGCTACCGAGCAAACTACCGTATTTTGGGAAAGGACATCCAGAACGCGATACGGTCAATTCTTTTTAGAAAGCGACAAAAAAAGAACGACTACAGAAAACAGTGAAAGATATCGGGCTATGATAAATCAGTTATATGGCCTCCTTTGCAGCGCATGGCCTTAACAGATATTTGGTTCCAGCAAGACGGACAACGAGCCACACTACGCGTACAACTCTGGATTTTTTTCGCACAAAATTTCCCGAAACGCAACGGATCATCGGTGAAATTTTGGCAGAAACGTGCGAACATATCATGACAAATTGCATCAAGCTAAATAAATTTCCCTAAACTAATTGTCCATTGTCTGGTTACAATTATCGCCTCAACATAATAAATAAAAAACAAAATTTCCTATAAATTTATACGCAAGGCACCGTTTACTCACAGCCAACCGAAACAGTTCCGCATGTCAGTATTTGACTAATCGAATTATTAAATCGGATTGGATGCGGCGTTATACAGTAAGCCAAGCAAAGACGAGGTTAAGCGTGCTACCAGTCAAACATCCACAAGCATATTCGCCGTACTCTGCACCCAACTGCTTGCTTGCAACATCCGAGATGAACGTACGGAAGGAAGCCCGAACAAATCGATGAAATTTTAATTGATTCGCAAGCAGGGCCCAGCCCAGCCCAGTCTATCGGTTCCTTATTCTTACGGATATTCTTTAAAAATGGAAAGATAACCCTTGGCGTTTGCCTGCAGCGGAGGCACACTTACACAAGGCCTCCAGGAGTTATTAGGTAAGAAAATCGATTTTAAGGTGAAGAACCTTTTGTTAAGGTCGAGAAATAAGCGCCGGGGGGTTCAGGTGGAACGAGCCTTCAATTCTGTCTGTAATGAGTTCAGGCGAAATTGAAAAAAAGCGACCTCTCGCGGAGGGGTTAAACTAAATGAAAATCTCGTAGAGCCGACGTAGTTACTATAGAAGAAAATTTTGGCGCTTGTCCAGAAATTGACTGAGCAGGAAACGCCAAAGGAGCCCAGAAATTCACGAGGAGGCATTGCGGCACGGCTCGATTGTTGGCCGAAATAATTTCTTTTCAATTATATCAAGTAACTGCAGCCTGCAGGGGGTGGGAAAATGTGGTATAGGAGAGGTGGCCGTTGCCGCCATTGTTCTGGTGAATTTCTCTGGTCGGGAAGTCATTCTCTGAAATTTGAATGAAACTTTCTAGACCACTACACCTCACCTGCGTCGAACAATTCATTGAGGCGCGATATGATTTCAGAATATCGCGTCTCCGCGCAGTTATTGGAAATGGCTTTTACCGCGAGATGCTTTTGATTGAACCATGGTGCTGTAATCTGTAATCTACGTCAATTCTTTAAAGTTTTCAAGCGGTGCAAAACAAAACAAATGTTGAATAGGAGACCAAAACTTTTGTGGAAAAGTATTGGAAAAATCAATAGAAGCGGCTCAACTTCGTACCAACACAACACAACACAGGAGGCGGACATTTGACCATCGCCTCGCGAAATTTAGAAAAGCCAATATAAGATACTTTTTAAACCATTCTGTACAAGTGTAAACGATATCACTGACACTTTTATTAAGGACCTGAACTTTGACAGCATTTGTAACTGAGAAAAATTTGACATTTGTATGAGTGGATAGCCTCATACGCTTAGTGCAATCAGAAATTCTGAAGAATTAGGCTGTCTGTGTTTTTGTAGCTCGATAGGTAAATTTTTAACGTGCTACCACTCCCTTTAGTACGACTAAAAACCTTTTTCTCCTTCAAATAATTCGAACGAGTAAGTAGTTAGTTATCATTTCATCCTTGTTTCTCTAATACGTTCTGTCCTGCATAATGGGGCATTCCGGTCTAGTTCTAGGGTCCAAAACAGGGATTTTCTTTTAAATTTGTTTACAAGCATTTACCTTGTAGAATAACTGTGTGAAAGTATTTTAACGAGTTCACATTCGTTAAAGGGACATAGTGCATCAAGGGCAAGAAGCTCGGATTTGCGCTAACTACTTGAACAAATTTTTCGCGTTTTCCTTGACACAACAATTTTATAACTGGTTTCCACGATTTCTCAAAATCTGTTAGCCGAATCTCGCTCAAATTTTTAACACATCTTAAGCATATATGTATATAGTTCTCGCATGAACTAAAATCAAATCAAAATGTTCATTTTTATTAATTTGACAGCCATTTAACATTAACAAAAAAATTGCAAAAATCGGAACTCATTTTCAAAATGACACCATTTTGTTTGTCTCTTTTGATAATTTTTGTTTATTTTAGTTTCCACGATAGCCTTCAACGTATATTTTGCAATTTGCTTTGGATAAGCAGAGCGGACGTAATCAAACGAACCGTGAAGCACAAAATCCGTTTTAATTATTGTCTGGCAAGATTTATTTTTATTTAAATAAAGCAATCAAAAAAATTCTAAAGGATACTCGAGACGTTAACTAATAACACCTCAAAAATTGTAATCATAGACCGAAATCCGCCTGTAAGCAAGGTAAAGCCCTTGTGTTCTAAATTTCGTGGAATCTACATAGGTGGATTTAAAAAAAAAAGAGTTCGCAATTTTGGTTTTCAGACATTTTAACAGCATATTCGTCATCAGTTACCTCTTTTGTACTAAATTTCGTGAAAATCTTCAGTAGCCCTTTCTTCCATCGTTGCCCTGAAGATTAATTTTACATTCGTCCATGAAGAGATCGAGCCCCCATCGTCCCAGTGACTAATTTAGGTGCTCCCTTGCAAAACAAAGGCGCGCTTGCCGATGAGCTGCTGTCAACTCCATGTCCACGGGCAGGCCGATAAGGTGTTAAATCATCTTCTTGCAGTCTTCACCTAATTGTCCATTCGTCACAGAGCGGTAAAAAAGGATCGTGCAGACCACCAGTAATTTTGGCCAATTTATTTGGCAAACCCCGTGTCCTTTATTGTTTTCAAGCTATTCCTTTAGCACGTTAAAGATGCGTCCATACTATGCCGATCGGCAAGACTTAGCGACAAAGCCGCTTAAGTGTATTAATTATTCGTATTTATCTGTAAATTGCTTTTTGACATGGTTGTTTTTTGTGAGTAATATCTTTGCAACTGGTCGGTTATTTTTTAATAATAATACTGTCAAAAAAACATTTCAAAATAAGAGTAAGAATTTGTCGAATCCACCACCCCATATTACTTTGCGACCGCTACACGGTAAGGAATCTTCTAATTGAAGATATTTCTTATAAGGAATGAGGTTTGTTATTGTTTCATCAAATATATGAGCAGTATTGATACTGTCACTCAAATCAACATATTGGCAGCACTTAGCATGAAAGTGGGTGTCTTTAATTTAATAACGTCGATTCCGTCCCAAATGATTGCCAAATGGTAAATCGCTCAAAAATTGCAGAGAGAGTGAGCAAACCAGCGCGTGTTGCTAACAAGCATTTCAATTATCCACTTGTGCCACGAGCAACGTATTACTCAGTCCACACTTGCCGCAATAAATTTCAATATCTGATCCAAAAAGGCACCACACGCCTTCTCCAGGTTATAAATATCAGAGGCCATTAGATTCCGGTGAAGGTGGTGGTTCCGGGAGTAATCTGGATCCACCCTGTTGCGGTGGAGGATAGTCGCTCGAACCTGGCCCCTTGGAGCTCCTCTTCTGCACAATTAATTCGATACAAATAGTTCCAGAGCCGGAGCAGAAGCATCCCGCCAAAAAGTCAACAAGTGTTGGAATCGACGACGACGGCGGCGTCTTCGTAGTCGCACAGTATTCTCAACCCACACACGCGCCGGCACAGTAAATCTCACCGAGACGACCCGAGCACTACTATATCTTGCCCGGCGACTTATTGAGACCTCAGGATAAGAGACCTTGGGAAAAAGTTGAAAAAGGCATGCCAGTGTGTTCCCGCAGGCACAAATCCGGCGGATTTGCATGTAATTTGAATCCCTGAATTTAGACAGAATCTCAATTTGCACGTAGCCGCGGGCGGAGCAGGGCTAGTGAAAATTTATTATCCAATTTCCCGCATAAAATCGCCTCCAAATTGAATGTTTGGCGCGCAACCGAAAAGGGTTAAGGCGAGATGAGACCTTGGGAGGTTCTAATTGCATCACAAAAATCACAGCGGCGAGAAGGGACTTGAAGTTTCCGTACAAAATGAATTTTTGCCCGCAGGGGGCACACTGGACTGCTTTCCGGAATCCAGAAACTTTGCGGAACCGGCCGTATCGCGTGCTTAGGAATCATTTTAAAATTCAGTTCAAGGTGCAGTGCATGTTTCACGTTCTTCCGTAAAAAAGCAAAAGACGAACAGGTTTCCAATGAAAGGGATGACCCGGTTTGCGGCCGTATTTTGGGCTTCTATTGTGCCAAGCTTGTGGCGAGCGGCTGTTCCCCACGGAACACGACCTGAAGAATGGCAAATATGGGCCTCGTATTGTACTTAATTTGTATGGCCGCGCGAATGCATGTGAACTAATAACATTTCCCAGGACGAGTCCATCTGGGCTACCGGCAATTTGCAGCGGAGTGAGCTCTCTGCAAATTGCTTTTCAATGTTGCGCTGGGGAGGATGCGTACGTATGCTATGCGCCTGGGAACCCCAGCGAATAAATATTTTCGCATTGGGAATGCTTCTCTCAGTGAACTGGTCACCTCGAGGCAAATTTTGTCTCTTTTATCATTTGCATGACTTTGCAAACTGTTCGATTTTAATCTAAAACCAAAAGCGACTTTATGAAAATACGTCTGCTTTAACATCGAAAGCACAACCTCCGATGATTGCCCCCATTTCAGCACCATTACCGCAAGCGGCCTTTGTGTCTTGACCCTACTAGACTGTTCCCATGGCAATTCGATGGATGCCTTTGTTGAAGGCTATTAAATAGTGAGGATTATAATGGGAGCCCCAAAGTTCATCGGCAGTGTTGTTGACCCAGGACTCCATAGTGGTAGAGTGACCGTTCTGTTGATTTGCTCTTGGACACAAAATCAACAATTAACTTACAATTTTTCTCATTTTTTGGAAATATCTTCCTGTGCCCTGTATAGTCCAGTTCAATCGTCAAAAAATGGGCTAGGTTTGCGTTAAATCGGAATGCAGAGAAATTTTATACATTCCACATAAATTTTCCCCCTAAAATTCGGCAAGGGATGGCTGAATTTAGTAGTAAATGATCCACTGACTCTGTTATGTGCACCGGCTAAAAAATCTGTGACTTTTGTTATTGCTTCAAGTATCTATGTAGAATAGAAAACGTTATTACAACCCTTTTGATAAAAATTCACTGTTTCGCAAAGATCAGATATTAACGTTACTCTTGGAATATATTCCGGTTATGTTGTAATCAAACTAATTGTTGTCGTAGTTGTTTGAAAATGTATGCGAATGCGTAGTAGTATTGACATCTCACAGTTCTTTAGTCAGTATTGTTTAATAGACAAAGCCAAAATGTACCAGAATGCACGCGTAAAATTTGTTCATTTATTTTGTTTCATAACATATTTCATATTTCATTTTTCTCCACAACCCCCTTGACATGGGTATCAACTGCAAAGGTTTGCCTAACAGAATACAATAAGCTATGGACGTCATTGCCGTAGATATTATACTATCATCGTGGCATAATGCAAAATGACTAGTTATGAGTATGAGCTGCCAGTTTGAATCATGTCAAGGCATTATATATATATATACCATATATATATATACTCTACATAATATATCTGAAACTAAGGAAACTAAAGAGTTGTGAATAAAAATAATCTTGAGATTCAACCCTCTTAAAGTTTAAATACCTAAAACTCGATTACGAGAGAAGCGAACTGAAATTCATGAAACAAAATACATATATTCTTTTTGTTAAAATTCAAATCGACAAATATGTAGGTATACGCTTTGCCCTATGGGTGCCTTCCTACATAAATACGTGACTATTACGAAATGCGACTACGACTATGCTCTGAAGGTATTTGTGGACTTGAATTTAGTAAAGAAGTAAAACAATATTTTCTTGTTTCATAAATTTCAGTTCACTTTTGCCGTAGTCGGGGTTTAAACTTTAATTTTTTTTTGTATGTAAACATTTTACCTAAAATGTTATATTTTACATACTTTTTATTTTCTGTTATTTTTTATCTATTTAAACTAACAGAAGCTACTCCTCCCTAGAAACAGCATGGTAATCTGATTTCCTTAAAATGTGAAACTGCATTTCGGTTTCAAGATTTACTTTTTCTTAGCAAACACGTGAAAACTTCAGAAAGAGGTCACGTGCGCATAAGCTAACTGCCGAGGAAAAGATATCGCTACTGAAGTTCCAGGCCCCCCATGCTTTAAAATTAATTTCATGCAAATTTGAAATTGCCGGTGAAAGCAGGTGCTAAACGTGTCGCCTGCAGTAAAAGCCGAGATTACGCTACGAAGTAGGAGCTAACAGCTACTCCAAGCTTTAATTTTAGTGGATAGAGTGGGTAGTAGCAAACCCCCACCAAAAGTTGACTTCGACAGGTACCTAGGCATGCGAGTGCATTTTCGTAACACCACCGCAGGCACTTGAGTGCGTGCTTTGAGAGAAAATTGAATGGGCAAACAAGACATTTATTAATGTCTTAATTGAATAGAGGACACGCATGCGATCGGGCTCACCCATAAATCGACTGATTTTATCTCGACTGCCGTCATAAATTTCTCAATTTTCCCCGGGTTACCAGTCCGGGAAGTGTCCGGTCCGAATAGAGGGGCCCAGTCGCGCGGGCCTTTTCGATTAGCGAATTTCTCCGCGCTAATGGTCGCCTTAAATCCGCGAAACATTTCATATGAGGAATGATTTAACAAATCATCAAGACACCTTGCAGTCTTGCAGGTAACATTGCGCAAATGACACTATACCCGACAACGACAGCGACAACGACGGCGACGGAGGCTCATTATGCAATGGGTTGTCCAACGGGCGCAAGAGGTGGCTGCAGCGCCGGACGTAAACCGACGAAGACGACGTTTTAAGACGCTGGCGAGCGGGGAGCCTGTCGTTGCATTTATCAGCGGTGGAACGGCATTCCATCCAGGAACCGACCTTCCCTTGGTGCGCGTTGCACTAATCGCGTAAACTCTTGTTGGAGTCGCCGCGAACAACTCGCCAAGCCAGGCATGATCCGAGACTTAATTTGCAGGCGATATTTCATGAAATTTACAGTTGTAGCAAGGGCTCCGCGGCCCGCTTCTTCAGGTTTGCGCCTTTTTGCTCGAACGGATGACGCGAGGCCATGCGTGATCGCGAGATGCTCTCTATACCCAGTGGAGACTGGAGGTGCTGCTCAGCAGCTCCTTGGCAGCGACACATAAATCCGCGGGGCAAGTCAAAATATTTGAAGAGACCCGTAATTGCTGCCATTTATCCATGGGGGCAGGGTGATAGGGCCTGCATAATCTACCACGGCACGCGGCTTTCTCACGCTTCCTGCTTGCAAACCGCATAGCCCACAGGGAAATGAAAGAGCCTATCAGTGCGGAATTACTTCATAGAGGCAAAAAAGAAGAGTTCACAGATGACTCGTGGCCGCTTCCCAGGTTCCGTGCTTCCGTCGTTTGACGGAGAAAATCTGCCGACTCATAAATTAGCGGACTAATTGCATCATTCATCAGCCAAAGGGTTTCAGCTCTCAACCACTTGGGAGAAGAGAATAAAGCAATAATGTAAACTGCCTCCAAGATGAGACCTTTATTTTGTGATTAAACACTGTTGGCCATTAAGCCGTGCCCTGTGGTAGCCCTTCACAATTTGACCAAACCAATTCCCGTGCACATCCAAGGCGAACCAGTTCTCTGTCCGTCATGCAAGCGTAACGCACATTTCGAAAGTCATCTGAACCTAAAAAAAAAAACATTTCCCGTCTTCACCCTCCTTTGTTGTCTTCCTGGAATGTTTTCCTCGAATGTTCCTCGTTTTCGAGGTTTTTCTCAATGTTTTCAAATTGCTCATTTGAAACGCTGTGAGCGCGGTTTCTTATTATTTTCCCACGAAGTGTCTTGCGAGGTTCACACATTTTCGGTGCATTTCACAGTTGAAATGACTTACATATTTCGGTGTGCTTCGTATCTTTGCCTAATTTCAATTAGAAAAAGGGTCGCCTCCCCTTTGAACTCTAGCTGCATTGAAATTTGATCGCGATCTTGTTTCAGCATTTGTTTACTTTTTGTAGTACTCGTATGTACTCGTATCTGTCCTTTCTTTAGTTTTTGCAAATCGCCTTTTTCATACGACCTGGGAACTTTGTTCGCAATAACATCACTGTTTCGCGTGCGGTGTGGCAGGTCATGCCATCCTCTTGAAACCATATGTACCAATCCATTCCGACCAAAAAAAGTTTGGTTAATTCATGGGCGCGATGTCAGATGGTGTTTGATTGCTCTGCACATTGGCACGCATGGCGGCATTGTTTTCGGCTGATATTCTAGGGCGACAACGCGGAAGTTTTATCTCGTCTGTCAGTAAATATGTTCTTTCAAATATCTTGATTAATAAAATCAGATTTAAATCTTGCATAATTTCTTATCAATTACTTGTATGTCCTTTGAATTCCTGGTGGTACCTATAGATAACATTTATGTTTCTGTCCTTCATTGAAAATTTTGTTTGTTTTAAATCACACTTTATGAATTGGTGACCAAAATATTTCGAAAACCAAACTTCAAATTTTGATGAGAGTATTCATTTACTTCAAACTTTGAAGGTGTAGACACCACAAATTTAAAATCAGAAATTTTTCTCAACTTAGTCCGACCGTTTTACCGTTTTTGGCTTTTGTATAATACAAACATCCGTCGTTTCTGGGACTTTAAATAACGAATAATAAAATTATAATAAAAAAATGGTTACAAGTTTTTCAGACTGCGATTGGAAATAATGAGCTCTTGGGCTGCAATTGTCGATTGCGAGTTTTAAACATCTAGAACAACTCCGAAGATGTACCTTCCATTTAATGATGAGTTTTAGTGCGTTTGTACAAAATTAAAATTACAAAGAAAACGCATAAATTGGCATCAATAAAATCTTTAGCAGATTCGCGGCCTTCTTTTATCGCAGGAAGCTGCCCTGCAAGGTCAATTCCGGCGAAGTGATTTTATGCCTATTAAGTGTGCAACAAAAACGTTAATTTTGACTGCTTATGCAACTCTTTGCTACCGCCGTTGCTACAGAAGTGAAAAGAAGCAAAGCAAACTACGATGCGAAGCAGGCGAAGACGTGCCATCAGGCACCTCCTTTCTCCTTCACCTCTTGTGTTTCTTTATGCTGTTTACCTGACCTGTAATCGCACTGAACCGATGGGATGGATAGAGAGCCAAGTTGTCCTCGTTCGGCGGCCGCTTTATCCTGCTGGCCCTCGTGCGCTCCCTTTATTTTTTATTAGGCCAGAAGAATAGCGAGAAAGAAGTTGTTATGTTCAAAAGGAACAAAACGCTTTAGAAACGACGTGGAGCAGAAACATCTGTCTGCCATGGGCCTCGTGTTCTCTTTGTAATATATTTTGCCCGTGAATGCCATTCATTCATGCCTTCAGTATCATCTGCATGGAGAGCTGCTGGGCCCGCTCGGGTATTGGGCGATTCGGCCGGGAGTACCTAGAAACATTGGCGGCCTGGATCCCACCAATAGCCAGGTAACCTACCTTCTTGTCAGGAACAGCTGAACAGGACGCAACAGACCTCTTAAGTGGGCAGAGTGGATGATAACAGTTATTAAAATATTTGAGCCCGGATAAAATTAAAGAACCGAGAGACACACAATAGAACGGGAGTGTTCGCTGCGCTGGCACGTGCCCCACTTAGTTTTTTTTCTTCGTTTTCTTTCTTGGCCATCAGATGGCCCGTTCGGTAAGAGCTACAGCTACACTGCTGGTTCGATCTCGTGTTATTGCCAAATAAAGTCAGTCGAGGGTAAAACATTTCGTCGAATTCAGAGTCTTTAGATTGTGGTTTATTACCGGATGAAGAAAGGACTACGCAAGTTGAAGGACATTATAGCAGCATATGCTTAGCTGGAGTCTATTTATTAAGGAAAGGGTGATAGTTTTTATTTGAAATTTTGACAACAAAAAACGGAACAACACAAAATTTCGCCGGGCTAATGCAGGAAAATTAGACATAAAAATATGATTGATACGCAACTGAAACGTTTTTATCGAATCGTGATAAATGGCGCTATAATATTTGATTGAATGTTAACTACTTTACACCGATTACAGGCGTCAGCTATCACGATTTATTTTTTTTATTTTGATTTTTGCTACACAACATGGTCACGTTACATACTATGTGACATGTGATATGACACGTGACATTAATTGCACCATCTTGTAGAACATGATGTTTAAGACCCGGGACGATTCCACATTTTCTAAAGGGCTCAGTTATAAATGATTGTGAGTTTTGATGTAACATGTGAGATGACATGTGACGTGACATGTGACTTAACTTTTTTTGTTATATCACAATGCTGTAGAGCATGTTCTTGTTAAAAGCAAAGCTCTTCCGCATTAACGCCATTCAACTGGGAAACGAAAAACTCAGTAATAATGGATTATAGCGCTCTCCATTGATTGTAACGTTCCGGCCGGCATCATCTTTGAAAAAATATGGGCTGATGATTCCACCAGCCCACAAAACACATCAAACAGTGACTTTATTGGATGTAACGGCGCCTCAATCAATTTTTCTAGATTTTCTGCCCTCAAAATCCGGCAATTTTGTTTATTGTTATTTGTTGAAAATTGCGACGATTTTCGAAATAAATTTGCACAATATGCAAGCGTTGTTCAGGCGTAAGTCTATTCATAGTGAAATGGCGAAACACACTGAGCACAAATCATCTGTCAGCTGTAAAATTGATTGTCACTAAAAACGATGTTGTCAATTCGAAAAAAAATCTCTAAAAAAGCTTGGCCTTAGGTGTAAAGCATTTTTATTAATCAAACCCGGTAAATCATTTTAGGCAAAAAAGCTTCTAATACTCGGCCATAATAAATTTAATTCTCTTGTTCCCCTATAGCGTTAAACAAATACTAAACGCCATAACCCGTGGAGAAACTTTCAAGGAATAATTCTTTCTCAATTAGTCAGAGAAAACGTCCATAAATTCTAATTATAGCACCATAATAACTGTAATAAATTTAAACATCTGGCCACTTTCAAAGCAGGCCGTAAATTATAAATATTCTTTAAAAACTCTTAAAAAATGAAAACATTTTGAACGCTGGTCATAAAATGTGTTGATGTGCATTCGACACCCTCTGCAGCGTTCTTGAAATAAACTACAGTCAAAAACTTTCTTTTTTACGCACATTTAGGACGGGAAACATATTTTTCAAATGATGGAGGGCTTATATTGTTTAATGTGCAAAAATTCAAATTCACTAAGAAAGGGAGTCTGAACAGGAACTTGAGTTTTGCTAAATGTTTAGTCATCTAGGGCTTTTGTTTGCAGGGATGTACGAGTATATATACTCAAAAATGATCGCGTGGGTGGATGATATGCTCAGAGAGCGACACTTTTCACCCACCCGGTTTAATCAGGCTTGGCTTAATTAAGCTTGAGTACGGGGGAGTCGGCTATGCAGATGACCTATCAACTATCGTTACGTGAAAGTTAGACGCAACCGTCATAATGAGGTCTGTACTTCGAATAGTCACTACTGTTTGGTGTGTGAGCTAGGACCCCTATATCAATCCTTCTAAGGCATTCTTGTACCTTTTACAAGAAAATATCATCTGGGACATGTTCTGAGCTTCGTCAGGGTTTAGAACTTGTCGGACCCTTAAATTGCTGAAATTACCGCCTTGAGAAAAGTGGATCTGAGTTTGTTGCAGGTCGACCTGCCTACCATATGGATCACCCCAATTATTATTAAAATTTTCGAAATAGGCACCAAAATGTACAAGATGGCGGGAAAGTCATCACCCTATCGGAAGATGCAAAAGTTTTTGCAATTGGCGGCAAATGTCAGTTCTGCTTCGACATTTGTGAAGTAAACAGATACAATATACACGTCAACAAGACATGAATCGCTTTACTCCTCAAGAACGCGGAATAATTGTTCCGAGATTCTGATTGCTGCATTTCCGGGTCGCCCACTCTATCGTTTTGGTGATTTGCACTGGCCGGCAATATCGCCCGATTTAACCGTTCCAGACTTCTTTTTGTGGGCTTTTTTGAAGTCACGAGTCTATGTCAACAAGCCGCAGACTCTTGTAGCCCTCAAAAAGAATATCCGTCAAGAATGCGAGAACCTATCGCCGGAAGTTCTGGCAAGAGTGATGGAAAATGCCATAAATCGGATCAGTATGGTCATCAATTTTGGCGGCGGCCATTTGGCCGATATCATTTTCTCGACTTAATGGAAAAAAAATTAAGATATCAAATAAAGACAATCCAAAAGAAGAACCAAAGTTTATCATTTATAAAATCACAGCCAAGGAACATCGGGTGACAACTTTTGCGCCACCTTGTATAAATCCAAAATAAAACCTAAAAATCGCAAATCTGTTTTAATTAACATTACTGCGTCGATATAACGAAATGCGGGTGAACTCGAGCAAAGAACTTTCTACAGAACTTACTAGCGCAGATGGGGTCATAAGGAGCTTTAACTATTGAAGTCAGGAAAACCTTAAACTGTCTACTTTAACATGTATTTGTAAAATTCGAAACAAAAATGTTATCGTACACAAAGGATGGAAACGACCCCGGCTTTCGAACTGACATATATGACCTGTTACACACACCCACATGATAGTTAAGGAGCGTAGCTTAACCCCCCTTAACCAAATTTCGTTATGTCCCCGGCTTAGACCATTTTTTCAGTAAATGTATTCATCCTTCAATTCTATGAGGTTTACTATAGCGAGATATCCCATTTTACAGTTCCTAACAGTATTAAGTTTTCTTCTGCGAATCTCATAAATTAAAAAAGCTCACGAAGGCCAAAGGAGAACATTACCTCAACATATTCCCCGCACATACTTATCCAGAATTTAGATGCTATCTTTGACGGTGTAAGACCCGCCCAACAAAGCACAATTCCATGGGTTCGGCAGGCAATCCAGTAGCGAGATGCCATCCAGTTATTGCAGTTTATTATATTTGAGCATCTCCGTTCGTGTGTAAACATTAAAATCGCTCAGTGTTCGCGAGAGTGCACAACGCCTCCAGACAACAGCGGCAGCAGCGTCGATTATTACGGGGCGACATAATGAATTCCAGTCACAATTGCTCATAAAATCCAATCACGGCGCTGTCAGTGAGTTTCTGCAGCCAGCCATTCTCCCAAGAGCCTCGGTCTTTCTTGATGCCCGCACTCGAGAAGTGGGTACACCAGCGGCAGCGGTCGAGATGAGATAGCGCGGAAAAGCTGCCAAAACGTCATAAACTGGAAGAACCGCAGTGGTCCAGCTCGGGCCAGCGTTGTTTCACGACGACGTTGATGCCTCGAAATTTATTAGATATGCCGAAATTAATGTCACCTGGGCCCAAGCCAGCGAGGAGAAGTGAGTCGATAAAGAAACCCCAACAGGCGGAACGTACATATTTTGCATTTATTGGCGCACGTTATGGCTCCGCTCGTGGTTCTGGAAATTATTCGCGATACAGGCAGCCACTTAGCAGATCTGTATCGTGAGGATCTGTGTTTTCTCGCTGTTCTGGGCATTATGTTCTCCAGGCGAACGGAACGGACTGCACTACGATACATACATTATGTGTGCAGCGTAGATGCACATGTTAATTGAGACCTTCGTGCAACTACCAATTGCTTGTCATAAATTGCAAGACGAAATCTTTTGGGGCGTGGACTTTTAATATGTGCTAGCAATTCTTCTTTCTTAGCCAACGATTTATGGTTATAGCTTCACTGATTTGCAGCTAATAAAAGAGGAATCTTACGCCCTTGACAGGCGGAAGAATTAATTGGCTATTTTATGATTGAGCAGGCTGACCTCTACTTGCTTTTTACTGGATAGATCCGTCATTAAATTTGAGAACCAAGCCTAGATTTAGCAGCATATGTATAAAGGGTGTCTCAGCGAATTTCGAATTTTGAATCGCACGCCATTTCCGTCTATCAAATCCTTAGTCAGCCATATTTGGTGTGAATAATATGGTCTGTAGCGACCAGCTTTTGTAAAATTTATTCAAAAATGTTAGTGAATGTTTTCATTGAAGGAGAGAAACCTTACACAATGAAGATGTGGACAGGAGGAATCATCGTGCCGGGATGTACTTATTTTCAAATAATCCTCTGTTACTGTCAATGGCAATCGCTTCGCTACCTCGGTATGTTTTCAACAGGATGACGCGACCTACGACATCGCACGAAATAGGGACGTTATTGCAAACCAATATCCCTGGTTGGGTTATCGCTCGTTTTAAAGACCTAAATTAGTCTTCGAGCAGTTCCCATTTAACCTGTTTGGATTTTCTGTAGTTTTCTTTTAAAGTAAAGCCTTTGTGAACCACCCTGTGACGATTCAACAACTCAAGGTAGAATTGACTTTTTTGTATTCAAAAGAGTGGCTGTCTGTAAAGGGGATCGAGGTGGCCACATGATTGATATTGTATTTCATGATTAATTTGATTTTTCAAAACAATATTGTTGATTTTTTAGTTATTTAAAGTATCAGTTTTTGTTGATTAACCCAATGTTGTCCGTTTCTGTTAGTCGTAGAGTTCAATTTGAGTTCATCTTGTTCGCTATATAAAAAATAGGACTTCCGCAAATTCTCTTTCAATCCGACGCTCTTCTTCCGTTTCTTGAATCGTTTATATTCACTATGCTAAGTGATTAGCCTAGAGTAGCTATCGTGATGGGGATGCAATCTGTCACTTATTAGGAAAAACGCACTCTGTAATGGGAAGCGCGGGTCGCAATCAAATTCGAATCTGGGACTTTTGGGTCGGCAGTCTAGCACGCTTACGACTTGACTACTCCCGTCCCCAAAAGCGAAAAAAGGCATTTCTCGAGAGTATTTTAGGTCAAACCTTAGTACACCATATCTCCGAAATAAATAAATTTTAGAGTAGCGGGTTAATATATTTTTTTTATTATTTTTAAAATATTGTAAGACGCAAAAAGTATCCCATGGCTTCGTCAGAAATTCGTGATAGAGTCGGAGGTGGAGCACAATATGTAAAAATTCTAAATATTTGGTATACTACCAATACATTTACTGTACATAAGATTTCACGCGATTTTGAGCACAAAAGGTCTACAATGAAACTAGGGAGGGTAAAAGATTCAATATAATATTTAAAATGACCAAAAAAGAAACAGAAGAAAACAAAAGCAATAAAAGCTAAATATAAGAGTGGAAAGAGAAGTATAAGAGAATAAATCGAAGCAGTGTGGATTGTCAATCTATATGAACCTTAATGGATCTTTTAAATGCGGTGACATAACCCGCAGTTTGTGTCTCAGTAGGTAGGCTGTTCCATAAACGGGCAATTTGGACAAAGTAACAATTTTCCATAACCGACTTGCGGAAGCACGTAGTAAGCAAATAGTTATTCGGGATGTTGTGATGTCTATAATTGCTTAGGTCAGGGATAAGTGCACGTACGAGGCCTTTTTTAATAGTACATAATGATATTAAGTTTGCTTACCAAAATATGTATACTTGAAGAAGTGAACCGGAACTTACCTAAAAAAAAAGGAAAAACATATTGATTATTTATTTAAATATTCATAAAAATAATTAAAAAACATTTGGATTATTATGGATTAAAAACGTGTTTTTCTTTGGAACTTTTAAATCCCTCGTTGATCAAAAAAAAAAGCCAAATTTTGCTTATCGCGACCATGTCGAAAACGTATTCTTTGCGATGGAGTTGCAACGCGTTTTGATTGATCGCTATTGACCTGGTCGAAGCGATAACTCGGCCAATAATTGTTCAATCGACAAAAGTCTGGTACGAAAATTTTCGTAACTATTATTACACGTAGCGGTTTTTTTTTTTAATGTGTGTCAAATCTTTATTTTACAAAAATATGTCACTTCTTGCTTTCAGATGAACCAGGCCTGAGATTTCGATACGACCGTGGGGACTAATGTTGAGGAAGTTGCGGGCAAAAGCTACTTTTATATATTATAAGATTGAATGCATACGAGTACTAATTTTTCTTTAGACAAAAAGTAAAATATTCACCCAACGAGAAAGAACACACATATACCATGAGTTCAGTTTTCAAAGCCGAGAACTTATTGTATGAATTTGAATATTGAATTTACCTCTCGGCTAATCTTTCCAACAAACCTTCAATCCCTTCAAAACCAACAGCTGCTTTCAGCAGACAGAGATAGCTACTGAGCAAATTTGCCTGCGGCGAGCACTTTAAACCTCATTAAAATCAACACCGGAAAAAATTTTGATGAGATTTTCCCAGTGAAAAATCGCTGGGACGATTAAAAGTAATTTACCTACTTTTCCTGCGGCCTTAGAGAATCCAACAAATCCTTGGTTGACAACGCCCTCTCTGTCCCACCGCCACCAATTCAATTTCGCTGACTAATTGCTAGATGATTTCATTTGCTTGCTCAGTGGGGATTTTGCTGTGCACAGCAAAAGGCATCACAAATGTCCTCGAGAACCCCATCTATCTGAGCATAAAAGGATAGAACCCCGGGGCGCATAAGTATTTAAATTATGGTATCAGAAGTTGACTGTTTGCAAATTTCGGAATTTACCCAAAATCGTTGTCAGAAGTGTCTCTGTCCCGATGGCAATCGGAATTTGCAGAACTCTAAATTCACAACGCCTGATGTGGAATCCCGTAAATGGCAATACGTACCTACACATTGCAGCTTAACTTCATTTCCGATTAAGGCTGAAATACCTACGGAGTCGGCTGTAAAAGCCCCTAATCGCTTTCGCCGAGATGGTCGAAAGGAAGCAACTTTTCAAAGATACATAGGACGGAAGGAGCACAAATTGCTTCTTGATGCCCACCCACTCGTGGGGGTGTGGAACAGTTTAGCTTTGAGCTCCTCGAGGACATTTTAATTTTACATTGTGGCGGACACACTCCGAGGAAGTTTCGTATAGTGTAATCCGCAACTGGAAAAAGGTAGAGACAGTAAGTAAACAACGGTCGCGGGCATGGGTTTCCGCTGCCTGATGAGATAAGGAAGAATTGTTTCCCTTTCAGAAGTTCAGAAGGAATTTGCGAACCGCTGAAGCTCTTCCTCCGCTAGAAAGTATGTGGAAAATTCCATCGCGTCTATTGGTGCAGGCTAGCTGCTATTTGTGTTGCGGCCTCGTATTACGTCCAGATAAGTGCTTAAAACTGTTTATTCCAGGGATTCTTCCTCTTCTAATTGGAACGTCGGAAGGGAATTAATTAAGCACACAGACTGTGGAAATTTGAATTGTTTTGGCTATAGTTGCGGTCTGGGGATATGTACGTTGCATATTTGAAGAACTTGTTGGTTGAAATATTGTGTTGAAGTTTACTTAAATGCGCATCAAAATTGTTCTAATTATCGGCAGTTGCAGCATTAATGTTACAAATACAGTCAACGATAGTTGTGTCTTTTTCTCACCGGCCTCTCGTTCTAGATCGGCGATTTAACATGGGAAAGGAACAACACATATACATGTATATATACGTGTTAAGGTGTTGTTGTTACTTTTCCTGCCATGTTGTACCGCTGATACAATGCGAGACATCTATGCTGAGATAGCTCTAAGATACTGAATGACACTCTTTTAATAAAATTGATCATTAAAGTTCGATGACATATAGTTTCAACAGGACGGCTCAACATGTCACACAGTATGTGGAGCAACGACTGGAAGTGTCACATTTTCCGAAATCTCGTACTTTAACATCGTTAAATGTTTATTTGAAAATAAGTATTTATGCCGGCACCATCAAACAGTTCAAAGTTCATGATATCTTTCAACAATTTCACGAATAAAATATAAACGAAATTATATGCAAACGTTATACAAATATCACATAATATAATTCAGCGAAATCGATAAGACCATTTAGTTTATGTATGTATGTTCCAAGTCTGTGGTCTATTACGCTTTAATGCTTGCTCGGGAGCAAAATCGTCGGTGTAGGCACAGGCTAATTTATTAGAAATGGTTTTAACCTTGCATAATTAAATTTTACCCATGCAAAATGCTATTAAATGCAACATTTTGTCGTTAATATATACAAAGTTGAGTTTTCTGCACCTTCTCTTCTTGTGTTGAGAAGTTAAAATATGTATATCACAATTATAAAAAGTAAGAGTCACACTTCGTTACATGTTTCAATTTCAAGTGAGAAATTACGAGAACATTTGCAATAATGAGTTCATATAGCAATAAAACTTTCTTTATGAATTTGCCTTATTAAATTAAAAGTAGTGCCTACACTTTAAATGAAAATATTTTGCAAAAAGTGCATAGAAAGTATCCCATTTCGAAATGATGAGTTTGCTGTTCGGGGGAAAAACCACAATTTTTAGCATTCAGACGAGTAGGAGATACGCGACTTTTTACCAGAAGTCAATGGCTTTTTGGTTTCTTCTAAAGATAATAAGGGTGGTCACTCTTCGTTGTATTTGCATATTCTTACATCGAACACTGAACAACAAAAGAATATCAAAAAAAAAATATTTGAAAGAGCATATGAACAGAAAATTGCCTTCTCTCAGCTTTTGCGGCGCCACTGTTCAGGGATTTAAGGCATAAGTATCTTTCGCGATCATTGCGTCGGTTAAGACTCTCACTCCTAAGCACATATTAATTCAAATGGGCGATAGCTACTCCCCGTTAAAATATTAATTCTCGTCACACCCGCGCCTTTGTCGGACGTGAAATCACGTCGATGAACTTTGTCACATTTGAATAGAAAACAGCACGTGACCTCGACGCCGCCACCCGTTAGGTCGCACAGTACTCTACGTACAGACACTTTGTATAAATAAAAAACGTCTGACATTATTCCGCATTCATAAATTATGCCCTTTTGTCGTTCCTTCGCACAAGTAGTGCCCTGGAGCCTCTAATGAAAGCAAAAAAAAAAAGGGGGGGGGGGAATATGGACGACAGCTCGCCGGGGCTATTCCAACGCTAAGAAGCTGCCGCTGCTAACAAATACGGCCGAGCCCCAGTCCCATAAATTTCAAATCAACAAGTTTACAGCGAGCCGGGGCACCAGACCTCGGCTCACGCACGGACTATATGGATTTATGGGATTTCATACTCGACGAGATGTAAGTTCTTAGCAGAACAACAGTTTTTTTCCGCAAAAAAGAAAAAAAAACGTAAAGAATGGAAATTCGGAGGTGGCGACGTGGACAACTCAATCTGAGATTTGGACCGATTTCTGTTAGCCAGTGCCCACTGCGAACTTCTTAAGGAAGGCAGCGATTCATTTCCATGCAGCAGCAGTCCACTGATAAATTGTTTTGGACTCGAGTGTGCAGCAAACGATTCAATCTCATCATTCTTGTTTTCTTTGTTACGAGCAGTCATTGAAAGAAGAATATTATTTTGAAGTCGACATTCTCATTATGACCAAAAGCGGAGGGACCTACTTTAGTCCTGGACATCTCTTGCGATTAACCCACTGTCCCGATCACTTTGAAAGTCGCAATTGAACTACTTCTCATCACAGATTGGAATTTGAGACTTCGAATATCTACTTCTATTTGAGCGACTAGAATTCAGTTCACGAGAGACTGTCGGCTACAGTACATAGCCCTGTAAATTTAGGACTTCAGATCGGAAAAAATCCTACTAAGCGAGATTTTTGCACACGTCTTGTTCGTTTCGAGGGTTATATAAGATCGAGGAACTCGAAAATTAGTTCTTTTTTGCGGATTCTCGTTTGCTAAACATGTGTAAGATTTACTTTATTGAATAACTGGCCGGACATTTTTGTGTGTACTGTACCTAAAACCTAACATATTTCACGACCGAATACTACTATTTTGAATTCCTAATTGTTAGATTTTCTGATTCACTTGTATTAAAATTCCTTCAATTAGTGAAAGTCAAATCAAATCGGCTGAGAAGTTTTCACACCAATTCGGAACAAACTGCCAAACACAGCCAAACAGAAATCCAAACGTACGAGTATCACGTGTGGCTTCACAATCTAACAATAATGCAAAGACTCGGATTAACTGACAATTTATTAAAATTATAATCCCAGTCACTGCGTTTTGCTTGCAGGGTTAACAAATTGGAGTCCAATTAGGCCAATTAGTGACTTCTATACATAATCCACCGCCCACCCGACTTGTGGCCGCAATTGTTTTCCTGTTCGATCAACATGGGGCAGCCTTTTCTAGTTAGCTCGCCATAAATTTATTCGGACCATTAGCCGCAGTAATATTTTAGCCGCCCAAATTCTGGCCCTTCATTAGAAATGTCACACGGAGAAGATGTACTTCCCGTGCTTCTTCCCACAGGTAGAGTTTCTCCGCGCCGCGCATTTTACTTGTCTTATGTGGCTAGGTTAGCTGCCCTCCCATCCAATTTGAATTTATAATTTAATTTGGGCCCTAAACTACCTGCCGACGTTCACTAAATTATAGGGCCTGCCCTGGCCAGTGAAGTGTAACGCAGGTAGGCCTAATAAGCTAGCGAGCCGGCACTGACGCCAAGTGGGTGGTTTTTACCTGTTAATTTGCTCGACAGACGCCTCTTTTCGAACCAAACACTTCTCACAGGAGATCCACTTAAAATGCACTTCAAATTTGGTTGTTTGATAAATTGAACTGATTGGCCCTCTCCTGAAGTGCCCCACAGAAAGCTGTATGGACAGAAGGCGCTCACAGACGCCTCGAGCCCTGGAGGCGGAACTGAGAACATTCTGCTTTTTGTAATCAATTGCTGATAACGAAGCGCTGCGCTGCAGTTTATTACCAGTCTCTGGAATTTTAATTGCTTCGGGAGAATTCCTAGCACACCATGGCGCGGAGCGGAAAGCCGGCAGTGCTTTTTGCCGGAGCTTAGCGACAATGGGAAAGAATCATCGTGACGCAGCAAATTAAGTTTTGATCGCTCCTATCATCGGGAGATGAGCGCCAATTGTGCACAGTCATTAAGTAGGGGTGCTTTCAGCTCTCCTGTAGAAAGCTAAAGGAGATTAAGATCGCGTGTTATGCAATATTGTTTCCAGACGATTCGAAGGGAATGAAGGGAATTGCAAATGACATTTAATTACGTGCTTTTTAGAATCTATTTTCCAAATGAACCAAATTTAAATAATAAAAAACATACAATCAACTGACTCGTATCTCTGCTTAGCCCTTAGTACAGAATACCATGGCGTGACTACGGTAGTTCAATGTCATGCAGAAGTGAATTATGTGACAACTTCAAAAAGACATAGGTACAGTGAACGCAACCCATTGCAAAAAATCAATTTCAGCATTGAAATTTGAGGAAACCCAGGAGTAAACATTTTTGGGCGAATATAATACTTTACTCCTACTGTCGCTGGAAAGCACATACTTAATCGCAGGGTAATCGGAGACCAGAAAACAAAATTACCGCTTTTTTGAAATCGTGGCATCTTACTAAAGGAATAACTGCACCTGGCAATTGAAAATCCAACACCATACGCAGAAGGTGAAGAAGAAATGATTAATTTTCCAAGCTTATCTTCTCCCCTGAAATTCGAGTAGCGAACCGGCCGGACGAGTTTGTTTCTTTTAATCGCCACCGTGTGTTTGTTCTTGTAACGTGCAAATTGCAATTGCTTGCCGGAACGCGCGAGGATCTTGGCGCCTCCAATTCAGCCGGCGATTGCTATCAGGCAAATCGCCTTTTCAATTACTTCACCGTTACAAGTGTTGGACTAAGGCAAGTGAGTGGTCGGCAACAATAGATAATTCGCCATAATGGCATGCACTTCCAACTCGGCTTACCGAAAGAGCTGAGCAATAAAATTACAGGGGGCAGGGAAAAACAATATATCAAGAGCAATCAGCATAAAACATGATAATTACCACCACCGCCACACGTCCGCCTACGAAGGAGTTGCGCTTCGCTTTCTCCAGAGGCAGTAGGGGGGCTGTGCCTGAAGAGTGAAAACGACGGTATATCCACAGCACGCAACAAGTGAAATTTCGAGCACGAGAGCGATGAGCGTCTTCCCGGCAGTTTGGCCAAGGGCGCTAATTAAATTCCAACCACATAATCTCATCTTGCACCAAATCGTCTGCAGCCTCGACTTTATGATTCTTCCGCAAAGATGTTGCGCCGTTTGCCCCCGCAAGAAGGACACATCCAAATGTGGAGAAAGTTCCCACAGGCACTCTTTCCCCAGGCCAGGCAGGGTCGAGGGAACGTGGCTGAGGCGAGGAAATCACTGCCTCTAACGAGGGGAGGCGACTTTTGACACACGCAAATGAGCCAGATGGAGCTGTTGGAGTCGGGATTAGGGCGCCCATTTAAGCTGTCGTAAAATTAACACTTCTCACGTCGGCAGCCACCTCAGCCGTTGCGAGGAGCCCCAGTCGCCTTGTAATAGTTCTCCGCTTACATGGGCCGTCGAGCTCGCATTGCGTGCACTCGTAAGCGCCGCAAGCTTTTATCGTGTGTTATATGGTTCCAGACGTGTGAGCGCCCCCCCTTGCAACAAATATGGCTTTCAAAGCGCGAGGAAATAGGAATTAACGTCTCCCGTGATTACCGGGGGATTAAACCACGATGAAAGCTACACAAGTACAAGTAGCTCTTGGAAACAATCCGGCCGCCAATTTTTATGGGATTATAACTGAGCTCAATTTTCCGGTGGCAAGATCCAATGCCTGCCCCGCAGCCACAGCACAGGGGCCGCGGTCCCGCATTCCTCGAGGATTCTCGGGTGCAGGCGCGACTGGCTGATTAATCCTCAGAATAGTTACGATTGCGATGCGGAATGCCATTATGGCCTCCGAAGAGAAATATGCGATATGGGAGAGCAGTGGGAGTAGTCCCATAAATTTTAGTTATGGCCACAGGAAGCGTGCCGTCGCCGTTTGATATTTGGGCGGTTAGCGACTAATAAGAAAATTTAAGTGCTCCTTTCTTGCCAGAAACTATAAATTTTCACATTTTATTGGTCTCCTCTGTGGTGTGCCTATTCATACTTGTTTCCAAAATTTCAAGGACAGATACCGCGATAGGGTTATCCTAAAGGTGAGTTAAATGAGCAGTTCGGGTATTCGGAAAAGTGTGCCATTACACGTTTTATTAAAAAAAAAGAACATAAATAAAGCTTCGGCAAGGGAAAACGGCCTTAAACTATAACTTACCTATATATATTTTAGAAATTCTCATGCAAGGGTAGGACCAATTTCAATGTATTTATTGTGCAACGCTACACTGATAAAATACAATCTTTGTATAACACCGGCACACCAAACAAAGCACACTGTTAGAGAAGATCCATCTATGTAGGTACTTCAACGTATTTTTGGCAGCTGAATCCAAATCCGATCAGAATTGGCCCATCACTATAAGATTTTTTGTCGGAGCCGTAAATCCACGTAAAAACCAACCCAAATATGATTTACAAAAAATCTTAGCGTATTGAGCCAATTCTGACTTCGGATTCAGCGGCGCCAAAAAACGTGATAGTACGTAGGTGGGTGCTCTGTAACAGAGCACTATTTTTGTGTGTGCTAATCTAATTCATACAGAAAATATGAAGAAATTAAAGACAGAATTATATATAATATATAAAAAAAAAGGAGAAAAAAGAAGAAACAAGAAGATTGGAGATTGTCATCAGGTTTATACAGATATGCAAAATTGCAAAACTCTAGCTTAATTAGAATTAGTCGAAATTTAGATTGCAAGTTTTAAAGCAGACAGACAACAAAGCAAGTTAAAAAAAAACACTGAAAATAGAACACAAATAAAGGATGGTCCATCTAGTGTTTGGAATTTAAACTACCGGTAATTTGAAGTTTATTTGATTATACTTCATTCTCGACTTGACAGAAATTTAGTTTAAGGTTTGACATTTACGAAATTGGACGAAATTCGCTTGAAGAAAGTTTGGAAATATTAAAATCTTATTTCCAAAGTGGTGAGCCTTCTACTCAAAATGTGAGAAATTTGAAAAAAAAAAGGACCAATAAAAAACTTCCAAAAACACAATTTGTGGATCAATTCGTGAAGCGATCTCGTGAAAATGGAATGTTAGTGGATAAACCAAGCCGTGTACGTACTCGTCCGGTGCGCTCAATCGAAAACATTGCTGCTGTTGCTCAAAGTGTGCGTGAGCAACCATCAACATCAACTCGTCATCGTTCTCAACAACTGGACATTGCACGCAATTCTTTGATGCGAATTTTGCGTAAAGACTTTGCCATGAAGCCATTTAAAGTTCAATTGGTACAGAAGCTAAAGCCGGTTGACCATCAGAACCATACAGCGAACGACACAATCGATCTTTTGCGCCCTATCTTCGGAAATCGCGTAATCAGCAAAAATGGTGAAGTGATTTGGCCGGCAAGCTGCGATTTGGCGCCGTTGAACAAACCAGAAACAATTCAAGACCTCAAATACGAGATTCAAGCTGTTATTGCTGACATAAGGTCCGATACAACCGAAAATGTACTCAAAAATTGGGTGGACCGAATGCCGGTGGCGGTCATTTGACTGAAATTGTTTTTCATAAATAAATGACACAAAACAACCTTTCAAATAAATATTCAAACATTGAAAAATATTGTGCCGTTCTTTTTATAACAAAAACAAATTCCAATTTGCCACCTTTTATATTTTTACACCCTTTATATTTTTACAAAAAATACCGTACAATATCATGAAGACCACATAAGCGAAACTCTATTTCCACATATCCTTGTCAGATAAAGAGGGAGGAGATTCCATAGCCCGACAGCATGAATAAAGAAACACTGCTCACTAGAGCTGGATATAAAACGTGGTAGAGGGAGAAAATTCGGCTGGATATTACAAATTTCAACTTACAGTAAAGGTAAGTAGGTTGCTTAGTCGAAATTAGATTGCGGAGGAATATGATTCTTCGATAATTTAAGATAACAACTAGTAACAAAAATTCTGCAAATAGTTTCCGCATTTCCTAGAACAACATAGGCTTCACGTATTAATGTTAGTTATAAAATATAAAACCAGTGCTTGTAATGTGCCGATGTAAGTTATTTTGGCATAGTATGTTTTCTTTCGACATAACATAATGTTATTGTGGAAATGTATAAATTTTCCTTTGATCTGTGATTTATAAATATTTTCTATTCCACTACCGATGAGAGTATCCACGGGTGTCCACAGTCTCTCCAATCCGAAGCTTCCGTTTCTTTAATCGTTATGCTAGAGTGATTAGCCCGCACTATCTAGCTATCCTAGTTGATAGAGGTGCCATCTGTCGCTTATTAAGGGAAAGTATACTCTGGTGGAGGCGTGCGGTTCGAGTGCGATTCGTGCCTGGGAATTTTAAATCGACAGTCTAGCAAACTTGCCACTAGACTATTCGAATCCAGTCCACAATTTTTATTTTTGAATTTGATGAAACCTATAATATTTTATTAGCGACAATTTTTTAGTAAGCGCGAATAAGTAGATTTCTTCATTGGGAAATTCACCATTTTCCTAACATTTCCATGAATTCAGCTTGCAAATATTCCACTAAGAAAGCCCACCGATTTCCAGTGATGGAAACTTTTGCTGCAAATTGAATTTCCGAAGGAAATCTCTAATTTCCTCAAAAGGCAGTCTCCTCAAAGCGACTATGACAATTTTAACGCGGAGGTGGAAACGACCGTCCATTGAGTGGGAGGAGAATCACTTTTGCCGTCGGATGCGCATTAGTAGAAATACTCGAGGAGACGATTCGTATTCCGTCAGGTATACACTTAATCCGTCGGAAGTTTTATGTCACGCACCAATCAACTTTTCGATTACTTGAGGAGCTGGAAAAGGTACTATGTCGCCAGGATTCCATTCAGCGCACGCTTGATTAATGTTTTGCTCAAATTGCACCCATTTAGTGCCTACTGAAAGGCTGTCGAAGGCACGTGACACGGCGGGACACGTACCACAGAAAATGACTTAAGTATGTGGGGATATAATTAGTTGCCTCCTCCCAGCGTGGTTATACAAATTGGCGTCCTTGAGTCATCCTGCTGCGATCCCAACAGCGGCGCTCGAAGAAGTCATCACCTTGTCAAGGTGGATCGCCACGTGGCTGGCATGAAAAATAAATAGTTGTGGCCGGGGCTTACCCGCAGCCTGTCCCCATGCTGATGTTAATTTAATTAGTCAATTATAAAGCTGGGGCAAATGCAAATTTGCAGTTGGCTTTAATTTCATTGCCTTTTGCTGCCTACTACGACTGTCCTGCGTGACGTCTGAAAGGCATACAAAATGAGCGGTTGATGCAGAGATAGACTTGCGTCTTTTGTCTCCTAAGATGTAACAGCGCCCGCGGCTGATAAGTGACGTGATTACACTTGGGTGGAAAAATAATCAAAGAAAGTGCGAAGACAGCGGGCAAACAGCTTAGGGAGTTTATTCGATCGCGAGGTGGCAATGGCTCGGGGTGCCTGTGGCTCGTCACCCGGCACGTATTGATTGCTCCAGCCGAGTGATGAGGGCGACGGCGACGTGCATGATTGATGGGTATTGAGTCGCTCCTAAGAGTAATTGAGTGAGTTTTCACTTGTGTGCTTGAGTTACTACTTGTGCGGGCTGTCGTCATTGATTGTAATTAAAAACGAGCCCAAGAAGCGGCGCAATGATTTAGGAGCTGGCTTGTCTGCCTGTAAGTGCCTTTTCGAATAGGGGGGGATGAATGAGTGGCAATAATTGCAATTGAGGCACGCCGAAGTGGAATAAATTTGCCATTGTCCCGAGCCAGCTCTGAACTAATCGTGAAGTCAAGCTTACACACTCTGCGCTTTATCCAGCTGAGTCGTATTATTTTCACATAATTGAAGGCTTTTTCATTGTTCGTCATAAAAAAAATATTTCAAGAACACAGTATTCGGTTTTTGGACGATCGCCAGATTTAGGTACAAATTGATTTAGGACGATTTTGTATTATCGTAGAAAAGAGGACTGTATCGACTCGGGAAAGGAAAAGTGCATTATACTCGGACACAACTATATAACTGCCTCACCCACTCGTGATCCCCTACCCTTACATTCGGTATTGTGATCAAGTTGGTCAAAGGCAATCTATTCTTTTTTTCTTTTTCTTTTTTGTAAATAGAGAATTTTATCTTTAATTTGAGCCTAATTTCAGGCTTTAACAGGATGAGAATTTTTTCTTAAAAGATTGCATATTGCTTTATTAAATTCTTACTCTATTCTATTCTACATTTTGGAACAACCAAAAGAGAATATGAAGACCAATATGATTGAGAGCTACGAGGATAAATAACATGTCATCCAAGGAAGTTGTAAATAGGTATACTAAACAAGCATTTTCTTAATATAGGAACGAATTACGTTAACGTCAGTTGTATAGGCACATTTAAGGACCTTTATTAACGCTAATAACTGAATATTTCTAAAGTGGGGTCTTCACAATATGTCGAAAAAGGGTAATAATATCAATATACAGAGGAACGGGGATATTCTATCAAACTGTATGCCAATTACAATACTGAGCACAATAGTAAAATATTCGTATAATACATAACAGCTGATACGATTTCATGGCAGTGTTCGTAGATCTACCAGTCATTTGACGCTGTAGACCATCAACGGCTAATGGAATTATTGGAGCAACTAGGTATTCATGGCAACATGTAGACAACTAATAGACAGTAAGGTTGCCTATCATCGCGTTCAACAAAAACGAAAATAAATTAGTGAAGAGCATATAAAAATTTTGAGACCTCCTCAATTTATTATACGTAAATAACAATCCAGAATATACAGTTAAGAGGAAGCATACCCACACTCAACACTGAAAAAAAACATAGTATATCATCTTGAAGGGGGAAAATCACAGCAAAATTTTCAATTTTTCGAAACAAATTTTTTTCGCTTAAAAGGTGCTTTAGGGTCTTAAAAATAATATACCAAATGATGGAATACGGCAAAAGTGTCCGAGTGCCCAAATTTTTCATTCTGCAGTAACGCCTTGTTTTATATGGCTTAGTTTTTTTTATCGACGATTTTATGGCGTTTTTTTTTGTTAAAAATTTAAAAACTTTATTTTCAAACATGCACCATTTTGTGAAAAATCAATATATCGAAAAAATCCTACATAGCACGCTAGCTGTTGTTATATGAAAACTAAAAAATTTTGGTTTTTTCTTCCAGGTCAAAAATTAAGGAGTCTACGTCTTCGGCCATCGACACGCTTTCAAAAATAGGCGCCTTGGGGCATATGCTGCGCAGCCGCCATTTTTAAATATTTTTTATTGAAAAAATTACATTTTGTACTTTTTTAGTATTGCTATAAAACCTACTTTACAGATTTTCGATTGATACTTTTATTCAGCCAAAATTAATTCCCGAAAATATGCCTATTTTTTTGTGTGCTACTGTGATTTCCCCCCTTAATGCAAAACATAAAAATGATATAAATACCCACACTGGTACACATTAAATACTTTAAATATTTCGTTCCGAATAGCACAACATAATTTTGAGCGTGTACAGAGATTATGAATAAGGTTGTAATAATACTGTATCGTCTTCCGTGGGATATATCAAGGATGTATATGTATTACATGACAAATAATTTTATATTTAAAGATTTAGTCTACATAAAAAAAAACGTTGGGTTCCTAGATACTTAATAAATCGTTTCTTCACTATTTGTAAACTATTTTAAATGTAACTAACCTTTTTATGTTAAAAATAGCCCCAGTTATCTCAAGACTGCCCTCGCTGGGGTCATTGCTCTATTTATGGGAATTTAACCTCCGAAACGTAATAAGTTAAATGGGAACTTCCCAATGTGGTGGGTTGGGTTGCATGTAAAATGCTAATTGGGTGTAAACTCCAGGAGTGCTCCTTTGAGGCAATACCATTTTAGAGTTTATAAAGGCAAAACTTTGCCAAACAAAATAAAGTTTTTCGCAGATTGCTTCAGTTTCCGAATACCACCTGAGGCTAATGAGGTCCAAGCACACTTTATGAAGATGAGAGCAGAAGCAGCTCGAATATTTTAAAACTTTTCGCTTCTAAACCCCGAAACCGGAGTTGGGTGAGCTCGTGGAAATGAGAAATCTGGAAACGGGTGGATGTGGGCATAATTATTGACAGAAAACGATTCACATATTTTGCAGGATTTGAAATGAAGGAGGGATTTGTTGACTAACTGCACCAGTCGCGTCATATATGTTTTCGGATGAAATTTGCTGGATTGCATATTTAATAGAAAAAAAGCCAATGGCGCAGGTAAAGTTATAACAGAAACTTTAAAGCACTTGGATAGACGCCATAACCCTACGGATCCGAAGAACTCTTTTGCATAACGAGGACTAAAATATGCAAGTCCGAGAGTGCTAGATACACGATTGCTGCGTGTATGAAGTGAATCTTAATTTCTGAATTGCCTATTCAAAATAGTTCCGCTAAGCAGCCTCAAATTTCGCAGTACTCGTAGCAGTTTCTTCATAATTAATAACTCCTGACTCGGCCATATTCCTGCAGAAATGGCTTTCGAAGAGCCCAAAGAGAAAGTCGCAATTAGTCCTTAGAATCGCTTTTGGAACGTGTCGCACTCAATCCCGGAGGATGTGTGAATGATGCGTCACTTTCATTAGAAGCGCAATATCTCTGGTGGCTTTTGAGCCACTTAAGACCGACCACCCGCACTATTTATTCCTCCATCTCATCTTCAATTGCCTACGCCTCTTAGCCCCAACCTGCCAACTGCCATAGTGTTCCTCTGGTTGGAGCGATAAGGGCACCAACTGTGGGTGCATGACGAAAGACGGGCAGCAAGGGACACACCGGGAGTCATCCAGCATTTTTGTGAGCTCAGCGGGCATCCGAGATGGCGGGGAATCCGATGATTCATTCGCTCCACTACCAAAAGGCATTAAGCAGAAAAGTGGGTTTCGTCTTCTCCAGAAAAGATTTACGAGGGTCGGCGCGGCGCGCTGGGATGCTCTGGATAAAATGGGCTGGGCACGATTTAAATGGGCAATTAGTGTTTTGACACCTTCATTACCTAATTATGGCCTACTGTATGTGGTAGATCGTGTTCATGAGAGGGGAGAAAAAGAATTTCCCACCGTTCGCTATTGATGTAGCAATTAACATTCTCGGGAAACAATATTTCTCTTTTCTTATAAACTTTGGAAAAATTATTCTATGTGGTTTCGGTAGATCTCTTGGAATTTCCTCCACCATTCATATAAATTGAGACTATCCCATTAGATACTAAGAATGTGCCGTTAGACACTGAAACTGATTAGACAAAAAGCACTTTGTTACTTTAATGTTCGTCTCTACTGCGCCACGACCCTTTCAGCGATTGTCACTCTATTTCCGATATAACTATTTGGATGCTAGGTGTCACGCCTGGGCTTATTCACATTCGACTTTCACTTTTAAGATAGTCCGAAAATTAGATTTTGTTAGTTCTGTTAAACGATATTGGTTCAGTCGCCATAATTGATTTGTTGCATTTAACTATTATAAGAACGTGTTGTATAAAATAAAATTTAATTGAAAAACGAATGTCGAAGGGAGTTAATAAAAGTCAATTTAATATTTTATTGAAAGTACAATATGACTTGCCATCTAAATCTTTCGAATGAAATATTCACTCCAGTTGATAAAGTGCATTCTATTCCAAAAATAGACCACCTATTTCCTATATCTGATATAACCACATTCATATTGTAATGTGATGTGACCTAGTTCTTCGTTTTGCTATTTCATTGGTGCTGTTGTGCGACCTGGTGCAAGAGGCCTTATTGAATTTCAGTGGCAAGCGCAGGTATCCGAAGAATGGATAAAATGAAATTGCCAGCAATTAATCGAAAATCGAGGAAATAAAAACAGACACCGAATAAAATGAAACTATGTACTAGTCCCCCGGTTGCGAGTTTAACTGGGGCTCACGCACGCAAGATACTCCCTGATAATTGTTTTGAAATGGTCATGAAAGGTTTAACCAAATAAGCGATAGTAGAGTGTAGGCGTGTTGTAGAAACTTATAAATCGTATTTTTTTTTCTCGGAGTAAAAAGTTATATGTATTGAATTTAAGTTTGTGGATCATATTGTTTTACCTACGAATTTATGCTAAACTAAACGGTGCTAAAAGTGTTGGACAATATGTCAGTCATATAACTTTCATTCAATTTCAAGAAAACCATTTACCAAACTAATCGATTTTTAATTTTTAATTAATATGAGTGAAGAAATGGATATGAAAGTAGTTACAATCAGTCTAGAGGTAAGAAACTAAAATAAGATTTTTCCATCAAGTGAAAATGGGTGTTCTCAATCGTAAATGCTATTAAGGGGGTATTGTAGTCTAGAATTTTGAAAAAATCGATTTATTTTTTTTTCATATTTTTAAAGATCAGACCTTCAAAAATATATCCTCCAAAGGAATTTTTAAAATTGCAAATATTTACAGAGTTATAGCTACTTTAGTGGCACAACGAGTAAAGCCGACTTGTCACAGTGAATCGAACAATAGGCGGTAGACGTTCTCTGTCTACCTGAGGGTGAATTATCCTACAGAAAGTCGTTTATACACTGTGTGCAGTGCTTAGCTCAGTTTGCTCTGAACTATCGTAGAGTATGTAATCTGTGTGCAGTTCAAAAAATAAAAAATTGTAATGTAAGTACAGACTGCAAAGTTGTAGCTCAATTCTTTAAACTACTTTTTCCAACACGTCTGACATGATTTCGCAAGTTCTAATGAACCGAAAAACTTGAAATTTTAAAAAAATTCAAAACTTTGAAAAAAAGGGCAAAAAATCATTTTTTTTTCAAACAGCTGCCATTTTGAGAATATTTTTTTAAGATCACCAGAAGGGTTGGAATCATGTCAAGAAGGACGCATCCTTATTTTACACCCCCCTACTTTACCAGCCAGTAAACCCCTGAGATCGGGAGGGTGGCTTGGTGCCGAGCTGCACTCCGGACTTTGAAACTCTTAACTCTTTAGGTACATAAATAGTACATAATTCTCACGTGGTTTTGTTGAATAGTAATAATTTCAATTGTGGTCCAAGTATATAAAAGTATATTAAAATCAGATTGAGTCTTTAAATGATTAAACAGTTTCCGCATGTGGGGGGAGTGGCGAAAACTTTGCTCAACGAGCCAATCTCCTCGCAGTTGGCGGAAGTAATTTTAATTTCGATCAAGAGCACCGGGTACTTACTCTATATTTAATTACCGCCGTATGTTCATACTCGGTAAAAATTTTTACATTCTCCTAAGAGGTCATGTGAAGTCCTTGGCAACTACTCGCTCCGTGGCTTAAAATTATCTTCGGCGGGAGTACAAGGACCATGGGAGGCATCGCACTTAGGCAAATCACTCGCTATTGTGCATGCTTTGTTTGAAGTTCCATCGTTCGCACGAGCGAGCAGTTAGCAAAGCCGACTAAAGAAAAAGAAATGAGAAATTCTGCAAAGACAGCAATTTTGCAGCTCCTTCGGCACCAGTTTTTCGCTTCTTGTCGGCTTCCCTTGCGACCCTTTAACAAGGAAGCAGGAAACGGACTATGTGCCGGGTCGGCGTGGAACGTGTGTAGAGCTTTCAGCACATGTGCCCAAGAAACGCGAACTACACAACAGCAGAGCAGTCTAGTTGTTTTTCTCTGACGCTTCCATACACCAAGAGGTGCATATGAAGGCTCAATGGTTTGTGGACAAAAGATAATTTTCTTTCCCATTTGACTACATGCTCAAGATTATCCCATGCATTACTCAGCATAGGGAGTACGGGTTCAGAAGTGCACAAGTTCGGCCAGTGGATAGGGAAAGACCTCATCCAATGGGAAAGGGGCTGATTAGGGTGCACCTAAATTAGACGGGATTTATGAGAATGGGGTGAGGAATTCAAGGCTTCACAAAGAAGCCTTTGAATGGGAAATGGGAAAATCCTCTCTGGGATTATTTTTAGATTATGTCTAGTTGACATCCGTTGGGTCCCATTTCTTTGGCAGGTAAGAGGAATGTTTTGACTGTACACGGAATAACAGCCCTTGAAAGCATGATGGAGATTGAATTCTTGAAGAATTTCTATTTTATGCCTAAAAGGATGTCTCTTAAGTCTATATATATAAAAAGCAACATATGAGTTGTTTGTGAGCCGCTGCTGTTCTGTTTTATAATTTGTTAATGAAATTTTTTAGGTTAGAGAACTTTGCGATCTTATCATGCATAGAAGAAAAGAAAGAATTTGAAACGCGAGTCCGAAACGATTTATTTTTTAAGGTTTCTTCAAATTTAAGCAATAAAGCCAATACCATGGTCCATGGCCATGTGTGTTATATGTCATTTTAAAGTTAACCTCTAAAAACAACACCCTATCTAACCTTTGAATTTCAAAAATTAGATTTTGATCTTAGTATCCATTGGTGACAAGATATTAAAAAAAATATGCGCCATTTTCTTCAACATGGCGGCGCGAAGCTCGTTATCACATTCGAGACCGACGTCTGTAAACAAAACTTTCCCCAGTACCCATTAATGTTTGTACAGTTATGATAAAGAATAACTGAATCTCAAAAATACAAGAATCAGAAAAAATATACTGTACGTAATTCTTATTACGCTTACCGTGTGGGTTACCGGCTATTGGGAACAATTTTAATATCGAGTGACCGATAACCCACTGTTTGGATAGTAGAAGAAAAATATCGTTCAGCTAACTCTCTACATGACACCCACACTGTGGATCACTGGTTATACGGGCGAGATTTTGCGTGACCCATCCCGTGAGTCACCGGTCTCGAATGTGTCAAGGGTGAAAACTTGGGTTTTTATTAGGACTACAAAATATAAAACATATCCAAAACTGTGTGAAAAAAAGAGTGCTTGTGCCATGATTAAGGTGATCGTGCTATTCTTCTCTGAAAGTATATGGTCTCATTTCATATATTTTGAAATTTTAAAATCGCTACATTTTCTAAGCAAAGCGCAGGGCTACTTTTCTATATTTTTCCCATTCTTTCCGCTACGGTTTTCTTCTGCAACCGTAGCTAAATCTTGGAGCCACGCAAATTGAAGTCTCCCCTGCACTTGCATATTATTTACCCACCAGATGGCTTTTCAAGTTCCAAATTGCCAAAATTATGAATTTACCATGAAGGCATAATGCAGCCAAATGCACCAAAACCTAACACGACGGCGACTTAAAGTGTCAATCTTTTCAGTCAAGCCGTCACTGAGCAGATGTCGACCGAACGCTAAAAGTATAAATTTGTTCAACTTGAACTTCTTAGCGCTGATGTTGCGTTGGAGGCATTAATTGTGAGTATTTGTTATAATTTTGTATGTTTCAATTTTTGTGGGACTTATAGCGTCAAGAATGCCAAGGTAACGTTGCATTGCCCCTTTAGCTTTAAGATAGCTTCCATATATGGAATAGATTGTTGACACCTTCCTTACAAGTGAAGATTTTCAATCTAGCTTCTGGGGCGCGCTTCCAATAACACCAAGGTTCCGTGTTAAAGACGGAGGCAAAGTTTTGCCTCAGGATATCAAACTTTTAACGTTTATTCACAAGATGTTTTCTCTTGCTATTTATCTGCTCCCGAGTAGTTTATCCATGAGAGGAGCGAATATCGTAAGGTATCTATAAGTGAGGTCTGATATTTTACACTGGATTTTCGGATTATGGTTCTCAATACCGCTTTTTCCGGTACATTGAACTGTATCAGGCACATATACTGGCAGTTTTCGAAAACAAAGATTCCATTATACCAATCAGAGAGGATCAGAGTAGTTTATGCTGTAATTCATGTGTTAAGGAGAAAAGCAATCGTAATCGATCCGTAAGTCCCTCAAAACAATTGAAATTCTTTTATTTGTTCTCCGGCAGTCCTGATGCCAGCCAAGAGTCGGGCTATTGCCTTGCCGTGCACTGTGTGGGTTGAAATAAATTTGTACAATACAAACAGTGTGCAAACCAGGAGCTCACTTAGAGATTGTAAGGGGTGCAACAGGTAACAAGCTGTACCCGGCTGTATATCTGTTCACAAGTCGCCTTAAAGCACACGAAAGCGTTAAACCCAATCAATGCTTCATAGCTCTTGTAATGGTAGCTCAGTTCCTCCCAATATCCATCTTGAAGCCTTGTGGAGCGGCGTCCCAGTATTTAAATGTTAACAGGACTCCACTAGTTCCCGAGCACTCCGTCCTATCAGCCAACTAGCGCTGCATATCAAAGGAACTCGAGCAATTATCATAATTCGAATTTCTCCATTTTCACTTTGAGCGGAGGACAGGGCACTAATGCTGCGGATCCTTGTGCAGTGCATTTAAGGACGCCGAACCTATCTCACAATGTGGGTCAACTCGGTGTATTGATTAACACGAAGGGGGCAGGGGCAGAAACGGGGCCAGGCGAACATATCTCAAAGACGAAATCTGCACACTTCCGACTGCAGAGCAGAGATCCACTGGACGGCTCGACTCATGCACGCCGAAAGTGTTTTTGGCGAAATATTTAAAAGTAGTGGGGGGATTCTTACAGTTTTCCCTGCAGGACTATTCCACACAGTAGAGCTACTACGTATCCTTGTATTATAATCCACGAGGTCACACGTAATCCAAGGCTTATATGCTAGAGGTGAACTTTTTCGCGCATTCAGGCATGGAGCCCCTGCGTTCGGAGGTGTATGTTTATCGGCACGTTGAACGATTCACAACTGGAGCGGGCCTAATGACTCACACGCGATCTGCAATCAAATAACAATAACAGAAACTGTTTCATAGCAGTTCCAACGGACAAACGTCGCGTCGGCTTCGTTACAAACGCGCTTCGCTTTAACTCACGGCGTAGGGCGACTGGTGTCTTAGCGAGAATGAGGCAACGTTACCATCAAGCTGCAACACAAAATGCGCACTAAACAGAAACAGCGTCCGCCGAACGTCTCGAAAATTCCCATGCTATCGGCGCGGCGGCCACCGCAGGCTCGAGTCGAGTCATAGGTTCTCGTTCTTTCCACTCCATACGCTGAGCGCTGGGACTACTGTGCTTGTCTCAGCTCAGCCAGTTCACTCAATACAAAAGTACCGTACCGCCGCAAATAGTGAGCTTGTTGGTGCGGAGACTTCCGGAGCGCTGAGGGAAAACACAGCGCGCTTTTACTGTGTTGCCGTTGGCAATTTGACAGCTGAAGAACTTTTTCCTTGTGTTGCATAATCCGGGGAAAGGGGCTGATGTAAACATGTGATTTCTACGGTGTGGTGGTGAAAATGTTGTGCACCGTCGTCGCTCGTCGGGAATATGTGGGCGCTCCTAATACTTTCTCGACACGAAGAAGAAGAAGAAGAAGAAATTCTCGCAGCACATAGCAATCGCACCCGGCAAGCTTCTTCCTTTTCCGATTTACACTTTTTGCACGACGATGGGTACGCGACTTGCGGAAGTGAGCGGGACTGCGGCGTCGTCGTTATCATTCCTCCTGACCGAGTGTTGCCACTGCCAAGGCGAGGAATCCCCACGGCCACTCCACTTCATTAAAATCATCTCCAGGCTCGATTGAATAGACGATGACGACGAAAGCGACGCCGGCTTGTATATCGCATCTTCGCATTGCAGACGTAGAATAGGCTGACGATGACGTCAAGGCCAAGCTAAGATAACTTGAATCCTAGACGCGCGCCACAAGATATTCTGATTCTACTGGATTTTCATTAAATGCAGGGACATGTTGGTCGGCACAACTCGTAAAAAACAGTACAAAGGGGCTACTCTCTAATGAAATTCAGATAAGTTGCGCTCCACCACAAATTATTTGGCATTTCTTATTTGGAAAGACAAGTCCTTGAAGTCAACGAACTTTGTTGGTGTAATTCGATGAGAGACAACCCTGTTGCTAAGTGATTTACGTCAACTTGTTATCTACTAAAGGAGGGATTTCTGTTTATAGTCGACACATGCAGGAAAAGTGAATTGACGATCGGACCGTACTCAAACTCAAAGAACGCAAAAGGAAAAGGAGTATACTGGAGTGCAATTTCCCGACAAGGGACTTGAAAATTGTTTACGTAAAAGAGGAATTACTTATAAAGTTTTTGAAATTTTACTTGCACTCAAGGTCATTATGCACCCAAAAAAGGTGATTAAGATTTAGGATGCTCCAATTGCGACTCAAAAGGAGAACCAGCAGACTAGAGATAAGACTGTTGTTTGTTACTCAGTGATAAATCTAATTTTATCAGAAATAGTGCTGGCAATTCACCGGCACACGAAAAAATACAAAGTCGTACACTGAGAGAAAAACCACATTCCAAAATCAAGAAGAAAATATAAAATATAAAGAAAACAATTTGGAAGAAACTATCATATTGATTTTTACATATTTGTTCCTACAACAAAACACACACCTATAAGTCTGCTCTGGCGGCGTGTCCAAGAAACAAAAACTGACAGAGTTAAAGGAAGACAACAATTTAACAATTTTTATACAAGTGCGGGCAGAAAACGGGCTTCACGACCTTTCACAGACAAATGATACCACGAAAAATATTTTGTTCCCAATGTCATGGTTGAATGGTAGCCATGCAGATATTATTTATTTCAAGTTCTCTGAATTATTTTCCTTCAATACACTTCACATCAGGAAATTCAAACGTATAGCATAAGTACTCTGATATTTTTTTTTATAAAAATGAGGAGAATAACGACAAAAAATAGCTTGCTAGATCAGAATAGGTTTCACTAGTCCTCTACAGAGCTCTTTTTAATGGCTTTTTGTTGTTGCAAATGTGTCTTACTATCATATTTTGAAAGTAAAGGTGCCTACCTGCCAGTCTTGTTAGCGACTTTTTTCGGTTTGCACTACCCTTTTTTTATATATATAATTTAAATTTACTGTTGTACTTTTTAGGAGCCATTTTTTTTCAATTACGGGATCTGATTGATTCTACCAACAGACTGTTGCCAATTAAACTACACTCTGTTTCCGCACCTCACGTTATACTGCTATTGACAAAATGCAAGAGCAGTAAAGAAAATGAGTGTCACTATTAGTTGCACTCTTAATTCCTCTTGACATTTACGAAAACACATTCGAGATAATAACGGTTAATTTAATGTTTGTTCGTTATAAAATGAAAAAAGTGCTTGAAATGATGTTTCATTATTATAACCGCACCAGAGGTTCATCATGAAATAATAAGAAAAACTTGACAAAATTTAATAAAAATAGAAAATTAATAATTTATTGCTTCTCCCTTATTTGCTGCAACTTCAAAAATTCCATTCGGCATTGAATTAACATAAGGTTTCAACGTTTCGGGAGTCAAAAGACTCCAGGATGTTTGAATTACATTTTTTAATTCTTCCAACTTGAATTGCCGATTGTCAGCATAAACTTTCCTCACTAGCCAACCCCAGATATTCTCCATGGGATTAGCATCCGGAGAACGTGCTGGCCAACCGAGCAAATGGATATTATGCCTTAAAAGCCATTCCTTGGTCGAAGCGCTGACATGGATCTTAAATGGAAATTAAATTTTTCTCCAAGAATGAGCCCATATATGGAACAAGCTTTTCTTCCAGAACCGCCTGATATTCAGCACTGTTCATTCGGCAGGATGGAAATGCCAGAACAACAGTTCCAGGAGCGCTAAATGCACCCCATACCATCAAGGAACCACCGCCAAAATTTCTTTCGCCATATGATCTCGAGCAAAAGAAAGTCGCGCTTCCTTATGTTTTTGATCCAGGCGCGGTGCTTTCTTCATGGTCTCTCTGATGATTTTTGGAGATCCTTTTGGGTGGATTTTGATGCCGAAACACGACATTGTCGCTTAATCGTCGACACGGACGATGTGGAATTCGATGCAGCACGGCAAATTCTCCTCAATTCTGAATCGCGTAGGACTGTTTTTCGTACTTTATAAGTCCTGTTGCCATAGCTATCCCTTTTATTTAAATAACTCCTGACAATACGGTCGGATCTATTGATTTTTCGAGCAATTTCCCTTTACTTTACTTACCTCATTCACTGCGGTTATAAGAATGCAAACGAATTTTTCGACTTTTAACACTTTAACACGTTGTACATCTAATGAACCGTTATTATCTCGTATGTGTTTTGGTAAATGTCAAGAGGTATTAAGAGTGCAACTAATAATGACACTCATCTTCTTGCATTTTGTCAATAGCAGTACAACGAGAGGTGCGGTTATAACTTTGAAACAGAGTGTATTTAATTAACGCTTGAGCAGCACACTACGCCAAATGAAACGCCACAATTTTGGAAGATATCAATTTCCCGAAACTGGTAGATCTTTGGGAATAGATAACCCTTTCAAAAATTCCTCCTAGCGATCCAATGGAGTAGCGCAATAACGTAGTAGAGTAATCGTTGCAGGTTGGTCGTCATATTGCATTTTATTTATTTATATATCTTTAATTCTCAAATTTTGATTGTAATATTTTTCGCGATACTGTACATTTAAATTTGGTAGGAACGTTTAAAGGTTCGTTAGTTGTGTGCTCTGCTTGGAAAAAAAAATAAAATCTGATTAGCTGTCATAGACTAAAATATCACAAATACCAAAGCAACGGTTTTTTATTTTCCACAGGTTTATCATTCCTGGAGCCGAATTTCGCAAAAGTGAATATACACCTACCAAATCCCATTATCGAGCCCAAGTGTATTGTTTTCGTTTCAGGTTTAATAATTTTTTTAAATTTAAAAGCATCCAATTAAAACTTTTACGACGTTCATTGATATTTGAAGCAATGAAAATTCCCAACGATTAATGCTGGAGTAGTATCGTATTCCTAGATGAAGGTTTTTCCATTACCCTAAAGGGCAAAGTGAAAAATCAATAAAACAGATAATAAAACTTTGGCGCTAATTAAAACATTGACGTGATTCTTAACGCATTCACATCTTGCGCTACTGCGGTGATTAATTTAGTAAAAACTAAAAACACAAAACTTCCTGCAGTAGTCGTTTCATGGAGAAACATGAAATCACCGTCAGAGCTTCCCATGACAACGGACATGTGCAACATGGGGAGATAAGGCATATGCTGTAAACGAGGGCAAATTTCAAGTTCACTTCTAGAATACGCCGGGCGCGGGCATGCACGGGCGCCGGTCGTCGAGAGACAAAACTGTGGCTTTCTGCTAGTTGCTTTTGAAGTGCTTTCCAGAAAGTCCGAACAGAATGACTCGACTGCTTCCTTCATAAAGCTAACAAAAGCTGCTTACAAGGACATGCGCCTTATGCACAAGAAAGATCCCAACCTTACGCAACCGGCTTTCAATAGCTTCCTCTTGCGAGAGGTTACTCAACCCACATGGGATATTTGAAAGGAAATGTAGGAAATATGAAAGTTTTTCAGCATGAATGTAGCGTGTAGGCGTGCACTGATGTCTGCTTAAACGAATTCAACATGAGTGAATACTGCCCGAAATATTTGTAGTGCCTTGTTGTGAGATTTTTCTTCTTTTACATATGTACATATTTCTTGTGTCCTCATATCTAAATTACCGAAATCTAATTCTGAACTAAAAGTCTTGTCTGATTTCCCTCAAATTAAACGAGGATATCTTGCAATTGAAGTTTTCGCTGTAATTTCTTAACAATTTTTACAGCAAAATTGTACATTTCCTTAAAAAACCTTTTTTTTCGCTATTTCAAAAAAATTTTTTAAACTTAATTTTATCAGTTTCATTGACACAACCTTATCAAAATACAATAAACTAGGAGTCCTTGAGCGATCTCAAATATCTGCAAATGATAGGTGACCATAATGCTCCAAAATATAGAGTCAAAATTGTCCCATGATAGCCTAACTTTTAGATGTGTATGGCTAGGGCATATGACTTTTTTGTGATAGCTGCGCTCCGCTCAATGGACATATGTAATAAGCCTTTCCCACCTAGTTTTGCTCTTAAATCTGGGTGGCGCTTACTTCGAAGTAATTTGACTAATAAAAAGATTTGATAAAAAATCACCTGACAGTTGTGTACTCGTATAAACTTGTATTCGTTATAATGTTAATTGTGGGACTTCTGTACTCTACACATTTTGACAGTTTCCATTGTCTTTCGATTAAATTGGCTGTATTTTTGGTATGTTGTCCATTTTTTGACGCTGATCCATGAGCACAACCTCCCTCCTTCCACCATTTGACTCTACGCCGTCGCCAAGAAAGTCAAAAACAATGCAAAATGAATTTATCTGCTGAAGTTACACACGATTTGCGTAGTTTTGCACCAACAGATATGAAAGCTTATACATATATGTATACCACGCAAATATATACCTGTATATATAATATATATTCATATGTCTGATTTATTATCTATAAATACATATGTACATCAGCCATGGGCATTATAAGGCTCCCCTCGATCGATTCACTTATGACAATTCCATGAAAATATTCTTGATGTGCCTTACTGTGATACACATCATCAGTCGCAATGATGAATAAAAGTGCTTTAACACTCAAAACGTATATTTATTTATGGACTGCGATAAGTAAGTATTATAAGAAAGTCTCATAAGCTTTTCAGTTTTTAGTGTGCACATGCCTCGACCACCCTTGCAAACCTGACTTTAAAGTGTTTTAAGCTGGCCATCACCGAACAATATCTAACAACAAAAAGGGACAATCGTGATGTTTTCCCTTATCTTTCATCGACCTTGGGTACCGTTAACCGGACAAGACGTTTCATTTTATTAGAAATAGATAGTTTTAAACAAGTTATTTGTGAGAACAAGACAACAATTTGGGGGGAGATGCTATGAAAATTGAAACAAACAAGGCATAAAATTATTTCCTGATAATTGTCCCTTGCAAAGCCACACACCAAACACCTTACAGGATGTGTACACATCATTTTTAAAACGAAAGAGCAGCTATTTACTTAATTGCTTTTTAAAATGTTCCGAACTTTTCAAGTCAATGCAAATCTCGCAACAAAATAACACCACCCTGCACTGCCTTTCTAGCCGCGTTAGCGTCGCACACAGTCGCTATGAATCATTAGAAATCACCTTTAAAATGCAGAGTGCAGAGAGCAACCGCTTTATAATCACGAGGAGAGGTAGAACGGACATGGCATGGTAATTGAGAGAGTTAGATATCACCTTTAAATCTCCATTGTAAAAGAAATGCTGCATTTTGTATCTCATACTGTACATGCTGTACATGAGAAATTTTTGCCAACTATGGCATGGCTCTCTCTCTTAATTGCTCACAGGAATTGAATCGTACTCGTTCGTTTCTGTTTTAGCCAAAGTTATCCTAATATAAAGTAAGGAAGCAGAGGAGATATCCGATTGTAATCCTAATTTGTCTCTCAATTTCTGCAGAACTTTTTGTCTTTCTTAATCATGCAGAATTTTACTGATGTGTGGTATACTGAAACTTTTCTGATGCATATGAAAAAGATGGAATGATTTACCTATGTTTCTGTCTCATACAAAAGACAGATTTTAGCATCTTTTGTTCCTGTGCTTCCTAACTTTATATTAGGTTAACTTTGGTTTTAGCCAATTGGGAAATGGGGGAAATGGAATGTGTATTCCAGACATTGCATATTAGTTAGGAATTTGCAGGCGTATGGTTAATAGCGGGATAATTACTGAGTAGGAATCATAATATAAAAAAATTTTGAAAGCTGGAATATATGAAGAAAATAAGCCTTTCTTAACAGCTTCTCATCTCCTTCAAAAAAAGAACTTAACATACTTCTGCGAACATGTATGTAGAAAAAGGATATGAATTGAGATACGAAATGGAAGGCCTTTTGCACTCCTAAGGGTTGAAACATGCCATATAGAAAGCTTCTATTTCCGACTGGGTTCTTGTTATTAGATATTCGTTGCCATCACTCGAAATTGCGTCTTTAACTTCAATAAGCCTTCTCCGGCACGCACATCATATCGGAAGCATACAAGGGTCTTTTGCGGTTAGTGGAACAATTGCGCGACATAATGCCACCTGGTTCTCCTTAAATGTTCGTTGGGGACGGACAAAAACCATAGGGCCAAGCTCACCCAGTCACTCTCACTTCCGAAACTTCATTGCCAGTTTAATGGAATTTAATAAAAGTGGCGTCAGGTGCTTTAACTTGCTTCCTGCACCATACCATGTGATGGGGTGAGCATATAACATCAGAAAATTTTGTAGCCTAAGTAGATTTTGAAGGAGCATATTACCCTGCGCCACACTTCGAAAACGCTGAAGTCAACATAAAATTGTATTTCCGTACAATTCCCCGCCGTTTGATTGGTTGTCTCCAGCTGTCGTTGAAATTTAATATTTGCTTTGCCGCGAGATAAAACGCCGAGTGGTCGAGCCGAGCGTCTCCCCGCGTGCTACAGGAACATAATTCCCTATCAACGGATCAGCATTGTGATTTTGTGATTTACATACATACATATACCGCCGCGGTGGCAGAGAAGGCTAGAGCGGTCCCCTCGGGAAGGTTGCCTTCCAGGAAGCCTGCGGTTGGCACAGCTGATAAGCTTGATGTGAAGCCCTAAGAAGCGGAACGGTAAAGCTAAGAGGCTGCGCTTATCGCAAGAACACCGTAGCGACCCGGCGGACTTTGATGACTAATAGAGCGATTAATGGAATTGGCCCGTGCGTCGGCCGCCTGCCAGCCAATAAAATCAGAACCTGTTTACCGTGGCTCTGCTGGCAGCGCTAACGAAGCTTAAGCGATCAAATATTGAAATTGAAGGCTTTGCCGCGTAAATCATAGCGGGAGTTATCGCTTTGCTACGGCAAGAGCCGAGCGGGACCACCGCAGGTGATGAACATTCGTGCGCATTGCCCCATTCTGCCTTAATGACTATCATCAGGCGAAGGTGTTCTCGCCGGGAACCTGAGCTACAGATATGCTAATTTAGCGCAGCCAGCCAAAATGTGCCGTGAGCAGATGCGGGAAGCGTGTTACATTTAACAGCTTCGCTCAAGCTCACCATCGCCACACTCTCTTATTAATATTGCAGGGGCGGACGAACGGAGCCCCGGCAACGACTCAAATTCGGTTGCGAGGCGCATTTCAGCGAACCCCGATGGATATTTGAGTTAGAGGCACTCTGTCAACAAAGCCGTGACAAATCGGAGTGCCTACAGTTCGATTCGAAAGGTCGCTTTTGTTCTACAGGTCTACCTGCCTTTGCAGGTTTGGTACATGCTTGCATTATTCTGGCATTAATGGCTTTCCACAAGGACTTTAAGATGGAATTAAAACGTGTCCTAGAGGGGCTCAATAAAGCTTTGCCATCGACGTGGCAACTTTCCGAGGAATTCTCATATTTGCAAACAGGCACGTGTGCAAGTATGTAGGTCAACTGCCACCTGGGGTGTTTATCTTGCCGGCCAAATCGATTATCGAAAACTTAAACATTTCCTTTTAATTAAGATTAAGGAATATTGGCCGATTTCCCAGCTTTTTCTTAACATACATTAATTATATTTGTTTGAAGTGTATACGGTGAAGTTTACAATACGATATTGAGGATAATGCCACTTTCTAACTTTTTTTAGGGGAGGAAAAGTTCTAGAACCTTTAAAAATCGATTTTTTGATTTTAGCGAATTATGTACACATAGCACGAGCATTGTAAAATAAATCAAGGACAATTTTCGTTCAAATTTGTCTACATATTTTTTTCAATTGCGTATCACGGTGTATGTACATGAAATATCTAAAACTGTTACTTCTACGTTGACATTTTCGCTGGTAAGTAAGTAGTCGGAAAACACGGTAACTGTTACATATTAAATTTATAAAAGCAACAATGTAAATATACAACATAAAGAGAGAGGTAGAGAGAGAGAGAGAGAGAGATTGATTGATTTATTTATTGCAGCCATGGGGTATAACCTCATGATGACTGTATAGAAACTTTTACATTTAGGTTTACATAAAAAATTTTGAATAGAAAAATAACGAAGCATAATAAATTCAATGAGTAATTACAATAGCGTATATAAAATAACAGTGGCGATCTCTCGCCATAGTAGAGTATAAAAATTAACTAGTAAGTATTGTAAAAATAGTATAACAAACGTAGAAAAATTAGACAAAATATATTTGATATTCTAAACATTATAGGTAGAGAGAGAGAGAGAGGTCGAGAGAGGTAGAGAGGTAGAGAGAGGTAGAGAGAGAGAGAGGGAGAGAGGTATAGAGAGAGAGGGAGAGCGAGAGGGAGAGAGAGAGAGGGAGAGAGAGAGGTAGAGAGATAGAGAGAGAGAGAGGGGGAGAGAGATTTAATTAATGTTTGAAGAACAATTATTTTGGCTTAAGCATGCCGACAAAATATCCCGACAGAATTTATGGGTAATTTTGCATGGGAATATGTCAAGTGACAGTTCTCGGTGCCCGTCCGACCCGTCACGGCCTTGTTCGGGCTTTTTCAAATGTTAAATTTAAACTCTTTCAGAGTGAATGAAACTGTTTCTTGCGCGAAGATGGTTTTTTCATTTTTCTCGCTGCAACCCAAAATATACCCGGAATAAAATGTAGCGTACCTATATCATAACCGACAAGACTCTTTTCAGTAAAGGTCCGTCGAAGTTGGTTCAGGCGTTCCCGATATTAGCCCGGACGAACGAACGAACAGACAAACAGATAAAAAGTAACCTGAATCATGTCGGACAAAATACTTCCAATGGAAGTTCTATCGAAATCGGTTCAGCAGCAGTTTCCGAGATTAGCCCGAAAAAACAGAGAGATACAAATATTAGAAATGTTTGTTTGGATTTTAGTAACTAAACATATGTGCGTAGAAAAAGCCAGTAATTTTGAATACCATTTCATTTGAGAATTTCAGCCGCCATATTTAAATTCCACATTTCGATAGTACCTATATTCAAGATCAGCGACCCTGAAAACATAAACGGATCCGTTTATTTACATTGGTTTTACTTGTCGCTGCTTTGGTTGCTCTCCATATTCAAACATTTCTCCGAAATTTAAATTAAATGTTAGGACTTTTACAGCCCCCAGAAAAACTAGTTTCATGCTGCATATTAGAAATAAAGCAGTCAGAACCATTCCATACATCGATGAACTTAAAGAAGCTTGTTTCATTACCGTAGAGCCAGTAGGGCGTAGGCGAACCGGATCTAAGCGGGCCATACACGATCAAGGAAACTTGCCATGGAAAATGGATGATTTTTTCTCTCATATTTCTTGGATGAGTTTTTTGCCCCACAAGATTCCAAGTTATTTGTCTGAAATTGAATCTGTATGCAGTGGACATCCTCTTGTTAAACATCAAACTCAGTTCGAATAGTTTTCAGGCTTCCAATTTCCATGACAAGAACTTGGCAGTGCCTCATACCATACGTCCCATCTAGTAAAATTGACTAGTTCCTTGATCTAGTATGCCTTGCTTGACAAAAATAAGATATTAATATTTATTACATTATATCTTCCATAGAAAGCTCTCTCTATTTCCCTGCCCTGTATTTCTATTCAATTTTCTAATACATTCCATGCATACATACATATCTACTGTAATTTATATACTAGAAATTACTGTGAACCCACTACCCCGGAATACCCGGAAGCATTAAAAATTGTTCAAAAACTCTGCAAGTATCGTAGAGTTTTTAAAGGCTTCCCAAACTCACTGACTTGGGGCAAAATTACTTTTCTTCATCTGATAACTTACGGCGACCAGACCCGTTTTCTAGCCCATCCATACCCCTTTTATTGCCTCATTCTACCTGCCCTGCTTCCGACGCATCCGAAGTTGGTCGTTTTATATCGCGAGCAGCAAGGCAAGGGCATTTCAATCGGAAGAAATCTTTGGCCGCGCAGCACAATCCAACCAATTTCATCAAAAATTTTGTAGCGCCGGAAGATATGCAACGTGAATGAAGGCACTGCTTTAAGTGCGCCTTGCATTCTGCCGGAGTAGGCAGTACACAAAGGAAATTAATTCCGCCCTTCAAAAGCACGACTGAAGGGAAGCAGCAGCTTTTTGTCCGACATCTAGGACGTCTGCATGGGTGGGGGAAGACTGGATAGACGTTTTTGCGCCCTCCCCGCACAGCCATGTATCAACCGTGCAAACAGAACTTTCTATGAGGGTTCGTCGCGACGCGACGTTCACCGAAGTTTTGCTGGAATCCCAGAATTCGTCTTTCATTCCACCGCGGCGGCGGCTTTTAGGAGCTAGTGCTAGCCATAGAACGCCGCCAGACTAGCCTTCTGCTTAGACTCGGACTTGGAAAGCATGTATGAAAACCCACAGGTATGGCGGCCAGCAGGGGACAGGGATACTTTAGGTCTCGTACTTTCGTTCCTCGTGCCCTCCTAAACTCCTCCACCTTTAGGTTCATGTCCGGGGGAGTTACTTCGCCTTGTTCCGGGTTCCATTATCTAACGGTAAAACAACGGTTGGGCGGCCGAGGGCTTTATCCCACGCGCTCATATGACGACTTTTCGCACATTTAGAGGTCACATTTGTGCCCGTGTGTGGCAACAACTTCAGCTACATATGTATCTCACCAGAGAACGCCTGAGTGACGCTCCAAGGGTGGATTGGATTGAGTGATGCAATAACAGTAAAAAAAACAAAAGAAGCTGCTGGGAGGTTTTACGTAAAGCCCTTTCTGCATAGGCGGCACAACAGTTTACATACATACATATGCGAGCAGAAATCTCACTTTTTGTCTGGAAAATGTCTTCACCTTTAATACATCGGCGCCAAGGCGTGTAAATAAAGCAAAAGCACGTTTGGCATGCGTTGCACGGCAACTGCGGATGAAAGGAACGTTTAACGATTTTTGACTTCTACTTTCCCAGCCGAACAAGAACAAAAAGCTAACCCTCCACTGAATTCCCCGAAGAATGTTTGCTGGTGTCAAGATTTGCTTGAGCGGATTTTCATCTTTAAGGATGCCGGGATGTGGTTTATTAAATTTGATCGGATTTGCCCTTTTTGCTTTCGGCGGTAAGAAACTCCACAATTTCAAAAATTTTTGGGAAGACGAAATTTAGTTTAATTGCAATTTTAATTTTCCTGAATGCGAATAAAGTGACCTTGGACTATGCAGAAAAGAGTTTTGTTTGTCTCTATTGTTTGCGTCCACTCGCCAATTGAAATAAGAAAGTGTCCGCATAGTGAAGGCCGATCCAGGAATAAGGAGATAGATCCATGGCCAAGATTCCAAAGATCGAATCCGCCACCTATTTGGTATCGTATACTATAGTTAAACTGGAATTTTTTCTTAATTTTGCAAGTTTTCATTATCTTAACAATTTTATGAATAGAGGAAAATGAAACCCTAGAACACTACATGCGGAAGTTACAGTAATAGAGTATTTGGGGGTAAAATTAACCGAAATGAACACGTGGTTTGAACTTATTTACATGATAAGTAAAATTATGCCATATATGACTAACCGGAAATCCTCAACATAAACGGATTTCCGTGTAAATAAATATATAGAGATTTTTAGGGTCCCTGATTAAATCTGCTATCGAAATGACGAACTTCAAAACTAAAAAAAAAACATTTCAAACATTTTCGACTGTCCGTCTGTTTGTCAGGGCTTTGTAGGGAACATCCATCTATCATTCTGTCACGCTAAACTAAGGATTTTCTTCATAAACATGAGTCATTCTAACGGTATTTCTTTTAAAACATTGTACATAAGTTCAGAATGTATATTATATAATCAAAAAAGAAAGATGTAAAATATGAAAACATTTTGGAAAGTATAGTATAAAGATGCAAAAAAACTTAAAACACGCTTTAATTAATCAAAGTCCCTAGCGCCAGATAGCGTTAGATTCATTTGCAATTCGTACCTAATGAAATATTTGAGATGTGAGAGTGGTTGCAATCAGTAATTTACAAAGCTGTAATTAATAATGAGTGCTAACAAAGCGTTCTTAAGTGCAGAAATGCGTGCAACATATATACATATATTATAGTGCAACACTGGCAGAAGGGACTGTCAAATGCTAAAATTGGTGAAATAATGAATAAATCCAAATACCTATACTGTAAGGAATGTTATAATAAAGTATAAAAAAACAAATTTTTTCGAAACGAAAAAAAGATCGGGAGGGCCAAAAGTGTTGACTGCATGAGAAGAAAAATGGATTGTAACGGAAAAGAAAAAAAAGAAAAACCCAAAACAAAGTGCACCATATTTGCGTAATGAGGTGACATTACATTTTAGGAAGGAAGTGTCTACTGAAACAATTAGAAATGTAATAAAAAAAATCGGGATTTAGGGGTAGTCTGTCGGAAAAAACCATTTATAAGTGTAAACAATATGATGGTGAGATTGCGCGGATACTGAAACGGTATATTAAGCAAAGCGCTCAAAAATTAGGTATTTTGGAGGTGTTTTCTTTATATCAATATAACGATCCAAAACATAATTCGGAACGATCTCGAATTTGGGCTATTTACAATTGCCCAAAATTTATTAAAATTCCCGCCCAGTCTCCCAGATTTAAACTCCATAGAGCATCTATGGCATCATTTGAAACATAAAGTTACAATCCACAAAATTAAGAGCAAGCAGGAACTGAAGACTGCCATTTTTGAAGAATGGGAAAAGTTTTCACCTACTTTTTGTAATTAATTAGTTGAATCTATACCAAATCGACTTAGGAAAGTGATTAGAATACATGGAAACGCCACCAAATATTAATGGTATGAAAGCTACCAATTTTTTAAATCAATCAATCTAAATAACTAACAATTTCGGGTGGAAATCGTCGTGCCTTAACTTAATTCCTTCCTAATGCGTCTATCATCTTGTCGCGGAGTGTAAGTAGTGGCATAATTTAAAATTTTACTGCAATCCGAAACAACTACAAATCTATTAACCACTGCGCTATAAAATCATAAAACGGTAGCTTTAAGTGCGGTTGTTTATATTTATAGAGTCAGCACTAACTTTTTCGAGCGATAAGAAAAGCTGTAAAACTCAGGGTTGAAAACTCTTCGGGGACTGCCGCAGACTCGACGAAGCCGCCGTACTATTTACGGGGAATTAATGCAATAAACGACTTCCTTTGAACCCAGAAGCGATGCTCCACTTAAATATTGAAAATAATTTAACCCGTCCGGTCGAAATTTCATTATGACCCAGCAATTTACGACGACCATTAAAAATTTGATTAAAGGGCCTGCCGTCTCCTGGAGCTTATGGCTAAAATTTGCGCCTGTTTCGGTCCTCTCGAGAACTTTCTCGAGTACGGCTGGGGTGAAGGTGGGACAAGGCGGAAAATTGCACCTGCTGAGTGGCTCCTCGTTATGCCCGCTCAGTGCGTTCAACAATGTTTTGTTGTGTCTTGCTGGCGCCCGGAAGAGACATTTCATATTGTCCAATTAAACTTTCGCCATTGGTTATGATGGCGGAAAATGAAACTTTTGGTCTCGCACTGAGAGCTCCTTTCAATAACGTGAAAGGAGACAGAGTTATGGTGGGGATAATGAAAAGCAATAGCCCACAGAGGCGTGGTGATAAATCGTTTGTTTGTGCCTCCCCAACTTTTCCAAGCAACACAAATGGCCGAGATTAAACTTAGCAATATGTTTTTAGGTACTGTGTTTTCGGAAGTGGGCAGGTTGGAAATTAAGGAAATTCCTTCTACAGGTAGAGAGAGATTAATGTTGAAAAGTCAACAACTTGCTTTTCACTTCCATTTAAATGCTGTCTTAAGACGTGGTAAAATAATTTACTTCAATTGGATTGTTATCCCAGAAATCGGCTTGGAATCAAAGCAGACTATCGTTTCCTTGTTAGCACATTCATCCGGTGAGTTCATAATATCAGGTATTCCTGTTTACATTAAGCTTGCTAGTTTGCCGTGGCAGTTCTTTTCTTGACATTAACAAACACTAAGGCCTATATGAGCATTTCTGTTTAAATTAACGTCATAAATTCTGGCGAAATCTGTTATTGACTGTCAATTTGTGCCGATATGTTTGCATTGCGTGCGAGTCTATTCAAGTGATGGTAGATCACTTCCGCCGGGGAAGCATTGTATACGCTATCTCTCAATTAAAATTTAAAAGCGTCAAAATTATTTTTGATACACAGCGAGAATCAATAGTTTGTTAATTACATACATATTTAATACGCACATCTTCTGAGGTGAAAGTTTCCTAAGTACCTTCTTTCTGATTTAATTTAATTTCGAGAATTTTGTATGTATGTACAGTACATGCGAAACTATTTGGCTACCTCAGATTGGTCAGAAGTTAAAGACAGCTTAAAACAAGAAAAACAAAACCTTGGAAAAAGCACATTCGGCGCGGTGTTGTCGTTGATCATAAAGACCATATGTATAATATCTTGCGGCGATAGTGCAATGTTCGTTCTATAAGATTACAACCAACAGTTCAGTATCAACGAACAAATCTCTCGAGATTTCTAATATGTTAGTCGATTTTTAATACGCTTTTATTAGCTTCACCTGTAACTAACTAACTAACTATGTAAACAAATCTTGGAAGTTGCATTTGAAACTTTGCAAATAAAGGGTGGTCCATCTAGTGTTTGGAATTTGAACTATCGGTAATTTGAAGTTTAGTTGATTATATGTCATTCTCGACTTGACAGAAATTTAGTTTAAGGGGTTAGGCCACTGTAGAAAGGCCGGAAAAACAGTCTTTTTTAGGATTTTTTTTCAGAAGTACTGCAAAAGAAATCGAGATTCTAATGAAGAGGAGTTATTATACATATCAGTGACTGTACACAATAATTTTTTTGGAGCGATTAATTTCAAAATGGCGGCTGTGCAGCATTTTTGCGATGACGTCTCCGTTTTTTTCAGGGTCCACGGCCGGACAAACAGCTCCTGTAATTTTTGAATTATAAGAACCCAATTATTTTTTTTTATTCTATATAAAAGCTGCTATAGAAGTACGTAGGTTTTTTTCGATATATTAATTTTTGGCCAAATGGCGGACTTCCAAAGCGGAAAGTGAAATTATTGGCCTAAAAAATCATCAGATAATTGTTAATAACAAATGAACTATGCAATGTAAAAAAAAAATCCTATGTACTTCCATAGGCAATGCATTTTGCAAGATATATTCAAAATTTCAAGTGAATCGGTTAAAAATTGTCTGAGTTATGTTTCCGGCCAGCTTAAAAAATGTAGTTTTGAGATATACGATGCACAGCCGCCATTTTGAAATTAATCGCTCCAAAAAAAATGATTGTATACAGTCACTGATATGTATAATAACTCCTCTTCATTAGAATCTCGATTTCTTTTGCAGTACTTCTGAAAAAAAATCCTAAAAAAGAATATTTTTCCGGCCTCTCTACAGTGGCCTGACCCCTTAAGGGATTATTCTCATGTGACCACTTCGAAAAATCGTTTTTTTTTTTCATATTTCGATAGTAAAACCTATTGGGATATGCTGTGAAAAATTCAGACCGAAATTCCTAGTATTAAATAAGTTACAACTCATTATCGCCGCCGCGCCAGGTCTGCAGCTGCTACATTTCTATTGTTTTCACCGGTCTTTTATACCTGCGTACGGAGTTTCTAACGGTCAACTTTAGTATATTACCTACCTGTGTATATGTGGAATAGTGTGTATAAAGTTTTGTCGTGAATTGTGAAATTGTATGGTCCAGGCATAGCAGATTTGTGTAAGTATAAATTTTCCACGAGAATTCTGCTCTTGAAACTTTAAACGCGTTTTACTCGAAACGTCATTTTCTAGAACGGCCATGGTTCTAACAAAAAAACTAATCGACCGATTGCTTTGAAATTTATATATGTTCTTCTACCCATTAATGGTTATCGTAGGTACCAGAATTGTTTATTTTCGAAAATATGTTCTTACTTTTTTTAAACGATTTTTACCAAAAAAACCAAGTTTTCGTAACTTTCTTTTCTACAGTCCGCCATTTTTTTGTTTTTCAATGAAATTGATTAATTCTGGTACCTACGATAGCCACTGATGTACTGAACAATAATCCATTCGATTTTTTCATTTCAGATAACATGACCAGCCGCTTCTACCATGGCCAGTGACCTGCTTTTTTTTTTTGGTGTCTAGTTTAATTAAAAAAAAAAATATAAACTATGTAAAATTAGCAAAAATAACAATTTATTTATATAGTTTAAGACACAAATAAAAACATATAAAAAAATTAAAATGATTGAATGTTATTGTCTTATAAAAAATAATTCCCAAAAAAGAGGTAAAATTCATGCGTTCACATGAGAATAACATGTTTCCGGCCGAGTTACTTGACCGATTTCCACCAAATTTTGCATGAATGTTCACAAAACCCCTTGCTATGGTCCCTAGCTCGAACATAATTTTGAGTTTATTATTAACAACACAAAAGCAAAATTTATGTCAAAAAACATGGAAAAAAATTGAAAAAAACTAAAAAAATTTATTACTTGTTTATTTATCAACATATTTTCATGATTGAGGTAGGGACCATAACCACTCATGTGCTCTTTAAGAATCAATTTAATTTTATTTTTTAATGCTTAAATACCGCGAAACTCATTTTTTTGACCTTTGACCTTGAGTAAAATTTTTTCCATACACGGGAATGATGGGGAAATTTAAAATTTTATTTATAATTATGTTTTGAACAATTTTACTAACTTTCAGCTTGTTGGGAATTTATGTATCTTTGAATGCCTAGATTGACCGGACTACAACAGAGATGACAAGATTCTGCTCCAGAGCCAAGTCAGTCCACCAAGAAACTTTGACCACGATTTTTTATTTGTAAGCTACAACATGAGCTTAACTATAGCAAAACCATCTTGTTTTACATATGTATCGTGATTACAATAGTATTGGCATGGGCGCGCGTAATATTTGCATATAACCAGACTCAATGGACTCAATAATGGAGCCAGTCTGGACGATAAGGTTAATGCGCTTACAAATATAATATCTCAACTTCTCCATGTCTAAAGACATATAAGCCTCGAAATGCCTCGAATCAAATTCGTTAGTAATGGTGCATATTTCCCCTCATAGTGGCACCTTCACAGTTAATATCTATTCGATCAATAACTACCTGCAGTAACCCTTCAATGTGCACAAAAGAGGATTTTTTTTGTACTGTGCTATGAAAAATTCTAAAATCAAAATGCAATCAAATCCCTTTTTACGCCATTGAGTCAGCGGAAGAACTAATGAACTTGTTCACACACGTGGAGCCGCGAGGTAGTTTTCGGAAATGGGGCTTAATTGACCGTGCATGGCCGTGACTAGTGGGCGTGTTTGTTTGCGATTCATTTGCACCTCCGCGGAATTTTATCGAGAGTTATTCGTTTGCACTAATAAGAAATTCAGGTGCACTTTGCAGCCCCCAGTGCCATTTAGTCGACTCAAATTAAATCAAAGATTCTACCAAAGATGGATGCACTTACCGCTTATATCGTGATGGGCCTGCTGCATGGGGGCACAGAATGCACTAGACCCGCTCCCGGGCATCGTAAGCGAGGGCGGAATGGGGGATTGATGCACTGATTGATATGGACCCGATTGATAGCGCACCGGAGATTCGCATCTGCTCTGTTGCAGAGGCGTCGGTTGGTGCGGCTGCTGATGGTGATGATGACGCGCGAGATGTGGAGGGTACTTGGGCTGCTGCTGCGGATGATGGTGGTGATGGAGTGGGGGCGGAGGCGGCTGCTGTTGCTGTTCTGATTGATGCTGATGGGTAGGCCCCATCGGTGACGTTGGGTGGTGGTGAGCGGGTGAATAGACATGCCCGCTTGGTTGGGAGAGCTCTTGACTAATGGTAGGCGATTGATAAATATTTGCAGAGGGTGGCGGTTGAACGCCCACCTGCTGGCCTGACTGCTGCTGGGTAGGTGATGTATGCTGCTGGCCTAATAGGGAAAAGGTAGACGTTAGGGGGACTGAGCAGATTCAATAAGGATTGGAATTTGAAGAACATAAAGCTTAACACGATAGTAAAAGGTCTTACCTTCAGGTGGAACAGCCGCCCCCGGGGGACGCATGCTGGAGAGCGCTCCGAGGGGCGTGTAGGACTTCGGCGGATCGATGGAGCTCGGCCTGAGGAGTCGCTCCTCTGTCACACTAGATTGCACACGATATTGCATTTTACAGTACGCTTCCTGACTAGAACCAGTGCTGGAATTGACGTAGACGCCAGTAATGGTAACATCAGTGTCCTGCACAATAACGACGCTCGAAGATGTCGGGCGACTCTCGTCTTTGGAGCCACCCTCCTTCCCATCTTTGTTGCTTTTTTTCGCATCCTCAGACTTGTCTTTTTTAATATCTTTGATTTTTTTCGGAGGATTAACGATAACAGGCTTTTCGTCTTCAGGAAAACTTTCAAAGCTGCTGCAGTCTGAGTTAAAGTTGCGGTCCAGATGGCGCTCGACTTCATAAGTTGCAGCAACAATGGCACTAGCGTTAAGACTGGCCATACGTTTGCGAGTGAGGTTGTCCTTAAAATCCGGTGGAACGTCTTCCGTTTTTTCTCGCTTGCGTTTCTTGTTAACTTTTAAGTTTTCTTCAGCAGATTTCAATTTCTCTTCGTCCTCGTCGCTAGAGTCACTTGAAGAATGACGTGATGGAGGCAAGCGAGGCTTCTTCTTTTGCGGGAGCTTAGCGGCGACTTTCTTAGGTTTTTGTTCAGTCTTCTCCTTTTCTTTTGCCGCTGCGGTCACCTTAGGTTTAGCTGCTTTTCTCTTTTTGGTCTTCGGCTTGGGCTCAAAACGTCCTTTAAAAGTGACGTCACTCTCATGTCCACTTTCAAAGCTGGACACATCATTAAATTCCCAGTGCTTCCCAATGCCACGAAGACCTGGAGCGTTTCGTAATTCACGCTTGTTTTCAACTTCTGGCACTTCTTGTTTTATGTTTTTCAAGTCTAATGCCTTCTTGTCTGTATCTTTTTCTTCGTCTGAACTGCTGCCAGACTGGATTAGCCTCATCCTTGGTATTTGTGCCGTTTTAGACAGCCCTAGTTCATGAGCTGTTTTAGACTCATTTTCGTACAAACATTGAACCTTGGCTAGGGCATTTAAGGATGCCATGCGGTGCCTCTTAGGACCGAAACTCATCTTCCTTAAACGCGAGTCGGTAGAGGTGCTCTCATCCGATTCAGTATCAGTATTGCTGGAGGAGGAGCTCGAATTAAACCTTTCTTTTCTCTTAGAAACTGGCGGCTTCTTAGCCTGCCTTGCGAGCTTCTTCTCCTCCTTAGGGATTACCAATGTCACTGACTTCTTCCCCGCCCCTTTCTTAGGCGTTTGAGCCTTCTTCTCAGTCTTTACCTGGATTGCATTTATCTTTTCAGCCGCTAACTTTTCTTTCTTATCAATAAGCAACCTAGCGGCTTTCTCCTCTTGTTCCTCTATCAGCTGATTCTTTGTAAACTGCAACGGTTTATCGTCTTCATCTGAAAAGTCCTTCTCAAGACAAATCTTCGACAAAATGCTAGACTCGCCCAATAGATTCATCTTAATGTTATCGTCACTTTCAGACTCTGTCTTAAAATCGTACACGTCCTTCTCCTTTTTCTCTACCTGTTCTTCTTCTTCTGCAGTTCCTTTCTTAGACTTGGAGAAGGGTTTCAGCGGCTTCGCCTTCAGTGGCATTTTTATTGGTTTGGCTTGTCTGGTCAGCTTGAAAGACCTAAAACCTGTTGTCGCAGCTCTACTCTGAACATACTTCTTTTGGAGACGTTCACGAACACTTAACAGTTTAGAAGGCTGCAATAACATGGGTGACCTACGTTGGGATGAAACAGTTTGTAGCAGTGACGTGAGAGTGACTGCTCCTACAGGACTCACGTCTTTCTGCTCAGGGGTTTTAGTTAAAGACTCCTTTTCCCTGGACATCGTATCCGGGAGTGGGTTCAAGTCATCCCAACATTTTTGAGGCATTTTTTCGGCAGCTTTAGGTTCACTTTGTTTCTCAGCAACACCCTGCTCTCGTTCCACTGAAGACGTTTTATCTACTGAGGCTTTATCTGCAATCGCAATTTTCGTGGATACGCTCTGTTCCTCATTTTCATTAGATTTATTTTGAGGAGCCTTTACAGCACCCAGAACTTCCTTCGTCGGAGTTTTACCCTCAGTGACTTCTTTTTGACTAGCGAGATTCAGCAGATTTCCTTCATTGCACGCACCTTTATTCTTTGATTTGTACTTTCTTGCAGAAGCTGCTGAAATTTTCTTCTGCTCATCGTCCCCCTTAGTAATTTTTAATTCTTTCGATTCTGGCAGTATTGGTCCTTCCTTCAGAAGAGCTTTTCCCACCTTTACATCAGTTTCAACGGGCGGCACCTCAGCTCGTTTGGTGTTCTTAGGCACCGTTTCAGCCTTTTTGTTCGGCCTGGAATTATTTCTCGATCTACTGGGTGCTTTTTTATTGGCAGTGGCTTTAACTGGCAGCAATTCGTTTGGTTGTACCATTTTTAAATTGTCCGCTTCATTGCCCTCGTTGCTAACAATATTTCTTGCAGTCCTTTCCTCCTCGCCTACTCTATCCGGGACACTCACTAACTCTTCCTTTGGACAGTCTCCCGCTTTTGCTAGTATTGGGTCCGTTTTTTGTGCGGTGCACTTCGCGCCAGTTTCTGTGACACTTTCATCAGGAGGCGACTTTTTGCCCTTCTTAGACTGTTTTGCGGTCGCTTTCTCAACTTGGCAATTATTATCCTTCTTAGTTGGCTCCCTTTTCCTAGATCTGTTGTTCCCGCCCATTAAGGTGTTAGGTTTGCTTGCATCATTCGCCCTTGCTCTTCCCTGCCCTGCAACGGCTTTAGCAGGATGAACGAGTTGGTTGCTTACCTTCGGCATCACGCCGTCATCTTTGCCTTGCTGATTTTCGCTTGATTCTTCAAATTTCTTATCTGTCTTCTCCGTATTTGCCACAACCAAGTCAATCACCCCAGTCGTAGGTTCTACTTGTTTTTCTTCACCTCTCCTAACACTCTGAGATTTCAATTCATCCACTTCCGTCTTTCCGTCTTCCGTGCTTTGCGTGTTTTTCACATCTTTGGTTTTCGAACATATTGCGGGCGCCTCATCCTTTCTGTCTTCCTCTCTCTTCTCCCCGCTTTTGGTTTTCTCGCCAGCTTTGCCAGCTGTACCAGTAACTTTCTTCCCACCCTCCTGACTGGCAGGTGCAGCACTACCTTTTCTCGTTGACTTTGCCGAAGAAGCACTTCCCACCTTAGCGGCTGCAGCTCTCGACTTAGTTTTGACTATTTCCGAAATCGATGCCTTGCACTCCACAGACTTCTGCTCGTCGGGGATTATATTCTTAAACCCACTTATCTTGATGTCGAGACTCTTGAGCATCTTGTTAATTGCCTTCGCCTTGTCTTCGTCTGGCTTGGGCTGCTGTGCATCTGAGATTTGCTGTGGGACCTTCTTGGGAGTACCGGAAGCGCTTGCGGCTGATTTTGGAACAATTTGATTCTGCTGCCCACTGGGCGAAACTAAGGTAGTTTTTGCTTGGCCACTTGGATTGGAGTTACCTGAAGAAGATATTTGTGTCCATTCTTTCTTTGTAACCTTAACACTACTGGAAGTTGCAGAGGTTGATCTCTGTGTCGTTGGCTGCTTAGTCAGCTGAGATTCTTTTGTTTCGGGCTTTTTAACTTGTTTCTCACTTTTCGTTGGAGTCGCCTTAGATTTAGAGGGCAATTGGAGATTTTTCGTATTCGACACTAAACGTGTTTTCATTTTCCGCAGAACACCACGCGATTGCCTTGTTGTGGCCTGTAGGGGCTTTTTAGCGCCCATTCCTGGAAAGAAAGAAATTTCAATTAAAATTCAGGGAAAATGTGGGGGCAATTAAAATAGGGAGTTTAGTTATGCTGCAATTTATTCAATAAAATTTCACTTTTGGCTTTACAAATTTCTTATACCTACTACAAGAGGTCCAAAATTCCGCGGGATGACGAGGAAGCGATGCGGGTAGGTGCACTTATGCACACATGCTTAATATGGTACTAATTAGGAACTCATTACGAGTATATACATTAGGGTGGTCCTTATTCCTAAGAAAACAATTTGTTTTCTTTAATTTCGCGGGGCACCACGTAATTTGATTATATACCATAAGAAACTATTTTAATATTTTTTTTGAATTTTTTAAATGACATTTAGGGGTCGCTACGAAGGTTTGAATTTTAAATAAAAATCTGCATTTTTTTTGAATAATAATTGACCGATAAGCCAAACCTTTGATGAATGGTTATGTCCGGTACCAGAATTAGACTTTTTTATCCACTTCCTTTTTTTATCTCGATTTTAAACCGAAAAAAAACAGTCGATTTTTGAATTTTTTTTTACAAGGCCGCCATTTTGTTATTTTTCACTCCAATCAGTTAAATCTGCTACAGGACAGAATTACAACTCTACTGAATAATAATCTTTTTGGAAAATTGGTTTCAGATGATTACAAAAGGAGCACTCAGGGGGACCAGCCACCTACTTTTTTTTTTAAGACACCTACTTTACCTCACCAAAATGACGTTAAAATAATTTTTTCTTATTTAACAAAATTTTTTTTTGTATTATTCAATAGCTAAATAATACCATGTAATTATCATAAGAAGATTGTATTTCATTTTCCGGAAAAAAAATCTTTGAAAACCTTAAAAAATTAACCTCGGACATGAGACTACCCCCTAAAGTGCGGGGCGGGCTAAATCTCGACGCGTCGGTACAGAAGAGGGGTCGAGGGGAGGAGGAGATAACGAGCGATTGTCTATGCGAGTTTCACTTGCACGTAAAGAGTGATATAAACACTTAAATGAAACATTAGTGAAACCATCATTTAAGCTGTCCTTAAATGCTTTTTGTAAAAACAAAGCTGGTACCGACCTCTAAATCTTAACAAACAAAAAAAAACTTATTTCATATATAAATGCATATAATCAAATGACAAAGTGCCCCGGGGATAATTCAAAAGTCGAAAAATAAGGACCACTCTAATATACATACATATATCAAGTTTCAGCCTAAAGATCTCATTCGTTTACAAGATATCGGCCAGCTATCCAGTTAACCCAGAAGAAAAGTGCAAACGCAAAAACGAATGGAAGTGTCGAAGTGTTTTTTGGAAGTGTATGGCGAAAAATCTGCATCCATTTTGGGCTGGGAATAAAACTTGACTATATCACTTTGAGCGTGAGGTCAAACAGCAATCGATGCAGTGGCACAAAAGGGGTTTAAATGTTGAAAAACAATGTGGTGCCAATCTAGAATTGCTTCGAAAACATTTTTAGAATAAGAATGTATACTTTGAATGTCTACTTCGTCACTTTTCGGCGGTTTTACTTAATATTATACTTAAAGAAAATGTGAGAACCCAAAAAGTGACTTTTTAATTAAACAGACTGATAATGATCCCTTAATTCCTGGAGAAATAAACAAACACGATTCATTCCTTTTCGTCTCTTTATACATATGGACTTATTAAACCGGGTTGCCATCCATCCTATTAACTCGATTAAAGTAAATCGCCTACTGGATTTCCCCTCGTTCGTGCCAGCGAATCACCTAATGGTCGGAATCAATCATTTTCAAATGGTGTCCCGCCCATTTCTCACCTCGAAGGTTTCATTCATTAGAAGTGTCGCCATAAAACCCCCGGAGCTCAGAGCAAAAGCAGAACGGCGGGTGACAGCGTTTACCCTAAATTTTATGACGTTCGCTGAAAGCAGAAAATATGTGCGAATTTACCAAATTGAAAGGTGAAAGTAAATAAAAACGCAAATTTCCGCCACGTTGTGAGTTTGTCAACTCACACCGTCGCACTCTCGCTCCACCGCGTTTTGGGCGCTTTAGACGCATCAGGTAGCAGAGATGAGATGCGGGGGGAGCGATCAGATAAATCTTCAGGTTCACGTCAATAAAAAGGTTGGCGGCAATTGATGCCAGTCAATTGCTCTGTTGCTGGGTAGGAACCTCCCAGGGGTGAAAGTATTTCAGCAGTTTCCCCAGCGATATCACATTTTATTACAATTTCATGGTGCTGCCATGAATGATTCATTCCCCGTGATGCGATTTGCATGGCAGGATGGTGGAACACCACCGTTTTTGCGTTATCGGTCCCCCGGTCAAGAACGTCGAATCAATTGGGTGAACCCCAGCTTTCCGCTTTTGAAATTGAGTTGAGTAATTGAATGGACTGGTCCGATCAGGGTAAGTGCCAACGTTAAATATTTTTAAGCTCTGAGAGGTACGACTTACGGAGTGGATGTACACTAAAACGATCGATCGATAGCTCTTAAATCTACTCCCTGATTTAAGTACTAAGAACATTGAGCCATTTGCAGTTGCTGTCGTTTTTTCCCTTTCCATTTAAGTTTTGATTTCCCTTTATTCCGTTAAAAATCGTTCGTTTGAAGTTGGTTGACATGGTTATCTTAACTTGACGTTGTTGGGGCAGAGTTGGAGTACAAGGTTTTTTTTATTATTATTATTGAAGTGAAACCTCTTATGTCACGGTATTGTAAGTTCGCACGTTAGGAAAGTAGTAGTGTACTAAACTTGCCCGGATTTTCATGAAAGTTGGCGCATAGAGGTTCTTGGGCAGGGGGTCACTTTTTCCATTCTTAATTTTCCACCAATACATTTTTTCCATCATTGAAAAACAATTTTTTTTTACAAAATGTCTACAAAAAACTTGGGAATGGGAATTTCAGTGGAAAACCTAGATTGGAGAAAACCTCCTAAAATCAGGTTCTTGGTATCGTTGATTTCACATATCGTCGCTGCGCGTGCAAAACCGCGGAAGAGCAGTTTGTTAATACCGCGTAACAGCAAAAGGCGCAAATTTGAAATATCGCGCCAGTGAATGCTTAACGCATACTGGCTGGTAGTAGATTTGACACATTTTCAATTAGCCAATAAGGAAGGATTTTGACATTGAAACAATACCGCGGAACAGTTGTGTGTCGGAAGTTGGCAGCAAGATATCCAGTTTTGTTCACCTCCTTTAAAATCGTACAAAAGCCGATACGCGGTATTAACAAACTGCTCTTCCGCGGTTTTGCACGCGCAGCGACGATATGTTGCTCAATTTTACAAATATAAGATATGGCGGATACAAGTTACTGAACTATTTCAAAGTGTGCACGTGGGGGATTTCGAGTCACTGATTACAAATTGGTACCCAATTTTACAAATTCAAAACAGCGATTTTAATATGGCGAACTCAAAATATTAAACTTATTTAGATTTTCATAAAAGTTCGTACATGGGGGTTTTTGCATTTGTTGATTTCGAATATGGTGCGGATTGAACAAATTCAAAATGGGTGTTCAATATGGCGGACTTTAACATCATATGTCATTGTGTTGTAAAAAATAAGTTTCACTTCTAACAAAGCAGACCAATACATTTCCGCACATGGATTGTATGTGTACTTTAACATATTGACACGAAGAGAGGAAGGAAGAAAAGCTTCACATAAAAAAAAAATTGGGAATCAATTATATAGGGATTTTAAAACTTACCATAACGTACCATGACCGGTCTAATCAGCCGCTTATATAGGAAATTTCAACGAGGACCACATCTCTGGATGTGTCCAGAGAGCAGCGATAATACGTCGACCGATCACATTCGCTCATTTCTGCCGTATTGAACGCGTCGACCAAATGTATGCAAAACTGCTGTTAAAGCTACATTTGTTCTCAGCGTACTCTGAAACATTTTGGGTCCATTCCAGAATGTCCTAATCTGTATACTCGGTTCTTGTATGCCATGCGATATCTAGTTCTTATGCCATCTATTATCTTACACATACATTGTATGATTGAGGCGATTATAGTCAGTAATGCTAACTTCACGTTAGGATTTATTCAAATATGGTCTAAAGAATTCCAGTAGCCTTATATAACGCGGCTTCTCTACTACACCTTTTTAAGACGAATTCTTGAGTAGATACACGTCTTGTGTATGGTCTGCTGTTGGTAGCATTGTCATTGTGGAGACCGTCGAAAATGTTTTGCGTATTTCACTTTACCCTCCATTGGTTCCTATGGAACAACCCTATTGTCAAAATCATTTCATATTTTTTGTGGCCGTGTTTTCTTGATATGGGCTTTCAAGATAAATTTTTCAACCAGACGGCTCTACGTGCCACACGAGTAACGAAACAATCTCTTTATTGCTCGAAGAGTCCCCTGGACATGTATTTTCACGAAACAGTGACGTTACTTGACCGCCAAGACATTTTTCTATTGGGTTACAGATATCAAGTCACTTGTCTATTCCAACAAACCAAGAAGGAATCAGGAGCTAAAGAACAACGTAACAAAACTTTCCTAAGTAACTTCGCTTACAAAAATCATTACAATTTTGTTTTTATGTCGATTTGTTTTCCAAATACCGTTATTTCTGTCTGTGATCATTGCCACGAATGTTTGCAATTCGTGTCGAAAACATGCTACGAACGAGTTCGATTCAATTACAATAATTAACCTTAACAGGGGGGTTTTCGCGTGCGCCTAAATTGAGGGAAGCCCAGAGTCGAGTCCACAAGTGGGTAAGTGTGCCGCAATACATAACGGCTCCTCCGTCTCACTGTGCTGAGAGGCTTCTTATGCGCTGAGACTTTCTCAACCACATTTCTCAATTGGCGGTACGGTACGAAGTCCATTCCGGAGTACTCTCGTTCGAATTACATCATTAAAAGAAAGTAAAAGCAAAACTTCGAGCAAATTCTCGGAGCACGTTTCCGCCTGGAACCTTTCGAGCGGTCCACAGAGTGCACAATAACTCCACCCACGGCTCTGAACCCTTTCAGAGTGTGTGCCATTGACACAGTTCCCACCACAAGACGCAATAGCCGGGCCCGAGAAAATATCACTGCAGATTCAGTGTTGACTTTGCCAATGTGGAGGTTCGGACGAAATCCGCACACTGCCGAGTTCGGGAACTAAATTACCTCCCAAAAGGGCGGACCAGAGAGCAGAGGTAGCGTGGAACGTGGGTCGACAACAGGCGTCTTGCAACAAATTGTCAGGCACACAGGAATTATGCGCCGGGCCCTGGTCGCTCATCTTGCTGCTTATGGCCCTAATTTGCACGAGGGAAAAGTGCCACCCAGCTCGCCTGCACTGGACGCGTGCTGGGCGGTAACCTCCCACCCACGCAAATTGATTGCTCATCCTAAGTCTTCATGGCACGGTGAGGGGGCCGGCGATATCATCGCTTACCGGCCCCAAATGAAATTTCCGTCCCTCGAGGGAAGGTCGGTGTGCTGGGGTTCATCGATAATCTTTAATTAACTCTCGGCGAGATACCGGCCTTCCCCCCGAATTTCCTTAAGGGCCCATAGAAGTATTGAGCTTAACGGGACAGTCCTCATTCCACCCAACTGGAAATGGCCTTCGTTTCTACCAGTCACTTGTTGTCTGGCGACTTTTCACGCAGGCTGTGGATACAGATATTCCCCACGTCCACCCTTTTCTAGTGTCTCCACAAAGCGAACGGTCCCTGCAAATGCCACAGGGATGAAAGAATGAACGGTTAATTCGCGGAGGACGTAATCCTGCTGGGTCCCGGTCCACTCCTTCGAGCCGATCAATAGAATCGTTTCCGGAGGAGGTCTGGCTGCTTTTGGCGACATCTGGCAGTCTGGGGAGAATTCGTTTTACTTTGTGCTCTTTGCTGCTGTCGGTTCACGCACCTCTGATCGCACCTTTTGTGCGTTTTTTGTGTGCTTCGGAAAAGCGTCCTTGACGTTGAAAGGGAAAATTTTCAATAAATCACCGCAAGTATGCATGCGAGCGCACAGCCACAGCAAAGCAAAGCAAGAGTGAGCAAGGCATGCAGAACGGCAGGGAAGGCAGTCCGAAAGAAAAATCGATAAATTGAGCGGAAAGTCAACAAAAGAAGGCATTCAACCGAAGGAGAAAAGAGCACCACCGTTCCCTCTAAGAGAACCGGCCGCCTTAAGAGAAAGTGAGCAACAACTTTATTGAATTTATTTGAATTTGATTAAAGCCCCGGCCGAAGCACTGCCAAGTTCTAGACAAAATCCTTGCGAGCGTGGGCTTTTATGCAAATTTTGTGATTCCTGAAATGATTTTATCTTTTGTCGAAATAAGATGATTCGGATTTCACAGGAACAAGAATTTTATTGAAAGCAAAATTTTAGCCGTTTGTAATTGGAAAAACCGATTTTATTTCGACCTTTCGACAAACGAACGAGATTTTGACTTTAAATTATGAAAACGTGGAATCCGCCGGACAGGATGCGAATGCGGGAGTCTTTTTTTTATGAAACTATGAAATCCGCATTCATAACCTCGCCGGCGCGCAGTGGGCCAAAACCCAATCTAGGAGGACAAAATTAGTTGCAATTAACTGGAGCTCGGCTTTACATTCGAAACCATATGAGAATTAAGTGCTCTTTATGTGCTAATTATGCACCGCAAAATAAATTTTTGTGCTGCACATTTAAGTGCTTTTTTAAAAGTTTCAAAGTCCGGGGTGAAGCTCGACGCCGAGCTTGTTTTTTGGGGTGTAGAATTCATTGTTAAGACAATTTTTACTCTTACCACCTTGATTAATATTTTATATTGTTGATGACCAAAAATTCATCTTATGAGTTGATTTTTTGTTGGGATCAAGAGGGTTGATATATTAGGGGTTAGAGACTTCCAGCTTAAGGGGTGTCACCAAGAAAGAATTTTCAGAAAATCGATTTTTTTTTTCATATTATTGTAGCCAAAAGGGTCTAGATTAAGTCCTTCCAAGAATTTTTTTGATATCTTCATTATTTCCGGAGATACAGCGATTTTTATTGAGCGGCGTGACGAGCGCTGAATAGCTCCGCAAGTCGCCTCACTGCAGGTTTCTTCATTTTCAAAGTAGCATTCGACGAGTCAACCATAAAACCAATATACACCGAGCTATCTAGCGACGACCTTCTGCAGCGATGTTTTGGCGGTTTCACGCAGAACAACAATGAAATTTAAAATGCAAATATCTGGGCTTTTGCACCCAAAACGAATAATAACGGATTCAACATTGTTGAGCTTGGAGCCAGCCTTGCAGTCAGCATTTTCAACGACGGCTCGAGTATTCTGAAAATTATGGACATCATGGGACTCACTATAGGACCCAAATGCCATGGAAAATGTCGAAGTGGATAACATCGGAATTCAGAAAACAAATCACAACACAGAAGCTGCATCGAAGGAAGCAAGGCAACTGAGAAGAGCAGCTCAGAAAGATGCCGAGGACATCGCGGCCGCCGCCGAGGGATTACTCTATGGCTCTGGCATTGCAGACTGAAGGTACATAAGAATAAACGATTCCATCGTATTCAGTAGCATTGAAAACATAAAAAAACACTGTGAATAAAAAAAAAAAAGTAAACTGTCACGCATAATACATAACGAAACTTTCAAACGCGTTTTTCTCGAAACACGATTTTTCAACTGGTGTCGGTGATAACTCGAGCAAAAATTGACCGATTGACTTCATTTTTGAAACACACATTGATGTTAATGTTCTCTACAGCTTAACCGGATAGATTTTCGGTATCAGTTTTTATTGGAAAATTATAAATAATTTTTTGGAGCAAAATTTGTATTTTTTTTCAAATGGTCGCCATTTTTTCATTTTTCAAAATTTCGAAAAAAGATGCCGTTAAGACGTGAAGAACGTAATTCCCAAAATAAATAATTCAGAATTTTTTGTTTCAGATTGGCGGAACTTAAAAATTCGTCGACACCGTTTGGCCCGGAGATTTTCGCCTCGTTCGACATATTTTTAAATAAACAAATCAATTGTTGATATTTCCGAAAAATTGCCATATTTTTGAGTTTTTTATTCATATGTGTGCCAAATCTCAAGTCTCTATCTTTACATTTCGCTTCAATAATGAAGTTCAAATTTTAGTGAGATTTCTGTCAAATCAACTTGGTGACACCCCTTAATGGATGTCATTTTCTGAGTAGTGCGCGGTTTGCGTGTGTATGCATGTGTGTGTATTACTATGTGATCTGTGGGTATTGCCAAAAGGTTAGCTGGTAAATTACAGAGAGAAATATATATTATATTTCAGAAAATATGAACAATGAGTGACGGGAAAAACTATAGCACAAGTATTACTCGCCTACCTTGCACTACTCTACCCCTTCAGGCGCTTTTTTCTTGAACTCTTCAGCCCTCTTCTTCCAAACTTAAAAACAACGGAAAATACTTTTTGGAAATCGGAAATATTTATGGCCTCTTTTCGCGGACCAATCTAAGCGAATCGAATGTCCTAAAAGTCAGTTTTGCAACAGTATGAATAAACAATTATTGACACATTTTATCTTCCAGTATATTTCAGCATACAAAATTGTTTACATCTTTTTTTGTAAGTATCTGGGGAATCTTGCGACCTCCTTTACGACATTTTTCAATTTTATCGAAATAATGGGACTGGAGGAAGCCCTTTTTCCGAGTTATCTCCACGGCTTACATATGCATACACATACCAAATTGCGTGTAATTTTTCCTTGTAGTTTCCGCACCAGATGTACAGAACAAAAATTTCTCAGAATAATCTCCTTTGTGAATCATTTCCATTTCATCCAAATCGAGTGGTAGTACTGCTTTCCGAATAATTACCATTTATGCGAATGCGTGCTAATATGGTGAGCTTCACAGAAGTTTGAACATTTTTTGCAAAAGGCTTATCCGCTATTCAAGATACCTCCATGACAGCTCACTTGTATGATAGATTGACCTCTCTGTCATACTTCAATATGTATACTACAAAAAATATAAAAATGATAAAAAAATGGGGGGCTCCCACCTGATTAATTGCGGTTTATTAACACAAGAATTACAAAGTGTGCTCTTCAAGAGAATTCCACAGTAAAACGCGCCATGTAATGAATGTTGTTGTGTTGTATGAATCACATTGATCCCAATTATATGTGGTTTCAACAGGATGGCGCTATGTGCCGTACAGCGACTCAAATCATCGATTTATTGAAATTTAAATTTAGGTACCTAAAATTTGATGTATTTTGTGCTGTGCATGTGCAGCATAAAATTAATATTTGCTGCACATAAATAGCACATAATTCTCATGTGGTCGATTTTGAGTGCGTGAGAAGTCGGCACCACCATTTCAGTTTTTTTTTTAAATTTCCAAAGGGTGAATTATCGAATTCCAATTGTGGACAATCCTTTCTAATTGTCCAGTCTTCGTTTTTGACCGGGGAAATCGATTTTCAGTGGCTGTGAAGTTGACCCCCATTTCTTAAATTTGGCAAAAAGTTTCAAAGGGTGGAATCACACTTTTGAGCTTAGGATGCTTATCGATTTCCGAGGTGGACAATTCTGTTCAATCGTTTACTCTCCCTTTTTGACTAGGGGAATCGTTTTTAAGTGTATGTGAAGCCGGCCCCCACTCTTTAAAACCCTCTAAGGGGTGGAATCAAATATTTGAGGGTTGAATTATTGATTTCTGGTTGTGGACAATATTTTGAAACCTGTAGAACCGAGTTAAGATGGGTGTGAAGTTGGCTTCCCTCCATAATTCTTTGAAAAACTATGGGGTGGATTAGCAAAAATATAGGGTGGCTCATCGTGGACTAACGATTCGACCTAAACCCATTGCATCTTTTCAGAAATTAGGGGGAGTGTGAAGTTTGCTCAAATTTGTTTTTATAAATATCGCTTTATGCGATGGATAATCGAATGAACCATTTAATTTTGTCGCATCTGCCTTTTTTGGGCCAATTGCACAGACCTCTCATTATACATATTTGCAAAATGTTCTCACTTTTGCACTAGATTTTATCAATTTGAATTGGACTGTATAATTAAAAAAGCATGAGGTTGCTGATATTGTAATCATTTCAGATAATCGTACTCACACTTTGCATAAGCATTTGCATATGAAAAAGCTCTCAGCGCGATGGGTGACGCGTTTGTTAGGGAGGGTGCGTGCACAACGAGGTCTCCCCACGTCACGCGACGATGCGCTAAGATTCCCAGCGCGATCCAACGAGCTTATTGGCGCGCAACGAGACTTTTATTCTCGAGATATACTGTATTACAGCGGGGTGAACGAACAATTTTAGTTGAATCCATTCTCCTCATACCGCAAGGACATCAGCAAACTTTGAGTTCTAGACAAGTCGATGCGATGCAGATCGAAAGAAATGTCCGACCTTGAGGTACCGACGTTCAAGAAGTGTTTGAGCATGTTTAAACGCGACACCCAATCACACTGGTTGAATTGCAATTGCAAAATTATGTGAAATTAACTCCAAATTAACTCTGCCAGAAACGCATTAGATTAGTTCAGCCCTCAGTGAATTTTTCCTTATTTCCCAACATAAACAAAGGTAGGAGATTTGGTTTGAAGTTTTTAATTTTAATTATAGAAAGGTTGAACAAAATATCATTGAATAAATTGCTTTGTTAGGCCGAGGACTTTTCGATCCACCCCCGTAGTAACTTTAGGTCTTCTACTTATTCACATCTTATTCCCAGAGGCTTGTTTGAATGCACTTCGACCATTCGCCTCGAATCTCAAGAAGGAATTCCGCCTTCGATAGTGTGACTGACAAAGAGGCGGGGGTGTCGCAATCCACAACTGCAGCATTCGGTGAAAATCTAATGAGCTGACCCGCAAATACTGCGCACAACACGTCTTATTAGCACAATGCCAATCTTTGCTGGATTTATGTCATGCCTGCCTGTCGAACAAATCGATTCGCACGTAAACAGCCCCACAGTATCGAGTTGTTTATTTCTCCCTCATTTCCCCGCAAGCACGTGCATTCACAGCACACTAGAAGAATACTTTCTGGCAAATGGCAATGCCCTTAAGTAAGATCACTTCTCAGTGCTCTTGGCTCTCAGAGCGGTGAATACCAGTGACGTTTACTCTTCGGTTTTGGTGTTCCTCTTCATCCCGAAAGAATTTTTCTTGTAAACGGCTTGAGGCCCATTGAAGGGGCTCCAAGTTTTCTTTGGAAAAATATTTTTAGAAGCGGGCTCATCAAGCTATCAATAATGAACAAATTTCCACCCACAGTGCTTGCACTGTAGGGAAAGGGAACATGCTGGGACGAAGGAGAGACAACTTACTTTAGAGAGAAATCGAGTCCTTTTAGATTGGCCTTCCTTCCTGCGGATAAAGGGCCATTTTCACGGGCTGGGTAAATCCTTGGAAATTGATTAATGCAAGCACAGCACAGCGGCCGCGGGACGGCACTCGGATGCAACTTTATTTGAAGTACGCACACACCGAGCCGAGGAATAATCTTATGTTCTTCTCGCAGCTACAGATGCAGGCCCCACAAATGCACGAGCAGGACCGAGCAAGTGGGCCTAATTGGCACATTGATGGGTCGCTGATTGGATTCTAATCCGGCGAGGAGCGGGCGCCCTGAGGGTCACCCGCGGGGCCCTTGCACAGCACTCACTGTCACTTCTAACCAAGGTAAATCGGCACCGTCGCCCCGCGAAGGTTGGACAAGTAGAAATTTGGGCCAGATCCATTAACACCAACGACTGTTGTGGCACACTCGTGCAGTTTCTCCAGCAGCGCCCCAAAGTAGCCGTCAGAGGGCCTGGGAAACTTCCAAATTGACGAATATCGGCAAAACACAAATCTAGTTTTTTGTTTACACGCCCGTCAGTCAAAACACAGCACACCTCGGAAAAATTGGGACCGAATCGTGCTACAGGCAGTAGTCGCGGGGGGAGCCCGTTCACTCGCGCCTCGCACCAGCGATTGATCCCTCCGCGCTCTTCTCAATCAGCGCGCTGCGACTGGGTCCAGCGGAGCCGCTTTCGACTAGGTTCAGTATTGATTAGAATTTTTCGCATTTAGGCACTTAACCGCACCAGCAGGAAGAAAAAATTCTTGAATGAATTGAAGCAGGTTTGTGCGTGTGTTTGTAGCGCGCCTATTGCCACACCGGACTGAGATTATCCGCGACCGAAACGTCACTGAGTTTACAAGTTTGCGAGCCAAAGCCAAACCCACTTTCCATCTATAATAAGAGAACAAAGAGCTTTTATACCGTCTTTCGCGAGTGATTTTCGCGAGAGGAGGCGGCTATTCTCTTAGGAATTCTAACGGGTCCTAAATTTTCCTCGAGCGTTCTGTCGCATTTTTTAACTTATTGGGATGCCCGTTTCACTTTTTTTCGCAATTCGCGATCTCCATTTAGTTCTTTGAAGAACGCGAAGGGTTTTCTGCTGGAGCAATACAGCGATTTATCACCGCCCATGGCACCAGCCTTGAGAACTATGCTTGCATGCTGCACTTGTGGTAGTTGGAACTCGCCATTTGCATTCCAAACTGTCAGTGCAAAGTGGATACATAAAAGGTTCCACTGGAATCTAGCGACATCTATCTGTCAATTGCTTATTTACGGTTCATGTTTCTGATTATTGACGGGATTCTTGTACTGCCAACGACTGATTCCGCACACTGTTATTTGGAAATTAATTTTATTAAAAAGAAATGCCATTTGAGTTATCTCTGGGCAAGTGCAGAATTTTAAGGATTTTGTGAAGAAATTATGAAGTCGGGCCAAATTTATATATTTTATGATAATACACAATTAACAATACTTCCATGCAAACTTCGATTTTCCGATAAATGTGTATAATAATGTTTTAAGCGGCTTTCTGTTTGTTCCCAATTTCTGATATTATTTTATTTTTGTGTGCAGACTAAAAAAGGTAGTGTTCCAGTTTTTGTGCAATTTATTAGGAAGAGTCTATTCACACGGCGAGTGGACCAAAGTAGACGAGAGTGAGCGATAGATAGGATGAGAATGGTCCAGAGTGGGCAAGAGTTGACCAGAGTGCATGAGAGTGGGCGGTAGAGAGGTAGAGTGGTTGAGAGTGGACTAGAGTGACATATTTAAATTTAAAACATGCCATACTAGCAATGTATTTAGCTTACCTACTACAATTACATTTCTTACTGATATTTACCTTTCAGAAAATACCTACTGGCAGAAAATTTGCCTTTTACAACATAATTATGCAGACTGTAATTTGACAGCACTCTCAACCGCTCTGATCCACTCTCACCCACTCTCATGCACTCTGGTCCAGTCTCATCCACTCTGGGCCACTCTCATCTACTCCATCGCGCATTCTCGTCCACTCTGTTCCACTCGTCGTGTGAATAGACTCTTCCAATTTATTATTTACACAAAGGTGCTGCAAAAATATATTTTTCTAAAAAAAGGAACCGCCGAATCTGAAACAATCATATTTTTTTGGAAATTATTTATTATCCAATTGGCTATCGCTTTTTTGCCCCGGAGTTCGCAAACCATATACTAAGCTTCCCCTTAGCCACGTAGCTTTCGACGTATACTATATGCTCCAGCTTATCTTGGGAGTATAGGACATGTGATTACGAAATGTTATTTTGCCAACTACTTAATTCAAAAAATAATTTATGTGACCACATGTAGTCTCCCGTGAAAACAACAGACTGAAAAAAGTTTGAAAAAATATTTATTTTAGAATTAAGATAACACGCGATAACAAATCTGTTTCAATGCCATTTAATTTAAACAAACAGTAAAAACTCATATGACTTCCTCGTGTGCATTATCTGGCAATATAATTCCGACGTGAATAAAACCAGCAAAACAGTTTACTTCAATGCAAACAAATATGGAGCAGTTTTCTTTGAAAGTAAGGACTTTGCATGTTGTTGATTTACTTAAAGAATATTAATATTAATTATATTTATTTGTAGAGTTCTCTAATCCGTTATAGCTATTGTATCCCAAACGTTGTGACCTGGAAAATCTATGCCCATATATATTTACATATACAGTGAAGAGCAAAACTGTAACAAAGAATTTAAGTATCATCTCTTCTCATATTAATTTTTCTCTAAAACTCAAAATTTCCCATATTTCTTATCACATGAGATTGTTTGATTCCTGTAGATCACTAAAATGAATAAACGCAAAAAATAGAATCAAGTCATTGTCATGGTATACGAGAATTACCGTTTTAAGTTTATTGTTACAGTTTTGCTCCCTGCGTAAATTGAAAAAGTTTTAACTTCTCTGGGCAGATTAAATTAGTTTAAGGTTAACGCTTATAAGAAGTGTAGTATCCAAAATGAATCGCTCCGAAAAGTGGCTGGAAAGAACAGAGTCAGTCACCAAACAGAATTCGCCAGAAAAATGGTATATCTGCTTGTGGACAACTTGGAGGTGCTCCAAGGTTAATAACTGACTGGGAAAGCCGAGCTATAGCTCGACTTTTAACGTCTGGCAACGAAAAAACGCCGAAGAAGCTGCTTCAACGCTGCAGGTGAAGGCTTCGCAGTGGACTGTTCGACGAGCTTTGAAGAGAATCGGTCTGCAAGCTTCAGGAAGGAAGAAAAAGCCGGCAATTTCACATAATCGCAAAGCGGGAAACGAATTCGCCGCAAAATTCTATAATTGGAGTATTGCCGATTGGAAGCAAGTAGGATTTTGTCAGTCTCAGTATCCTGAGCAAATTCGATGGATTATTTTAATTTTTGCAGGTTGTCTGGTCTGATGAGACTAAGATTAACCGCTTCGAATCGGATGGAAGAAGCTGGTACTGGAGCAGAGACCCTAGTTTAGAGAATCCCAATAAATTCAAGCAAACCATGAAGCACGGTGGCGGAAGTATCATGGTTTGGTGATGCTTGACCTCCAAAGGTATCGGTCAAAGGACCAAAGGGTGAAAATTGATGAAATTATGCGGAAGGAGCAATATTTAAGCATTATTCGTGAAAATTTACCCCGGGCTCTGTGTCAGTGGGACATTCCTTTAGATAAAGTAATTTTCCAACAAGACGGAGATCCGAAGCATATAGCGAAAATCATAAAAGAATGGCTCCAGAAGCAAAAATTTCCACGATGTTATGGCCTGCTCAAAGTCCTGATATGAATCCCATAGAACATTTATGGGCTTATGTTAAAAGACAGCTGGCAAACTATGCTGAGCCTCCAGCAGGCGTAAATGATTTATGGGATCGTGTTCAGGACATTTGGAGCAGTATTCCTGCCTGCATCGTGGAAAATCTTTACTCTAGTATGCCCACAAGAGTAAGACAACTGAAAAAAGTCAAAGGCTCCTGGACTTCTTATTAAATTTTTTAGAACAAAATCGTTTTTAATTCAAGTGTAAAACTGTAACAATGGATATAGTTAAGTTAACATGGACACAAGGTATTACTTACACATTATATTTTTTTTTATTAGTTTTTAAGACCTAATGGAATAAACAATTTATATTGATAATTTCGTTCGATATGCATTTCATTTCTTTCCCCAAAGAACATAAGACATAAAAAATGAAATTCTTTGTTACAGTTTAGCTCTTCGGTGTATATGTACGTATGTAATCGTAAAGCACAAATTCTATTTGTTTGTGTTGCATACAAATCCAAACCGTTAGCTCAATTTGAGCCAAATTTCTTGTAGCTACTCTCTGAGATCAGATGAAAATGACCATAGCTAAAAAAAATTCATATTGCGGACACAAAATACCAAATTTATTTCGATTTTCACAAAAGAAGGCATTTGGGCGTTTTCTGGGTCGCTAATTTAAAATATGGACATTTTACACATTTCAGATGAGGGACGAATAAAAAGACAAAGGGACCTCAATTCAATTCAATTCAATTTATTCATGTTTAAGGGTTACCCTTGTAACAGAGAGTATAATATATACATAGTGTAGGATAGTATAATACATATAATTGAGGTATAAAATACAACAGCTATAAATAGAAGATAGACATATTTGCAAGGGATAAAAGTCGTTACTCGATGAGACAGAAAGCCCGGAGACGTAGACAGTTTATGATGAATTAAACAATAATTCTAATAATGTGAGGATCTGCTTGTAATACAATAAATAATAAGTTGTCTAATTCCAATTGGTATTTTGATAGAAGGGGATTAATAAAATGTTGTCTAAAGTGATTATAAAACGGGCAAACAAAGAGAAAGTAAGCAAGAGTTTCGGGCTGGCGTAGGTTGCAGATCAAGCAAGTTCCCTTCCAGTAAAACTTGGTCTGGTATGAGTTCATCAGGTGGAGTTGGCCAAAAATTTGCAAAACGAATAGTGGTGACCTGTGAGATAGGTACAAGGCCCGACCATCGTTCAGGACCCTCGGTATAGGAGGCAGCTGGGAGGTCGAGCTGGAGAGGGTGATCAAGTCGAGTAGCTTCAAGTATTCTTCGAATTGACAGAATACAGACGGAGCTTGGCTGGTCCACAGAGCTGGGTCAGTAGAAGACAACAGGTGGGTTATACCGATGGGAGACAAAAAGGGCTCTAGTTGGCTGATCCAATTGTACTTGTCGAGGACAGATGGTTACGGTACTGCTCCATCTGACGTAGGAGGCAGATTTTTGGCAGTCTGGTCTGGTCCAAGGAGAGTACTTTGGTAATGAAGTTGTAGATCAGTTGGAGGACCTTCAGGTCGACTTTGACGAGTCCCATCTCCAGGCGAAGACTCGCGCTGGAGGTTGACCTTGGAAGGCGAAAGAGACTTTTAAAGAATTGCAGTTTTACCTTTTCCAGCATGTCCGTGTATCGAAGGCCCCAAACTGGTACCGCGTAGAGGAGAGTTGCCATAAAAACAGTGTCAAACAACCTCATTCGGGCATCCCAGGAGTCGATTCTCGGGTTTGCGCACAAAGAGAGCATCGTGTTCAACGCAAACTTCAAACAAAGGGACCTTATCCAGTAGTATTATTTGAAAAATATTTAAAGTTGTTTTATTATTTTTCATAATAATCCTTCTAACCATTTAAATGTATTTTTAACAGCGCCCAGTTAATCTTTCAATACTCCTAAAAAATGTATAGAAGTCTTTCAATCAAAATGTCACAAGACTCATTAAATCGTTTGATCCAAATTAAATGTTTATCTCCACAGACATGACCTTGTTTATTCCAAATGATGATATAATTGAAAATTGCTTACACGAATATCGTTTTATTTATGCAATAAGTTCCGCCATATGCCCACGATGAAGAAGCAGGCGTGCCTCCCTGGGCAAAACTAAGTAGCAAGGCAATGTGTTAAACATGTTGAGATGTGTCGGATTTCCTCGGTCATACACAAACCAAACATGGACTGGCTAAATTAAATTAAATAATTAATAATTAGTATTTATAAAATTAATGGGTGTTGCATAGTAAGTCTATAATGTTGCCCTTCAATTTATGTAGAAAAGAAGGTAACCATCGATAATTCTGCTACTTCGACTAAGACCACGACCTTCCTGATGTTAATGCAAGCAACTTTTCATTTGCGAACAACTGTCGCCTTAATGGCCGTAATGATAATAAATCAACTTTAAACAGGGCAGACGCCAGATTTGAATATTTGGTTGCATTAAGCTCGTCGACTAAAAGGCCTGCACTTTCTCTCACCCCGTTGTACAAATAAGCAGATGCTCCTAAAGTGAGCGGCTCGCAGCTCTTAAAAAGAGTTCACGCCTTACGACTTACGAACGAGCACGAGCAGTGTCCAGTGACCACTCACCTGACGGCGTTGAAAGAAATACGATTACGGCGCAATCGTACACTTTGCGAAACTCGTGCCTGTCTCTTAAAGCTGAAGTCATCGCACTCAATTAGCATCCAACCAGTTACTAGATGAAACTGCGATCCAAGCGCGATTAAAAGATATGCCAGAACTAGCCAGTGGCAATGTCTAGTTAGACCCGGAGTCGCTGTACCGCTCGTATGGCAGACAGTGACTTAGCCTGCTTCCCCGACTTGATTTCAATGAGACTCAGCTCAGGGCACGGATCGATCGATCAAAAGGTCATACGTGATCGACGCATTCGCGAAGTGGGTTAAGTGCCGTCTGTCATTCATACGAGTACATAGGTGCTCAGGCTTGTCGATGGTATCTTCAGCTGGATCTCCTGAGATGCTGAGATTGCGGGAATTAGATGCGTCAGCAAATTGGAGACCGGTCTGATTAAGTGAAGACTTGCGAAGATAACGAGGGCGGTAGACATTCAGCCTAATTAGGTTCAGCTGACCTAAATCCATTCGGATGTTTGGGGCTGAGCTCCGTTTCACATGACAAGTAAACTAAATTCCTTTCGTCTGAGGTTGTGCATTAAATATACTCTGACTAGCAATTTAGCACGCGGAGGATGGCTTACACAGAGATAATAAGAATTTCCTGGAGGGTTTGAAAGTTTCGACGGCTAATTCAATTTTCTTGGCAAGTCAGCAGTATTTGAGCTAAGAGAGTTCTAAAGTGCATGCGGTACTTGTACTGGGCATTTTGTTACTGTACGGCCTAAGATCGATTTGAAATTGGCACTATTTGTCACTCAAGAGGTTTTATGACTAGAAAGTTGGGAGCTTTATTGAGCTGTGATCACCATTGCAGTTACTGTAACTGGTACACAATATAGTGATTTGCCCAAAGTTTCTCGTTTCAATCTCCAGCATATGATGTTCCAACAAGACGGCGCCACATGATATACAGCTCGATGGACGATGATTATTTAGAAAGAAACTATTTCCAGGCCAGGCTGGATCATGCCAGCTCCCGACTTCTTTTTGTGAAGGTTACTTAAAGGGAAAGGTCTACGCTAACAAAGCAACCACACTGCAGCAATTGAAACACAATATTCGTAGAGAAATTGAAAAAAAATTACGGACAACTTGCGAGTAAATGTTATGAAAAAAAACGTTAGCGATAGCGTTGCCTTGACTACTGCTCAATTACGGCATGAACAACCATCGATAACATTATATTTTGATACGCGTGACATGTTCAGCTTAAGTGGTTTCTTGAATGTATTACGGTAGCTGAAATTTAACCTATTTAACTAATTTTAAGAAAACTAGTCATGAACTTCCAGACCTAATATTAAAATTACATATTACTAAGGAAAAACACAGCTAGTAGAATTTTGATATGCTATGTACAATACACGTGTGCCTATGTATAAACTAAGTTGTTTTCAACGTGGGGTCTAGGCAAAGAATACACAGCCACACAAAAAAAAAGTGGGGATTACTTTTGATGCCATACGTCATATCCGTAGTATTTTGGCCTGCTGATCACGAATCTGCGACCAGAATTGAGCCGTGACGTCCAGATTTTTTTCTAACCTCAAAAAATGGGTTAAAAACAGAGAAAATCGTGGAGTAAAATTCGGAAAAAATTTATTTTTAACATTTAAACCTATATTCATATGAATTGCGACCTGCTGAGCACGAATCCGTCACCAGAATTGAGCCATCACGTTCTGATTTTTTTCTTAAATTTTTTTTTTAATTTTTAGACAAGGGACACTCTAATACGCCTGAAAATGCCTAACTAGTATGCAATGTCTGGAAAACACATCCAGAAAAATTTCCCATTAGCTAAAACAGAAACGAACGAGTACCATCCTATTCTCGTAAGCAATTACGAGAGAGAACCATAGCCGGCAAAAATTTCTCACGTACAGCATGTACAGTGTCAGATACGAAATGCAGCGTTTTTTACTATGGAGTTTTTAAGCTGATTTGTAATTCTCTCTATGGCCATGCCATCTGAGTGCTACTGCTCGTGATCATAAAGCTAAGAACAATGCGAATGATGAGGGGGGGGGCAGGTAGCGCATACGTTGTTGATATACATATGTATACAATACGTACGCGGTTGCTCTCATTATTTCACTGTGAATTTTCAGGCGATTTCTACCGATTCTCAGGAACTATGTGCGGCGCTAGAGAGGCGTTTGATATGTGGCTTGGCAAGGGAGAATTATCACGAAATAACTTTAGTACATTACTGGAAAATAGAAATTGCTCAAAATAAAATCATGCACCCTGTAGAAGTGTTTCAATTTTTGTCTTGCTCTCACATATTACTTGTTTATAACTATCTATTCCCAACAAAATGAAACGTCTGGTCCGGTTAACGGTACCCAAGGTCACTAAAAGATAAGGGGAAACGTCACGAGTGTCCCTTCTTGTTGTTAGATATTCTTTGGTCTAGGTCTGAATTTGTCTGGAGATTCAGTACATTTATTAGATTGCACAATGTCACTTAGTAAATGAAGACATCTTTGCGTTGTACGGGGGACGGTTTGCTTATATGTATATTTCAACCTTTCTCTGTCGAACGCTGCCCTCTCCGTAGTCCTACGTCCAGTAGTCTTCGAGTACTAGTCGTTCCAAATTAGTCACTTCACTTTAATCAGCACCGAAATTAAAGATGTTTTCACGTCAAAAGGGCCCTGTCTAAAAAAGAAGTAAAGCCGCCAAAGATATTCAAGGTGGAAAATCCGGCGTCGAAGTTTATGCCGACTGTTTCTTAGAACAATAAAGTTGTTTGCTGATTGATTGCCTGCCAAATGGGACTACTATGAATGGCCAATATTAGTACACAAATTTAATGGCTCGGGCACGTAAGGCAGTAGTATATATGTATGTACTATAGAAGTCACGCAGTAAACTGGTGCATGGAGGGCTAATTTAGCAAGACAATACAAGTGTTCACACGGTGCGAGTTGTGAGGCAGACCCTGAAAGACACGGTCTTCTCGGAAATTAACACCCACTCTACAGTTCAGACCTGGCCCCAGCGACTTTTTTCCTTTTTTTTTTAATTTGAGTTACAAAGCCGGAATTTGCCGCTGAGATGAGATCAGATGAGGCGGTTGTTTTTAATGATTTTTCATAAATACATTTAAAATAAATGTTATAAGAATGATACACCATTTGATTAAGTACTTCTTGAACTACAAAAAAAAATTATTTCATTGAAAAATTATCCAAAATGGCGGCTATACAGTAGGTCGCGTAAACTACCATTCAAAAAGGTCCTTCCACGGCCGGCAGTAGAAGTCTCGTCCAAAGTATCTTTTTTCCTTTTTTTTTCAATTTGAGTTACAAAGCCGGAATTTGCCGCTGAGATGAGATCAGATGAGGCGGTTGTTTTTAATGATTTTTCATAAATACATTTAAAATAAATGTTATAAGAATGATACACCATTTGATTAAGTACTTCTTGAACTACAAAAAAAAATTATTTCATTGAAAAATTATCCAAAATGGCGGCTATACAGTAGGTCGCGTAAACTACCATTCAAAAAGGTCCTTCCACGGCCGGCAGTAGAAGTCTCGTCCAAAGTATCTTAAAAAAAACCAAAAATTGTTTCATTATCTACATGATTTTTGCTACCGAAGTAGGTACACATGATTATATTTTTAGAATTTGATTTTCGCGAAATGGCAATTGTTTGAAAAAAAACCGTATTTTTTCGACGAAAAAACTCCAACTAAATGGCTTATAACTTTTTTTTCCTGATATACAATCGCTATAGTCGTGTGTTTAATTTAATTTAATTTAATAATAAAGGCCCAGTTAAAATTTGAAGTCAATTGGACGAAAACTGTTCGAGTTCTACTGCCGGCCGATTTTTAAAACGTAGTTCCGAGAAAAACGCGTTAAAAAAAATTGAAAAGTGGCTTCGGAAAAATTCGTTTAGAGACATTATAAATTTAAATACACCTTTCTACAAAGTATTATATGATTTGATTCGAGGGATGTTTAGGCATTATTTAAGCCAATAGAAAAAAAAATGGGGAAGAAAAAATTAAGCGGGTAATAACCCCTTAAGCAGCAAACTTATCAGCCGCCCATTTCGTAAACTCATATCCATACTGTATGTATTGTGCGTGCGTTATGCGTAACTTGTAAAAAATTAAAACATCGAAAAGGCATAATTTTCCCATAAGTATAAGCGAATTTCGCATTTTTCCCTCATAAGAGCAGCAATTTCCATAATTGAAACTAATTAAGCAAACTGTGCAGCCTTTAACGTTATCCAAGAAGCCATGCAAAAAAAATGGCTGAATTGTAACGGACATAATGCAGTTTTCTTATACACTTTGCTTGTTTGGAAATTGTTACTATGTATAGAAAATTTTTGAATCCAAAAGCTCTTTAGCAATGCAGTAAAATAAAATTAAAATACCATTAGAAAGAAAGGCCGTGGTCGAGCCGCCAGCGATTCCAATTTGCAAACCATTTCGTTTCGACTTGCGTCACACAGCCAAGCCCAGGAGATAAGAAAGCCAAACAAATCGTAAGACGGCATCGTTCGAACTAAAAAGTGTTAATTGCCTCACCTCATGCCTCCGCGAAGAAAGCCCCAAGTTTGCTAACTGCGGAGGCATGTTGCGGAGATCTTAATGAATACCCGTTGGTCACTCTTCTGGTGTTTGCCGCTGTCTCCAGGTTTTTGCAGGAAATTGACTGTCACAGGTGTAAGAATTCCTTTTGGCATCCCGTGTCCCCGTGAACATGTATCTTCGCGCAGTACGAGGTGCGATGCTCTCGTCTGAATGCATAGTCGGCGGTAATTTATTGCTTATATCCAACTGACGCTCAGGAATGCGCTTTCAAATTGCGGTTTCTTCGGCTAAGCGGATTGAATTGCCTTTCTAGGCTCAGGTTTAACAACGCGCCACGTTAAAAGAAGTTAGTGAGCCGCTAATGCGAGTGGGTATGGTGGGCATCAAATAAATGAAGCTGGATGTTACCTGTGAGACAGGAATGGTGTATCTAACTGTCTGCTATTTCCTGCGAATAGCATCTTGTATCGAAATTAACGAAGAAACTCAAATGAGGAAGCACTACGAATTGACTTGAATTAATTGGCCTGTGCTAGTTCTTAGATTGTGAACGACACGCCAAAAGCAACCGGTGCCCAGCCCACTTCATTTCTTCATGCAGGTGCAGAGTCAAATAAAAAGCCATTGCTTTGAATAGAGAGAAAGAGAGAGCGGTCACTGTTATTAAAACCTACCATATAAAAATTAAGTAGGAAATAAAAATAGTTACAAAAAAAACCGGTCAAGGGTATGTAAGTAATGTATGTTTACATTCAAAGGGTTCTGTTGCATTTCTGGTTAGTTTTCCTGAAATAAGTAAACATAAACTACATACATATTTTCTGAACCTTCCAATAAAGTGCTATACGACGATACCTCATGTGGTGATCTTCAAAGAATTTTTTCTGTCGATTCCACACAAAATGTGGTTTTGTTACTTTAATGAAGTGTCTATTTTCACGGCGAGTGGACCAAAGTAGACGAGAGTGAGCAATAGATAGGATGAGAATGGTCCAGTGTGGGCAAGAGTTGACCAGAGTGCATGAGAGTGGGCGGTAGAGAGGTAGAGTGGTTGAGAGTGGACTAGAGTGACATATTTAAATTTAAAACATGCCATACTAGCAATGTATTTAGCTTACCTGCTACAATTACTTTTCTTACTGATATTTACCTTTTAGAAAATACCTACTGGCAGAAAATTTGCCTTTTACAAAATATTTACTCAACCGCTCTGGTCCACTCTCACCTACTCTCATGCACTCTGGTCCAGTCTCATCCACTCTGGGCCACTCTCACCCACTCTATCGCGCATTCTCGTCCACTCTGTTCCACTCGCTCGTGTGAATAGACTCTTCCTTACTTTAAAAAGAGAACTGGGGCCGTACGAAACTATAATTTAACAAAAAGGGTTTATAATAAAACTTAAATATTCAAGGAAATTCGGTAATTTTTATTGAATACTAGCTTTCTCGGACCCGGCGTTTCCCGGGATACTATTAAATTTGTATTCCTTAATTATACAACGCCTCCCCACTGCACCACCGCCTCTCCTATGTGACCCAGCGTTTTCCTCTTTGCGTTTTGCACATGTTTTAGCTATTTTCCAACAGTATTATTAAATTTAGTTTTCTTCATTGTACACCACTTCCTTATTGCACCCCCTCTCCTATATCCCCCAGCGGGGCGGGGGTGGTCTCATATTTGGAAATTTGAATAGCAGATTCGAGATCTTGATCCCGAAAATTCCCTAGTGCGGATTTTCAGGGAAATCCCTTAAAGTTTAACTTTCTCGGTCGCCATATTGGATCCGACATCTTGAATTCCAAAATTTTGATTGCAAGCTCGAGATCTGCGACCCCGAAAACCTCCAATTACCTTTTTCATAAAGATTCCTTGAAGTTGGAAAATTCGCTTCCTATACAAAACGGAAATTTAGATTTTTTCGATTTTCCGGCTTTTCCTTTGGGGTTTCCCGAATTTTTTTAACTTCCCCTGTATTATAGCGAACAAAACAAAAAAAAAATTACCGAAATCGGTCAAGCCGTTTTTGAGTTTTAGCGAGACTAACGCACAGCAATTCATATTCATATATATATATATGTATATATGTATGTATATATATACTAGTAGATGAAACATGTCAAGTATGTATTTTGTGAACACATGTGGTATCAGGCATGCGCAGTCAAGCACGCATTTGTGGAGTATGACAGAATGACAAGCAGGTAAGTAGATTCTTGTTTTTTTTAAATAATGCTTTTTTTAGGGTTATAGAGAACAAATAGGGAAAACGTGTAGTGATAAATGTAGTGTAAAGGTTCTCGCCTCAATTTCGTAGAATTTGTGCAGGTGGGAAGGAATTTTGGGGCCGAAATATTCAACTTTTCATTTTTACAGTTTTCCAAAATTAAAATTCGAATGAAATTGCCAAATTAAAAGTTGAATATTTCGGAAATTATAGCCGACCCTCAAGAAATTCTTTCGAACCCTTCCGTTTTAGGGCAAATGGAAGGCACCTGCAAAATTTCATCGAAATCGGGGCGACCTTCCTTAAGTAAACTTAAGCCAATTATTTCGTAATTAATTTGTAGTCAGCTTTTTGTTGAACTTGGTTTGAAGTAAATATCCCTACATCGCGTGAAAACGTAGAAATCCTGTGGACTGACTTATCTTAACCGTTGCAAAGTCACGAGCGACTGTACTTCTATAAATTGACTGTTGCACAAACTGACCTCGTATGTGCCAAGCCGTCATGATAATAACGCTCTGCAAATGGGCTTATTAAATTGTCTAGTTAAGCCGCAAAATGTGTTACGCCTAGAGGAACCTCTACGCAATTTGTAAACAAGTCGAACCCGTCCCATGCTCGTTCATCAAAGCAGGAATGCCGGGTGACCTTGTTGGCTCGCCGCTTCCAACGCCAACATGGCTGAAGATCACCTCAAGTGCGTGATGATGACACAAATAAGCCCACGCTTCTCCGAGCTTCTGTAACGGTGCTGTATCGGCTCAAGACTGCTAGCAAGTACAGATAGGCAAAGCCAGAAGGAATGTCACCGGGAAGTGCTAAGAGGTATTCTATTGCCGTCTTTGATCGTCGTCCATCGCACATTTCAATTTTTAAACGATCGAAGCATTGTGCCGCACTTCGTTACATAACGACATGTTAGTATGACTAGCAGCGTCGCATTAGAGCACAATGGACATTGTTACTGGTTGTTTAGAGCGATAAGATCGCCTCGGGAATCCAAAGAATAGCTGTGTTCACGCTCAATGTAAAGTGTGTCACAGGTGATCAGCACCTGCGCTGCAAGGCTGCTAAACGTTACAAACCGTTCAGTAGGAAGAAAAAAGCCGTCTCAAAATAATTGCTCGGAGCTGGATGCTTGATCGACAAAGCGATTGAATTAAAGACACTCTGAGATTCCACTCTAAGATGGAATTCGTCTTGAGCTTCCCCGCGTGTATTTTCTGGTCGTTAATCGGCTGTAAATCTCCACCTGGGGGAAAAACCTGTCGAGCAAGTTCGAGGTTGAGGAGGTTTTGCGTGCTGGAGAAGATCGCTGAATAGTTCTGGCGTGTAGTGAAAATAAACGATGCATGGTAGCGATGGGTGGAACAGTGAAAATTTTAAAGATCGCCGTTTGTATGCAAATGCAGAAGCGATAAGCGCTCGCTTGCAAATTCTAATTGATCTCGCCTGCCGTAGGAAGTAGCGAAAAAAGCGAAAAGGAAAGATTGCAACGGCAAAGCCTAATGGTCATGATGCCTGCAATATATGCAGCGTTGCAGTTCGCTTTCCACAGACGATCTTAATTGCACGGTATGTCGATTGATGAATACCGGTGAATAAAATCCTCTTCAAAAAGACAGTAGTGTGTAATTGCTGAATTAGCTTAACTGATAGTTATCTTCAGTATTTTTTTTCCTGTCCATGCTTAGATGCATCCAATAGGTATCAGTTTTCATATATCTCGAGAAAAGTTTAGAAGCACATGAAGTCAGTCGGGTGCATCGGAGCTAGGTATCCTGAATTTTAATTGAAAGCCAATTACAAGGCAATCGTACACATGTGGTGCAAGTATACCGGTGTTCTATGAAGAAATCTCAGCTCTTACTATAGCCAAATGAAGGGGATTGTACGAAATGAAAATTTTCTCAAAGACAGTTCTGTTGAAATCTAGGCCATATCAATTAGCTTCACGCTGAATTGTTGGTCGTTTTAATCGACTTAATAAATGGAAGGTTCTCAATTTCACTTGTCGCTTGTTTACGGCTTTGTTCGCGCATTGCGCAAGTAGGTACGGCTGAACCAATTTCTATAAAACTTTCAACAAACTATTCAAACTTCTCCCGCTGGAGATTGGACTTATTAACAAAGATCGTTCGATAAATGTGTGCAATTATCATGTAACACTGATTTTCTAAAAAAATAATTTTTCCTTCCTTCGAAGTCCATACACTTGGCCCAATCATTTCGAGTTATTTTACTCCCTCCATAACATCTATATATTAATACGCTAACATAAATCGATTCGGTACCATTTTAGTGTCTTTCCTTTGTACGAATTTAAATCATTTTTTTTCATTGCAAAGAAAAGGTGTACCAACAAAACTATAAATGTATTTTTCTCCAAACTACGTTTTATATAGGTTCTAGCGAGTTAAAAAAAAGCTAATTGGTCAGATTCCGAAATTTTTTTCCATATTTGTTTGAAGTGATCGGAACGAAAAGTGAAACGCTTGCCTAAGCAAAGACCAGAAAATGGCGGTGTATTTAGTATAATCAATATGGAGGTTCTTGGTATCGCTGATTTCAAATATGATGATTGACTATAGAAATTCAATATGGCAGACATCAAATACTAAACTACCTCAGAAATTAAAGTTGGCATGTGGAGGGATTTGGAGTGGTTAATTGGAATACTATGGTACCGAATTGGTGAACTGAAAATAATAAACTGCTTCAGATTTTCATGACATTTAGTGCATGAGGGTTTTTGCGTTTGTTGATTCCAAATATGGTGCCTGATATAAAAATTCAAAATCACGGGCTTCAGGGGTTATACGCAGTTGCGAGGCTCGAACTAGACGTACTTTCATGAATTTTTTATAGAAACAGTTTTTATTAAGTGATGGTAATTCAAATAGAGCCTACTTTTAAGAATACAATAGCGCGTCGATCATGTAAAAATATTAATGTGCACCGCTCCTGTAGATGATGTCCTGAAGGACCTCTAAAAAAAGGCGCTTCGTGGTGATCTCTTGATTTCGGCGACTTGGATTATCTGAAATCAAAAAATATGGTGGATTCTTTTAAAGGTTAGATTAATGCAGGTAATGAACGAAGGAATAATGAAAATTTTGACTTTGGACAAAATGGCGTCTATTTAAAAAAAAATTTCGTTTTTTACTGAAATTTTCGCTCCAAATTGTTAAAAACAAACAGTAATAATTTTTTTAAAATCTTATTCCTTCGTTCAATACCTGAGAAATATATCTAAGATGATTTTAGAAAAATTTGAGACCGATCGGTTGAGCCATTTCTGAGAAATCGAGATCACCGACTTTGAAAGTACCGAGTTGAGAAAAACGCGTTTAAAGTTTCAGAAGTAGTTTACACACAGTAGTAAATTACACATAGTGGCCTTACAAATTCACGTATATCTCCGTAAATATTTTTCGGATTTGCTCCAAATTTTCAGAGAATATACTAAAATATATGTATATACTATGTACATTCCGAAAATGCAAAAATCGATTTTTGAAAATTATAACTGCGTATAACCCCTTAACCACAGCATCTTTGGCTGAAGCACGCCTCTTTTTCCAAAGGTCTTTTTGTAAGAATAGAAAGCTATGCAGGCTTCCCTGGTACGCTCGTCTATGCTTAATTTCCAGCTAGGTCTAGTGCCCAAGATTATCCCAAGATATTTAGCAAGAGGAGATAATACTAAGCTTTGTCTGTTTAGTATGCGTAACTTAAGAAAATAATTTGTTTTGCTCGGATTAGTTCTAAGGTGAAGACTTAGCCGTAGACGTATACAGGGTGTTTTGTATAACGCATACAGAAATGAGAGGGGTTGTAGATCTCATCTAGCGACACAAAAGACTCTACAGCTTACAGTTTACTATTTCATTTTTATGTTTTGATCTACTCAACGCAGCGTCATCAAACTGACGACTATCTCAATGTACTTTCCAAAAATGCCACCAAAGTTGAATATAACATTTTCCGAAGATGTTTCACTTAAAAACAATTTTGACAAAAAAAGACGTGAATGTTTTGAATTCAAGTTTTTCAGGTAGAGTAATTTTTTTTAACTCAAGCTTATTCAACAATTCTTAGGGTATTAAATAAACTTTCTAATAAAAAAGTAACTTTTCGCCTCCAGTTTTGGTGCCTTTAATAACTTCAAATTCATCCAGTGGAATGGGATTTGCTTCCTTCCCGACGCGAGGTTTTAGCTATTATTATTTATACACTATTGTGTATATCTAAATGGTTCCTTGGGGACATTTTTATGAACATATAATTGAAAAATTCGCTCTAGTGAAGATTCGTATAACCGAAATTTTAGTGTATTTTCTTCGTAGATTTTAGTTTGAATTTCTTTGGAGTTGTTTTTCTAAATTTGTTTCTTAACACATGTTTATGTAGTAAATAAAATGAGCTGCATGCCATCATTACAAAGTTATCTCCTATATTTGGAAACAACCTTTTTCCGATTGTATTCGCCCCGATTCCTGAAATCAAGAACTTTGGCTAGAGTACCTGCAAAAAAGATATTGGATTGAGGTAATGAAAAGACAAGTTCTTGATAAAAGTGTATATTTTGAACAAATGTGTAACATCAGGTCTCATTGAGCAGAAAAGAAAAGGTCATTGCCATACAATGTGCGATGATTATGCAACGAGCGGCCGCGGAATATTTAAATATTCGAAAATAAATTTAGAACTTGACACATTCTCATTTCAGGTCCATGAGCTTTTTCAGTGCTGGAAGTTTGATTTTAAGGAGTTTCTTGCTGCTGCCCAGCCGTTTAATTTGTATGTTGCTTTTGCCCAGCACTTTTCCCTGTTTCTTTTTCGTTTCCTGATGACGATACCTTCCTTTGCTTGGCTTCGTTATTTTGGGGGAGTTCGCCGTTCTGGATTTAGATTTAACCCACATGCGTTTCCGGACGGGGGTAGTATGCTTAGATTTTGGTCTTCCTCGTCCCCTTTTAGGTTCAACGTCAGGGAACAAAACGAGTTTTCTGCCGTTCTTAAACTCCTCCACCCAATAGTTGATGCATTCGATATTGGGACAGTCGTCCTCGTAGACTGCGTTCATATCTTCCAAAATATTCGTATTCTCTTTTCCTAGTTTGCTCAGAAATTTAATTACAGCCTGATGCTCAAAGGACACCTTATTAAATGCTCCGTCGTTCGTGGCTGCTGGTTCGCCTGACCCACCTTCCTGCATAAGTTCACGTTTAAGCAATCGATAATTAGCGATTTCTTCTGGTACTTACATGCCCTTCGTACTTCTGGTAGTCAACACGAATGAACTCCTGGGCACCTTTCCGAGGCGAGGGCTTCTGTTCGCTGTAAGAACTCATGCTGCCGTTCAAGTAGCCGTCGGGATTTTTCAGAAATTCAGCGATTGTGTTCTTAGCTCGATGCATTTCCTTAGCGATTTTCGCTAGTGAACTTCCCGTTTTGCGTAAATTTAGGATTTGTGTGCACTCTACTGGAGTCAACGGATTCCTTGCCATTTTGTGAGGTTATACTATAAGCGAATTTAAAGTGATGTTGACAGCCGCCTACTTCGTTTGCACAATTTAAATTACTTGCTAAGCACTCCCTGAATATGGTAATATTATTTCATTCGTCTCCCGGACCGTGTGTACAAATAAATTCGACAATACAAAAACGTGAAACAAAACAAACCCACTTGTGTGATGTGACAATTCAACTTCACTCCCAAAACTCAAAGCACGCACTACAACTTAACGAAACCGAACGAATGTTTGGCTTGCACACTAGCACTCGCGGAGCATTTGTCGCTCAGAGTTTAGTGTGCCGATATCGGGTGGGTGAGAGTGTGTGGCGCTAAATTATTATACTAGGCAATGCTCTCTGTTTAATATATGAAGCAGCAGCGCAGCAGTGCAAATTCCAGCTGTCCAAGCTGAGCTCTCGTGTTGGCACAGTCGTGTTACCTGATTGAAGCTCGACTGAGTGTGAGTACTTTCATGGCGGAAAATTGAGTTGGTGGCTGCTGCACAGCTTAATTTGCTAGGAGAGCAAAAGTGCCCAAATTTGGGTTACATACTTTTTCATATTTTCTTATTATTTTACCACCCCAGTAAGAACTGCTGTCTGTCTGCAATGCTTTTTTGCGTTTTATTTACGAGCAATTTTACATAATATTATCAATTAGCCATACCTACTTAATGCAGTAAAGCTGCTGAAATGTAAAGCATTAAAGTAATGTCTTAGTTGGCTCTATTCAACTGAAAACTGACCCTCTTAAAAGGGCGTCAGAAGCCTACACCTGGGTATTGTTTTAATGATCCGTGAGATCTTACAACAAAAAAGACCTGTACTTATATGATATAATAATAATTGTTTCTGTCGCTTTTAAATATATATAGCAGGCGCGAAATTTATGTACAACGTTTAATACACACCCCAGCAAACATTTAGAAGAAAAATCATCATCAAAAAACGATAACACCTTAAAAAGCAGTTCACTTCTTTATTTCTTCTGGAAGAAAATGGGATGAAAAACAACATGGGATATATTCGTATAAATACAAAACTGCTCAGTAAATAAAAAACTGGTCTAGTGCGAGTCGGCGTTTTGTCAAAGAAACAATTTGCATGGCGGCCATTTTGAAATTCGCCATCTTGGTTTTTCATTATTTGTTGTTATAGCGGCAATAGAAATACACACTCTGTGAAAATTTCAGCTCTCTACCTATTGCGGTTCATGAGATATAGCCCGCTGACAGACAGACGGACAGCGGAGGCTTAGTAATAGGAACGTTCGGGTACAGAACCCTAAAAACTGTTCGATATTTATCTAATAGATCAGTGCTAAGTAAGTTGGGGTATCACTTCTTTTGCTGATAGTGTTAGATGGTAGTCACATCAGTCAGGATATAGCTACTGTGGCTAATCACCCAGCATAGCGAATATAAACAATTAAAGTGAATGAAGCAGAGCCTCGAAGAGTGGAGGGCCTTGTGGAAAGCCCTATGCATCCTAACTGGAGTGAAATAGGAAATATTTTTTCTTGATTTCGTGCATGATTTTTCACGGCGATTCAGATTCTTATCCTCTAGATGATACGAAGACAATTAATTCATCTAGAAGTTTCGCATTCGGTGGAACAATCCTTCCCGAAGGAAGTAACGCCCGGAATAAGAAGCTGATGGAATATAATGCGAGATTCATCTGCGCATCTTCTTGCTTGCTGGGAAATTATGTGTATTAACTAACATTTACATATATAGGTCGATTGTTTAGTTTTAAGTAACTGGCAAGCGTCGAAAATACAGAGTGCGTATGTGGAGAGATGGATAATAAACAAAAGGTCGGTTTTATTTACATCAAATATTTTTTTAAATTTGATTTGTGCCTTGTACAACAAGAAAAGTGAAATATTTTTTTTACGGATAAAATACTGTGGAACAGAGAAGACATTTGGTACGAAAATGATATCTTGTTTTCTTAGTCTATTCTGCAGATGCCCACATTTCTTGACTTATCTACAGAACATACCTTAGCTCTTGTGTATGGTTTAACGTTTTGATTTAAAGGCATTAATATGTAGTATAGGCTGAAAGATTGTTGCCAATGGACCACTTCCGAATACACATAGATCTTCCTTCGTGCAATAGATGCAACCTTCAATTAACCTACTAAGTCTACTAAGACAAAGTTGTGGGTATATCAATTATCATCAGCGTACATATGAAACGAGGCATGTTTAAATCCTTTAAATTAAAACTAAAGAGAAGCGCACCTAGGATAGAATCCTGAGGGATCCCACAGCAAGACTTAATTATCAATTTTATTTGGTTGCGCCCCACCAAGGGCCACAATAAGTAATTTTTCAAGATCATCTGTATCAAAAGATTTTTTGAAGTCAAGTTATACTGCAAAATAGTCCTTGTCAAAAGCTATACAAATATCGGTCAATTATTTAACCATTTTGGTCATGTAACTTTCGCATCTACGAAGTCGATCATTTGTCTGTGTAGTATTTTTTCTATAGATGGAAAATTAAGTTGACTAATAGGGCGAAAATCAGTAGGTTCGACTGGTAATCAGACTTCAATAACTAGATCTACTATTAGACCAGGAAGAATAGACATAAAAATGTCAAAACAAATTGTGACGGGCCAACATTTTTGCTTCAATATTCAAAGCAACCATCAATATGTGCTAAAATTAGACCATCCCCACTACTCTCTGGGAATGGTGCTGAGGGTAACTTTTGAACCCTAACTGGGAATATTAAAACCCCAATTTTTGTTGCAGATTCAGATCTACAGGAAAATATACATAAATTTTGTCTTAGACATTTTTCGAATCGTGATAGATGGCGCTGCGAGTTATTAGATCCAAAAAGTTGGCTAAAATCATTAGGTTCCAAATTTATTTTGGACTTTTTTTGCCGTATATGGCTAACCACTTAGTATTTCTTCATAACATTCTGGTCGACAATCAAGAAGAAAAATTTACGTTTAGACGTACCTACACAACATATATGCAACACGATTACGAAAAATTTTATATCTAAGAATATCGTAGTTATACCGAAAATCAGAAACCCAGCACACGTAAGTCGACAATGGACGCGACGCGTTGAATGTTGTTTTCATTCATAAAACTGCAATTCAGTTAATTGAAAGAACGCTCGACAAGTTCATACAAATTTGCATGAAATGGTTCCAGTTTGCTGTTGTGTATATCAAATTGCGAACATCATCAGCATCAGCGCTTAACCGGAAAATGTGCACACTCTCAGACACTGCATTATATGCGCCAATGATGTTAACCGCACATGGATTAGCGTAACCTCGAGTTTTCAATTGCGTAATCTCTGGATGTACCTAACTCATCAATTTTAACCTTTTTTTCTTGATTCACCAGACAGTTAAAAAAATAAAATAAAATAAATATACATACTTAGGTTAGATAATTATAAATGTGGAAGTACATTATTTCAGATATTTTGGGAAGAAGAAATGCTGGACAATGTTCGAACCGCCTGAGTCACCATAATCCAGTGCGATGGTTAAGGGTTACACCCTTGTTTCAAAAATAACCAAAATTAATTTTTTGCAGATATTTTGATGGAACATTAAAATTGCTGTAGGCATAATTTACAAGAGCGCTGCGATTACGCTGATTTTTTCCGCTAGGGTTTTTGTAGTTCACTATTTCTCAATAGGTGGCTTTTCGTTGTTTTGGGCACATCGTACCTACATTGTTTTTAACAAATTGTTATAATTGTGGAATTAGTAACTATGTTTTCCCCTAATATGTATGTACGCTGCTTTAAACAAGCAAACCAAGTCCAGGCTCGAATAGCCCACAACTCTTAAAAATGCCACCCCAATGAATAAAAATTCTAAATGTACCGCCCGCAATTACCAAACATACGTAAAGAACATGGGTAGGGAAAAAGCGTTCCATTGGACAACTACGCAGGCGTACTCTACATGGCCCAATTGAATGCAGTAAAACCGTAGAACGAAAAATGTTTATATGTATGTAGTTTTTCTTGTGTTATGTTATAAGGCATGAATTATGCATAACATGAATTTAGCAATGCATATCACAATTTCCAAAACACGATCACTTCATCTACTATAAAGGAAATAGGAATAATACTCAGGCTTCTTCATTTAACGTGAAAATAAATTTAATGCTTACAATTAACAAAGCAGTAAGTCAGGTTGTCGAGGAAAAGTAATTTCAACCCGGCAGCAATTCAATATCACTTAACATAATGAAAAATCAGATTTTTATGAGCTATTTGTACAATTGCAATATAAATAAGAGAAAGTATAGAGAACACATTGTATGCATAAGGTAAAAAACACCTTCGAAGTAAGCGTGGCAGTCAGCAATAAAAAAACGTGTAATCTTGAATCCATGCTGTGTCCGCCAAAAAAAAATGTTTAAATCAATTAGTGGCAGCCAATGTAGAAAGTTTTTGAATGATTCAAATTTGTCTTCTTGCTCCGCCGTCGGTTATTTTCTCACGTCCGACGATGTGCTTCAGCGCTTCAGAAGATTTTCGGCGACCACTCAAATCAATAATTGGCGGCTAACCACAGTACAGTACTTCTTAGGAGTAATGAACTTTGTTGCAATATTTTATAATATTGCAATAAGGTTAGTAGACATTCCTAAGATCTTGCCTTTTGCGTATTTGTGAAAGAATGAGATTTGAGTAAACGATTTTAGGTACTGCGATGTAACTGCATAAAATGAGCATGTCAACCGGCACAATTTTGTTTTTATAAAATTAAAACATGATTCGAGGATCACATTTTTGTTCACAACAAATGTACAGCCATTTATTGCAAAATCGACACTATGAAGAAATCCAAACTTTTTTGCTGCGATCTACCCGATCTATAGATCGAGCGTGAACAGTTGCTGTAGATTGACAACTTCAGGCACCTACAAAAAGTGGTCGATGAACTCAGACTGCACAAAGACTGGAATCGTACATAGGTACCTACCGCAGAGCGTCGATGCACTCCGTCTCAAGAGCTTAATTATATGGGAATCTAATAAAGTGCACCATATTAAGCACGCTGCAATCAACAGTAAAAACAAGTTCTTCCAGACGATAGCAGTTTATGCCGATCATGCCGTTCTCTATGGATTTTCTTGTATTTTAGGTTTCGTCGCATTTTAAGTTAGTGCTGGTACCGAACAGGTCACCTCCCAACTGCAACTGTATCGGAAGTCTGTAGAAAGTTTACTTCTAAATTCCAACCGCCTAAAGAATATTTAGGAAATCAAAACGACAAAAAGGCGTACAAGGAGCGTTGCCTCTCCCATGTTTGTTGCCCGATGATCCGTATCACTTCCCAGATTGTCGGTGCTCGCCTTAAATCTGAAGAAAATGGCAAGAAATTACAGACGACGATCGTGCCCAGAATGGAATTTAAGAAGGTCTTGCTGCAATCATATGTGACGTGCCCGTATAGTACCCTGAAGGCGTCGTATCGTAGTTGCTCAGCCAGGTCAGCAATGATCGGCATGTGAAGATCGTAGTCTCAAGACGCGGGCAAATGCGATATTGCCGCTAAGAAAAGCTGGCGCTGAAACGGGAGAAGTATATAGGCATGTACCCGGAGCGCAAGAAGTGGAAGTATCTGAAAGCCCCAAAGCCTCAGCTAAAACCAGTCTTATTCGAATATTTTGTCTGCGAAGATCGTTCATTGTGGGCTGTTGTCGGGCGCGAGAATTCTTCTGTTTCTTCTTAGTACAGTGACTACTTTGTTTACAGATATAACCCTTTCGGGTATAAAATTGTTGAAGTGGTTTAGAAAAAAGTGCAAGCAATTTTTCAAAAAAAGTGCAGTTTCAGTGATCGTGCGATTAGTTTGGATTACTACTGGTTCCTGCCAATTTCTGGTAATTTCACGCTATTTGGATACTTTGTCGGTGGATACAGCTCCTGGATAAGCGATTGGTTCGGCAAGGTGAGTAGAGAAAGTTCCACCAATCCCATGAAAATAGCTTTTCGAATACATTTAACCAAAAATTGAAATTCATGGGGCGTTTTGGTTCCAAATCGGTCATGCGACATTTCTGCAATTACAATCCATAGACAGACGTTTTACTCGGCCGGGATCGCCACTGTAGCGCACCTACCATAGGTGGACTTGAATTTCTGATCTCACTTGAGTGGTTTTCTGGGATTCGTTTCGGCGTTGGGATCCATTTCCTCTTTTCCTTCCCTGATTTCGTTTTTATTCCAACTTTGTGTGTCTTACCGCCTTACCCGCACCGCGCCTCGGTTTTGCGGGTGTGCCACTTTAGCTCATTTAAGCTGAGAAACCGCAGCTAATTTGGGACGTGATTAATACCAGTCATTAGTAAGTCGTTTTTAGCAACTTATCTGTTTTGCTGAATTCTTTGAATTTTTGATGAATGTTTTTTCTCTTTGCTTTGAGGTAGGTAAGGTTACAAACAGAAAATTACGAAAAATTATCAATTACCGATTCCCCATTCCCAAGGTGACTTTGGCATCAAATTGCAATGGCATGTGAAATGTGATGTAAATTATTTTTCGCAGTTTGGTTTTTTTTTCCGAACATGTAGCGCAATATCTGCTTCCGATTCACTCTAATTATTGTTAAACATCGGAAGGTGGGTGCAGTTGCAAACTAAGCATTTCTTCATTGACTTGAAAACCTACATGCATAAAGTAAAGCGGGTTTGCAAAACTAAGCGTACTTTACTTCCGTATTTAAGTGCTGATAGTATATATAACGAAAGATAATTTCATCGAATCCCAACTGAAGATGAAATTGGGTTCATGTACATATGTATGTACTCAATTATATTCTAACGTGAGTTTATTGACAGTTTAATATGCACTTCATCTTTCCTTATGCCACTCTATGACTAGGAAATAGGAAATGTTAAGGAATATGTAGTAAAAAATTTCAATATTTCTGGATCATCTTCAAATAGCTGTTAAAGTTTGTATTGTGGCTTTCAAACATTTTATTTCTAAATTTTGCAATGTGATCAAACAAAAAAACCAAAACACTTCTTTTTCAATTTTAAATCCCCTACTGCGATTAAAAATAATCGATCTTATCGCACCGGATCGATTTCTCCTTCAGTTTCTTTTTACTGAGTTTTTTAATCGATTTATTGCAAGTTAACGCTCGCACCTCTTAAACGAATTATTGTACCTACGATATAATAAAATGCCCGGATATGGAAGGAAAATTAAACTTTTCATTCCAATTTGTCTTCTTTAGAATTATCTCAACATTTAAAATCTATATATATAAAAATGAATTGCTGTGCGGTACGTCTCGCTAAAACTCAAAAACGGCTTGACCGATTTCGATAATTTTTTTTTGTTTTGTTCGCTATAATACAGGGGAGGTTTAAAAAAGAGAAAATTTGCGAAACCCTAAAGGAAAAGCCGGAAAATCGAAAAAAAACGAAATTTCCGTTTTGTATAGGAAGCGAATTTTCCAACTTCTCCTTCCTAAAGGAATCTTTATGAAAAAGGCAATTGGAGGATTTCGGGGTCGCAGATCTCGAGCTTGTATTCAAAAATTTGGATTTCAAGATGTCGGATCCAATATGGCGACCGAAAAAGTTAAACTTCAATGGATTTCCCTGAAAATCCGCACTAGGGAATTTTCGGGATCAGTGATTTCGAATCTGCTATTCAAATTTCCAAATATGAGACCACCCCCACCCCGCTGGGAGATATAGGAGAGGGGTGCAATAAGTAGGTGGTGTAAAATGAAGAAAACTAAATTTAATAATACTGTTGGCAAATATCTAAAACATGTGCAAAACGCAAATAGGAAAACGCTGGGTCACATAGACATAAGAGAAGCGTTGGTGCAGTAGGGAGGCGTTGTAAAATTAATACAAATTTAATAGTATCCCGGGAAACGCCGGGTCCGGTCAAGCTAGTATTTTATATTTCTTACGAAAATTTAAATAAGCTTTATAAGATAAAAGTGTTGGAAATCAAGTAAACTATCTTCTAACTTCCAATTTTGATGAATATTTTTAGGATAATAACATAAAGCATAACCCGGTATTTAGGTAACTATTCCGCAGACTGAGAGAACAAACAAGAATAGTATGAGGAGAACGCACGCTGACTAATAAGATAAGCTTGTGATTAAGCTGACTTAAAATAATTCAACGCAAATTGTTTGATCAGTCTGCTAGTCAGGTTGAGTTGTAGCGGGTGCCAGATAGGTTGACGAATTTAACAACAAACGAACAATTTATGGTGTGCTACGTAAAGGGGGTCTATTTGAAACAGAAAACATAAAAGCCATATGGATAGGTAACAAATGGGAAAATATTGAAAGGAGTTTGAAAACATAAGAAGAAGCAGCAGAGATCTATTATCTTTTGCGTTAACTCTATACGTTATTTTTTGTTATATTGGAAGTGGCAGATTTTCTAAGCTGGAGATGTAACATTCTAGGATCGCGCAAATATCTGGTGATATATATGTATGTGTGTATCTATTTTTTATCTGGAGACATATGTGTCCCATGTACCTATTTTATTTTAGCGAGAAGATAGTGTTCTAGCAACGGAGCAAATAAAGTTCAGATTATGCAAAGAAACTCTTTTATTTCACTATAAAATCTACAGCGTCTCAACTAACAAAACTCCAGGGCAAAAAACCAGACGACATCAAACCAAACAAAATTCTTCGTCGTCATCTCAAGGCACGATCCGTGAGAGCTGCCATACGTGTAATATGAATGAAGGGCGATTCAACTTCGACAGATGGCTATGATGTGGAATTCCGCTTCCCTTTAATATGGTCCACTCATGCTCAAGTGGTTACAAGTGTGATGAATGTGGTGGCCAATCAATCACCCTAATTTTGTTTTAGTAAACCCTGGTTTGTTTCGCCGTATGACAAGGAGCATTATCTTGCTGGAAGACGACTTGTGAAGCAACTATAAATTTCCATGTTATTAATCTCCCACCAATGCAATCTGGGCGATATGCTTGCCCTATCCTTCGTCGCATCGTCGCACGAATTGTGCTCATCGTTAACCGATAATTTGTAACTTAAATAGAAAAATTTAAAATTGCATATATACTTAAATACATATTCGTTTTGTCTAACTAGCGACTTTTCTTAAATCTGCCACGTTCCAATTCAAATGCTTTTTCCCAGGGAAATATATTTTCCTTAATTTCTTTAGAAAGCCATATCTTCTTTCTTGTCTCGCAACCGCGTAGTTGGTACCCCAGAAGACGGCTTCTAATTGTTATCGTTACCGCTTGTTCCTGAAGATGTTAATCAATAACTCAAATAAGCAAAAGCAAAAATTTAAGAGGTTCTCCATTGTGATTGTTAACGGAGCTCTACCACCGGCACACACCAGTAATAAATCGGTGTCGTATTGTCACCAGGAATGTTTACTTGTCCTGGAGTGCAAGTCAATTTCATGTACTCGTATGAGCCGTTTGTTTTGAAAATGGGACAAGTTCAAATTTTTTTAAACATTTTCGTGTGCTCTTTATTCGCGGTAAAACTGTTTAAAAAAATTAGAAAAAAATGGATTTACACACGCACTTACAATTTGTAAGGTGCCCAATACTTTTGAACAAGACTGTGTATCCAAATTGGATAGATTAAAAAACATCGTTTAGAAGCATGAAATCGGGCACAAATTAAATCTGATATGTATTAATTTTACCTTGTCTTTCATCCAGACTAGGGTCAGAACCCGAAACCAGGCAACCCTTGTTAGTTAGGTTTCTCCGAGCATAAGGAACTTTTCCTGAAAATTTAATCGTTTTAATCAAAATGGATACGCTTTGAATATTCGAAAGTCGTAGAGAGAATATGTGGGGGCGAAACAAACATTTTCACGTACTCTATCGAGTGAAGGGTATCATGAAATAGATCTACTAAAACGCAGTGACGAGATATTCTTATGTCTGAGCCTTTAAAATTGTTTGCAATATGAAAATTACTTCCGTTACGGTAAAATAGTAATTTTGGAAAAATACACTAAAACGCACACACATTTGTTTCTTATCTTCTGTCTTCACTTTAATATCTAATAAATCAGTCGACTCCAGGTTGATTTTGAGTAATTTAGGAAATAACTTAAATGTGGTCATTTTTCCGATGATTAATTGTGCATTGTTCAAGCAAGCCCTCTTAACACAATTTTGCTGCACAATGCTGCAAATCAGTATAGCCGAATATATGAAAACCTTGCGCTAACCTCACAGGTAATTACATTATTACATTAAATTATGACCCAAACAAATTTGAACTAATTGCTGAACAAACTTTTGTACTTAAGAATTTTACGAAAAGATGATAATAATCTTAGCGAAGACTTCAAACACGTTTGCTGTAACAAGCGCGTGTCTTAATATCGTGGGAGTTTAATTAAAGGCATTCCACGCGGCGATTTTGTGCCAACAGGTGGAATTGTCCGAAATAGGGGTAACGCCCGAACCCGATTGCTACTGCGGTTATGGGAACATTCGCCTTCAATTTCCCAGGCCAACAATGAGTACTAAGATGGGCGAAGTGGCGGAGAAAACCTGAAAGCGAATTTCAAGGCAAAGCAGCGCATTTGCTTACGCCGGTTTTAATGATCGTGACAGAAGCATGTTTCAGTGGCACGTCTGTACGTGTCTTCATCTGCGAAATATTTGCCCGGGCAAAAGGTTAAACGCCAGCGGTCACCGGCCAAGGAAATGGGCAATTTATGAAAAAGAAATCAACAAGCGTGGGTTCTAGCCAATTAGATGTAGCATGGCATCCTTCGTACGAAAGTGCTCATAGTCAAGTTCACGGCTATTAGATGTTTCAGTTCACGTATGAGTATGAGCTGCTTTACTGACCTCATTAACCTATTCTTAGCAATTTCATTGTAAGTGAAAAAATGTAAACAGACAAGCCCCCCTTATGGTTTTTTCACTATACAATTAAAAAACTTGTAGGAAGAAATCGTGAATTCTTTCGATCAATCAAATGAAGTCCAAGGCTGCTTGGGTGATCGTGAAGGTCAGCATTGTCCCATATTTCTCATTGGATGGAGCAACTTTTCAGAAAACAGGTGCTCGCTTGCTTCGATGTATAAGGTGATATTTATTCAGGCGTTTCTCGTATTAGGAATAAATTACAAGCAGTTTCTACTTCAGAGAATGTAGCTGGAATATGAGTTACAAATATCAATATTTGGAAAGAGATTTCGAAAACGATTTTTGGGATCTTTTCATTCTGCATCATTATTTTCTGCATATAGAATAAATTTAATATGGTCAAAGTTTTTCAGTTAGTTATTTCTTGATTTGGCAAATATTCTAAATTTGTTATATTCATAGAGGATGAATCATTGCGGTACCTGTCTTGGGTATTCAATTCCGGTGTGTGGTGGTATATCCAGGACACATCAACGGTTACGTAACGCTACAAAAACTCGAAGTGCGATGTCCAAACACAGCTTTGAAATGTTTACGCGATTACGTTTTCCTCAGCAAAACTAGCACCCATCTCATCGATGGAATAAGGTGTCACCTTCGTATGTCTTCGAAGAAAATTGGTGCATACATATGTGCCTACATTCATTTTCAAGATAGCTGATTTAATTCTGTTTGTATGTTAATTGCACTCTTACTGGAAACAATTACTGAACAGCCTTCTATTGAGTTTTCGCTATCGTATGTCCTTAGTACTCCAACGAACTCTATAGGAAGCAAAATGGCTATTTCAAAGAAATTTGGAATTTTCAAGACAATTGGTGCTCAGTGGTTTTGATGGTTGATTTCGAATCTGCAATCAAAATTTCTGAATTCTATGTGACGGCCAAAAATGTTCAAGGTTATCATATTTTCATCAAAATGCTAGCATTTTTGTACCTCGGGGCTCTCTAATTCTCTCTCTAATTACTAATATTTAACCTATGCATTTTTGTAATATCTACTATATTTCTTCACTTCTCGATTTCTTTCTCGTTGAAAGGCTTTCATAATCAATCTGGTTTCTTCTGGCGTCTTTATCTTTTTGGTATACAAAGTTCCTAAGTTTGTGTACTCCGCTATATATAACTCCTTTCTTGACGACACCTGTTGAATAATGTAACCTTAGCACTATTCAAGAATCTCGATATTTATCTATGCGATGTCCATGTACATACATACAGAGAAAAGTACAAGAACGTACATGGTTAACTAAAAATATTAAAAATTGAATTGAATGAATAGCAGATATGCTACACCAAGGTGGTAGAGAGAGCAACGCTTTGATCCTTGAACGTTTATAATTTCAGCCAATTATTATCGCAGTTAAAACAAAACGGAATCATCCCATCTGGTAACGGAGAGACCACGAATATTTCTCCACGTGATTTCAAGAAATTCTCTGCTTCAGCTGTCCGTAGAACTTTTTCTTGTTTGGTCGCTTAACACGTGATGTACTTGAAAAAGTTTACATATTTTGATTGTGTATGTGATGAGATTGTGTTTGCGGTGCAATCTATCAGGTCTGAATCTATGGAAATAGATTTCATTGATACGTGATTTTTAAAGATACTATTGTCTTATATTCTACCAGGTCTTGGCCATATTTTAAGTTATGTATTGAAAACGTCCAAAAACAGCGGAACGAAACCACACCGTGTGTTGAATTTAGTAGGGCGCAGGGCAGAAGAGTCAGGGAATTTTATAAACCTTAATTATAATTTGCACACTAACTTAGGAACATTGAGAGGTCGTTAACGTAAAGATTGAACAAAATAGGGCCGAGATGGCTGCCTTTTGGCACACCAGATGTATTAAGGAGGTCGTAGGATAACGATCCGCGAAATGATACTATTTGATTATATTATACACATGCATAGGAGAAATGGGGTAAGATGAGGAACCAACGTTTATGCGGAATTTAAGTATGACTAGATTGAATTTAGCAAGGCCGTTAATTCCCTTACCATGTATTTCTCTCATCTCAGCAATGTCGCCGTGAAATTAATATTATCACGATGACAAACCGAAACCTACATAAACCTATTTGGTATTAATTTAACAATATTTATTTCTTTTTATTTACCCTTCACTATAAGGTTGGCTTTTGTTAGCATGATAAAATATTATCTTTCGTGCGTTACAAGTGCTGCAAAAAATGTGAAATGTTATACAAATTATTGTGTTGTCTGTTTTTAAGCCATAAATCATTCCACGTTCAAAATATCAGTAGTTTAATAAAACTGACCATTTACCAAAATTTGTTTATCCTTTCTGAACCTCAGTGGCTTGGCGTAATACACACGCCCTTCAATCATGCTTTAATTGGCTACCTATAAGCATGCAGGTCATTAATCTGTATATACATACACAGCTAGTCAAAGAAATAGGTGTGAACAAAAATTCTTTCATTTCTCAAAAAATTTCCATTACAATGAAAGTTGGAAAAACCCAAAACAAGTAAATTAAAAGCTTTTAATTCCAATTATTATGCAAATTGTTTTATTTTACATGGTCAATGAAATAGGTGTAGTGCACAAAAATATTAATATTTTAATTTATTTCATACATTTTTTTGGAAATTTAATTTTTTTCTTCCTTCCTAACCTCAGTACCCGCAATATCCTCCGTTATTTTGCAGAACTTTGTCAATTCTCCGGGGCATGGATTCGATTAAATTTTGACATGTTGCCAAAGGTATGGAGTACCATTCTTTCTGGACTGCTTCCCACATTTGGTCCTTATTTGTGAAATATTGGCCAACTAATTTTCGTTTTAGTACATCCCACAAGTTCTCAATAGGATTGAGGTCTGGAGATTGACTGGGCGACGGGATTACAGACACGTTTTGATCACGAAGCCAACTTTTTACCAGAATTGAAGTGTGCTTCGGATCGTTATCTTGTTGAAAATGCCATCTTAGGGGCATATTTTCCTCGGCATACGGGAGCATGATATCCTCTAAGATTGCCTAAGATTTGAATACAATCTGGTCATGGTATCGTTTATGCGAAAGATAGGGCCTACGCCGTACCACGAACAACAACCCCGACCATAATATTTCCGTCTCCATGCTTAACGGTTTTTTTCGTGAATCGTACATGAAATTCCTTTCCCTTTGGCCTTCGAACGTTTCGCCCAGCATCGTACGAGAACAAATTTATTTTCGTCCCGTCGCTCCAAAGGATGTTGTACCATTTCTTTACTCCTTCTGGTCCATTCTATAAGCGGTGCTTCGCAGCGAATTCTTTTCTAGACTTTACATTTTTGCCTCTTAAAAGCGGCACCTTTCTGGCGATTCTTCCAGGTAGTTTGGCATCCTGTAGCCTTCGACGAACTGTACGAGCACTAACGTGGTTCACAATTTGCGCACAAATCGTTCTTGAAGACATGAACGGATCTGATTTAGCCAATAATAATATGCGGTGGTCAGTCGTTGCCGAGGTTTTTTTGGCTTTTCCCCTATTTTCCGTATTTTTTAAAGGTTTTAAAGCATTGGTTTCAAAATGTTCAGACCGCCCCAATGCTTCGGCGATAAATTTATAGGTTTTACCTTGTTGCCTTAATCGCTGAACTAAACTTCTCTCTTCCGGGGTACAGTGAGCATTTCGAACCATCTTAGAAGAACTAAACAACAATAAATTATTTCTAAGTATTACAATAGTATATTGTGCAACAAGTGCGGTAAGTAGCCGATTACGCACGCTGGCAGCAATAAACGCACGAGCGAAGCGAGTGCGTTTAGCTGCAGCGTAAGCAATCGGCTACGCACCGCCCGAGTTGCACATTCTATTTTTCCGCACTAGTGAGGCATGCGATCGTCGGAAGAGGGTGGTTAAGGAAGGGGCGTTGAGGGGGGGTGTGGGGGGCAGAGCCCCCCACAACAGACAAAATTATTATTTAAGCAATAATTACAACTATTTATACATTTAAAAAAAATTTGAAATTAATTAATTTTTTTCGTATTCAAATATATAGAAAAATTAGAACAATTCTGTCATAGAACGTGGTTAAATAATACATTTTTAAGATATGTATTATTTACGAACTGCATTTCCTTTCAAAATTGCGTAATTTATTTTGAATCTCCGGGTTTTATTTTAAAGCGGAGCCGGCCAAATTTCAAGTCATACAGAACAGCTACATAAACTTGTGTCATAAACTATAAAGGATCCTTTTTTCAGTATCTCTCGGGTACCGATGGAAAAGGAAAAAAAAAGTACCCTTACGCTTACATACGCCACGGAGACGAGTCTGACCTGCTCTGTTATAAAGATGCGTGTTTTATTTTCTGCAGCGTGTTTTTTTGACCGTCGAAAGCACGCAGTGGGAAATAAGCAACTTACCGCACGCAAAGGCGTGCGTTTTAGTGGTACTTATCCCTCATGCGTGCGGAAATAGTATATTGTGCAACAAGTGCGGTAAGTAGCCGATTGCGCACGCTGGCAGCAATAAACGCACGAGCGAAGCGAGTGCGTTTAGCTGCAGCGTAAGCAATCGGCTACGCACCGCCCGAGTTGCACATTCTATTTTTCCGCACAAGTGAGGCATGCGACCGTCGAAAGAGGAGGGTCGAGGAAAGGGCGCGAAAAGGGAAAGGGGGGTGTGGGGGGCAGATCCCCCCACAACAGAAATAATAATAATTTAAGAATTAATTACAACAAGACTATCGCTTGTAACGAGTTTTGCTTAGTGAAAATAAAGAAATATTGCAGCAAAGTAATGAGGAAGGTTCTGCGTGCATATTTCAAGAATGTTGCTGATTACCTGGAAATGGTTGAGGACAAAAATTTCAATCCTAAACACTTATAAAAAGGACCATTGGCAATAAAGATTTTGTCGTAACGAAACCTTTACGCTACTGCAAGTGCAAGCGAGAAATATTTCTGCATCTCCTCATTGCTCCTGCAAGTGCAAGTGAGAAATGCATACTCCTGACGTGAAATAGTATATTACGATACAAGGGCGGTAAGTAGCCGATTGCCCACGATGGCGGTGTTGACGCACGAGCGAAGCGAGTGCGTTAACAGCCATCATGGGCACTCGGCTACTTACCGCCCGAGTTACGTATGCTATTTTTCAGCACGAGTGCGGGGTAAGCAGTAGGTACGTTACCGCACATGTTTCCATTCGGTGACTCATAAATTAACCACGGTGATTTTTCAGCACACGTGCGGGGTAAGTGGTACCTTACCGCACGGGTTTCCATGCGGTAAGTCATCAATTAACCACGGTGCGCTAAGGAGCCGATTGCCCACGATGGCTATAAACGAACTCGCTTCGCTCGTGCGTCTAACACCGCCATCGTGGGCAATCGGCTCCTTAGCGCACCGTGGTTAATTTATGAGTCACCGAATGGAAACATGTGCGGTAACGTACCTACTGCTTACCCCGCACTCGTGCTGAAAAATAGCATAACTAACTCGGGCGGTAAGTAGCCGAGTGCCCATGATGGCTGTTAACGCACTCGCTTCGCTCGTGCGTCAACACCGCCATCGTGGGCAATCGGCTACTTACCGCCCTTGTATCGTAATATACTAAAAATTAACTCACTTTGAACAAAATTTCTATTGAACCTATAATGTAACTGCAACTTTTCATTTTATTGCGTACACACCTATTTTTCTGACCAGCTAAAATAATACTTGTAGAGTACTTTATGCAGCACGTGCTAGAATCGAAATCGGTTTGGATATGATTGACATGAAAATTGTGAGAGAGACGTAAATGGATCATTCTCCTGCAATTTGCTGCAAGTTGAGTTAGCGGTGAGTTCATTTAGAAGCAAAATGAATAAAGAAACGGCTTACACCTATTTCTTTGACCAGCTGTGTACATATGCTGTTAAGATGGCAGGTCGTTAAACATTTTCGTTTTTCGGAATATTAGCCTTTTGAAGTCTAATTACGTTGGAAGATAGTCGCTTGTGCAACCCCGGCTTAACCGACTTTATTAATCATTAAAATTTGAAAATGGCAAGCGCTTTTTGAGCAAAAGTTGCGTTAGCCACTTCCTAATGCAATGCAACGCAGTTAAACTTGTACATATGTGGCTACTCGTGCGATGCGGTGTAGACTGCCTTTAAAAGTTGTAAAATGCACTTTAATATTAATTTGCTCAAACAGACCAATTAGTGAGTTCATCTACCGTTTCGAAACGCATCGTACGTACTCCTTTACAGTGTTGCAGGAACTAAGTAAGGCAGGTCATACTGAATGCTTTTTACTTTTTATGACTGAAGTCTCGGATTTAGCTTGGACGATACTCGATCTCGGGCTAAAAAGTGAAAACAGAGCCAGTGAGAAGCTATGAAATTTCATCCGACAATATAAAATTTCACTTTCGTGCACACGACAAAACTGAGAAGATGCAGGCGCCGCCGTTGCAGCAGCGCCGATTGACGTCAACTTGTTCCTTTCCGTTCATTAAATATTACTTCATACTTCCTCCAGCTCATTACAGGTATGTACATAATAATTGTCATGCCGAAGAGTCGAAGCCCAAGAAGCACCAGACCAAGTTCTTCATTACCTTAACGTGACAAAATTACCTTCCGCCAGCGCTCGTGGAACAATGGACAAATTTAAATAGAAAAAACAATTTCTTGTTTTATTTCAGTGGAGTTTCCTATCCTACGCTTCTTCGTGATCTGTCGGAAAAGGCAGAACGCACGACGACTTCATTTCCGCAATGAGCTCAGAGCCGGCCCAGCTTTGTGGTGTGCACCGAAAAAAGCGCAATCTTTATAAAACCAGTCCACATTTTGTCGTAATTTTTTCTTAACGTAATCGATTGCCATGACAAGCAAAAACTGCAGTAATAAAGTTTACGCGCTGGAGGGCAGGCGAGCGGTGAAAACAAAAAAACAAATTGCACATGGTCAAAACTAAAACACGTACTACTTAAGCGGGGCAGTGCGGGCTGAGGGATTGCCTCAATTTCGGCACAATTGCTGAGGCCTTCAATTAATTCGACGGCAATATGTCGATTGTTGCATAACGTCTTAATGCAGGGACTGCTATTCTTCTCGCGATGCAGCACGAGAAAGCCTGGGCTAGCTAATAAGTGGAAATTAGCTAATTAGCCATGTCGCTTTTTGCCATTACAGGGAGAAAGTGAATCGATCTGCGCACCTGATGCAGTTGTTTGCTTGAGATGGTAAATCAGCGATGAAAGTGGAAGGCGCTGATGGAAGAAATCGACTTTGAAGTAGAATTGAAAGCAAACTGGGCCTATTATTCCGATGAGTGCGAAATAAGGCCATCTAAAACCAATCGACTTGTAATTAGCTATAAATCGGTCTGAATGGGAAGTGATCAATCAATATGCTGCTAGTTGCGGTATGTGGAAATGTGCCTTTATATGCGGCCCTGGTAACCTTTTTGTTTGTTGTTTTGTAATAAAAAAACGGTTTTAATTTTATGAAATGCACGAGAAGAAGATATTATTTTATATTTATTTCCGAGTTGAAAAATGATTTGGGGGTATGGCTCTCCATTTGCACTTCCAGGGTTAAGTCTCATTGAATGACCAATAGACAGAAAAAATATTATATCACACTACAAGGGCAGAAAGTTTAAATTTCTGCACTGCGTGCCATGATTATCATGGCGTGCATATGCATGGCTTTCAACTTTCTGCCCGTGTGGTGTATACTATTTTTCTTTATCCCCTGATGGAAAGTAGGTACGTACTTTCGGCTCCGATTGAGCAGAGCATAAATAGTCCAGGGAAATAAGCAAAAAAAATAGCAAGTCGGGACACTGAATGATCCAGCAAACCAATACGATTTTCGCGAAGTATGAACTTATAGCAATAATACCTATACTTTTGCCACTCCTGGTTAGCCGGGCGTTTCGAGTAATAAACAATTAAAAGTGAAAAAAGTGAAATTTTAACACATTTTCAATTACCAGATTTAAATAAATAGCTTTTTACAGCAATTCATTGCAATCATCTTGTAGGTAATGCAAAAACTGACAACTTGACCGTAATCGATTTTGAAAATGTCAGTTTGTTGCTTAGATAATTTCTAATTAACAATTAAAATAGCTATATATGCAATTAACAATAACTACTGTACAAATGTATTTGGAAACTTAAATCCTTGTAAATAGGTAGCTCTTGTAGTACCGAATAAGTGCTAAAAATTTGAAACCGATTCTTTGGATAGTTTTTACAAAATTCAATTTGTTTATCCGGAAGACTGTTTTTTTGCAACAGCACTCTACGCACATTTCAAAAAAAATTTCGGTTTTGTCAGTGTGATATTAAAGGGAAAGAGTTATATTTTCAAAATATTTCATTAGATGTACAAAAAAATAAAGTTTTTTGTTGCAAATTGATTTTACAAAAATGCAGTCATTTATTCAGTGTCCCGAACAAATGCTTATTTCCCTGGACTAAAATGTAAGGCTGTCAGTCTTAAAATCGGAGCCGAAAGTACGTACTTTCGACTAGGGTATAAAGAAAAAAGATTTTCAATTCCATATAGATGAATAACATGATGTGTAAAAAAAAATTATATGTGCATTCACACGTATTGACAAACTGTACACAACATTTTTTGCAGCTGTTTTATAAGAATTCATTGCTGACGGTTAAAACAAATTTTTTTAAATTTTTATTGATATTTATGTTAATACGTACGTTCCCGTTTGACGAAATTTTGTAAGACGGTTGAGTTGCACGAATGAGGCGGTAGATTTTCTTCCTTAGTTCTTGGTTCGCCTCAGAGTGGTTCAAATAAACCAAACTTTTCAAAAAACCCCAGAAGAAGAAGACCAACCAGGTTAAATCGCAACGTGACGACGGACAATCTTGATGTCCCAAACGAGACGTACGGTGTTGCCCCATCTTGTTGATACCACATGTCATTTACGTCCATCAATTGTCTCCATTTTTGTAATTGGTCTTCAAAATTTATAAACGGTCTTCTGTACAACGTTACATTTTCGTATATGATTGACAAAACGTTTGACAGACGTGGGCGGATGATTCAAAATTCAAGTTCTTGATTGAGATACATTTTCTTAGAGAAGTTGCTTTCAGCTCTAAAGGCAGGTTAGCGGTTGATTGATTTCGTGGAATACATATGTATAGCAAGAGAGATTCTTAATAGTTAATACCAAAAGAGGGTCACTATAGCGAAAAAGGCAACCTAACGATTAGTATAAGTCCTTGACAGGAATTTATCATGGCTAATGAGCATGAACCTTGGATCATTTGAAATATTCTTAATTAGCAGCATGCTTCGATCTAACGAAGCTCTAGCTCCAATTCTGAAATTCCCGATGGTATCATCATGACCAATAATCAATTGCGTATGTGAACGAAATTCCATAAAAATCAACCTAATCAACGATTTGACCGAAACAGCCTCAAACATTTCAACGAGTCACTAATTAGCGCGGCTCACCGATTTCTGCTTCTTCCCTCGACCTGTATACCCTTGCGAGCAATGATTCTACGATTTTTTCTTTTGTTTCCCAGTAGATCATAAAAGTGAAAACGCGAAAAGTGAACGACCAAGGCTGTTTGCGCGTTCGTTCAAAATGCTCAGCCCTCAACGGGCCGAGCAGATAAGTGAATGTATGACCGTAATTAAGAGAAAACACCTGAAGCAGTTGCTAATTTATGGTTGATTGACTCCAGCAGCTTTGGTCGTCGTTTCAGCTTGTTGCATTCGAGGGGTCCACAAAGAAATACTTCTTGGCCGGAAGATATTTACGGCTACTGAATGCCGCAAGCCACTGACTAATACGACAAACCTTAGATGGGACATTTCCATTTTCGTAAAAGATTTTTAAAGCCAAGAAATTCAATTCTAGCGTTTCACTTTCCGTCTTTGGAAACGTGAGGAATGTGCTCCGGCGTCCGACATTTTATCACAAGACCCAAGACTGTAGCTTTTCCTCTGTGGAGTTAAAATTTGCGCCTCTACCTTTGGCCTAATGACAGGTGAAATTGAGGATGTCTTAAAAATGTTAATTTATTTTAGCAACAGCTGCGTTATTTTGCGGATGGACCTGTTGGGCAACCTTTCGGTTATTTCACAGCCCGACTGGGCTTATTACTTCCATCAATTCCGGTCACCAACAACTGGTCCAGCCCAGCGCTTAAAACGATTACATCAGATTTTGCCCGTGGAATTACTTTTTTGAAACTGTATGAATATCTGAAATGTTTTAATCATATTATGGGAAACTCAGCTTAGGAGCTCATGTTTTGGTGCGCAACTCGGGAATGTGGTTTAACCTCCTTTTACATTAAACTACCGAATGTAGGTAAATTACTAAATTACTGTTAACCTTAAAAACATCTTAATTCCACATAATGAATGCACGACATCTTTTATGAATAGAATTAACACCTTTTGAAGACTAATGCGGGACATTGTGATAAACAAAAAATTATAGCACAGGTGGGCCAATTCGAGTTAGTTCCGAGCTAAGGGGAGTCTGGTCAATTTGGCACTCCAAAAAGTTAAAAATTAGAAAATATTTTGATCATTTGTATGTAGAAAGCTCATATTGAAATTTAAATTTTGTTTGTTTAAGGTTAAAGTTGGAACTTCGCAACACAAAAAAAAATAATTGCCGCAATTCGCTTGATACACTTAATTACTTCCAAAGAAGGTATATTTTCTTTATTTTTTAATCCTTGGAAACCATACATAGTTCGTGACCCCCCTTCAAGCACACTGGGGTCGTGTCTGTTCCGGTGGTGTTTTTCTCGTTATATATTCGTTGCTGTTTTTAAGCTAGACGATTGTTTTTATTAAATAAAAAGTAAAGCTTTTCTGCGTAAAAGTCCATAAGATTTAATTGTTTTTGATTAATGGACGTTTGAAAAAATTCCATTTAAAGAATCCGGACGGACGTCTAAAGTGAAACTATTTTTTACAACACAATGATATGTTAAATGATGATTAAGTCTGAATATTGAAATCGCCTTTTCGAATTTGTACAATCTGTGTCACCATGTTTGAAATCAGCAAACGCAAAATCCCTCATGCACTAACTATAATTGAAATTTGATGAAGGCTATGATATTCTGAGTTCGCCATATTGAAATTGTAAAATTATTATTATTATTTATTTGCGTTACTGGGTTTTTTATTTATCAACGACCCCAAAAATCCCCAAAAACGAGCTTTAGTATTGTGTGTGCACCATCTTGAATTTCTAAAATCAAGCTCCATATTTGAAATCAGCGATACCAAGAATCTCCATATTGATTTTACGAAATAAAGCTTTAACAAGCACTAGACGGTTTTAGTTTAAGCTCTCGGACGAAATTACTCTCGAATTAGACTAGAAGTTTCACTCCAAAAACATAATTTGAATTCTTTAGTTTTTCAATTGCGATATTCTATACATAGGAGGATCTATGAAAGAATTTGAATATAAACATTAAAAACGCGATTAAATACTTACCCTGTAAAATATGTAAAAAAAACCCAATTTTTTAATGTTCCGTACCAAAATGGCCTTGCTTCTTCAGTATGCTCAGTATTAAAGTGGTACGGAACACTCAGTTCATGCCCAATGGGAAAAAGAAGCAACAATTATGCATTCCGAAGCCTTTCTCTGGAAGGCAGGAATGCCTGACTCTCCGTATCCTCTATCATATCTTTTTAACACAGGCATGTCCGCGGAACGAAGGTATTGTCCACAGAACAAAAGCTTTTTATATTCCTTACCACTAGATTACCCAGAATTCATTTTGGAGGCATAGCAAGGAAGCTATTCGGAATCGTTTACCTCGAAATCATTTTTGAGTAACCTTTTTCAGTGATTCAGAATATAGTGCCTGGATTTTGTTTGTCATTTCAGTTTCCGTCACATGTCAGCTTATAACTGAATTGCCTGTTTATTTTCTTAAATGAAAATGTATTTGTTATTCAGTCATAAGCTGTCACGGAATGACGGAAACTGAGATGACAAACAGAATCCAGGCCCATAATATGTATACGAAATGGAAGCAAATAGGAAGAAACTAAACTTGCACTAATTGTCACAACAAATTCAAAACTATACTCGCACTAATTGTGTCTAAAAATTCAAAACTAAACTCGCACTAGACTGCATTCACATATTAGAATGAGAATTTACGCGTCAGGGAGCTTTTCAGGACGCAGGTCGCAACATGCTAAAACATAGAAATGGGGGAGATGAGAAAAACCGGTTTTAGGGCAAAAAGCATGAGTAATATCTTCGCAGAGTGCACGTCGTTCGCCAGTGTTTTCCTTCCTCCTAGCTTCATATTGAGTAATAAGGAATGCATCGAATGTATACCTTCAATAAATGATTTTAAAATATATTTCTAAATGCCTTCGTTGAGAATGCCTGACTCGATTTCCCACTGGGTGAAATCCGACTCACACTTGACCATTTTTTTGTGACGAGATGATCTTGATACGTAGGCTGCTACTTAAGTCTTGAGATATGGCAACACCAGTGTGAATATGTCAAATTTGACATTGTCAAACAACACAAATATCACTCGTATGACAAAACGTTCTGAGTACGTTTACTATTAAAAATGGCAAACTTTACGATGACAATGTCAGATTTGACATATTCACACTGGTGTTGCCATATCTCAAGACTTAAGTAGCAACCTACGTACACCGTTGCAAGCACACGGGGAACAATTGACTCAGGAGACTCCCTTTCGATTTGTTCTTCAATCTTTACTATATAGTGGGCTTTAACTTTGTTGTATGTAGAGCGGATAACCGTTGTGAAGGCTTTTTCTTTGTGAACTCGACAAATATTATTTTCTGGCATGGCGCGATTGTCCCTAGGCGAACTTGAATTATAATTTTTTTCAAAAACCTCCACTAATTTCCTACGATGAACAGTCGCAGCTTTCTATTTTACAACCGTGGAATAGCAGCTCGTGTTAGGTTCGATAGAGATGTCTAGTCTAGCCTGTAGGTTCTTCTGAAAAACGACATTTCCTATTAATTAAATAAATTATCTAGAATCTTTTCCACAAACAAATAATGTTTTCTCTTATTTTTTAGGACCTACAGATTGTTGGATAAAAAGCTGTTTTCGGAGGTATGTATATGTATATGTTTAATTGATAATTTGGAAATTGTTTTATTGTCAGCAGGGTTAGGCGTTCAAACTTAAAGTATAAACATATATTCTAATTTCTCTTGTCTAGAAGAGATGTATTCTTTTTTCTGCATGTTATATCAAAATTGGCCGCGACGTGATGATAATAGCGCTCAAGAACATGTTGGCGAGTAGATGTTAGCAATAGTTTTTCTGCTAGATGGTTTTTAATCCAAGGTGGATTTAAACATCATGAATGAATTTTCCTTCATCATAAGTACAGCTATTTGCTCCTTTTGCATTATCACAAGCGAAAAAACTCCGTCACACTGATCCTCCAGGTTTCTGAAACTAAAATTTCGATATTATCGGGGTTAGTTCGTATTAAGTCATAGATAACAGGAACACTGCAGCTGTTTTCGTCAGTTTTATGTGTAGTTGCTAAAAAAAGAAATGTTTTTGTGCTAATATGTAAGACCACTCTTACTTAATAAAGCCGCCAGCCTATTACGGCGCAACATGTTACCGCATGTTTAGTGTTTACGAAACCCTTAACGCGCGAGTCGGACTCGCACTCACCCTATTTTTTTTTTTAGATAAAGAGAAGCTGTGATTGCAAATAAAAAATTAATAATTCTGCGTCAGATATCTGTATGTATTCGTACATTTAAATATGAAGAAGTTGGGGCGAGTATAAAAAATCTAACACTTAAAATCTAATGAAAGAAGTGCAGTAGTGCATACTTAATAGTTTTACATGTTTACAGAAGCAATAACAACTTGTTTCTTCATTAAGCCGTAATCATACTTTGGGCTTTGGAAGTGCGTAATGCAAGCATACATTTTTACGACCCAGCTTTTCCCTGGAACTGACTACTAACGCAATTGGATATCTTTGATTAAATCGAAGCTCATATTAAGCAAAATCCCATTTCTATTGAAACTGAATTATTGCAACCTATTAATTTTCCAAATTTGTTTGCTATTACTATTTCCGAAAACACGCAATCAAACTACTGTGCGCATCAGACATAGTCGTATTTTAAGTATGCTAGCGGTCGTCCGCTTGAATGACTTGCTTAACATAAATGCGGAAATAGTCTTCTTCTTTCTTAAAAATAATAATAGAAACTTTCGAAATGGCAACAGTTGTAAATTTAATCAACTGCCAGTCTTTTCGACGTTGAATTTCTCACCTTCGATACTTAACAAATTCCTCTGGTTATTGGGTGGATAGAAATCGGTGCATCTAATTTAGCATTCAGAAATGCTTGCGCTCTGTTAAAGATTTAGATAATGTTGCCGCAGTAAGCCTCTACAAGTTTTGATCGAGTTTCAGCTTGCAACTGGCTCATTCATATATCAAAATGTACGCGCTTTCGTCATATCAAAGATTGTATCAGATCCGATAGGTGAAACTTGCCTTGCCTTTCATAGCGGCTGCCCAAACGCAAGGTAAAAAGCTGGTAAATGGCAATGGTATAGTGCAGACGCAATGGAAAACAATAACCCGTCGATGGAACGGACCATTAAACGATGCGCCTCACACGCAAACTCGGTCAATGAGCTCGCCGCTTTGCGTCGTCAATCACGCTGCTCTGAAGGAATTCGTTTTCCATTGTTTTCGACAAAGGCGCGCTAATTACGAGCGTTTCGTCAGTGCTTAATTGAACGTTTAAGGAGGTTACCAATTACAAAGATTAGCAATTCCGATCACGTCTGGATCTATGGCTTAGAGAACGTGCGCTCGTTAGACACTCGCTTTTCCATACAAGAGCTAGTAAGGGCATACGCTTTCGATTTTCTGCTTCCAAAAAAGCACTCTATCGACCTTCAAGTGAGGCGAGCATCAAGTCTGCCAAAACTTGGCCAAATTAATTGCTCTAGAAACGCTTCGATTAATCAATAAAAATTCTCGTTTCCCAACAGTGAACCGACGCAAACTGGTCAATACTTAGCGAAAACTTTTGCATTGTTTTGATGATAGTCGATTTCGCGGATCAGATCACATCAGTAGTGTTCGTTAAGACAAAAGATGAATGGATCTTTTGATCTTGGCTTTTTGCGATCGCGAAATGGGTTCAAGTTCTCCACATTTGCATTTCGACCAGACCATTCAGTTGCAAATTTCAGTTGTTATGTCATTCACTTAAGAATAGTAGTTTAATTTTGATGGTCATTGTTTTGTACCACACAAAAGATCACAAATGTAAAAAGTGGAATATTGAAATTATATATACATAATATAATTATAGATTTCCTAGGATTGCTGAAATAACATGATAGGAAATGTAATCACATTCCATTCATTGTGCAGAGTGTTTCGCATAAGGCATGCCGACATAAGTGGGGTGATAGATATCACCTAGGTAAACAAACAAATTGTAAGACGGAGGGCTAAACCTCAACCGTTTTCGAATTACAGGGTCATTCATAAATTCGGTATGCACATCATTATATTAATTTAATGTTTTGCTATCCTTAACGACAGCAAACTCACGCCAAAAAACTACTATCTTAATGTCCTTTCCAAAAATGCCGTCTTACAATTAATTTTACCTAGTTATTGATACATTTAAACAGGGTCACAAAGGAAGGGTAACTTGCGCAGAGGAGGACGGGCCAATTCGAAAATGCAGCGATGCCGCAGTACTGTGAAATTTAGCTTCATAGACTACTACGCTAAATTGTGCAGTACTGCCGCATCGCTGCATTTTCAAATTGGTGCGAGATATTTGCATTGGACAAACATATTTGTTTTGCCTGTAGTGTCCTGTAACAAAAATCATTATCAGGATGCCTTTACCTATGTATATTGTAGCCGCTAAATTTCTGGTTGACTTGATTGAGGAAGTTTTTTGACTGTCTACAGTCTTTTCTTGCAAACCATCATGTGGTAAAAAATGCTGGCAGACCCGTATATGGTTCAGGACGTATCATGGGTCTGCTGGATCCCATTTTCGCTAGCATGTGTTTTCACTTTTTCTTTTTCTTTGTTGAAAAATAAAGTCATATTTTGTTGCACATTCTTTAAATAATATGTTGTCTCTTCGCTAGTCTTAGCAGTCTTGACTGTCTGAAAAAAAATAAATATCTCTTACTTTTATTGCTCTCATAAAGCTATACACAGGTACTTACTAAATTAAATTTTTTTTTGCAATTCATATAAACATATAGCAAAGCAAATGCATGCATTGGTCGCAATTATGCGTCCATAAATTTTAAATGTTTTATCTCTTCCAGTCACACTGCTTATTTGCGTGCCGTTATTAAATGTGGAGCTCAGTAGCGTGTGAAAAGCTACTTGAATATGCAAAATTTATGGGCTCAGTTCCTGCGTATTTAAAAGGTGTGATTAAGTTTAAACTCTCATGATCCAAACAACTCCAAGCTGAATGCGGGTTGAGGCTAGTCCAGCATGTTTTATGCAGCGGCCAACGCATTTATCCGGATTTATCGTCGTCCATCGATACCCTATAGATTAAAATTTTAAGGCCTTTTAATTGGACTTTAAATGTCTGGCGAACGCCATTAATTTGTTTCCGGGCAGATGTCATGTTTGGGGTTTTCAACTAAAATGACAAATTACCTTTTCACTTTATGGCATTCATCGCTCTGAAATGCAGTAGCAGTTGTATCGTATTTTTGACTTTCGAAGATAAATTGAGCGTGATGAGGAAAATCACAAGGCCGTACTATGGGCCAGATATGCGACTCCTTTTATTTCCAACCGATCGAAAACGTGTACATAAAAAGTTAGACCTGATTTCACTCAAGTGATTTCGATGTTAATGACGAGTTTTTAGACAGTAGTTTTAGGGCAATAACGTAACATACCTACGCTGGATTTGTGCAACTTTAAATAAAAAAAAAGAAGCAAGGTGTAAAAACACCACTCAAGCATGCAAATTTTGGCAATTCATATATCGGAGCAAGACAAGCGAAAGCCATAGTAGATAAGATTAAGAGACACTTACGTTGGTTGTACATCTGTCTAAATAGGTTGTTCGTCTGTTAAATTGTGTTCGACTCTCTCTCTGAATTGCGTTTTGTTTTTGTTTTATTTTACTGTCTCCTTTCTGTGGGATTTTGCAGACAAAAAACAAATATTTGCTCTTATAGGGGCTGAGTTTCACTCTGGCGGTCATTAACTCTTCACATCTTCCTTTAAAGGTGCTTTGCAATATTTTCCGCTGCTTTCTTTCTGTTGCTGGCCTGCAGTCGAAATAAAGTCATAAAAAGAAAGACAAGACACGCCGAAGACGTTAAGACAAGAATGAATGGGGTAATCGACGGTCGGAAACAATCTGACATCCCATCCATGTTGTTTGTTTCCATTTGGCCCCGAGTGTAGCCGTTGGTGGTCAGCTTATTGAAATCAGCGCCTATTTCACCCGTCAGACTTTGAACGTTTGTTTAAATTAAACAAAGAGCGCTTCATGCTGGCATTCAGACGCACTGCATTTTGATGAGACATTGAACAGATCGCTGTAGCGATAAGTGGTTTTATTTACATCAACCAATAGCACCCAATAGTCAGTGGCGTAGCATAGTGGGGGTGGCAGGGGCGTCAAAATTTTATAATAAAAAATTATTATAATATCTCGTAAATATTTGAACCATTTCATATTTTTGTCGCACCTCTGATTGGGACCGATTGAAATGAGTACGAAATTTTTCATTACTTATTCTGTGACGAAATCGGGGAACCCCCTATCTTTAAATGAGTTGAGACGGAAGCTCTTTTCTTCGTTAGATACAATCATTGTAGAAATTCGTGAATGTTTTCAGCAGCTACAAAATTTGACGGATAAGTTTGCTTATCTAACGCCGGCTATATAACTAGATTCGGACGACACTAAATGTAATCTAGACTATGCATCTGCCGAAATTGACGAGAAGGACTTCAAGCTGGAACGACTTCGACTGCGGACTTTCATTGCTGCCACAGGCAACTAAAATAAATTAATTAATGCGGACTCACTTGAATTATTAAAATTTATTGTGAAATCCAAGCTGGAAGATACTCTGCCCAAAATTGTAATAATGCTCCGAATATTCTTCACAATTGCCATAAGTAATGTCCAGCTGTGAGAGAAGTTTTCAAAATTGAAATTGATCAACAATTATTTAAGATCAACAATGAGTAGGTACTTTAAGGCTAATCAATCTGGCTATCGTGTCTATTGAGCAAGAGGTGTGATGCTATAGACATTGATAGTCCATTGCCCAAAGACTTTGCTCTTAATATATATATATATAGTAGCTTGCCCGGACCCGGTGTTTCCCGGGATACTATTAAATTTGTATCCCTTAATTTTACAACGCCTCCCTACTGCACCATCGCCTCTCCTATGTGACCCAGCGTTTTCCTATTTGCGTTTTGCACATGTTTTAGATATTTTCCAACAGTATTATTAAATTTAGTTTTCTTCATTTTACACCACCCCCTCTCCTATATCTCCCAGCAAGATGGGGGTGGTCTCATATTTGGAAATTTGAATAGCAGATTCGAAATCACTGATCCCGAAAATTCCCTAGTGCGGATTTTCAGTGAAATCCCTTGAAGTTTAACTTTTTCGGTCGCCATATTGGATCCGACATCTTGAATTCCAAAATTTTGAATGCAAGCTCAAGATCTGCGACCCCGAAAACCTCCAATTGCCTTTTTCATAAAAAGTTGGAAAATTCGCTTCCTATACAAAACGGAAATTTCGATTTTTTCGATTTTCCGCCTTTTCCTCTGGGATTACCGGAATTTTCTTTTTTTAACCTCTCCTGTATTATAGCGAACAAAACAAAACAAAAAATTTATCGAAATCGGTCAAGCCGTTTTTGAGTTTTAGCGAGACGTAACGCACAGCAATTTATTTTTATATATATATAGATATATGACTTTTTTATTTGTAACCTGTACAATACACAATAATGATGACTATTCTTGCCGAAAAGTTCTTTAGAATTACTGTATATTATAGTCTTTTAACTAGAAATACCTAAATAAGAGGGCGTCAATATTTTCTTCCGCCCCGGACGGCTGACACCCACGTTACGCCACTGCTAATAGTCTAAACATATCTGGAATAAGAACGTGGCGTCAGGGAATATTTATTTATTTATGTTTTCCATGACTTTTAATCCGATCTTTGAGAAACGATTATAAGCATGTGCTTTGTTATTTTTAGTCTGATTATGCTATTTCTGGAATTGTTGTGAAAATATTCACAGAAATAAATTGCCGTCGAACACTCAACAGTACATACAGAATAATTTTCACAACGTTTTTAATTACTCACTTTGTCTGTTATCCGGGAATAAATTTGTAATCAATATTTCGACCTTTTCTTGGTAAGCTAGAGCTTTCAAGTTTTGCATACGTTACACATATATAACGTCCATTCCATCGACGTTCCAGGTCATCCTTTAAAAAAGTCTTGAATCGTCCCTTGTAAGTTATTTATTTTTCCTGTTAGTTATTAAGTTCTAGTTTAATTCTAGTCTTTAAGTTCTTATGCATGTATGTTTGTATGTATGTATAGCTTGTGTATTAAGCTATATTAATAAATTAATTCCAACATTCCAATTTCAAGAGTGATGCCATATAAATGCGTTGATAAGTGTAACCACACAATTCAGCTAGGTGTTGAAAAAACTGCAGGCCATTTTTTTTAATGAACCATATGGTTGTCCCCACTACTCTTCCCATATACAAGGCTGTGTAGACAAACCGATAAACAGCTGGGTTTCGCATTTTTGTGTCATATCAACTGACCAAGCCTATAATGCAAAGGTGTTTTAACGGTTGTCTAGAGCCCTAGGGGTGACAATAAGCTGCTCTGAGCTGTTTAACTGTTTTAGCATATCTATCCCGATACCTATATCCTTGAGGTGTCATTTGCCTTCCTTCATTTACCACGAGCACACGCGCCAATTTTTTCAATGTCACATCTTTTTAATTCTCACTTCAATTGTATTAATTTTCAATTATCAACACTCTGATTGATCGACTCAGTTGAATTTTCAATAAACCTATATTATAATTTTTTTTTATTGTAGTCATCATTAACAAATCTGAATAAACAAAAAACATCTGTGACCTTTTCATTCGTCTTTGTTTGTCCTGTGGCGGGAGCATTTTTGGCATTCAAAGCGGGCTTACCTTTTTCATGTGGAAAGCTGTCTGCAGAACGTCTTCAACTTTTTCTCCAAGACCTTCAGCACATTTGTACTTTTCCAGCATTTTCATTTTTTCAATTATTTCGATGCGTTTTTCAGTAGCCATTGTGTTTGAGTGTCGTAATCTGAGTCGTCTTCAAATAATTATTTATACTGTCTGACGGCGTCTAGAAGTGAGTTTTTATTAATTTTTTTGTGAAATAACAACCCTCCTACAAATGTGCCCCCGCCGCTAAATATTGCCTGCTTGTGTTTTATGTTTGTTTTCAAAAATCAATATTCTTTCGTATGTATGGTATACTAATATCTCCTAGCCCAACGTGTTCATCCTTAATCTGACTTTTAACATTCACATTTTTAGGAAAGGTGTTGGGTGAAAAGAAAAATTTTGAAAATGTTTACATTTATATTTAAAATACGACGTTCAAAGGTCCCTTATACAAAATGAAAAACAATTTTATTATATATTAATGCCGCTGTCCATTAGGACTTCTTCCATTTTACAAAACATCTCTCTGCTTTTTTTAAGCTCATTTCTGAAGTGGGTGCGATTCGGAATTCCCGCGCGAAGTCCTCTGAGTTCCATAGGGCCATTTTTGCTGTTATAGGGCGGGGATAGGAGTCGTCATAGTAGAACGCATGTGCGAATTTTATAAAGAAAAATTTCATACTATTCAAGCCATATTTCTTTAAAACCCCGTCCTGTATTTGGGCTAAAGGCTCGTTCGCGGCGTGCCACGATACGTAGTTTCGATAGGCCATTTGCAAAGCCGCTATTATGGACAAGTACAAGTTGACGTAGAATTCATCAATATCTAGGTCATCGAATACCTGCTCAGTTTCGCGTAGCTGAATCTTTAAGTTTTCACTGAGGAAGTCGAAATTTTCCATATATTCCACTTTTTCGATGCCATCAAATATTTTCCTCCAGAGTTCTATTTCTGGCTCCGCACAGAAGTGAATCATTGGTTTGTTGTGAAGAGCCACTAGCAACCTCAACAAACTCCGCGCCTCATGGTACATATCCTTTTCCGTTTGAGAATATGGCATGCATTTCTTTAGCGATCGTGGAATACCGTGCTTGCCCAGATTTATTATGTTCCCAAGGAAATTGTCCGGTTCGATGTGAAGTGTTGCGTACTCGTCCGTAACGTTCTCATACTTAAAATTGAAACGCAGGTAGTTGAGAAGGGGTATCTTCTGATCAAATTTGTCAGCGTAATTTTCAATAGGTAGTGGAAGTTCGTCCTTAAAGTTGTTTTTCAAGCGTTCGAAGAATTCAGCGCGATTCTTCTCATCAGACGGTGTGAAGTACCAAAAGAGTGCAACTGCCAAAATAGCTGATTCAAAGTGTTGACGGACAAGTCCAAACCGATTCATGTGTTTGTCTTTAATGCAGGCAACCCTGTAGGCAAAGAAATTTGCAACAGCTTTTGGCGGAGTCTCAAAGAAGATCTTAAGGAATTTCTCTACATAATCTGAACTATCATTTTGAAAGTGTAGCACGTCATCAAAATCAATCATGTAACCCATTGCCTCGAAAAAGGACCTGTAGTTGAATATAGAAGTACTTAGCTCTTCGATGCTCTTTAGACCACCACCGGCTTCAGACTGATTCCTGCTTACGGAAATTGCATCCATTTTTCCCTTGATTGTATACAAATCCTCTTTAATTATTGCTATACTTTCGGGACTGACGTGAGCCATTTTCAGCGCATCCTCGGCGTTCTCCAATTCTTCGGTTGTTAGGTTCGCTGGTGATATGCAAATAATTTTCTTGTCATCGGTAAAACTAAACTGGCACGATAGCAGTGTGTCACAACCTATAAGGCTTAGCACTCCAGCAGCTTTAACCATATCGAAATGCGCCTCAGTCCACGCCTCATCAAAAACAGGAAAGCCACCACAAAACGCTCGAAGTTCCTCATTCTGCAGAATACTCTTTGGGTTAAGATCGATTGATCGGTTGAAGTCTCGCACTTTTCTGATAAGTGAACCGTTAATCCTTTCATTGGCTAGTGTTTCATCGTACACATCGAGCAGGATGCCGGGCGTAAACTCGCCGATCTTATTGTCATATTCCATTGATTCGTATTTACCGCAGGCATACTCGTAGAAATCCTCAGCAGGATCTGCCTCCGGGTTCATACACTTCACTATCCATTCGACGTATTCCTCAAAAATAGCTGGATAATATTCGAGTGGAAAACTAGCCATTTATTGTATAGTAGCTTTTGCTCAAATTATTTCACTTTAAAACACATTTGCGTACCGGCCAGTTGATTTCACTAACTAGCCTGTCTAGTCAGACGATAACTGTTGCAACTGTGGCTAACCGACCGATAGAGAAGAAATGAAAACAAAATAAAAATAAGGTTCATAGCACATTTTTATAAAATGTAATGCGATCTGTGAAAATTAACCTTATTTTGCCAGAGGTGAAAATTGAGATTTTGCCATATTCTTATAAAGCAATAAGCAATAAAACAGCTCTTATCTAGTTAGCTGTGTTATAAAGAATGTGCCCAAATTGTGTCGCAAAAATTAAGCAATGACACTTTACACTGTATACAATTTTTTCATGACAAGTTATTATTTATATTTTTTAATTTCTTAGTTTGTAGTCTTGGCCTCTAAATATTAGCAACATCTTGATATATACGAATATATTTATATACAAACACGACAATAAAAATATCGAAGAATTCCATTTAAATACTGTTTTGTTTTTAATTTAAAATTCAAGTTCAAGGCAATGATGTTAAATCGTAGGAAATTTCCCATTTACATTAGATTACATTTTTACATCAAAAAGTCGAATATGGGAAAAAGGGAATAATTTTGTACTGTAGAAGATTTCGTGGGAAAAAATCTATAGATAAGTTTATCTAATTTTAAAGTCAGGGACAGCATGCTGTCGATCCGTTCCGTCACGAAGAGCCCTCAAAGACTGAAACTTCAGCTTGTCTGGTAGACATGTACATAATTTCTCAGAATGTACGGAATAACAAGTTAAATTCATTTCAACTTTTACTTATGGAAAGCATTGGAACAGAAAGAAGCGGAAATATTCTGTTTCGGCCTTACAGTATGCAATGCACGAGCTCTTGAAATCAAATACATACTGCCATTGAATTCAACTTTTTGATGCTTCCTTACATAAGAAGTTCCGAATAATGTTCTAGAGCTATGTTATTAAGGGGGAACGCCACTGTGAGGGGTCAAAAAATTGTCAATATTCGGTAATTTTTTACAGCTATAACTAAATATTTAAGTATCGGGTAAAGGATGTTTTATTAAGTATATATTCAACTTGTTCAATACCAATTTTCATTGCAAAATGTTTAAAATGTACAGAGTTATGGGCCTCGATGGAATTGGTAAAAAATAATACCTCTATTCATTGAATCATCGATATAAAAAAAATTTATTTATCAATATTGTAACGGCTACCCAGGCAAAAGCCCGCCTGGCACCAAAACCATTAAGACAAGGACCACTCGGTGCCTTCTCGTAGCCATGAGTAATAATATCGGCGCCTCAAGGGTACTGCGGGAAAACCCAAAACGCATGTGCAGTACGAATGTGAGAAGGATGATTGCTATTAGTTTATTGCCGGCTTAATTAGGGTCAAGGAGTGTTTGTTGGGTGAAATCATGAGTAATGCGAGGTTTCAAGCTGGGTTCCTTCAGCCGCAAGATTAGATTACTGTTGGGCATGGCTACGAGTTGGTGCAGCTAAAAGTGATCCTGAATGAGTTAACGCACGCGAGTGTTATATTTCCAGGTGTGGGGTTGATCGCCGCGAATTAACGGAGTGTTGATCGCCGCGAATTAACGGAGTGTTGATCGCCGCGAATTAACGGAGTGTTTGAGTTCTGTTGGAAAAAAAGAAAAAACCGAGTTTTCAGAAATAAACAAACAGTGCAGTGATACATTGGAGTGGAGTGAGCTAGTGGCGCAACAAATTAAAATCAAGAATAGTGACAGTGACACGAATTAATTAAATTGATTGTGCGGGAATAGATTGTGACATAGTGACTGTGCCAGTGTTGAAGGAACTTGAAGCTATGGAGAACATAAATGCAGAGGGTGAGAATGTAGGGTTCGTCGCTGGGGCGTCCGAAGGGGAAGCAGCAGATAAGGTAGGTGCCCTTTCTGAAATAGAGTGGTTAAGACGGGATAATGAGCGCCTAAGGCGAGAAAAGGCGGTATACGAGCGCGAGAAGTCAGCGTCAGGTTCGCGCGATTTGTTCGAGCATTGCGGACAGTCAAACCAATCAGTGGAATATCGTGGTGATGGCCAGGAGTTAGGCACATTCAGGATGGGAATAAATGAGGCCCGAACGATCATCGAAGAATTCAATCCGTCTAATAAATCGCTCACGGCGAAAGACTGGCTTCAATCGCTGGAAGGGTTGAAAAACGTGTATGGTTGGGACGACCGCATTACGCTTTTTTATGCTACCCTACGTCTAGGGGGAGCAGCATACTACTGGTATCAGTCGAAGCAAGACTCAATCAGGACATTCGGCGAATTCAAGGAAAATTTATTGAGAAGTTTCCCCAATGGAGACGATGACGCCTCCATTTTAAGGAAAATTATTGAAAGGAAAAGGATTCCAGGGGAAGCGATTGAGGATTACGTGTACCAGGTAGCGGCGTTGGCAAGAAAAATAAAATTGAATGAAATTTCTACAATAAGACACCTAATATATGGGTTACGAGATCAGAACCTGGCAAATGTCTTATTAGCATCCCGGTGTCAGACTATTTCAGACTTATTAATTCAAACGAACAACTACGAGGAGATACAAAAACAAGGACGTAGTCGACGTAATCTGAATGAGCGTACGCATGAGGCGACAGGAAGATTCATGTCTGGACGTAATTCTCATAAACATGCGTCGGCGCCGTATATGCCTGCATGCCGGTGGGACGATCGGCGAAATTTTAATGAAAAACCCGGGATGAACCGTCATAAAACTGAAAAGGGTAAGACGGTAACTAGTGAACCCAGATGCTTCAAGTGCGATAAAGCTGGACATTATGCCAGAAACTGTACTGTCGATCCAGGGATGAAAAAATGTTTCCAGTGTGACCAGATAGGACATGTAGCTAGAAACTGCCCTCGGAAGTTCGTCTCTCATCTAAGGGTGGGTGTAGAAAATAAATGCGCCGCGCAAGATGAATACCATAAAGTTGTTTCCATCGAAGGTAAGTCGGTAATTGCTTTCTTCGATTTGGGCAGTGAGTGTAGCACCTTACGGGAAGATATCATAAAAGAGAACGGATGGCAGCTGGTGGAAAGCAATATGAAGTTAATAGGTTTCGGGGGCAAACAGACGAGTGTGTTAGGCAAAATCAACAAACGTGTGACTGTTTCGGGAATAACAGCCCCAATAGACATAATGGTTGTTAATAATGAGGCACAAACTGTTCCGATGATAATTGGTAGGAATTTTATGGACAAACACAACATACAAGTGCTCAAACGACCGGGAATATTCGAAATCACACAAATAAATAGTGTAAATGGGAGGACGAACGAGGCAGATATGACAAGGGGAAAAGATAACTTATGCAAAACAGACATCTCTTTCGGACGACAAGTATCACACGATGACGGGGATTCCCTATTAGATTTAATTAACAAATTTCGTGACTGTTTTGCAAAGGATATTACAGAATTAGGGAAAACCAACTTGGTAGCAATGAGAATAGAGCTGAAAGACAATAAGGTGATAAGATATCACCCCTATAAAGTAGCTTATGGGCTTAAGCCGGTTCTGCGTAAAGCAATAAATGATTTATTACAACAAGATATCATCCAACCATCGTCATCGGAGTACGCAAGTCCGGTCCTTCTCGTACCTAAGAAAAATGGTGAATACAGAATGTGCGTGGACTACAGGAAGCTGAACGGCTTAACGAAGAGAGAAACATTTCCAGTTCCTAACATTGAAGAAACTCTCAACTCGCTAGCCAATAAGAGCGTGTTCACTACATTAGATCTGTTAAGCGGATATCATCAAATCCCTATCGAAAAGGATAGCCAACATTTGACAGCATTCATAACCCCTGAGGGACATTTTGAGTTCAAAAGGGTTCCTTTTGGGCTGACGAATTCACCTGCGGTCTTCATGAAACTTATGGCAAAAATTATTCAGCCGATGGAAAAGAGCAAAATAATTGTCTACATGGATGATATTTTGATTCCATCTAAAACAATTGCGGAGAATATGGAAACGCTACAAGAACTGTTAATAGAAATAAGAAAGGCAGGATTGACCCTGAACATCGCGAAATGTACCTTCTTTCAACAGAGGATTGATTTCCTAGGGCATGAAGTTTCTGCAGAAGGTATCAAACCTGGGAGCAGGAAAACAAAAGCAGTAACGGAGTACAAGCGACCGGAAAATGCGCGGGAAGTGAAACAGTTTTTGGGTCTAACAGGATATTTCCGCCGTTTTATTAAAGGATTTTCCGATATTGCGCGACCACTGAATATTCTTCTTAGGAAAGAAAATGTATTTAAATGGACCGAAGAAACCGAGGATGCATTTGTGCGATTAAAGGATCTGTTGAGTCAGCGACCTGTTCTGGCTTTATATGATGAAAACGCCCAGCATGAGGTACATACAGATGCCAGCTCTCATGGAATAGCTGGAATTTTAATGCAGGAGAGGCATGGAGACTTAAGGCCAGTATCGTACTTCAGTCGCGCTACAACACCATCGGAGTCCAAATATCACAGCTATGAGTTGGAAGCTTTAGCTGTCGTCGAGTCTTTGGAGCGTTTCAAACATTACCTCCTTCACAGGAAATTCACGGTGGTAACGGATTGCAATTCTCTTCGGCAAACGCAAGAGAAAAAGGATCTAATTCCCCGAATCGCCCGGTGGTGGCTTAGGATATCTGAATTTGACTTCGAATTAGTCTTCCGACCTGCCAATAAACTGCATCATGCGGACGCACTGAGTCGATCACCGGTGGAGAATGGACGAGAAGGAGAGGTTGTATCTGAAAAAATGTTAGCAATCGGAATCATGGAAGAGGATTGGTTAGCAGTGTTGCAGAAGCGAGACCCACGGTTAATGGTGGTGAAGAAAATTCTAGAGGGTGATATAACCGTGCATGATGATATTGATGGAATAAAAGGAAATTACATGCTGGAAAAGGGAAGAATTTTCAAGAAAACAGCAAATGGAAACCGTTTCGTCATACCTACAGGAACCAGATGGCGGGTGATAAAATCGGCTCATGATGACAGAGGACACCCTGGATTAGACCGCACTCTTGAGAATTTGAGGAAATATGTGTGGTTCCCTAGTATGAAGGTAGTCGTGAAGAAGTATGTCGATTCGTGCATCGACTGTCTCTATAATAAACGCGGAGCGGACGAAACAAGGTACCAAATTCATCTTCCCGAAAGGCAGCCAATACCATTCCATACTATACATGTTGATCACCTGGGTCCATATCCAAAAAGTAAAAGTGGTAACATGCACGTCATTGGTATCGTGGATTCCTTCACTAAGTATATCGTTCTGAAAGCTGTCAGAACAACAACAAGCAAAGGTGTCATTAAACTCTTGGAGGAAGTTACTCAATATTTGGGAATGCCAACTCGAATTGTTACCGATAGGGGAACCGCTTTTACGTCAAAAGAATTTGAAAAATTTTGCCAGGAAAACTATATCAAACATGTATTAACAGCTGTGAAAACACCACGAGCGAATGGGCAAATTGAGCGGTATTTTAGGACGACAAAGGCGGCAATTGCTACGATGACTCGGGACTTGAATGGCCAGGACTGGGATAAAAATATTAGAGCAATTCAATGGGCTCTCAACAGTTTAAAGAACTCAACCACGCAGGTGACGCCACATCAGCTAATAATGACGTACCAGCCAAGAGATATTCTAAAGAATAAGTTATTATTGGCACTGCATGCTACTATTGAAGAAAAAGAGGAAGAGCTCATCCCCATTGCAGAGCTTAGGAAACGTGTTTTAGATAGAATTAAAGAAAATCAGCTGGTTCAGGCTGAGCGATTTAATTCTTCTCATAGGAAGCCACACATTTACAAGGAAGGAGATTTAGTTCTGATAAAGTCCGATCAACCCTCTTCAGGGCAACCGCGGAAAGTACAACCGAGGTTTAGGGGCCCATATCTGGTGAAAGCAGTTCTCCCGAATGACAGATACGTCATCACTGACGCAGAAGAGCTTCAGGTGACAAGGAAACCGTATGAGTCGGTACAATCCGCGGACAGGATGAAACCGTGGTGTGATCTGGAAGCGTTGAATTTCGATGACGGTTTAGTATGTGAAGGAAGGGAAGACGAGGAAGACTAGATGATCGGAGTCGAGTGCAGTAACCGTTAATAGATTATGCAAAAGAAATAGGAATATAAAGGAGTGATGGCTGATAGTCACAAACAATAAATAAAATGATGACGATAACTGGGAGGTTAGGATTTTTTTGGCTGAGAGCCTAATATTCGGAGAAGCGACAGCTGAGAGTTGCCGCTAAATAGGATGTACTCGACTGAGAGTCGAGGATTTTTCTGGCTGAGAGCCTGATATGCGGAGAAGTGACAGCTGAGAGTTGTCGTCATGTAGGACGTATTCGGCTGAGAGTCGAAATTACGCTTAAGAACAAAAAAAAAACGTAAAAGTTCGTCACTGCGGACAGTGACATCGCAGGTTGGCCGAACTGTAACGGCTACCCAGGCAAAAGCCCGCCTGGCACCAAAACCATTAAGACAAGGACCACTCGGTGCCTTCTCGTAGCCATGAGTAATAATATCGGCGCCTCAAGGGTACTGCGGGAAAACCCAAAACGCATGTGCAGTACGAATGTGAGAAGGATGATTGCTATTAGTTTATTGCCGGCTTAATTAGGGTCAAGGAGTGTTTGTTGGGTGAAATCATGAGTAATGCGAGGTTTCAAGCTGGGTTCCTTCAGCCGCAAGATTAGATTACTGTTGGGCATGGCTACGAGTTGGTGCAGCTAAAAGTGATCCTGAATGAGTTAACGCACGCGAGTGTTATAATATGAATGTAGCTATCGTCGTGGGAAGCCGTCTCTTTCTCACAAAATGGTGACGGTTTAAAATTTTTCTGATTTTCAGACCTTGTTTTTTGTATTCAAACGATATTAAACAATATAATACTTATTACCAACATTTTAAAAACGGCTACGCACAACGATAGCCACCGATTACTCAAATTTCAAGATTTTTTTTTTTTATATCTTTTCGCTGGGCCAAGGTCAAAAAAGTAGTTTCAAGATATTTTTTTTACGTTTAAATAGACCGAAACCATATGTGTGTGCAAGGGCAACTCACGAACTGTGCTATCAAAAAATGCAAACAAAAAACAAATTTTTTGAACCGTCACAGTGGAGTTCCCTCGAAGCGTAGCACCAGAGACAACCTGGGTCGCCTATAACCCTGTTTTTTTAATATTATGACGAGTTCCTTATTTAGTGGTTTATTACATTGTATGAGATTTGTTGAACATACATATTATAACAAAGTAAAATGAAGACTATATTTCAATTTAACTGATGGGAAAAATTGTGGGAAATTGTGACCACCAAAGAGGGAAAATCTACCATCTATGATAGGAAAAAGCTTCAAATTGACTTAACAACACTGGTTCAAGGTGAGACACCCTTACAATTACTAAGATCGCGATTGCACACCGAACAGCAATTCAAAATGTTGGATCGGTTAGTTAGACATAGATAACTGGATGGAAACTTTGGAAGGGTTTCCCATAGAACTCGATATTTCAAAACGATGTACACGATATCAAGGGCTCTAATAGCAATAATGGTTACGACCTGACGATATTACTCATAATTCTACTTGTTCACAAAATATAAATAAATACTCGTAGTCCAACAACAAAATATTGGCATTAATTCAGAATGCTGCTCGACATGCTTAAAACTTGAGACATTAGGGTTTTTGGGACTGTTGACTTCGAATTTGTTATCAAAAATGTAAGATTCAAGATGGCGGATCCAAAGTGTAAAACTTGGTAGGTATAATACATAGTATTTTTTCAATGTGTGGAGAATCAAAGGCTACTTGATAAAGACATACCTACAATACAATACAATAATAAAATTATAAAGTAATGTGAGTGGATCGTCGTCTTTACTTCCTTAAGAATAATAGTTTGTTACAATTTAAAAGAAAAAGATTGTTAGTAAACTGAATTTTGTAACTGTTGTTAATAAAACCTAACTATGTCTTACTAAAACCTAGGTAGCTTCCTTTGCAATAGTTTTGCATATTTTTTTTTGCAACATTATAACTAACCAAAGAAATATCCCTCATAACTTTGTGTTTTATCTCATTTCAGACATGTCATAATGGAGCTCCAGACAGCTTTAATTTTGGCAGTACAACTTGTTGCATTATTCTCCATAGCTGGTGCACTGCTTCTGTATTTGTTATGCAAGGTGCGCGCGACTCGAACGAACCTTTCGGGTCCACAGAACGGCATCGTCTTAATTACGAGCGCTGATACGGCACTGGGCCTGCAATTATGCACCCACCTGGCAAATCGTGGCTGCAGAGTTTTTGCTGGAATGAAAGATGCCGTTGATTCGCTACCAGCGAAACTACTTCGTGGCTGGATGAAGATGCGTGAGAGTTCAGAAGAGCCCATTCAGGGATCCATCGTTCCCATGCAGTTGGACGTGACACGCGAGGACATACTGCGAGAAGCCACCGAAGCAATGGGTGCTCACATGAATGCTGGTGAAAGGGGAATTATGGCCGTGATCAATACAGCAGGGACTGTGTTTCGCGGGAGGATCGAAAATCAAGACGTCCACCAGTGGGAAGCAATGTTAAAAACGAATATCTTGGGATCACTCCGAGTTGCCAAAGCGTTCGTTGGTCTGCTCAGGCCGACAAGAGGACGGCTGATTTACCTCGGCGCAGGAAACAGCGGAGATGGATTGGTGGCTTTCACGGCTTCTAGAGTAGCTGTTGAGTGTTGCGCGGAGGAATTACGCAAAGAGCTTCAGCCGTACGGAATCAGCGTGGTTGCTTTGGACACAAATGGAGTTCCAGCAGAATCTTTGTTTAGAGCACCTACTCCTTATAGTAAAATATTTTTTTTTAAATTATTTCTCTAGTAAATACTGAATTTCATTTTTCAAAATTTTGCAGATATTGCTGAAGCGGAAGGATCACCCACCCAGTACTCTGCAGAAGTGCTGACAAGCAGTGCTCTCACAGTAATAGAACACGCGATTTGGGATCCAAGAGCTCAGGAGCGGTACCAGCTGGCTGCACCGCAAAGCAAATTCAACCTATCGTTGCCATGTAGATCGTCGTTCCGCTTTAAAATGGATGTCGCCGCTGTTCAGAGGGTGTGAGACGTAGATTGTATGAAAAGTGCTTCAATGGACTGATTTTGTACAAAGGGACTTGCTCTTTGATTGCTTAGTTTTACGGCCGATATTAATGTACATAAGTATCTATATTTTGTAAATATATAACACTCCGATTAAATGGTCTTTTCATTGTAGTTGTTAAAGTTTTTTGCGCAAAATTACACATGGTTTTAATATTTATTTATATAGTTTGTAGATAAAATGTTTTTTATTTTAGTACAAGATCGCGGCTAAGATCGAACTACACGATCACTCTTAAATAATAAAATTAAAGTGCAAGAGTTACTCAGGGAGAAGAGAGTAAAGTGGATTTGGACAATGCAATAAAATATTCAATTCGACGCATGCCTTGTTTTAATGAAAGTGCACATAATACTCATGCACACATCATCACACCTAAGAGCTGATCCTCTAACAAAACTTCTAAAGAGATTACAATCATCAACATCAACAGTACAACTAAAAGGCTATTCATAGTTTGAAATAAAATCGTAGCGCAACACAGAGGCAGTAAGAGATTCTCCTTTTTGTAGGGATTTGCGGATATCACTGCGACCTGGCAAGTGGAGAAGTACATCAGCACCCACTATACTCTGAAGGCGGCTACTCATCTAAAATGAAGTGTAGAAAATTATTCGAATGCTTATAAAAAAAAGCACTGCCTTTTTTACCTGACTACCTCTGACAGAAGCGAGAAGTATTCCATCTCTGCTGCTAACTGAAGCTCGTGCAAACTCGGGTCTAGGATCCAACAACAATTCTTCATTGCTGAGCTATAAAACACCCAGGTTTAATTTAATTTTCTTTCCCATAAACAAAACTTCTGACAAACCTTAACTTGAATTTTGGCCAGTTCACATTTATTACGATCCCAGCCAGAGGCATACCTTAAAGCAGGCAGCACGAACAGGTGGAATGTTACAAATGCGGAAACAGGATTCCCCGGTAACCCGAAGAAACACTTATCTTTGCAAGACGCAAAAGTCATTGGTTTTCTACAAAAATGTACCAGTTATTGCCTTTTGCACTTGATAAGGTGCCTTTAACTTACCCAGGCTTCATGTTTACTCTGCCGAAATGGATTGTAAATCCGAGATCGTTAAGAACAGGCTTAATGTAATCTTTGTCGCCCATTGATACCCCACCAGTACAGACCACGAAGTCAGCCAGCTCAAATACCTCCTTTATGGTTTTTTTAACAGAATCGACGCTGAAATCACCAAAGATTTACTAAAAACGAAAATTTGTATGGAAAAAATCGTACTCATCTTTTACAACTGTACTTTTCACACATTCGAAGCCGAAATACTTCAACAACTCCACCAGCATTGTTGTATTCGAGTCATAGATCTTAGTCGTGGAATTGGAGAGATCTGCAGGATCAAGCAATTCGCTGCCCGTCGATATAACAACTACCTTTCGTTTCTCAAGCTTTTTAATTTGACCCACTGAAGAAAGCAGAGATTTAAAGACTACGTCTGAGTAATCCTCTGCTGGGAACAGTTTATTTCCTTTCTTCAAGTCACACCCAATTGGGCTGTGGAAATACATTGTAATGTTCACCTAACTTAGTTGGAATATTTAAACAAACCGAACGTCCAACAGCGATTGAGGGTCAACTAGTATTTCAACGAGTTCTTCCGTACCATCCTTTTTTACCTTTAGCAATTTTGTGTCTTCAACTTGAACTACACAGTCCGCAACGTCAGGTAGAGGAGCTCCGGTGTTTATTTTGAAGCACTCGTCATCCTCCAGCGTAAAGTTGTTTACCTTTAATTACATAGTAGTTTTTACTTCAACCGCTTTGAATTATTCTATTAGTTCTAATCCGTTTATACGGACTTCACTTAGGCATACGATAAGTGGATCACACTTCTCTTCTCTAAATATTAGACAGTGACGGAGTGAAAGGCACGATGATCAATTTTTTCAGGTTTTATACAAATCTACACATATGGTACTGTCAGTACAAGCCAATTAAAGGCAATCCTCTAGCCTCGTACCCTCATACCCTATTCTAAGCCAGTTTGAAATTTAAGTATCAAGTGTTATTGGTAAAGTTTGTGGATCATTCGGATGTTATGTGGTTTTTGCTTTCAGCGCTTACTCCGTAAAATACTTCCTTTTCGTTCGCTCATTATTCCACTACTAACTTTTGAATGCGAAATTCTTTTCGGGCTTGATTCAGCTTCAGCCTCACATGAAATTTATGTTCCTTTTTAATCAGCCGTGCGGTATTCCTTTATTCCATGTTTCTGCTCATGTTAACTCGATTTTGGAATGTAGCTTGTTTTGATATTAGAACTTCCCAACTAGTATTTTCCACGAAATTTTCTCGTGTCCAAGCAGCCTAGTTATCTTTTACGCTAGTCGTGCTTCCATACCGTTCTACGGAATAAAAGCTTTTCATAGAATCTATCAGACTTTGGAATAGCCGATGATTTGAAGGAGAAGCAACAGTCGTAATTTCCCTGAAAAGCGTTTTAACCATTTTAAAGCCTCTTGAAATCTCCTGTGTCCATTTACTTGTTTTTATTTTATTTGGAACTAGCTTGCCCGGACCCGGCGTTTCCCGGGATACTATTAAATTTGTATTCCTTAATTTTACAACGCCTCCCTACTGCACCACCGCCTCTCCTATGTGACCCAGCGTTTTCCTATTTGCGTTTTGCACATGTTTTAGATATTTTCCAACAGTATTATTAAATTTAGTTTTCTTCATTTTACACCACCCCCTGGGGTGGGGGTGGTCTCATATTTGGAAATTTGAATAGCAGATTCGAAATCAGTGATCCCGAAAATTGAAGTTTAACTTTTCGGTCGTCATATTGATCCACCATCTTGATTTCCAAAATTGTACTAATCATTAGCTTTTATATAAAATATATTTCAATGCTGTTGGTTTTGCGCCCATTTTGACCGAGATCCTTTCTATTTTGAATTTTGCTAACTATTTAGAAGTTTTCTGCACATAATAATATGAAATCTTCTTATTTGTATAGAGTTTAAGCTCAAATTAAAAAAAAAGAAATGAAATATCTGCTAAAATGCTTTGCATAGCGCAATACAAAATAAGTATAAAGTTAGTAAATTTCGTTCCTCTGATTTGAATTTAACTTTTAGGATTTTTTTCATACTTTAATACGTCGGATGTCGTGAGCACAGTTGCATTGACTGTCATTTTAAAAACAAATTTTCAAATTTTCGTTGGTTCATGGCAGAAATTTACAAATTGTCGTTTTAAAGAAGTATATACTTATGAGATTTACACATTGTGCTTTGACCAAAATTAGACGGATGGAAATGGATTCAACCGGTGTTCCGAAAAAAATCAACAGACATGTTATTAAAGCCTTAACATACGATACAAATGTTCGTGACGGAGGATTGAGGTTTCCTGAAGTAGTGGAGTACGTAAGGCTTTGCAACAAGAAATTGAAGCCAGTGTCTAATTTAAAACAAGTGGTCCTTAAGGCCTTGGAAAATCTTCAGCGAATTGGATTGATTAAAAGAGATAGAAGATCTCGGTTTAAAATCACATCCATACTTCCCAAGAAAAACCCCAGCAATATAACAACTAAACGTGGGTCAATAGAGGTAATATTAGTTGCGCATTTAAGAACTTCAGAACAACAACAAAACTCAGGCAAAAACTAAAACTTTTAAAAACTCTTTTAACTGTGTCGTTTTTCTAGAAATACTTAAATCAGTTTAGCATATTTTCTCAAACTGTATTTGAACTGGATACATTTACATAACTTTATTATCTTTTTTTATTCGCACGAACTAGACTCCAAAAGCCTGTGTAGAAAGAACGCTTGATCCTAATTCTCGAAAAAGAAGTATCGAAAAAGATGAGGGAATCGAAAGTGGTCGTAAGCGGTTTCGATCACAAAAAAATATCGGCAATCGCCAGGGGAGGAAAACGAGATTACCAAAAGCTCGCAGAAATCATATGAACAGTCTAAATTACCTGTCTGATGGTCGTAAGTATAAAAAGCAAGTAAAATGTATAAAGTAAATGTAACCTGCAAAATTTAGAAGTTCTTTTTGCGGGGAATACAGTTTCAGTGGGAAATTATACTGAGGATGCACTGATAGGAGAGGTATGTCGCATTTCATATCCTGCCTGTGATAGTTCTAATTTAGCTACAACAATTACAGTCCGGCGAAAAGAATCCCGAATCTGGCGATGACTCCAGCGTGAAAGTATTATCCGATGAAGAAATGGATGATAGGCCTGAAGAAAATACGGTACCCGATGAAGATAAGCCACCAGAGCCTGTTTCAGAAAATCAACAAGAAAATGATGAAAATGTTGAGTTGAATGATATTTGTTAACATCAAATGAAATTTTACTTTTCTAGATCAACGATGCAAACACTGTTGCAGGAATAGGTGACGACTTGTCTAAATACGGCTTTCATTTGCGGTCTTATTTAAAATAAATTATATATTGTGTTATTCTGTTCGTTGTTTATAGTAGATGCTAAGAGATCTATATTCAATAAGTTTGACAACAAGAAATAACGCATGCATGTTTGAATGCTACAATTCGCTGTATCGAAAAAGTTAGTTAAGGTCTATGATATTATTACCTATGTACTTTTAACACCCATCGTGAAAATGATTTCTAAATTCATAGATATCCTTCATGTTCCAAAGGTCTCATATTATTAGGTCTAACGAAATATAGCAAAATATACAATGTTGTCCCAAATTGTTATTGCATATTTAAATGACCATTTTGGTCAGAAGATGAATAGCAGAACTTTCAAATACGAATTGGATTTATGGAAACTTCTCCGTAGCTATATTACTGCGGTGCTCTCTATATGGTTCCACTGCATTCAGAATATTTTTTAATTGATTAAAGGGCCGCAGTGCTTTTTTAGATAGATAGATCGAGGATGGTGTTAAAATAAACCTTTAACCGCTACTTTCCTTCACGGTCCGTATTTCATCAGAGAATCTATTGGGTGGGTACTTACATCATCTCCAGCAGCGATGAACCCCACAACTTTCCTAACGCCTGGAAATCCCGTAGACTTGAGGGCATATCCATCCTTAATCGAAGCCCGGAACGGTGGGATATCTACTGGCGACGAAAACTGCTGGAAAAAGTTTGAATTTGTAGGAATCCTCTTCACTGTTTGAAAAACAATTTCCTGTGCTTCTTTCAGGTTCAACATGGGATACGGGGAGTTTCTATCATCCCTTCCGCCGGCTCCTGTTTTATGCGGACAAACATGAACGTGCTGGGACTGCACCTGTTGATGCACTACTTTAACCAGCTCTAAGTCGTCGTTTAGGAGCTGAATGGCATGCGGCAGGACCATTTTAATAGCCCCAAAGCACTCCTGCACTGCCTTTACGCTGCCAGGGAAGTTTATAATCAATTTGTTCTTCCGTATGCCACAGACAGCGCGAGACAGTGCGGCAAAGGGGGTTTTCTTGAAGCTCTCCAATGCCATGGCAAGGGTCAGTTGAGGGCACTCCTTCTCGATGATTGCGCGAGTCACCTCTGGAGTGATATCTCGGGAGCTGAACCCAGTCCCACCTACGGTAAAAATAGCATGCGCTTCACTGCTATCTGCATAATTGTGTAACATTTGCTCCAAAATTGCCTTATCGTCGGGCACTATTTCGCAGAACATCTCCTTCGTCGGAAAGAATTCATCAAGGAGGCGATTCAAACATGGCCCGCTCTTGTCTTCTGCTTTTTTGTTGTAGCATGAGTCGCTGACTAAGTGGAGAGGTAATTAGTAATTTTTTTGTTAGGTAAATGTAGCCCCAATTACCTGTAATTACTGCAAAAACATACATTACTTAAACCACTTCACTGAGTACAAGGACTGACTGACTTGTGATGAGACTACCGCAAACACTTGTTGCTCACAAACCGTTGGAAAGGGACCTAATCAAATGTCAAAAAATTTGAAGTTGGTGGGAATCTCTGATTTAAATAGAGCTTCCACAAAACTCATGCGGCGTCCTCTGCATTTTTATATGTGCAACCTTAAATGTCAAAGGAAATGCGACAGCAGAATTTTTGCAGCGCTGGGATGTAAACAAAGTCCGAATAATCCTGCAAAATGAGTTCCTCAAGCGTGGAAGATTTGATTGAGATGGACAAGATGCTTGCATCGAAGCCCGACGTAAATTACAGACATTTACACTTCAGGAATAATTCATTTTTTTCGTTTTCCAGCCGATCATCAAGAAGGTCCCTGAGAACCTAACCCCTGGCCGTGCGAGCCTGAGGAAGTGGCTCTCACGTTCCTTTCGTGTTGTGATTACGGACGGCCGGATTTTAGTGGGAATATTCAATTGCACGGACAAGGATGCGAACATTGTCCTCGCCATGTGCGCAGAGTACCTGGAGGAGGGCGGAGAGGCAAGGATACTTGGAAACGTGATGATTCCCGGCAAGCACATAGTGTCCATAGAAGTCGACCTACTGGGGCAGCAGACCGAGTCGTGAGCAACCCAAACATCTAGTCTTAAATCATATCGCACTTTATTTCGATTATACACAATAAATTACAAAAAGTCAACTAGAGGGTTTTAACGGCTGCCACCTTGTTTATGTTTACGATGGGGCTTTTCCCTCAAGAGGATCGTAGCCCTTTTCCATCTTTGCCTTGAAGAGATCATAGTTGCGTTTCCTGTCGAAGTGCTTCACCCATTGTCCGGGGCAATTTTTCTCAAAAATTTGTCGCAACTTCATGCAGGCCTTTGGACATTCTGCTCCGCTGGTGCTGCTGTGGTTTGGGGCATTTTTGTCGAGGCAAGCCCAGAAAGTGTCGCGAGCTTCCCAGCAAGTTTTCCGTTCTTCTTTGGTGGGAAAAGACATTTCGGAAGGATTCTGATACGAAACTACTGCACAATACCGGGTACTATTGCTTAGGTTAACCCTTTTCTAATGTCATAACCTTCAAGCAGTGTTGACACTTCACCGGTTGTGTGGAACATGGAACGAAATTGTCAGCGTATAACAGTTTAATTAGGTCGAATTCATATTCACGCGCTATACCTATAGACGACGGTTGAAAAATTCAAACAATTTATCAGAGAATTTGACTGACTGATTATTTGCCTTTTTACAAATTGTCTACTCGCTGAAATGAATTACTTTATCAAATTGATGCCTATAAACTATAGGAAATATTTATTTATTTTGCCTTTATTATTTGTTATTTTTATTAGTGAGAAGATAATTTTTCAATTTTTACTTGGGCAGCTCGGTACTGGAGTGAGCCATTTTTAGGGTTTACATGGTACTTTAAGGTATATTCCATAAAAACGTTCGCACTCTTATTTTAAAGTTGGTTGTGAAATTTGTAGGAATGAGGGGTGGAGGCAATTCCGGAAACTGAGCCTTAAACCAAAGAATATATAACATAAAGAAGTCGCAGTCGGAACAAATAACTTGAACTGAAAAATTTGCTCTAGGGTCCTTCCGCGCGAACCCTATATCTGTACTAGTACAATAAATACAAGCGGCCATTCATATTCAGACACTTCTTACATCGGAAGTGTGACCAAAAATTTCTGATGCGACGCGGGACCAGGCAGCAAACGTACAGAAATTCCGGCGCGCAATGTTAGGCCTTAAACCCATAGAGTCCGTCGGCATCAGGCGTCGCTTTGTGCGGCGCCGCACAACTATTGAATACATGCATGCATATGGGAGCTAACGCATAGCCGAAGCGCGCGGCAGCGCGTCGCGAGAGAGAATTTTAGAGGAATCTTCTATATTTCGCGCGGCAGCGCGTCGTAAGAGAGCTACTTAAGAGAAAAGCGACGCGAGACGGATTCTATGGGTTTAGGCCTTTATTCTTATGGACTTTTGCGATGAGGTGTTCCAAGCACGCGTTGAGGGCTGTATGAGCGCTCGCCGGTTCCAATTCTAGGAAGTGTGGGAAAATTACGAGAACTCTGAACTGAGCTCGGGAATAGTTGAACCGATATTATTTCGCTCCTGATTAAAGGCCTAAACCCATAGAGTCCGTCGGCATCAGGCGTCGCTTTGTGCGGCGCCGCACAACTATTGAATACATGCATGCATATGGGAGCTAACGCATAGCCGAAGCGCGCGGTAGCGCGTCGCGAGAGAGAATTTTAGAGGAATCTTCTATATTTCGCGCGGCAGCGCGTCGTAAGAGAGCTACTTAAGAGAAAAGCGACGCGAGACGGATTCTATGGGTTTAGGCCTTAAGGCTAATTTTTACCCCCGGAATATTTTGGGTTCCTACGGGAAAAATGCAATAAATTAACCGCGCATGAATTCCTATACAAGTATGGAAAAGCACGAGCAAGGACCGGACGGATCTGCTATTTTAAAATAAGAAAACCTTGTACAATACTTTTCACTTCTAACGTTAGTGTCACATTTACCTTTTGGAAGCACAGATATTTATTAATTAATTATTTAAAATAAAAACAATTTGCTGTTTCAAATAATTGCTTATCGATCTTATAAATTTAACATTATTATAATTCACAAGAAATATGTGTGTATATGCAATTAATTAATTAATCAATTAATGATAGTTACCATCTTCTTAAGAGTGAATGAATAAATAATAATGTATTCGCTTCCCCTAATATAATCTTAACAACAATCAAGAAATAGGAAAGTTGAGAATTACAAGCGCAGACGAAATTCTTTTGGGTTCTCGCCTTTTTACTCATATCATTCATTCATAGAATTCGGTCTGCCTTCAACTAGAAGGCACATCGTCCGACAACACAAGCGTGGTTCACCTCAACGCATGAACCCATATGAATAACCTGCGCCCGAAATTCTGTGCGTTGCTGGCTGGTACACATTTGTGTTCACAGCCGCGGTTTCTAGGAATCACTTCCCTGCCCTGACACCGTTCCTTCTCTTCCATCGATCGGAAAATATTTTTGAGTGGCAAATTAGGCTCGTGCAACTTCTTTATGTTATATATTCTTTGCTTAAACTCACCACCAACCCCTATATTAAATAATCGCCACCTACCCAAGCCCTTTTGCTGACCATTTGTTATTACTGTTATTGAAATAATGAACGCAATAATGCAACTTTTGTATAAATGTTTTTTTTATTGGTTACTCAAAATGGCAAAAGAAAGAGAGAAAATAAATCGTTGTCTAGAACTAAAAAAAAAAAATACGCTACCCTACGAAATACTTACATATACATACATTGATGTAAGAAGAGACAAAAAAGGGTAATCAGTACATCTCCTAAGAAATAGTCTGAATTAAATGCATCTAAAACTGAAACTACTGACCGTAGTCGATCACTGAATAAAAAGAAGGAATGCACTGCATAGTTGTGTAACCTAGCCCAGTAAAGAGCCCTTTAAATAACCGTAAAATAAAAGTGTTTGATTTTAATATTTCGTTTCCTCGAGGACTGTAGGAAGCCAAACTCATCTCATCACTAATATAGCATGGTGTTCCAGAGCATATTATACTAAACAAGAAAATGAGTAATCCCTGTTTGAGGTAGCTTTCCAGTGAGCAACCCACCACCGATAGTCCAAACCATTTGGACGTGAGTAGATTAGGTAAGTGATATGCAAAGCGTTCACAGTCATTAAAAGCAACCTCGAGTCTTCACTTACAGCAGACATCTAGTCAGGGGTAGATTGAACAACCGAAGGTAATATGCGGCAACAAAAGCACTTTTAGTAACCTCAAATACAATCAAGTTGACAAAAAGTTAGCCGAGAGTCAGAGTCTAGGCAACCCACCATAAACTTTAGCGAGTATAGCTTTAACATTGTCACAACATTGCGCCACATTGTTAAGAACAACAGATGTGATATCCTATATTAACTGGCGCCGTAGACTGTCCTAATCTTTTAAAACTTTTAAATGTTAATTCACGCCCTCGAGTGACTAGAGGGCAAAATTTTCTTTATGCAGATAACCACAGGACCAATTACGGTTATTTTGAACCTTTGTCGGCTATGTCTAGAGACTATAATGCCTGTTTCTCAATTATCGATTTTCATTGTAATAAGGTTGAACTGAAAAAACGACTATACAACTTTTCTTAAACATATTATAATTCATTCTATACTGCTTAGCATTCTTTCTATTTATGTAATCTATGTATCTATCATTGTAACGTCAGATGGTTTGCACCTGTTGATGAGTAAAAATAAATCAGCATAATCAATGCTCGTTGTACTAAATAGTGATGATTCATTAATTGCCTCCAAGTCAGAGTTAACTCTGTCTATACGATCCTGTATAAGTACAAGCGGCACATCAAATGCGTATAGAAAGAGTATCTGTGCGCTCTGAACCACATTACATATGTATGTAATTAATGTATAGGCTAAGGAGGAGTGGTCCCAGAATCGATCCCTGCGGTACACCCCGACCATTATGAACTAAAAATGTCTACGGCCGTTACGCTATTGGAACTTGAATTACCGCGGCCCTCCAATAGGTCCTTGTTAAAGGATTTAAAGTGTATTCATTCCAATTACAGGGCCTCGGATATGAGTGCTGGGAGTGGGTAATTTACGAGCCTGCTGCTGTCGTTAGATGTGGTAGCCGTTTCTCAGGCTCCCTCTTCGGAATCGAACCCTGATTCTTCGTTACCCTTTGCAACCATGGTAGTCCAAGATACTACCATCAATAGTTGATAGGGCAGACATTTGAAAGATCTGCCGTCGGTAGAAGACCATACGATCGGCAAATTATCTAGAGTTCAGCCATTAAAACTATACTACTATAAAAGTAAATATCGTTTGATATCTAGCTCATAACCAGAGCAATGCTTGATGCCGAGAAACTGCAAATGCTAGCCATTTCACGGAGCAACCTTGAATGGACATAACTGTCCAATACCTTCGAAAAGTGCGAAAGGAAAAGTATGTACACCCACTTCTTCCACATCGAAGGCCTGCTGAAGGTTCGAATAAGATAATTAAAGGGGTGACACCATTCTAGAATTTTGAAAGGCCCGATTGTCCTTAAAATCATCCAGGAAAGAAGAGGATGAGGCGAGCATCAACGTGGATGGCATAATGTATGGTGCAGGCATCGCAGATTAGAGGGAACAAAATTTCAAGGATTTAAGTGCTCGTAAAACTTTAATCGCGTTTTTCTCGAAACCAGAGTTTTCAAACGGGAGGACAGATTACTTGAACACCGTTGCATGGATCGATTTAAAATTTTGACAGTAGCTTCACAATTATATTCTCTATGGAAGTACGCAGCCGTTTTCCTATTTAATGTAAACTTGTTTTTTTTATAAACAATTTACTGCTTATTTTTTGGCCAAAAATAAATTAATTTTTTTAAAGGTCCACAATTTCTTCAAAATTTGATTTAAAAATAAATCCTACGTACTTCCATAGTATATAGATTATAAAATATTTTTGTTTTTCGTTCCACGTCTTATACTTTATGAGAAATCCGTCCTCCTGAGAAGGAGTTTTAAAAAAAGGCGATTTCAAAGATTAACTCTGTATTAAAAAGATTTCAAAGATTGGATTTGTATTAAAATTACAATAAAAAAATTTTTTTTTATACTTCAATAACTTAAATAAACTCTGTGAAAAGAAATCCTATCCCTTTTTCCATACTTTCAAAATAAATTGGCAAAATTGAGCGTTTTTTCGGTCGCTAGAGTGGTGTTACCTCTTAAGGGCAGGGTAAGGTATTAAATTTTTTTTTTTCGAATTTTTTTTTTATTCGATTTTCTAAATGAAGAACCTTTCAAAAATATTGTGTGAAAATTTGAGACGGATCGTAGCAAAACTAACGAAGATACAGCAGTTTAAGCAACTCGCTTATGATCGTTTTACTCTAAATTTTTTAGTGTTTAAAACTTCAAGGCGTTTTTCCCACAACTCATGTTTTCAAAGTCGGTGCCCCTCATAAGTTCAAAACTACTACACCGATTCTTTTGAAATTTTGGACACTATTGCTGTACATAATTTACGAGGTAACACGGGAGAGTTTTTTTTCAAATTTGTTAATATTTTTTATGTTATAATAACAAATTATCCGATTTTTTTGACAAAAATCGCGTTTTTCACTTCAAAGTGTTCCCAAAAATTTAAAAATTTAAATTTCGAAAAACCGCTCCCGCGTTACCTGGGGAAAGCGATTATCTAACGACAAAAAATTTCCTTTTTGATTTGAGATGATCCAGCACAGAGTTATGAGGGGCACCGCAATTCTATTTTTTTCTGAGACGCTTCCAAATAATGGCTGCCATTGCCTTATTTTGCAATATTTCTACATGAAAATTTTACAAAATATTCTTCAAATGTTCTACTTTGATGTACCATTAGCTTAAATGAATAGATTTTATCTGAGTTGTCGAAAAAAAATTCACAAAAATGTGCCTTTTTTTGTACGAATTAACCTCACCCTCCCCTGTAAATCTGGCTCACAATTGGTGCGCCATGATTTTGTGTAGGACGTTCGATAAAAAACAAAGTATGCTAACAGATCGGTAGTCTAATGAATTAGCGATTTGTTAGCAACAGGGATTACACTTGTTGACTGGACTATAATGTTATACATTTGAATTCCAAGTGTGAATTATATCGAAGGAAAATAATTCAGAGAACTTCACTTAAATGTAATAATTTAGCCAAATTTGTGGACATTTACATAACCGGTACAATATTACCGATATTAATTGGAACTTTTTAACAAAACTCAGTAGTTTTCTATAAGTTGCAGGCATTTTTTCTATATAGATATTATGAAACATTTTTTTGTTTAATCATTACACAAATATGGACACATCTACTTATTTCCAGAAAATAATGTTTTGTATGAAACTATACGTTTCATGGTATTTGACAAAAATTAAGTGTGACAAATTTGCCTGAAACGAATACAATTTCATTTTTGTTTTTGCGTGCACCTACTTCGGAATTAAAGTGCAGATCAATAGAATTGGATCCTATTTTTAAAATTATGGTGTCATTAAGGGACTGGAAATAATCTTATTGTTAGGTTTAGTGATATGGCCTAACAATATTTATAGGAGTCGTGTGTGTCACCACCAGGGCTTAGACACTCGTTCTCGTGTGCTTTCTTTACTTCTTTTCAGGAAGCAAATGTTAGGCTCTATCGATCAGACAGTGGCATAGGCTTAAATTTAGTAATATTCGTACAATATCGCTACAATATCACGGGAGCATTTGCGGAAACCGCTTAGCATACACCTGTAAACTGTTTTTACGAGTACGTCGTTTTCGTCCAAAAATAGATAAACCGCGGTCATTTCCATTATGCACCCACAGTTCTAGTGTTTTTCGTCAGGGTCAAGTTCTCAGCCCAATTTTCTATTGGCGGTTTTATTTTTCTTACGGTTGACTGGACAGATAATCAAAAGACTGAGTGCAAAACACCCATACGAGAATGAGAGTATATAGAGGATTAATTGGAAGTAATCGCTCTGTATGCGGAAGCAATACTCACAGATCGCTTTGTTTTGAAGTCATCTTCATGCTTCAATGATTTCCAGCAGGAGTGCAAAGAGTGTGTTAATGTTAAGAAAAAACGAAGTCAATTTCAATTTCGTTGCCCATTAGTTATTTTTAAGTGTGCTCTTTACAAGAATATTGAACCATCTTACAACAGGTTTTACAAGGTATTAAACATTGAAATTGATATAAGCACTTTTTCGTCATCAGCCACAGCTTTCTTCCAGTGAACATAAAAAGTTCAGTTTTCCTGGTTCAATGCTGGAATCATCGACCTTGATCGACGAAGCACTCGTGCCGTTACAGTTTTAGCTGGTCGCACTCGCTTAATTGGACACTCGAGAGAAGGAAAGTTGTTGGAGGTGCACTTTTAAGGGTATCGACAAATGCCAGCACTAAAGTGATAAAGTTTCTCGTCTAACAAGTTAAAATTACATCAAAGTCCTCTGGAAAGTGTAAGTGGCCAATTTTAATAGATCCAGATCGAGAAAATTATGTAGTTGTCTTTCCTAAGTTAGTACGAACTGAGCGTACAGCAAGCACACCACACTACGCCTTCTTTGAGGTAGTTTTGCTGGAACAGTGGCACGCAGTTTCCGCCTCTGACCGCTCAAGTGTGGTCAGGCTATTGCTATTGCCGTGCTATGACTATGCAAAGTATACGTTTCCCTCGCATAGGAGCCATTTTCATGATAACTAGTTTTGACAAATTATGCTGATTCCCAGTTATGGATTTATTGAAATCGAATAGCTGTGTGATGGCCTTATAGTAGGGGATCCCAAGAGGGGATTTAGGGATTTATTCAAGCACGGCAGATTAACATATTGGGGGATACCTTGCACCCTGTTGAGTCCCTCTATATAGAGCAGCCGATCAGAATAGTAAAAAAAAATCGAAAGCTGGAAATACTCGAGCGCGTCAGATTAAGGTATGGTGGGTTAATTACATGCAGAAAAGTGTGCAATTCAATAATCTGACGATTTGAGCCTGACGTAATAGGCTAGACGGCGAGGAGGTAAAAACATTAAAAAGTGTATTTTTCGGGCACAGGCGAGATTATCGTTGGAATCGCTTCGATTTAGGTTGTAGTTCAACCCCCTAAGTTTGCTTACAAATTGTTGGTGTGCTTGATTTTATAATTAACTACTACTGACGAAAATAGTGCTTTTAGTATAGCATATGCATTGAGAAAGTTGTTCCTTATGAAATTTCCTAAAAAATGAGCCCTAACAAAGGTCGCTAAGTGCAATTGTTAACTTGCAAATAGCCCCGAAAGTTAAAAAAACACGTTTTTTAACTATTTTTTTACTAAAAAATGACCGCACATAGATGGCTGAAAATTCTCAAAAATGATGTCTATGTTGACTCAAACATGCATGAATAATTTTAGCGTCATCGGTCAATTACTTCTCGAGTAATTAACGATCACTTTTTTTTTCCTTAATTGCAAATTGCGCCATTTTTTTCACAAACGGGTTTCGGGACCAAGCCAGAAAAATCACAAATCCATTCAACTTTAGTATCCCGCTGGAATTTTTGGGAAAAATTAATTCTAACAATAGACATCATTTTTGAGAATTTTCAGCCATCTATGTGCGGTCAATCTATAGTAAAAAAATAGTGAAAAATAAGTTTTTTTTAACTTTCGGGGCTATTTTCAAGTTAACAATTGCACTTAGCGACCTCTGTTAGGGCTCATTTTTTAGGAAATTTCAAAAGGAACAACTTTCTCAATGCATATGCTATACTAAAAGTCAAGAGGAACGGAGATATTAAAGGAAATAGAGAAAAAAGCATTATTTTCGTCACTAATAGTTAATTATAAAATCAAGCACACCAACAATTTGTAAGCAAACTTAGGGGGTTGAACTACACCCTAAAACGAAGCGATTCTAACAATAATCTCGCCTGTGCGCGAAAAATACACCCAAAACTCCTCGCCGTCTAGTCTATAAGGGAGTGTGAGGGTCACAAACTTGCAAAAAAAAAACGGCGCCGTCGAATTTGTTTATATTTTGAAGGAAATAATTCAAGGATAATGGAAAAAATATGATCTGCCGATTTCCACAAGCCGAAGTAACAAAAATCGTCCATAAAGCTTAGCGCGCGCAGCTGCAGTGAAGCATGTATTCCCCACTCCGTGCCTCACTCTTTCTAACTCTTTCTCTATCTCTCACTCTCTCGCACCGTCCCCACACCGTGAATTACATAAAAAATATTTTTAAGTATTATTTTATTGATTACCCATTAATAAAACTATCAAAAAGTTTGAAAATATTGTTTTTATTAACCTCAGCCATAAATAATTTTTAGCTCTTATTTATTTATCTTTTGTAATTTTATAATATCAGAGAAACAGAACACCAAAAGTATATACATATGTATATAAAATATGTGTTTATATGTATAATAAATAAAAGAAATAAATTTACGTGTGCAGAAAATGAAATAAATAACTTTTCAATTGAATTTCAACAAAATTTGTTATTTTTATTATATGCATGCTATTTTCCGTGCATTTTATTTTTCACATTCTGTGATTTAAGATACAATTTTTTTTCAATGGATCATCACGACCAGGACATCAAGTTGAACCGTTCTGTATGAAAATCTGACTTGCTCGAGTATTTCCATGTGACTGTTTTTTTTAAATTTTTGAAAGGATGTAGTCGTTCCCCCCACCAGTGAAAGGGTACGCATGATATAACCTTTTTGACTTTCTACCATATAATCTTCAAAATCCATTAGGTCCCCACGACGCTCGAGTAAATCACCATTTAGCATCGTGGGCCCCCCTACTATTATAGGGTATCCGCCTCATTTACTTCATTTGAGAGTAAAATGAGTGACGAACAAATTCCTCTTATCGAACAGGACGAAAACAATGAGTTGATCAAAATATTGTCACTATCTTGGAAATGTTGTTTGAGACCATGAAAAAAATATCAAACATGGATTACTGACAAATCAGCTTTCGGTGATGTAGACTTTCGTCAAAAAGATTTTTGATATTGTGAAAAATGTCGAAAATTGTTTTAAGATTATAAAATTCTTCTGTGCGCTTACGCTGTCTGGCAGAGCATGTCCAAAAACCTCTTTTAGAAACCCTCCAAGGATGATTATGGCTGTAGCTTCAACTTTGACACGGAGAAAGACATAGCAATTTGATTGCCCGCGTGACATATGATTTTGCACGAAAATGTGAAAATGAGAAAAATTAGTGCACGTTGGGTACTGAAAATTCTGTTTTTGCAAGACAATGTAACTGTTCGCCCGGTGCAGGTTGCTTAGCAGGTTCTGAAAGACGTGGGCTTCTCAGAATTTAATTTTTTAGAATCTCAAAAATGAGTTACAAGGCCGGCAATTTGCTGATGAGAATGAAATGAAGGCGGCCGTAGAAAACCATATGAAGAGAGGGAAAAGGAATATTTTTGGCGATTTAAAGGCGCTATATGCCAAATGTGGAAAATGTTTTGAGAAAAACACTTATTTAGCGAAACTTTTCTTTCATAATGCCGTGGGCCGCAAACTTATCAGCCACCTCCGGCCGCTCGTACCTATATTCAGCAAAAAAAGAAACAATTAATTTTGTAGTCCCTAGAAGTATATGTATATTACTTTTATGCAGACACAACACTTCCACCTATGCTTCTACTGTTATACATAAGTTCTTTGGCGCGCAACTAAAATCAAAGCGAATACTTTTTTGTACGTGTCAACGTGTGAAGCATGATTTAGGAAAAACCTCCTCTAAACGAAAATGCTTAAGCTTATCTAGTTATGTGCTTTAGAATTACTTGCAAGTGCCATAGTACGTACCGCAATACAAAAAATATATAATATATTAAACGTTAAATTGGTTAAAGCGGTTAAAAATGAAGTTACATATTTTTCGTGAAAATCGCGGGAATGTCTTAATGCTTGGGTTGGCAAATAACGACATTATTACTTCGTAAACAGAAACAAACAAATCATTGCTTGTCCATTTATTTGTAACAACAATTACATTCATGTGGGGTGTTACAAGATCTCAAGATCACTCCGCATATGTTCGCTGAATCGCGACTCTGGTGCGAGGGCTTCTTAAAGAGATCTATTGTAGTCTTACGAAACGAAATATTTACGGTCATTAGCAAAACATGTACAAGGTAGTTTTTACTTGCAAATGTCTCACCCGCAATGCTGGACCGGGTGGTACCAGCGTCAGAAGCTTAAATTTTTGTATATAAAGTAAACTGTCTGGGCTGATGGTCAGTATCGATTCGAACTTTAACTAACGCGCCATTCAAGAATATTATGATAATGAAGTGCCTAGTGGGTGTACAATTTCTGACTGTGATGGGATCTATTCTAAATTTCTCGGTGTTTCAGATATTTATCGGACTGCTCCTGTGCGTTGTTCTTGTGGCGTCTGAAGGAGTTGTTAACGTGGAAACCCAAAACGTTGAGAAGAAACAAGAAAAGCGCGGAATATACAGCGGATATAACTCAGGGTATGGATACGATGCAACAGGAATCGGCGGCTATGGCGGCTATGGTGGATATGGTGGGTACGGTGGTTACGGCGGCTACGGTGGATATTCTCCTCGAGTTATAGGTTTAGGAGGTTAGTATGAAAAGTCTTCCTAACTAGGATTAAACATCGTATTTTGTATTTTTAAAGGTTACGGTGGATATGGTGGGTCCGGAGGATATGGTGGATATGGTGGATATGGCGGATATGGTGGATATGGTGGATATAGTGGAAATGGTGGATATGGGGGATATGGGGGATATGGTGGATATAATTCGCCCTATTCAAGACCTTATGGATACTCTTATTCGCGGTCAAATTATCCAGGCTACGTGGGTAGCGGGTATAATTATGGTCCTGGTGTGTCGGGACTGTATTATTAGTTCCCGATGCCAGAGTTCATTTACGAGTGTTATATACAAGAATATCATTGCTGTAGTAGGTATTTTAGATTTTAATAATTGTAATTGAAATATTTGTAAAATAAATATTTGTTGTGAATATTTCACAAGAAATGTTTTTCATTTTCTCAAAAATCACGGAGAATACTCATGACTCACAATATTTTTCTCTACCTTCCTGTTTATATTTTATCAAATAAAAAGAATAACAATGGTATCTTCGTTGTGTTAATATTAATAATTTTGTCATATCACACGAACACCAAATTAGAAAATATTTCTCTCTATCGAAGTAGTTGTTCAAAGTGACCACATTTAAGATTTAATAAGAAACATCCATATGTATATTTATTTGCTAATAATTCGTACTATAACGCAGTGCCGTCTCTAGGTTGAGTGGTATTTTCAAGCGATACTTTTCTTTTTTAAGTTCAACATGTAAAGGATATGACACAGCAGGGCAAACAGTTGTTTAATGCAACCTGTAGTAAAAGTAACAATTTCACTTTTTCTTAATTATAGCCACTAAATTTGTCACTAGTCAGTCAATAGATGAGAAATGTTATCACCATCAGAAAATCCAAAATCACCAGATTCGGCAATGCTGCTATGCAGAGTTGTACACATATACATATGGATATAAGAAACAACCCCCAATAACAAACTTCATTCTTCTGCTGATCTGCACCAAGTGAATTTGGGATTTTGTTCAAGATGTGTAAGTGTCATCATCTCTCTAAGAATTTATTAATCTCAAGAATAATTTAACTTCCCTTTTATCTTTTATACCACAGATGTAATTCGAGCCTTTTTATTTACAACAATTTTGTGCGCGCTTTTAATGTTTGCAAGTTCGAAGCCGTGCCAAGGATGTGGTGGTAAAGTCAACAATTCGGGCAAAATTAAGCGACAAATGGTGTAGGTGAAAGGAAGCGAAATAATCCCTTTCCTGCTATGACGAGCAAACGCAGTGCACTAGTGTTTCTTTTCTGTAAAATTGTAATGGTGGTGGTGATCATGTAAACAATAAAAATTGAAAATCTTACATGTATATGGATTTCGCTTGAGAAAAACTCTGCGTATTTTTATTATTCATATTCTTTCTAACCATACCATGAATTCTGAAAATGTGAAAGCATGTACATATAACCAAAGAATATATAACATAAAGAAGTCGCAGTCGGAACAAATAACTTGAACTGAAAAATTTGCTCTAGGGTCCTTCCGCGCGAACCCTATATCTGTAGTAGTACAATAAATACAAGCGGCCATTCATATTCAGACACTTCTTACATCGGAAGTGTGACCAAAAATTCTGAAACGACGCGGGACCAGGCAGCAAACGTACAGAAATTCCGGCGCGCAATGTTATTCTTATGGACTTTTGCGATGAGGTGTTCCAAGCACGCGTTGAGGGCTGTATGAGCGCTCGCCGGTTCCAATTCTAGGAAGTGTGGGAAAATTACTAGAACTCTGAACTGAGCTCGGGAATAGTTGAACCGATATTATTTCGCTCCCGATTAAGGCTAATTTTTACCCCCGGAATATTTTGGGTTCCTACGGGAAAAATGCAATAAATTAACCGCGCATGAATTCCTATACAAGTATGGAAAAGCACGAGCAAGGACCGGACGGATCTGCTATTTTAAAATAAGAAAACCTTGTACAATACTTTTCACTTCTAACGTTAGTGTCACATTTACCTTTTGGAAGCACAGATATTTATTAATTAATTATTTAAAATAAAAACAATTTGCTGTTTCAAATAATTGCTTATCGATCTTATAAATTTAACATTATTATAATTCACAAGAAATATGTGTGTATATGCAATTAATTAATTAATCAATTAATGATAGTTACCATCTTCTTAAGAGTGAATGAATAAATAATAATGTATTCGCTTCCCCTAATATAATCTTAACAACAATCAAGAAATAGGAAAGTTGAGAATTACAAGCGCAGACGAAATTCTTTTGGGTTCTCGCCTTTTTACTCATATCATTCATTCATAGAATTCGGTCTGCCTTCAGCTAGAAGGCACATCGTCCGACAACGCAAGCGTGGTTCACCCCAACGCATGAACCCATATGAATAACCTGCGCCCGAACTTCTGTGCGTTGCTGGCTCGTACACATTTGTGTTCACAGCCGCGGTTTCTAGGAATCACTTCCCTGCCCTGACACCGTTCCTTCTCTTCCATCGATCGAAAAATATTTTTGAGTGGCAAATTAGGCTCGTGCAACTTCTTTATGTTATATATTCTTTGATATAACAAAAGAACCCTAGTAGGTACAGTAAAGAACACAATTTCACTTTAGAGCACGCAAAGAGAGCTCATAAAATCATTTGGGCTCGTTTTGTGATCTGCAAATATGGAACTGCGTGCCAACTGCTAACATTATTACCCAGTCGTGAAAATATGAAATTTACTCACAATTATTATTATATCTTCTTTAAATTATGCAAATATTACAAATTATTTATTTCTGGGTAATTGCACAACCTCCTGTATAAGGCCTTCCGTCTAATTGTAATAGCACCTTCTACACAGCTTCCATAGAAGACCTTTTCTCTGTAGATGTGCCTGTACAAAAAGGAAATGGAATCCATCCATTCGGTACTGGGTATACAAAGGGATACTAAGACAGAAATTTTTTTACAATTAATAATTATACATATATGACTAAATGACCGTGGTTCTTCAATTGTTCGGAACTCAAGGTACGAGTTATATTTGGTACTCAAGTTCTGCGCCAACCTATACCAACCGACTCTATGAAATGTCCTGAAAAACCTTTGTTTCGACACCCCTCTCTCCTAAAATCACTACTACCCCTAAAATGTCATAAGTCCTGTTAAGGAATTTGCAGAATCACAAGCTATGTAAAACTCCGAGCCTTTTAATAGTAGGCACCCCACATACCCCAATATGCCTAATTTGTATTATTTTGTACATCTTCTCCTGGAGGTTTTAATTTGTTGGTATCACTCTTTAATCTTTTAAAGCGGTTTTCTCTAAATTCATATTCAGTAATCGTAAGTAATTTTAATAATTCCGGCATGCCAGTTTTGATCAAGTCTGCAATTAATCACAGAAACGGGAGATAACACGACTTGGAAAAGTGTCCTTCACTATGTCTAGTGTGTCACACGCTGTGTGTGCAGTGGCACCGTCTTGTTGGAACTATATGTGCTTCAACATCAATACATCCAATTTATGTATAATATTAAAAAATCATGGACCATAGTTCTGTACCGCTCACCAATCACAGTTATCACGTTGCCAATAACTGAATGAATATAAAGGTGATTCGTGAATAATACGTAGGTTTTCAGTGTATTCTGCTTGTTGACATGTCCGTGGAACGTAGAAAATGTGCGTCGTCAGTCGTCACTCATAATGAAAGGAAATTTGTCTTCTTCATGGTTGATGTTTATAATGCGCTGGCTAAATTCTAGACGAGCTTGGTAGCAGCTGATCCATCGCCTAGGTTTTATTTGAAACATCTTCAAGTGTTTCATCGAAATCCGCTGAGACTGCCATCTGTTAATGTTTCTGGACACTCTTCCACATTCTTACGTACAGAATGGGTAGGTATATATTCGTTGGGCTCAAGATGGTATCTAGGCTGACGGCGGTTGGGGAAATGGTTCGCTTTCTGAACCGCACGGGTTGGTTTAAGTAGCGATCTAACACCTAGCTAAAATGCGTCGTTTTGATACCATGCAATCCCAAAAATTTGTTATATAGTAAGCGAATGATATAGGGTATTAGGGACTATAGAGCTAACCCATGCGGTTCAGAATAAGTATTACTAAATATGTCAAAACTGCGGGCACCTATGTACCTATACCACCCAAGTAAGAAATCTTACCTATATAACCTTGATTTTGATTTTTATGTCTTTTCCAAATTTAATTAATATATATATACGAGTATACCTGAAGTATAGTAAGCAGTCCTAAGTTAGGGGTGAGAAGTTTTATTTGCACTTTAAACTCGCGTTATACAATTTCTCAAAACTGGAATTTTAAGTATAGTAGCTGTAGTCGTAATCATTTGAATATTTCCTCTTGTTCCACTTGTTTACTTTTTTTTCCTGCTTTTGCTCGAATTTTTGTTGTTTCCACACCTGTTTCGCTGCCTGACGGTTTGCTTTGGCCACTGCCTTATCAGATTTATCCCACAATTTTTGGAACTCTTTATGAAACTTCCATTGTTCGTTTCCGTAATATTGGTTGCCAACATCTCGTCTCACCATTTGTCGCCAAACTTGCCCATTGCTGCGTCCTCGGCAAGGCTTGGCTGTAGTATACATTAAAACCGCGCACAATATTGTTGCAAATAAACAATTTCGAATGACATCTGTAGTATAAGAAACAACTGATTTACCAATCATTAATTCGAAATTAGAAAGTATCTATCACTTACACATTTTGGAAAATATCCTCAATTCACTTTGTTCTTTTTTGCTTGATTAGCGAAGACTACAGCTAGTTTTTTGGGGTCGCATCTTATATCGGCAATGACAAAGGTGAATGAAACGAAATTTCACATGCGTCAATTTGAACAGCCTCAACACGGAACAGTGTTGTCATGCTTCTCATTATATTGACGGTTTCATAACCGCCATATACCTACGTATATTTAGGAAAACGCTGACGATTGAAGTTAACAGTCGAAGGGAAAATACACTACAAAAAAAAAATACTGACGATATATCAAACAGAAAAAGTGAAAAGTCAACGCAAAGGTCAAAAGTAGTAGCAAATTTGTTTTAAATTAATTTGTGTTCATATATTATTATTTTGCTCGAACTCCATTAGTAAATCTTTAAATAACACTACAGCCATTATCTTCTACCCGAAAAGCATTTCGTTAATTAAAATGTTCACAATGTTTTGCGCTAGCTGCCAATTGAACATATGTTTTGCGTTCGATATTTGTTTTTAATGTTTTTGTGGATCAAGCTATATATCTGTTGCCAGGCTAGCTTCTGGTGAATTTAATATCACTGAATCGCGCAATCGTTACTCTTGAAATCAATACACATATGTTATATAAATTTGAAGTATCTCAGTGTGATTTTCGAATTTTCACCTTTCAACTCCAGCTAGGAGCATAGGGCTTCCACAATGCCACCTCGAGAATTTGCTTCCGTTTCTGGAATCGTGTATATTCGCTATTCTGGCAATTAGCCGGCAGTAGCAATCATAATTGATTTATCTGTCGCTTATTAGGAAAAGCGCATTCTGGGGGTGGAGGCGAGGGGTGTGAGTGGAATTCAAACCTGGAACGTTTGGATCGGCAGTCTAACACGCTTGCCATTAAATTGCTCGCGTTTAAAATGAAAAACTGTAGAGACATGGTTGAACAGGTTTTTAACCTGAATAATGGTTCAATCAAGTCTATTAGGTCCGCATCTAATAATGTCATAGATAGGATAACACTAATTTACAAGGATTTTGTAGCTGTTTAAGCAATAGGTGATTTCCATAGAAGTTTGTATTTAGATTTCTGTGAAAAATAAAGCCAAATATTGCAAGAATTCCATTTCAGTAAATTTTTAATATTTTATTAAAAATTAATAATACGTCACAAAGATCAATCTATCAATCTCAAATGGAACCGTTTACTCTAAGGTATACTATAAGATATAAAAAACTTAAAGATGTGTTCTTTTTTTGAAGCACTTAGGTACAATTAGACAAAAGTAAACACACTAATAACAGAACCGGCCCATGCAGAGGCTTACGTATGCAGTTGACATCTATATACTTAAAAATTTCGTTTGTACGGTATTTTGAAAGACTTTTATATGTTTTAAGTTATTATAAGTAAGTATGTAAGTAGGCTGAACTCTAAACATAAACTATACCGAATGTCACAAAAGTTAGTTCATGTCCTGGTCATTTTTGAAACGGTCTACAATTTCAAAAATCGCTCAGACACATTGTCGATTATTTCGAGGAGGAAATATTTAGGGAGCTTCTAATATTAGTATCACCTCCTATGGAGTGGGGAGGGAGCAACTGAGTTTTTTCTAATGGTTAGGACGGGCAAACAACACATCGTCCACCAAGGTCTTTTCAATACGTACATTTTCGTAAAAAGGAAGACAATTTCCGCCCCCCTTCAAAAGTTATGGGGGGTCAAAGTTTGGGGAAGATGTCTGACTCTTGATTCTTTCCGCCCGCGTTAAACATCCCAGGGATACGGTTTTTGGCACATAGTTAATTCAAATTCGTTAGCGCTGCGACCTCTTGTTCAAAATTCACGGGAAGATCAAATTGCCAGGGTATGAACTAACTTTTGGGACACACGGTACATAACACTACAAAAATTGGGCTGATTAAAACAAACTAATGAGATTGGTGGGCCGATACTCTTCTTAGTTAGATACATATTAGGGGTTTATAAACCTTTCATTCATTCTAACTTCCTTCGTATTTGTCCCATTGCAGTGCATTTTATTAATAGTTCTTTATTGCATTAAGGCAGTGATTATATTAAAGAGTCTGCTAGGTAAATATGTACATACATACCTATGTATGTCAAAGGTAAAATGCGAAATGCCATTCTCCTCGGGTTGCATTTTCTTGCGCGCAAATGAAAAATAATTGCCTTAGAAGACAATTTAAAATACTTACCGCATCGTGGGTTCATAATTAATGAGCCCTCGAGTTAGAGACTTTATTCTCAGCACTCCACCAACTAAAGTTGCACTTTCGCTAATAGCATTTAATAACCCTAAGTAGTGCAAGGAGTCTCTAATCCGTTCAGATTTTCAGATAAACCCCACTGTGCTTATAGTCCACTTCACAGACAATTACCGTATAATCTGCCTGCAGGTAAACAGTTAATTAACCGACAGTTGCGTAACGTCAGTGAAAATTGTCTAATTGGAGCGGATGTACATACATACCGCGAGGAGTAACAAGCCTCCACCTCCAGATCTGAATCTCTGAATCTCGAAAATCCGGCTGGTTAGACCCCTCTGGGTGCTCTATTTGTTCTTTTCCGCACATGAATGTTTCGCGTCAGGACAGGAACGCTTTTCAGAAATTTCCTGCATGGTTTTCTCAATTGATGAATTACGTATGTACATTACATGCCACGAATTCGCTTCGCTGCGACACTGCGGCTGTGTTAACAGTCTGAATTAATCTCTGTTGGTTACTGCAGTTCCGTTGCTGTTGCATACGTACTTATGTACACCTACCTTATTATATGTCTATACAAAATTAAATAAAAATAAAATGTTTTCGAGTTGCGGTGCGACAAACGAATAGGGAGAAAAAGTAAAAGTTTTTAGAGTTAAAGGAGGGAGCCCTTGAATTTTAAATATTTTTTCAAGATTGAATTACATACATACTTTGAATGAAAAAGCGCAGTTTGCTATTCGATGGTTTTTGAATTAGATACTGTATGCACAGTCCTGGAGGCAACTGCAAAAAAAGGACCCCATAAACACACAGGGTGGAACATGCCGCAAACAAAACTTTAAGGTCAGCATACAAAATTAAATCGCTTAAATGTGCCCATACCATTCGGGCTTCGAAAATGAAACTTCAAGCATTTCCATAGACATATGGCCTAAACAGTATAGGAACCCTCGAATACTAGCGACAACAAAATATCGCTCGCTGCGTCTCGATGAATTAGATGGCTGTAAAAATTCACTCGGGTAGATCGGTGCTGATGAGTGATGTGTTGGGTGACGAGTTTAAAAAGAAAGATCAGGATTCTGCGTTTAATGTATGTATGTACGATCAGATCTTCTTAGGCCATAGACATATTTTATGCAATTATTAAAGGCTATATTTAATTTACTGTAACAATCCATTAGACTGAAATTGAACCATATAGAAAGTTAGACAACAAGAGTGCTTCGACCAATTTCATACGCGAAGATAGCTCAAGTATGTGAGTAGACAGCTACAACCTTCGAAGTCGCAAATAGATTTTAGAAATGGAATTATTTACAGTCCATGCTACTGCTCAACATCACTCTCAAATTCCTGGTAGGTATCTGAAGAAATTCTTTTCTTAAATTTTAAATTATATAAATTATATTCTTCCCGAGATAACATCCAAAAATGGGAAAGCTTGTAACCTATGTTATGTTTATACAGTCTGTGCAATCCTGAGAAACTTTCATCAAGAGGTCTACCATTACGATACCATTGAATTATCCATTGAAATCCTTCATATTGACCTCAAATGGACATTTGGAACTAATGTTATCTTCAGTACATGTGCCACCTTTAAAAGTTCATGTGTGAAAAACAAACTAGGGTGCACTGTACACACAGGACCAAAATCAAGATTTGGTCATTCAAGATATTGGCTACACAAACGCCAACGTGCGCAACTAGTTTTTCTGAATTACCTCCGCATGTTTCTTTTAAAAAGTACTGTATTAGATCTCAGGGATTTATGCTTTGTATGACTATTAACAGTTGAACACAAAAAAATCCATATCAGTATTTTTGAAATACATTTGTAATTTTGAAAGCAAATATAAAAAAAGTGCAATATCTCTTTGAAAATATTTAAATTGTCCGTCTCTTATCATACGCGGATTGATTTTTTTTTATCTTTCAATTGTAATAATTTACTTAGGGAGGCTGGATCGAAAACTAAAAACACGGGAGAATTAAATTAAATTTCGCTAGATGATAGTTTAGCATCATATAAATCAATTACAAAAAAAAATTTCAGTTCACCGACAAAATAGAAGAGAAAATCAAAATAAAATTTATTAAGGGGTTATTACCAGCTTAATTAAACTATCATCTAGTGAAATTTGATTTGATTCTCCCGTGTTTTTAGTTTTCGATCCAGCCTCCTTAAGTTATGAATTTAAGGAGCATCGTCACACCCTCTTTTAAAAAATATCCGGCATTACCCCTTTAAGCAAAGCAGCACATTCGAAATGGAAAATATGTTTGCAGCTAAGTTGACACAACTGCAATGCGTCGATGAGTTTGTTCTACGCCAGATGTTCATTAACTTTGGTATCGTACATACATATATATATAATACATACACAAGGAAGTAAGACTTGTCAAACGTACCCAAAATCTATATGCCAATGACTTAGTTTTCCACACTTTAGTATTAGTTTCGTCAGTACTGGCGGTAAAGTGAAGGCACTTTTAAGAGGGGCCATAACGCATTTGCGTGTACGTAACATATATATCTGCTTATTAAATACCTTTGCGGAGAGAACTAAATGAGACGACATCCTGTAGGACTGCTGCTGGTAAACCGTTGCTACTTAGCTCTTGTTAGAAAAATCTAGATCTGTGTCAATACAGCGTGATCCTATATGATTTTTGAGTTATTTTTGGTCTCGCAAAATCAATTGCATCATAATAAAATATTTATTACCCGGATGCGGAAAGTCTCAATATTTCGGGGTTTATAGGGAATCGTAATATCAGTCTTTTCCGTCCACCTTGGAAATGCCTACAAACTGATTTTTTGTTGTTTACGGAGCTGTCTTTTTGAACTTTCTGTTTAGGCCAAGAGAACTAGGAATATTGCTTCTACACTAGATGAAAATGCGTTTCCGTGGACTCCACATGGAATAGGATACAAACAATAGATTCGAAAATATTGGCCTGTTACGAAAATAAGCAGACAATTTTTTAAAGTAAAATCGATGCTTTTTAACATAGGAGTAATTTTTTGTTTGTTTTTAAATAATGTTTAAGCAAAGATAAACGTGTATGAAAGACGGACAAATTTATGATTTCATAAGATCGGTTAGGTGTAATACATCCCACGTGCAGTCTAAGGGTTAACCATATGAACTCGATTTATTTTTAATTTTCATTGTCTCCTCCCATGTGACATGCGAATTCAAAGAATTAAAAGATAAAATTCTAGTTAGAGAAAAATGTGGTTCGGTTAATGAAATTATGAATTTTCTTGGGGTTTGGTTGTCACATTTCTGTAAGCAAAGATCCGAACAAGAGGGCTTTGGCGCAGAGACGTAGTGACCCTGGAAATGTATTTGCTCAACAATAACGACGTAAAATTCTATAATTTGTATTGTATCTATTGAGTGGAAATTTATATAATTTAAATTGGATAAACCTCCAGAGGATTTGTTTAACGCCGTTTATGATCTCACCTCAGGACCTCTAAATTTCTTTACAGTTCATTCAGTGCATACGTTTCCTCGTTATCTCTTGCTTGCCAAGGTTACGTATGAATGTATGTGATATCATTCTACCGGATTACTTTTTTCTTCACAACGCCCTTGACATGGGTATCATATGAAAGGGATTGATGAGTAAAATATTATAAACTATTGAACCTCATTATGAACCATCCAAAACCCTCTCATCGTGGTGTAATGCAAAATTAATCGTTATATGTAAGTATGAGCTGCATGTTTAAATCATATCATGACATTACTTACCTACTCTACATAACCGATTTGTCCTACGGGTGACTACCTTCATATACAATCTATATCGAGTCGAGTTTTAGTTTTGATGAAGAATACGTTTTACATTTCAAGTCAGTAGTAGGCACTCCAGACCAAAAAATCGAGCGTTGTTATATTTTTATCAAAGTTTGAAATAATAGTTTTTAAACGTCAGAAAATTCATGCTTATGAAGTACCATTCGATAGATAAAGAAACAAAGGTTATATATAGCACAATATAAACGAGCTATTGTGTCAGCCAGCGGGGGTTGAGTGAGGGAAAAAATGCATATTTTGCGCTGCTCGACGCTTGCTAAAATTAATATCTATATCTCCGGATTCCGATAAGAACGTTGAGTTTAGTGTCGATAAAATTATCGCATTGAGTACTATCGATGTAGCTTACTGTAATTGAATAATCGCAATTGAACTTTGTTACTTACTTAAACTTATATTGTAAAAGCTTAAAGGAAAGTAGAGAAAATCATGGTAAATTTAAGAAGACCAAAATGAGCTTGTTGGGAATTAAATATTTTTCCTTGCAAGAAGTGGTCGAATGCCTGGATGAAATGTTAGTCAGTTGGTGCAAGGGGCATTCATTAATTACGTAAGGACAATTTTGTTGACTTTTGACCACTCTACCCCCATGTAAGAATACATAAGAATTCTCGAACTCCCCCTCCCCTTTCTTATGCAAAATTCTATATCGTTCTTCTAAATAATAAAATGTTAGAAAAAGATCCATTGCACTAAAACCTATAGTTTAACGTGAATCAAAGATTTTTATTTTTCAACAAATAATAATTCAAATTATACTCTTCTAGTGCTACTATTATGTTTAGATTAAAACTATATTATTATTAGACAAGCATTTGGTATTAGAATTAAAAGTGATTTTTCAAATAGGATTTAAATTACATTGTACACTATGAAATGAAGAAGACCATTCGGAATCCAAAATGGAATTAGATTCCTAATATTGAATATCGATTTACAAAATATTACGTAAGAACGAGTTTTACCCCCTCCCACAACATGAGGACATGTAGAGATTTCCTTAACCCCCCCTTGGTAATCTTGCATAGTTAATGAATGGCTCCCAAGGTCTCAGGAATATGATGGGTGTCAGAGACTTCAACTATTGTAGTTTGAGCTATGTTATTCGTGCGATATGTGGTCGAGCATTGTCCTGAAAGAAGATTGGCCTGTCTCTATTCATCAAAATCAGCTGCTTAATTCCAAGCTCCGTTATTATTTCGTCTAGCTGGTTACAGTAGATATCCACCGTAATCGATTGATCAGGTCTCATGAAGATATAGTAGAAAACACCAGCGCAGGCACCAATAATAAGTTTTCGTTGTACGTAAACCTTTTCGTTATTTAAACTCCTTGTTTTATACAGACTTATAGTATCATTTGTGGTACCCCGATTAGGTCGCTTTGGAGGGGTGACATTTTTGTATACACACTACTATATACTAGTTAAATTGAGTTATGGTATAAAGTACTCTAGTGTTCTCAACAGCTTCTTGTAATTGTTGTAATATTATACGCATCATACCGCAGCATAACGAGTTTACCCCTACGTTGAGAGTAATTAAATCCCACAAAGGTTTTTCCTTGTTCAGTCAATTAATTGAGAGTGGAACTGGTTAATTAAAAAAAAAGTCTTAAGTGGTAGAGATGTATTATAGGTAACAATAGCATGAACAAATATTGCAATTAGTATTTACATTTTCGAGTTCTTAGGTATTTTACTGCTCCTTACTAAAGTTAGCCACTGAGTGTGTCCGGAGGTATTTCTTGTGGTTTGTTTCAAGACAGACAACTTTTCCTCGAACCATTAAGTCAAAGCAAAGCAAGATGCCATCGATGGTAGGAAAAAATGAAGGAACTGTTTTTGTTCACAGGCGTATAAGTGCCACAAAGGTGCGGTGATCTTGTTTTGCCAGCAGCGGGCGTCCGATATCGTCTCCAGGTGGTCCCTCCTATCGTATTCCCTACTAATATGCACTTGCCACTTATCGCCGATGCGTTTTCGCATGCACATGAAGTTATATATAAAAAACGCTCCACATTATTTTCAATTTCACTTTCAATTCGCGCACTCAATGGAACTAACGAAGGCGGCGACAGCAACCGCGGAAAGCACTTAACGACTTCTTGTGAGGATATCTTAACAGTGAAAAGGTTTCTAAGAGTGTTGGGATAGTGCTGGGTGGCGGATAGTGGTTTCTTTGAAAACTTAGTGCCAGTTAGTGTGAACAAAATTGTGATAACTTTGCAGCGAAAACAATGAGGCTGACGGTAAACGGCATTTGGAGTCCTGAGAAGTTCGTTTTATTATTTTCATTTAATGATAGGTTTTTACCTTGTGCTTGTGGACTGCCATCATAGGAGTCTTCGGTGATTCCGCGAATGGTCAAGGTGCTAGCTCTAGTGGTACTGCAAGTGTGAGTACAAAGAGAGAATCGCCCATCGAAACTGGTACTGGATTGTCTTTAATAAAATTTACTTAATAATAATTGCTTTCTCTTCAAAGCGATCGCTAATAAGCAAAGCGCCCTAAGTTATCAACCAAGCGTGCCTCATCATGGATATATTCTTGCGGCAGTACCACCTCAGGTTAGTTACATCAAAGAGACCGTTTTTAATTGAAATTTGAAACTAATCGTTGTGCTGATTGAAAATAAGAGTTTTATTCGGAAGCGAATAATTAATAATAACAAATTACCTTTTCTCATCTATCTGATTACATTCATTCGTTCGTTCCTTTGTATCCATGTAAACCAAAATGGTTGGTCCGATTTTGCCAAATTGAGTGACAAACACTATATACCCCTCTCGAGGGGTATATAACCAATATACTAAAGAAATAATTTTGCTTAAAAAATGCATAGAAGTTTTACTGGTAATAAGAAATAAACCCACCAAAAAATGATGTTTTAATAATTCTTGAGTTTTGAACATTTTTCGGACTTAAAAAACTTCCCTAATAATTGTATTTAATTATGGAATGGAGGAGTAGTAGGAGAATTTGAAGTTTTAAGATTTACAGTTCCGGAGATAACCATCTCCTCATTATTAATCTCCCTCACGCAAGTCACGCGCAGTAGCACATTTCATTGTTAGTTTTTTAACTGTAAAAACAATTAACTAATCAATTGTGATTGTAAGAACTCACAATTAAGTACAATTAATTAATTGTAATTGTATAAGATACAATTATTGTTATAAATTTTAATTGTGAATCACATTTAAATGTGAAAATATAATTGTTAATAGTTCAGACATTTAAATTTTGTCCAACACTGGTTCCAATACATGGCATGTCCGTGTACTACCATAGTAGCTACCATACTACTTGAGCAGTACCATAGACAAATAAATACAAAAATTACATATTCCGAACACACAAGCCGCGACCATAATTTCTGAGGGCTCCACAGCGATGCCTCCACATGTGCGGCGGCAACCAGCGTGCTTGACGCAGGAGAAATCGGAGTTGTTTCGTGCCCTCTAGTTTTCTTGGGCATGTGCTGTGCAGGGCGAACTCCGAGAAAGAAGAACAAAAAACAAGGCAACTGAAGGATCGTACGATTGCTGCGTTGACCTGCTGTGTGTGTGAGCTAAGTTGCATAGTTTAATTTTCGTGAACTATTTTGCTTGCTGACCTTGGGATCATAATCTGGAGTATGATCTATGGCAGTTCATGCTGAAAATCGACAATTTTAAACTTAAAATGGCTATAAATGAATGCCAAACCGAATTTTTGAAGTGATTAATCAAAACGGACATATAAATAAATACTGCATAATGCATATTTATTCCCTTTGTTTTATAATTTTAGAATTAGCACACTTTAAATTCGCTTTAACGCTAACTGCGTTCATAATTTTGAAACGGGGAAATATTAAAATATTGAACAAATATTTGTATAAAAAAACAGTCTAAATATCTCATTAAAAATATTGTTTATTGAAAAAGATTCCAAATAGGAATAATTTTTTTACCTATTTGGTGGAATTTGAAAGTTAGTAGTGAATATAATACACTTGTTTGTAATTCCACAAGTGAGGCGGAATATTTTTAAAAAGGTTACTCGTTCACCAAAGTGAAGTTCACTTTGAAATGTAACATCTTTAAAAATATTCTGCCTCACTTATGGAATTACAAACATGTGTATTATATTCACTACTATTGTTTATTGTTTGTTTCTCATACAATTCTCAGTTTTTATTACTATTACTTTCACCGATTTGAAGAATCTGCCCTAATAAAGCTATAAACGCGGAACTCCTTGTGTTCCATTTAGATAGGAATGATTGTCGCATCGCTGGTGCTATTTATAAGAAGGCAACATTTACGAGCCTTAAAGCAAAACTCTCGCTCGTTAATGTCATCTGTTGCAGCCATTAAATATTCCTGAGGGCAATCGAATCGCTTTTCCTGGAGGCACAGCAGTTCATATGGTCGACCGCACCATTGTTATGGATTTTTATTGGGAAAGGTTCATTGCCAGCTATTGTTGTTATGAAAGGAGGACCAGTCGGACTGGAATTCTGGTTCGCACTTTCCACACAAAATGTGATGTGTAATAGGATGTGTAAGTTGTAACTGTACCCCATAACAATCGGATAACTTTTGCACCTACTTTAATTGTATGGTGTTTTCTTTCTGCGCCATTCAATGAATAACAACGTTTTGGTTTGTACAATACTGTCGGTACTTTTTTAATTATGATTAAAAAAAATAGTCAAGACCAATTAAAAATATTTTTCCGTCTAATTAACGGAACGAGCCTTCAATAAATAAATTATAAAAAAGGCTTCCAAGCTTGTCACATGCACTTAGAGTGACTCCAAGAAAATTCCAAGTTGAGTAATGAGCTCGGGGTTGCTGTAACTGCAACAAGTCTGATCACTTTCTTCGCTTTTCGTGGCTAGACGTACCTGCCAGTTGTGCGGGAATCACATGGAAATAAACGAGATCCATATTACGGCAACAAGCCAAGTTTTCCGCCCAGAATGCACGCTACAATCTCACCTGCGTTTACATGGTGATTAGGCGTCATTGACCGTGACTTTTCTCAGCCTGATGAAACTCTGTCAACAGTGGGAGTGGGACTAAATAAACGCAAGATGAAAAGGTTCTTGTTTCTCACGACCCGTTCGCTTATGCGGGCTTTCTTTCATTGGCAAGTGGATATTTGTCTTCTGAGTGATGAAGCACTGCGATCCATGGATTGAATTCAATCGCTTCCACTGTGGCAAATTTTAAGGAAACGATACGTAGAGAATCAAGTTATTTCGCAACCGGAAATAGATATTTCACAACATAAGCAGAAACCAAGTACCCAACTTCCCATTCGGCATTTAACTTGTCAAGGAAGGTCCGCTGGAGACGGATAATCATGCTTGGGTATTGATTTTATTGAAATAAATTTATATAGGCGGCTGCACTTCCGTACAATCCCGACAATTCACTTAATAATTCAAAACGAATATGAATTCTTTCGGCTTGGATTTTGCGATTAGAGATATGATAAAGGCCGGTCTACTAATGTTAGGTAATGTTGGTTCGTCAGTCCGCCATGATCTGGAAAGACTGACAAAAAACTGACACAAATTGGCTTTTTCAGAGCTTTTATTATATGTATGTACCTACTTCCAATTTGCACGTAGGATAGGCCTAGCCAAAATCGAAGATATTACGAGATTAACTCTTTACAGCATGCTCACATCACAGAGCCTCATACGAGTCATATGAGTAGAGCAGAAGCTCTTTTTACCCGACTAACTCAGAAGGAGGGTAATGTTTTTCGCGCGTATGTATGTATGTCCGTTCCATTGTGACTTCCTGTAGCCTAAACGGCTTGACCGATTTTGAAGAGTTAGGTGTCATTAGATTCGTATTCTTCTCCGGAGTGGCATAGCTAATACGACGTAAGCACAAAACCCATATAGTGGACGCAAACCATTAAACTGTCAATAACTGGGGATCCGTTCTGACCTCCCAAATTCACATCTCTTTATTATTATAAAAAAAAAAATTATTAAAAAATAAATAAAAAACCCGACCGCATAAAACGCGATCAGTTTAATATTGTATGTATAGGTAGGTACCAACTAACAATTTTATTTGAACTTTAACATTAAATAAAGCAGGCGGGACTGTATGTACTATTTCAACTGGGATGTCGAATGGGTCCCGTCTGCTTTACTTGCAGTATTAAAGTTTAAATAAAATTCTTAGTTGGTACCTAGCTATACTTACAATATTAAAATGACCTCGTCTTATGCAGCGGGGTTTTTTGTTTATTTTTTAATAATTTTTTTTTACTGAAGAAGCTTTCATTTTGTGATGCCCAAATATTTCTATTGGATTGAACATCAATATATACATACGTCACCTCTGGTTAAACTCTTTTATTAAAATACCAGGGCGCTTACAACTGAAACTGATGATGTACTCTCAAATGAATTCGGTCATTTTTATTTAATTTTTTGAAAAGTTTTGACGTGATTATGTGTTGAGTGGCGAATTATGGTATGCAGGACAGATAGTTATCAGAATCTAACTTACTTGATATCTTATAGCTGTTAGGAAAATATTTCGTGGTAATTATATGGTAATTAACATATGTGGAAACTGTGAATATAATAACATGAATGACAACGAAATTTCTCTGAATTGTCGGCTATTGGATTGAGTAGTTTTATTTATTATTTAACACAAAAACATGAAACACTTAAATTAGGTTGGGTTTGTTAAATATACCACTGAAGAACCACATATAAACGATGGTATTTACTCGAAAAAATGCAGTCGGCTTTTGTTCTGAAGAATGCCTGATTCCATTCTCAACTTCTTGTCTCTAAGACAGTAAGCCGAGTAGACTCTTTGTATCATGTTTATTGAAGTACCAGTTAGAACTTAAATTATTGCTGAAAGAATACTAATGAAATGTATTATAAATAATTTTTTTATTTGAAAACGGGAATTCAATTTTATTTATTAAATTATGTGACATTTAAAAAATGAACAATTATTAAAAATATATATTTCATTTACTTACTAAATGATATCACTTTTTTTTCAGTTATCTTATCTAAGACCAGAAGGTGGGATTCAATATGCTGGCAATGGTTTCCGAGGCTCATATTTAACTCAGTCACCATTTCTAATACCGCAAGTTGCATTTGCGGCTCCTAATCCCGAAGTTAAATCGGCAGGAGCTCCAATTCAGCTTGCCTATGCCCACCCCGGCCCCATTCAGTATGCAATTGCCCTAGCACCACCATCTGCTGCTGGTGGTCAATCAAGCATGCTCCAACAAGCAGCAGCAATTCCAATGCATGGACATCACTTTCAATTTGCTTTAGCACCTATGCCTCAGCCCGTGGGGCAAATTGTCAAGGGGGGAGGTGTAGCTTATGCTCAGGTCCCTCAGGTTGCATATTTGGCATCGCCATCATTTGCTAAAGTTCCACCTCAAGCTCCACAAATTTTAGCCGCACCACAATCACCCCCGGCATATGGTAATTTAACTAACAGAGTCAAAGCATACTGAAATAATTTTCGCTAATTCTATCGTCTCTTAATAGCCTACTCCATCCAACCATCGATCCAAGTAGCAGCGTCCAAACAAGTCATTTCTCCAACTGTAGCTCCACAGCACTACAAGGCCTTGGTTACACCGTCAGCTACCAGCTATGCCACCTTCTCGCAGCAGTTACCAACAGCTAATGGGCTGAATCCAGTTAAAGTTGGTTCTGTCGTCTCGCAGCCCGTGTACGCCACAACCGCGGCACCACCCATCTATTCTACACCAAAGGTGACCTACAGATCGATTGGTCCATCAGTACAGCAGACAGTGGACTATTCGCATCCTGGTTCGTTTTATTATGGAAGTCACCTATACCATCCATCTCTTGCGAAATTTGCCAGCCTTCTCGCCCAAAAATATTATTAAGATTAATTTTGTTTTCAGAAGATTAGATTTTAATGTTCGCAGCTTTTCATGCGATTACAATGTTAAAATAGTAGAATTCATAGTTATTTCGAAATAAACACACAAAATTAATCTGAGTAACAGAACAAAATCTTCAGGTATTACCCAGGTATTCTGGTTTGCTGGTGCAATCAAAGAGCATTCTGTACCACCACCTGGGCCCTATTTTACGAAGCGACTAATCTTGGTCGCTTTTATTCCTCTTTTACAGTCACTGGGCACACTTGACGCTTCGTAAAATAAGCCCAAGGGCAACGGAACAAAGATTATTTAACAGGGGACTGACTGAGGCGCAGACATAACATCTATATATATATAAATGAATTGCTGTGCGGTACGTCCCGCCAAAAATCAAAAACGGCTTGACCGATTTCGATAATTGTTTCTTTGTTTTGTTCGCTATAATACAGGGGAGGTGTAAAAAAAAAGGAAAATTCGGAAAACCCCAAAGGAAAAACCGGAAAATCAAAAAAATCTAAATTTGCGTTTTGTATAGGAAGCGAATTTTCCAACTTCAAGGAATCTTTATGAAAAAGGCAATTGGAGGTTTTCGGGGTCGCAGATCTCAAGTTTGCATTCAAAATTTTGGAATTCAAGATGTCGGATCCAATATGGTGACCGAAAAAGTTAAACTTCAAGGGATTTACCTGAAAATCCGCATTAAGGAATTTTCGGGATCACTGATTTCGAATCTTATAGTCAAATTTTCAAATACGAACCACCCCCACCCCGCTGGGAGATATAGGAGATTAATAATACTGTTGGAAAATTTCTAAAACATGTGCAAAACGCAAATAGAAAAACGCTGGGTCACATAGGAGAGGCGGTGGTGCAGTAGGGAGGCGTTGTAAAATTAAGGAATACAATTTAATAGTATCCCGGGTAACGCCGGGTCCGGGCAAGCTAGTGTTAGATGAGAATTAGAATTAGTTGTGACTTTACAACAAATTCGAAATTTGCAAGAGAAGTGTCCTCTCGCTAATAAGGTGGTTTGCAGAAATGGGGAATTATGAATACCATACTAAAAATGGAAAAAAAATATTAAAGAATAAAAATGAAACAGATTACTAAAAACGAGATTATTTTAATATTTGAAGTAGGCAGGTACCAACTAGGAATTTTTTTAAACTTTAATATTACAGTTAAAGCAGGTGGGACTCATTGTACGAGTATTTACTAATTTAACTGGGATGTCGAATGGGTCCGACCTGCTTTATCTGTAATACTAAAGTTTAAATAAAATTCTTAAACTCCTCATTGTATTATTAGATTAGAATGTGGCGCTACGCGTATTGAACTGAAACTGTTATCTTTGACATGGAAATGGGTCATAAGAGTGCTTGGAATGGAGGATGGCCGACTTCCAAAAATTTGCCTAACCAGGATGCAGAGCTCATATCTTTCAACCTTAAATCCAAAATACAATTGGGTCGGTCAACTGAAGGATATGTTATGTAAGATTGGTTATTCTTGGATTTCAAATGAATCTAAAGCTTTAAATTTGTATGCTAACTACCTACGAGCTCTGGATTATGAGGAGGCAATAAACTGTAATGCCTTGCAATTGCGTTTCGACTATTTACATACGACACCTTTTTCAAATTTTCGCTGTCCTCCTAACTTTTGTAAGCTTTTAGCACAATTGAGAATGTCTTCAAAATACATTTGTAAAATAACTTTTTCAAATCACACTTTTATAGTCAATCCTAAAGAAAAATGCACAATTTGTAATTTAAATGAAATGGAAACTCTAGAACATATCATACTGCATTGTCCACAATATGCGCCTTTCCGAACTCACTTGGTGAAGCCTCTGTTGAGTGCTAATGAAATCGCAGATGTTGATATAAACGTAAATGTAAATAACGTATTATGTGATATTTTAAATTGTGAAACGATAGTTAAGATGAGAAAGGTTTACTTTTATATTGTCAATTGTATGCGCCTTAGAGCTTTTTTGCGAAACGAGTAATCATTACATGTATTATTTTGTTTGATTGTTCTACTTTAAGAGACTCTGTATAAATATATAAGCATTTATTTGTAAAGATCACTATGTGGGAATCTTGCTATGGGGACTTATTGTAACCCCCGATTATTTTAGCAATAAACGAACTGAACTGAACTGAATAAAATTCTTAGTTGGTGCCAGCCTACTTAAAATATTAAAATGATCTCGGTTTTAGTAATCTGCTTCATTTTTATTTTTAATAAGATTTTTGTTTTGATTTACTTTTTACTCTTTAGTTCCAGAGTAGAGTATATAAGTAATGTCATTACATGATCCAAAAAGGCAGATTGTTCTCATTTTATAATTAGTAATTTTACATCCAGAAATTGTCGGTAGTTTACCGTATTCTGCTCGTGAAACCCTTTCATTTGACAGCCACGTTATGATGTGTCTACCATATTAGATTTAGAATGATCTAAAATATGTATGTAGCTTATCGTAAATACGATAAAACCTTTCATTCGATATTCTTGTTAAGGGGGTTGTAAAGAAAGAGGAGATTCACCATCTTGGGGAGTCTGCTATATTGGGTTTAGAATGATGACACATAGTTTATTGGAGTCTACAGATCAAACCCTCTCATTTGATACCCATGTCAAAGGGAGTTGTGAAAATGTCGCGGCCATAGTTATTTTTCTCAAACATTATATATCCTATAGCACTCCTACGATTAAAACGAATTTAACGACACCTTATTAAAATCCATCAAGCCGTTTAGGCAACAGGATGCGCCAAAGAAATGGAAATACATTATGAACAATGCACATACACTCGAAAATCATAACCCTCCTTCTGAGGCAGTCGGGTAAAAACAACAAAAAAGTAAGAAATGGAAAATCTCCAAAAGTTCAAAAAATACCACATTTACCGTGTTGTATACCATATATGCCTACATATAAAAAATGGTGCAAAGTGAGTAATCTGCGAGATCGAAAACTCAGATAGGTATTACTATATAAATAAAAATGCAAACTTTCTTTGACCTTTTGTAAGATAAATCAAATTATTTTGCTCTATGGACTGGACTGAATATTTTACTTATCTACTTACGATGCGAGTTGCATCAATGAATACACACAAAAATGTTTGGGTACTAAATACATATGTTAGGCATTCCTTGTTGGGTGTGTAACAACCTGAGGCAAGTAAAGAGAACAGAGTAGTGGAATAAATGTAATTTACCTCAAAAGCAGTCATTAGTCATTTCTGTAGGTGTCAATGTACAATAGAACAAACACCAAGACAAACACTTTCGTTGGATGTCTGTTGGTAATTTACATTACGCAAAAGTTAATTTACCTTTCCGGTGTCAAAGGAAAAATGTTTAATTAAAATCTGAGAGGAGTCCCTTTTTAGAAATTTGAATTAATATTGCGGGAGCATATGGATTTAGGGCACACACTAGTTGGACAGGTACACAGCTCCAGTGTCCGAAAGCACAAAAGGAAAAATTTACATTGAGCCCTAAACTGAAAAACTTTCTCAATTTGCACAAATTTGCCCGAAATCTGGGCGGGAGGGATATTTTAAGATTACAAAACACTTTTCTTCTGTGATACCGACCTTCTCGGCTATGGACGAAGAAACACGTAAATTTCAAAATGCTCACTACCAGAAATCATAACTCCACCCTCTCCCACAAAATGCTTTGAGGCGTGATTCCGTGCAGGACCTGCCAGAGGAACCCTCCCAGTCCTTTAATCTTTCATGCTGAATAAATATCAGATGGGACCTGGAAAAACCACAGTAGCCCCAAACACTTAATCAAGCAAACGACGCAGACTATGTGTGCACACATGTCATCCCACTAACGGGCGAGTGGATGTCCTTGGGCTGAACTGCCCGGATCTTGGTGGTCACCTTCATATTGACGGAATGCATTATTATAATAATTCACCAGGAATGTTCCCGGCTCATGCCTGTTTGGTCGTAAAGTACCCTCGACGAACGTAACTCCCGGGCTCCACCTCTGGAAGGCTACGTTGTCGCTATCTTGGACCCTCAGGTTCGAGAGGAATAGCCCAAATAAAAGCGATTTCCACCTAGTCAACTGCACGTGCCGATTAGAAATATTGCGGGCTACTGACTGCTCGAGGCAGGTTGCATAAAGGGGTGCTACTTGTCACTCACATTCTCGTTCCCTTCTACCCCCCGGGGGAACGTCCCTAAGTCCCTAAACCCGAATTATGATGACAATTTGGGGTCGAGCGGACAATGAGTGGCCGCTTGTGGGACTGGTAGCAACAGGAAGGATATTGATGGGGTACACAGTGTCTTGCCCAAATTGGAATGTGTTTAGTGAGACTGTAATGGGCGAAAGGCTGGATACCTTTCACCGGAAGTGGCTTGTCCTGGGAATTCGTGGAAGCCGCAAGGGCTTAGTCGAAATGGAAAAGATTTGAAAATGGTGATAAGGCAAAGGTTACTTCTTGAGATTGATTGCGGTAGCCCTACTGCGACCCGGCCATAAAGTTAGATTGATTGAGGATGTTTGAAGATGATGTCAGGGGATAGTGTCAAGAAGAGTTGACGGAAATTAAGAATGGATGTAGCTTGTATTTCTAATTTCGGAAATGGAAATTTCCAATCCCTCATTTCACAGACGAACAAAACATCCGATCCATCGAGCCTTCGCTGGCCATTTATCACGTTCAACAAGTCTGCCAAAGGATCTCGCCGAACAAAAGCGGCGCGGAATCTCTCTACGTTATATTGCCTGGGTGATATGAATGATTATTTCTGTTCATTTTAATAATTCCCCAATAAATTTCCATGGGCCACCAGAGAGCTGCCGATCCAGCTAAGGAATAGGAATGCTATCTCCCCTTATACTTGGCAGCGCCCCAGAGTCGGGGGAGACACTCTAATGTGTTTTTATAGGTGGTGCATATATCAATACGCCAAGCACTGAACGTTTAAGATTTTTATTAGATTTTGTGGCAGTTTAAACAAGAAGAGGCGATGTTAAGGCTCGCGCGGTAAGTGAATTAATGCTTTTAATGTTTGACAAATGACTGGCTCGCAGATAAATATACATTTCTCTCTTGAAATATGCTAGAGAAACATTAAAGACAGCTTTTTATTTATTTCTTGAGATTATCAGATAAAGCAAGTTGCCAATGTTTTATATACTGAAAGCATTTCCATGAAAAGAAGTTAAGATTTACTTACGTTTGTTCGAGGGAAATTTATATGACGGGCATTTTGAAACCAAAATTATAATAACTAGAATTATGACCTTTAACATTTTATTTATTTTGAGAAAAGGCACAACAGTTTTAAATTTTTCAACCTGCGGGGTATTTGGCTTAGAGGTTTACAACTATGATTTAAGAATTTCCGAGACTGACAAATGAAAAACGACATTCTCACAACATTTCATGTCGCCACTTGATTGTGTCGGCACAAGGTAGTGAAATTTTTCGAATCAGATAGGACTTTCACTTATTTAGAAAAACAGGTTGAATATAAAGTTCATAAAGCTTTCACCGTAAAATGAGTTACACTGTGATTTACCAGAGTTAAGCTGCAGTCCATTTTGCCCGGACCATTGGTAAATGCGGTCCAGATCATTATTAACCCTTATGCACTTTAATAGCAGTTTTATAACATTACCACTGGTGTAGGTCTCAGAGACTCCCTTTGAAAATTATTGGGAAATAATTAGAAAAGCGCTTATATTGTTACCATCAAGATTCATATTAATTATGATAGGAATCCAAGTATAGTATATAATTAAATTAGAACCACAAAAATTGATGCGGTATATTATAATATTATTCTGTGGAACCTAATAGTTGGTAGTCCTATCAGTCAGGCTAATCACCCAGCATAGCGAACATGAACGATTAGTGAAACTGAAGCAGGGCCTCGAAGTGGAGAGGCTTTGGGGAAGCTCTATCCTCCTAACTGGATAGAAACCAGAAATAAAAGGTGGCCCATTTAAAAATTGGAATTTCTTTTTGATATAAAAAATAAACGGCTCAATATTTTTCAATGGTTGAACATTTCTTTGAAAGGTTGGTTTATGTAATTTATTTATGAAAAATAATTTGGTCAAATGACCACCACGGCTGATTTGGCAGTAGCCCATTTTTGAGTACTTACATTTTCGATTGTTTCGGGCCTTATGTCAGCAATAGCAACTTGAATCTCGTACTTGAGGTTTTGAATTGTTTCTGGTTTGTTGGCGTAATATTTATCATTAGCATATCATAAAATCGCAGCTTCTTGCCGGCCAAATCACATCACCTTTTATGCTGATTATGCGATTTCCGAAGATAGAGCGATCTTCCGCCCAATTTGCGAACCGTAGACGTTTCGGATGGTCAACTGGCTTTAGCTGCTGTACCAATTGAACTTTATATGGCTTCATGGTAAGGTCTTTACGCAAAATTCGCATCAAAGAAGTGCGTGCAATGTCCAATTGTTGAGAACGATGACGAGTTGATGTTGATGATTGCTTACGCACACTTTGAGCAACAGCAGCAATGTTTTCGATTGAGCGCACCGGACGAGTACGTACACGGTTTGGTTTATCCACCAACATTCCAGTTTCACGGGATCGCTTCACGAATTGATCCCCAAATTGGGTTTTTGGAAGTTTTTTGTGTCAAATTTTTTTTTAAAATTTCTCACAGTAAAGTAGAAGACTCACCACTTTGGAAATAAGTTTTTGTTTTCTATAATCACAGACTCTAGAGTGTTTTCTTTTACATAATTTTTGAGTTTCTGGAAATATGTTTGTAGAACCATTGTGAAATATATCTAAAGATTTGTGGTGGCCCGGTCGAGAACCGTTATTAATACTTCGTCTTCTTCGTCTGCTTGAATGATGTTGATGTTAGCAGCCTCAAGCTCAGTAACGAAATGTGCTATGAAGCATTTTTTGTTTCTTTCATTTGATAACAGAATTTCTTGCGGTGTTTTACCGTTGTTTTGTCAAACATAACGTCAGCTGATGTATTTGTGTTACACCTCCTAGCCTGTTCAGCACTCTTGGTGTTCAAGCTTCAATATCAACCATAACAGCAGTACCATAATGTTTGCGGATGTATTTGCCACAGCCTGCTCAAATTCCTCCAAACGTCACACAACAAAACACACCTGTTTCAAGCACTAAACTTCACATGTTATTTCATTCCATTCCATCCAACTGCGATGGACGATTATGCATACCAAAATGAACACGCAACTTGCGAATTGCCCTCATAATTTATAAACGTTCCTTAGAAGTGTAATGCGTCATTTTTGTAAATACCATATCTATGTATGTGACAAAACACTGACAAAAGATTTGACAGATGAAAATGGCGCGCGATTCAAAATTCAAGTTGTTGTTGAGGCATATTTTGCATACAACACACAACGAATCCCTTGCGACGATGTACACAAATATCTCAAGAGTTATGGAAAACCATAATGCAACGATACTTTCTCGTTTCTTTGGCTTTCGAGCTTGTAGCTTAATTTAAATTACGGCGAAAAGCTTTTGCGCCTAAACACGTGCAGAAACGTGCTCTGAATGCTTCTCCGACTAATTCGTTGCTCTTTTGCAACAATGTTTAACCTTCAGGTTCTCTTTGTGCACGTTCTCCTTATCGACCAACTCCAAATGGCACTTATAATTTATGATCAAAATGCAAGGCCTGGGTTAGGTGAATTAAGTAATTAATAGGTATTTGGGCTATGCTTCTTTTTCCCATAAATTTTCCAGAGATGTCTCGAAAGGAATAATTCGCAACATTCCACCAGGAATGACTTTACAGCTCTGTAAGCATTTTGGAAATACTTTAGCACGAACGTTTATTTGCCTTTGCCCTATCGCTCTTCGGTATTCGATTAAATTAGTACAGGGAAGGAAATAATCTGTTGCTGGGAGATTCGCCAATTAAGATTTTTTCATTCGTCTGATTCAATGAGAAAGATACCTACATTTAATTATTGCATCTGTCCTACCCTTAAATCAAGAAGATAATTTTATCTTTATCTCAACGGATTTGAATTGCTTTTGAGTTTTTGTTTTAAGCAAAGTTAGTAAGAAATACGTATGTATGCATTATACAAATTAGGCAGAAAAAAACGTTAAAACCAACAAAAATTCCTTGAATTGATTTTGACCCAATGATATTATTGATAACTATATAGTCGCTTGACGTGATTACCTTTTTGAAAATTTATATATCAAATACTGAAACATTCAAACTTTGAAACTTTTTTTTGCAAGACTACAGCAATTGAACTAGTTCATCACGTCACATTTGACATCTGAGAACTGGTTCAACTCGCAGTGACACTCAATTTATTTGGAACTAGTTCAGTTTCTCGTTTGACGCTTTGCTGACGTTTTATAAAAATCCTTGAAGTTACCATTAACTTATCGCTGATTCAGTTGGAACTAGTTCAATCGTGTGGATCCATGAACTAGTTCAGCAATGAATATTTTACAATACGTCATTTTGACGTAAGGAACTAGAAGAAGAAGAGCTCTAGACTGTCAGGGCATGGAAATATAAACTAAACACGGAACGGCTGTAAGCCAGATGTAGTGTACCGCATTCCCTGATGTGTTAGAATTGGCTGTGCTCGTATTGGTCACGCAGTGCAGGCGTAAATATGAAGACATAATCAGAAGGGGGGCTTAGAATTCAACATTTTCCGTAGTTCCTGCCATAACGTCTATACCTTCCTTATAATTTATTTACACACTGCCATTCACTGACAAGCTACGATGCTTTTGCGAGATGTACACAAACCAGCGAAGTAAAAAATATGACGATTTTCTTAATTTGCTGAAGTTAATATAACTACTTTTAATGCGGTTTATTTACTTTGAATTTCCATCAATCCATTTACCTAAAAAACGATTTCACACGCGGAAATTGCGTGTTGTCGCGACAACCCCCACCACAGAATACTTTGTTTCGTAAATTAGCATAAATATTAGTTTTTTCGCACTGTTCACTGCGATTAAACAATGCGTAAAATAGTCCTTTATACAATCCTCGTGGACTTTACCCACAATTATATTTATACACTCAAAAACTTGCACTTTTCCGGTTCAATCTATTCAAACTTCGAAGCAGCACAGATTTCAATTGGCAGTTCGACTAGACGTTTTATTTAGCTTCCCTCATACACGCTGTTGCCGTACTCCTCTACAGAGCTATCTTAAGGTGGTCGCTCATGTATAGGCTTTTCACACTTTTACACAAACTTGCCATCGATTCAGCACTTTGTTCAGTTCCGATTGAAAGAAACAAGCAAAATTGCGAGAAAATACGCCAACTGTCCCAACAAAGACTTTGAAACAATATATCGTCTAAGTTTTGTTGACCCATTTTGAAGCGATTATTCGTTTTATTACCAACGTCACTGGTTCCACATGTCACCAGTTCCACATGTCGGTAAACAGACTGAACTCCTTAAACAAATGTACAGAACACCAAAAGATCTAAATTACTGATGAAATTTGACATGATTTTTGTATAATTATTTTTTCTTTAGCTCCGTAAAAAGAAACAAATTTATCAGAAATTAACCTAAGGTTAAGATATTATGTTATCAACAAATCTGGTTGATTCAAGCTGCAAACAATATCAAAACTACTCTTCTAAATGCTTGTTATGTTTTTAAGAAACAAATGAATTTAATTAACTCTTTAAAATCAGTCAAAAATAAACCTTGAGCATCGCAACGAAGCCCATCCCACGACAGGCACCGACGCAGAGGTTATTTCGCTGCAGTATGAACTAACCCAGCGAAATACATATGCAGCATCGTTTTCGCTGTTGGACCCAGCGGTACGTCCTATTGGAATTTTTAGTGACCGCTGGCCACGGAATTTGTATGGCGTTTGACATTTTTATATTTATAAAGTTTTTGCTACAACTGATTTACTACAAGACTACTGGATAAAATTGCTTCCAAGGGTAGTGCTTTTACTTAAGAGTCATGCAAATATGTTGAGAGATAAAAAATCTGGTATATAGGTATGTATATCAACCGAAACGAAATGCAACTGAACAAACTACTTAATAATACGTACCATTTGGACAGCTGAACAACATACTCTACAAATAAACTGATATCGTAGATACGTACGTTCAATTCATCCCCAGAAGACATGTATATAATGCGATCAGGTTTTTTGGTTTCCCACAGTCTCATTTTAAACAGCTTCAATCCTCTTAAAGAAAATTTCGCAAAATGAAGGCAGTTTTGATCGTCTCAGTCATTACATTGGCCTACCTGGCAACGGAGGTCACGGCAGCGCCAGTAAACCATGAAGAGCTCAACATAACACATTTAAAAGCCGTACATAATCTCTTCTGCAAATTAGAAGCACTTTCTTCGGTAAACGAATGCACGAAATGGCACTCAGTGGAGATAAATGAAAATAATTTCCAGGAGTTGAAGGACGCCATAACCGCGTTAATGCACTTAGCATGTGAGTATACACCATACAAATTCTGTAAAAAAGGACTGCGTTAAATAAAAGAATATGGCTTAATATTTCTTTGTATATTTGTGTCTTAAAGTTACGAAGAAAATCGTTTACCGTTACCATACAGTGGAGTCTGCGTCTTACTCCAACCTTCCTCAGTCAGTCAGTCTCAGTCAAATTTGTATAAAATAATTTTTATCCAGATTTTGATGAGAAACAAATTTCATAATAACCAAAATTCACATAAACCCAATATTTACGAGATATAATCAAGAAAAATGATTTTCGCTACCTTTGACCATCGCGAATTTGGAACGCCGCGCCGACACGATTTGGCTTAGGAATTTCGAGAGAATATTTCAAATACGCACAAAATCCTGAAGGAAAATCTTCATTAGGATTTCTTCCGTGGATTGACCTTAATTTTGCCTGGTCTAATAATGAATCTCAACATGTCTTTTTTATAAAGCAATAAAAAAATACCTAATTAAATAAAAATTTACTGTCTTTCGTTTTTAAATTTAAAGCCGGCGAACTCTACAGGGCTATTCTTAAATAATTGGTTGATAGTCCATAAAATTTTTTGTAAAAGGGGGAAAACACATGCTTTTTCACAATTTAATAAAATTAGCGAAGTTTCTGTAGCCTGCAAAAATATGGTATTACCTGTATTGCAGGAACCCTATTTGTAAGCAGTTTTGGAGCTAAAAAAATTTTTTTGACTTGAAATATCTCAAAAACAATTAATCATTTAACAAAAGTGCACATTAACTCCTTTTTTAAATAGCGTTGTATCTTCAATGATTGCCGAGTTATTTGAAAAAAACCATCGGTAACATATTTTTCAAGATGGCGACGAACCCCACGAGCAGATCTTTCCGACAATTCCCACAGTACACCTACAAATATATACAATCCCTCAAAAGATCGCCGACGTCACATAATTTTCAAAGCGAAATGTACATAGTGAATGGACTAAAAAGGTACTTTCAATTTTTGGACGGAAGATCGACTGTCTCGGTGATATTTGAAAAAATATGTTTTCAATATAACAGTTGGGGCATGTGTACCCACGTCCCCACCATCAATATTAATTTAAACTATGGGGGAGATCTAAGATCAAACAGACAAAGGCAGATATCGAGCTACAAAAATTACAAAGACCTAATGGGACATCTCGCCATCCTCGAAGAAATTCGATTAGGAGAGATGATTAAAATATCCAACGTAACCACAACCAAGCTGGACTTCGTAAAACCATACAGCGTGGTGTTTAAAAGCCGCCAACAATGGCACACCAGTGAAATTTCCCCACCGAAGGGATCGATTGTGTGGTGCACCGACGGATCAAAAACCAAGGAAGGGGTAGGGATTGGCGTAAATGGCTCAAAGTGCCGCATTTGAAAGGCACTAGGTAAAATCCCTACCATATTTCAAGCTGAAATATGGGCCATACTAGAATGCATCAATACCTGCATTAACAGACCAATAAATGGTTCTACTATCTTTATATTATCAGATAGTCAAGCTGCACTAAAAGCGCTCAAATCCTATAGTGTAGACTCAAAGCTGGTTTGGGAATGCCTGGAATCCCTGAAGCTTTTGGAAAGTAACAACAAGGTTACGCTTATGTTGTTCCCAAGTCACGAAGGCTAAACAGGCAACGAAGTAGCTGATGGCTTAGCAAAACAACGGGCGGAATCTCCCCTTATTGGTCCGGAACCCTTTTGTGGCACCTCCAAATGCCACCTAAAAGGGGCCATAGAAAACTGGGAGAAGAGTAGCCGACTCCGATACTGGAACAACACCCAAGGATGTCGGCAATCCAAAGCCTTCATGGTCGCACCGCATGATAAGGCCGAGAACCTCCTCCATCCAAACAAACAAGAGCTCAGAACACTCACTAGACTCTTCACTGGACATTGCTCCTTAAGGTACCACCTTAAAAAGATAAGGAAACCTGAAAATGACACCTGTCGCTACTGCGCCGAAGCCTCGCAGACAGCGGTGCATGTTCTTTGTCAGTGTACAGCCCTGGCCAGGCTCCGACTAACACATTTATAAGATGCCTTTCCAACACCAGAACAGGTTTAGAATGTGACTCCCAGGAAAATTCTGGGCTTCTCGAAGAAGATAGACTTGGGATGAAATGTATTATAGATGGGGATTCACAATAGATCCTAGCGGTCGAAAGACCACACGGGACCTTTCCAACTAAACTAACCTAACTGGGGGAGACGTCCAAATATGTCCTATTTGAAAATCTCCTTTTCAAAATTAAATATCCTGACTACTCGACATAGATAGTATAACATACATAAGTTATTTCTTTCAATCACCTCTCTTTTCCTGAAAGGTTCCCAAATTTTTTGAAAATTTCTTTTATTATTCAACTCTACAGAAAAGGCAAGAGAAATGGCATATCTAATTACAGACTTGTCGTTAAAGTGTGCCTTGTTGACGCAATCATTAAAATATAAATCGACCACGGGAAATCTTCAAGAGTTTACGTAAATGTGAAATGTAAAGTTGGCAATTCAAGTTTTGTTGCTGGAACTCACAACTGTTAAGCTTTGCTGTAAATGGGTGGATATCCTTGATACAGACGGGGGAGCTTTATCCTGAAGGTAAGCTCGTGCTCCCCTAACATTCGTTCACTTCGGACAGGACTTTTTCGAACTGCAAAATCAGGAGGGGCTGCTTCGGCTCGTGTAGCCGAGGGCCGAGATGATAAATTAGAAGATAAACTTCGGGACTCGAATGGATGAGGCTCGGTTTTACTACGAACGACCACAGGGACCATCGGGGACCACTACAAGTGCGGGCACGACACAAGCTCGGTGTAGGGCCCCATTAAGCTAGCGCCCGTTCGTCTGGTCGGCGAGCAGAATACATACCAACATTCATCCGTCAATTGTAAATATCCATCTTGGACTTGGATATGTATCCTTTCAGTAGGGCCTGGAACGCCGCCCAGTCAACATGTGTTTCGCTGAATTGAGTTCGCAGTAGGTGTCGTTCGAAGTAAGGCGCGATCGGTGAAATCTGTGCTTCTGCCTCATTCTACTCAAGAGAGGGGTCCTGATCCCGACAGGACACACGTTTCGATCTTTCATCCGTGAGGAAAATTCAATTTATAGGTCGGTCACCTGGTCGTGTGGGTGGCTGCGGCTGGCCGTAAGGTGGGTGTAACTGACTGCGGTCGCTGTGGGTGGCGCGCTCCGTGTAACAAGTGATTGACACGGTGCGGGAATTTTGATATCATCTGTGCAAGTGAAATCACTTTCGTGACGGGGTCATCAAATTTCGGATGCTGTGTGAAGTACTAGTGTTCTCCAGATAAAGTGCGTTTGTGTGGCGATTGTGTGCTCTGTAGCGGGACGTGGCATATTTTTTCCCATTTGAATCGATGTGAAGTGTGCTGCGAAGATTTCGTGCGTAGTGAAAGGAGGAAATAATAAAGAAAGGAAATAATAACATCAGAGAGGAGAGCGGCCCGAGCAAATCGCCCGAGGGATATACCCAACAGACAGCCAGGCGGACAGGATATCATGTAATAATAGCAAAATTATCATTTTATGATGTTTCCCTTATTCCCTGCCGCCGAAGGAATTCCGAAGGGCATATGTGCGGATAGCATGTGTTATATAGCTGCAGGATAACGAGATAGGAAATTGAATTCCACCACTTGATGCTATTAGACGAGCATATCCCCAGCCCAGCCTGGATCCTTGGGTAGGGTCCATAAACCGGGGCCAGGGGCGGTATCTCTTAAAAGTCCATTTTGCTCGCCCCAAAACTTTTTTTTCGGGGGTAGTGGGGCAGGACGGCCCAATCTATGCATGCCACTGGCGGGTCCCGGAGAGTGAGACCTAAAAATAAAATCGCACCAGGATATCGGGGACTTCAAGTTTAAGTTTTTTTCCCTCAAAGTGTGTTTGCGAGGGATGAACACGTTGCCATCGTTTCTGTTGACGATAATGATGATGACGATGACGGCACGGCACCGACAAAGACTACGCCCTTTCCTTGGATTAAATGCGATACTTTGAAGGATATTTTGGGATAAAGGGATAATATTAGAGGGATATATCCGCCGGGCGGACCGGGAAATTAATATGGATATTTTGAGACACGTATACAAATCGACACTCGCACCTCGGCAGCCTGGAGTAAAAAGATATCCCGCAGCCTAATGGTAATTAAGGCAGAAAATCAATACTCCTCGGTCGGGGTGGTCGGGTCCTTCCATCACCGAAAACCCGCCGCGTGCGATCAGGTGAGATGGTGAGGCGTGCCAATAATTTTTACTGGAAGTCTGCGAATTAGGGGGATTTCAGGAAATTCAAATTTGAATATTTAAATTTTCATGAGCCGCCGCGCCTCGATAAAGTTTTCCCGTGGACGGTGCTAGTACTACTTTAGTACACGAATTTTTGATTACTTCAGGAAATGGAGGCGGCTTGGACTCCACCACCTCAACCCGTGTCGGAATATTTCAGATTGAATCAGACGGACCCACTAATGCAATTTAAACTTTCGCCTCTCCGACACTGGCGCGCGCTCTAGAGGTGTTTTTTCGTTTGAAGAGCAACTTAATGGCTGGTGTTATTGCATTTACCTTTTGAGTTCCTTTCGTCTAGCTGAGCTCCCCGAGCTTCGGAGCCTACGAGGATGGAAAATTGATTAGGACTCCGGGATGGAGCTGTCTTTGGAAATATTTTCTGCCAATTAGGAAAGGACGAACATCAATTGTTTGTCTGTGACGATGTTGCCAAGGAGGTTTGATGTCAACTTTTCCCCGGCACAAGTCCGAAATATCCTGGCATTTACGTCATCTCTTTTGATCTCTCTGTAGTTCTAAAACATGTGGTTTCCGTAAATTCCAGCTATGGAATGTATAGAGACAATTTGTAAAGAAATATTGTGCAATGTACGAAATCGACAGATTTGATCGACATCTCTAATTAACAACAGCTACTTTCACCCACATGAGCATTTGGAATCTCTCGGGTCTTTATAATAGTAACCTTTTAAGGAAGCATTGAACATTGTACAAATCGATATAAAACGCCCTTTAGTCTTTTCTAATTTATGAACTCATGTGATAAGAGCATTCGGCTCAATTTTTTTAAGATTTAAGATTCTAATATTTTCAGTTTTTTTTTATTCAAGTGCTATTATATTTTTGTTGTGTTATCACGTTTGATTGGTGCAGACAATAAAAGCTTCCCATTTTCAGAAATACTTTTGAATTTATCACTTACACTTTCTAATAATTATGCTCATAAAAAAAATTCATTTACAATCGTTACTATAAACTGAAAATACGTTATATGACCATACAAACGGTTGCACACAGTTAAAAGAAATAAAAACATGGAAGATACCTTTTAAATATCGGGGACGGGAAAATGCAAAAACTACAAAAATAAGTTCCAACTCCCGAGGCTAATGAAACAAAACTTACTCAAAAGACAAGAACACCTTAGGGCTCAGTATATATATTTACACTTTATTATTATGCCAGTTTTTGTAACATATAAGTACGCAAAGGAATTTAAAAAAATGGGAGAGGGCGAACTTGTTATTATATTGGGGAAAAACTATAACTGAGTTTTTCTTATATTTTTTTAAACTGCTTACCATAATTTCTTATTTTATATAATTTTGGTTTCCCTTATCATTTTGCATCAGTTATTATTTTGTGTTACGTCTGGCAACTCAACTATTAAGTAAGACTTCGTCAAATTGCGGCTTTGTTAAAAATGCATTTGATAGCAGATGTCTTAAAATAAATTTGTTATAGGAAACTCGGTGAAAATTACTAATGAACCCAGGAAGTTTACTTTTTTTGATGATTTTAACTTTAAAATTGCGCTGATTCATTAACTGATGAAATATGGTTTCCCTATTCCGTTAATTAATATAGTTCATAATTTCCTAAACAATAGATATTTTCAGGTACATCTTGGTCCTACTTCTTTTAAAAATAAAAGAAATCCTAGCTGGAGTAGGTACATGAAGGTTCTGTTTTAGGTCCAATACTCTACAATATACAAACTGCTAACATTCCTAATTTGCCTAACTGTCTGTCGTCTATCTTCACTGATAATACCATTTTTCGCTGCACATAGAGAAGCAACGTATATATTATATCGAATAATTTACATCATGGACTATGTACATACTGTTACAAAAATGGCCCCAAACATTTGTGGTGTTGGACCGAAGTTTTAATCGGCGTCTGGCACAACCAGAATGAAGAGGAGGAAAGATCTGTCAGTCGTGGTGTGCGGATCGGTCGGCAGAAACACGGGCCAAAATTGTTGAATTATTTTTGTAAAAAAAAATAAAAACTAGTTACATGAGTTAATTTCCTCTTGTTTTTCGGTTTCTGTAGGGTTTTTGTGGGTGACAGCACGTTTGAGAGGAGTTTTCTCCGTGGATGACTTCTCCGCGGAACATTTTTCGATTGCAAGATTTATCAGCTAGCCGCTCGGCTGCCAAATATTATAGAAATACCTTACAAAAATATTTCAAGATTTGGAAGATAACAATTAAAAATAAATCCCAGCAAAACGCAGGCCATGTTTTTTACCCGGAAAAGAAAAACAACGTCAGTACCCGACACTAATTAAAACAGCTTGTGATAAATCAGTCTACAAGCAAGTGTAGAGTAGAATAATTTATAAGTAGGATAAATTAGATATTAAAAGTAGTTAGGTGAAATAAATTTACTGGGTTATTTTTCTTAAATTTGTCCCGACTTTTTGTAATTTCAAATAATACTTTGGCTATGTCAACTTTGATAGAATATATATGAATGAAGTATTGAATTCTAGCACTAAATTGTAATTTTCGTCATAAATTGTAAACCAAATTGTTTGAAATAATAAACAAAAAATTGTTGGGATTATATGTGCGATATGATAAAAATTTCAAACAGTTCGAAAGTACAACTGAAGTGCAAATTTGTCGATGTTGTAAACGGCATTAACAAAAGGACAAACACAGATGTAGAGTACAAACATTTTGAATTCGTAATTTTAGGGGTGAGAATTTTCCGATAAACAGCAATTTTCCGACAAAGAATTTTTTTAACAACTTTTTTACTGATAACACTTTTTCCTACAGACTATATTCACGAAAAAATAATTTGCCTTTTACCAAATGGCTACTGACTGAAATTAGCCTGTCGGGAAAATTATTTGTCGTAAAATAGCAATCGGGAAACTGGACAGTAATCTACTGAGCTTGAATATATGTTAATTAGTCTCGTTAGATAGCAATATTTCGAGAACTTTAGACAAGCTATAAAGCTACCTATAAAGTTCAAAATTCTCAATTTCGGTACCACAATCTTTTTTTGGGACAACTATGACTTTGGCTAATTTTCACTTAGGCAAATATGAAGACATCAGGTAAGCGTGGTGTACTTTCTTACATGAGCCGTTTATAGCATAACTCACGTAGTTGAATATTGTGATTTATGCCACTTTCAATTGGCTCATATATCAGCGTGCTCTAAAACATAATCATTTGCAACTATTTTTAAATATTTTAGAACAACGTTATCCAGTCCAAAAGTTCTTAAAAAAATAATGTATTGTTAGACAACACAGCCACACAAAAAAAAAAAAAATTTCGGGCCCGAGAATCGGACTAATGTGTTTTATATGTTTTTGGGGTCACTGAAACTGAATCCGATGTCAGTTTAACCCCATCATGTCAGGTTTCAGCGACCCCAAAAACATATGAAACACATAGTCTGATCCCCGGGCCAGAAAATTTTTTTTTCTCCCGTTTTTGCTGAAGTTTTTTGAGGTTATGTCAAAAACCTGATGTGATGGGTTTGAGCTGACATCGGATTCAGTTTCAGCGACCCCAAAAACATATAAAACACAGTCCGATCCTCGGTCCCGAGAATTTATTTTTTTTGTGTGGCTGTGTAATTTATATAAAATTATATAAATTGTAGTTCAATTCTAATCAATAAACATGATTCTTATAAAATATTTACAATATGTGTAAAGTCAGGTATCGTCTTATTCGGATCATTTTTATGCGTTTTTTAAGTTATGCGGATAGTAATTAATTTAAATTTGGAGTTTTCCCTTTGAATAAATATGTATGGTAATATTTCCTCTCATCCCAATACACACATTAAATGTTGACAAGGGACCCGGCTCATACATACAAATGTGATAGCCATAATGGGATTTTGCAATTCGGGAGTTACCTACTCCTTTCATTTCAAGATTATGTTGTCTTTTTATGCGATTTTCTGTAGAACGTACTTACTGCATAAAGAGAGACCGCACATTACAGTAATAAACCTTGAGTTGGTTGCCTAAGAGTTATTTAATAGTCTTCTATAAAATTATGTTGGAAATCTTCATGTTGGGCATTATTTTGATAAATGTTTTTGGAACATGAAAATCGCATTTGCTTCTCTATACCGACATTATGTCATTTGAGATTTAAACACAAAACTGATGCAAAGTTAAATAAGGCATTATTTTTGCAAATATCGTTCGCACGCTGTGCAACCGGAAAAGTTTTACCTTGTTTGCCCTCCAAATCAAAACTAGTTAAGCGAACTGTGTTGTGAGAAAGTTTGTGATTTATTTGCCTTCATGTCCACGGACTGCCAGAATAGTTTTGACATCAAATAAATATTAAATCGAAATGCTATTTTCAAACGTTTATCAGCTTTAACGGTCATTATCGGTTTTCATACATTTTCATGGATTTGGTGAAATAATGACTTTTCGCACGCCATCACAAAATGCGACAAATTATTTGCCTTTCACAGGAACTATAGGAACGACTCGTAGAATAGCTAATTATGTCCGCAGTGATTTGGGGTATAGCAGAAACAGGTTGTGGTAGATGGGTTGGCAGGGCTGGCTGAGCTGACTATTTCTGAATGTGAATTGGGAATTTTAGTTTACGGTTTCCAACAAATGTTGTATTCAGAATTCAGAGATTTCGATTAATCTTGTGAAGAGGCGGGGCGGGGTGGGCGGGGCGGTCATGAATTTCAATATGCAAACACAAGCAGCATGTGGAATGGAATGAACCAAACGCAACAAATATTTTCATGCAGAGCAAATGCAACATACTAAACTGTTAAACGGCGTGTAATACAGTTTTAATTGCGTCGAATTTTTATATACATATGTATGTATGCATTTACATATGTTCGTCTAACGCTAATGAAGCTAATCACGCGTTTTTATGTCAAACAATTCACAGGGTCGCGGACTTAATATGGCGACTTGCCACCATAATTTTTTATGAATGGACATATCGCCGTTCCAGAACAACAATGTCGTAACTGCAAAATTAGAGTAATGAACAATGACGCATTGGCGGTGGGGGCATGGCGGAAATTTTAACATTTGAACTTTGTTGTGAACCATATTGTAACCATTTGCCCAAGTCTCAACTCCATAGATTAATCAACTTTTGAATTATGGACTTATTAAAATATAACTTTCGGTTTTTTGCGTTTTCTAAACAATTATCATTTTGGCAGTTACGTCATTGTTCTTCTGGAACGGTGATATATTCAAATTAAAAATAACAAGAGATGCGGTGGAACTTTCCTCTTCTAAAATTTTAATTTATAGAATCATGGCAATAGAATAATTAATTGAAAAGTTGATATGTATGTGTGCCAATTTTCAATTTAACATGTTCAGTCATATATACTCGTATATGTTATAATTTATGTTAAATATCTGAAAACTCGTTCATACCGTGAAATCTTCTATATAGCCTTGCAGTACTACAATGTTCAAGAGGGTGGTTGTGCATCACATGATATTCTTTGCTAAAATTTCAGTAGAGCCCCAATTTTACAGGGATCAGCTACAGGCTAAGGTGCTCTCATGCCTGGGATTGGTATTCATATCGAACACTTCCATTCATACCTCTACTGCAATTTGAACGAAAAGATTTTTAGGATAGGAATTAAAGAATATATGTAAGGGGTAACCGCCTTTAATTTTTTATTTTTAATAAAACGCGCACACTTATTTCATTTGAATTGTGAAAATGTATTTCACCATAGAATATGGATGTGGAGGTTACATGTATAACAGAATGTTCGATAGATGCCCGCCCTGCTGTTGGCGAATGTCCACTCTTGTGAAATAATTTTCAATCACATTTTGGCATAATTACGGTTGAATTTCGACAGTAACACGTCCAACTTACGTCTTCAGCTCTGTAATGGTCTGTAGATTATTTGCACACATCTTTTCTTTCAAATGATACTAAATTGCTCTATCATTTGACGCGATGACACGCCCAGGAAATTCGTCCGCAATAAATGTATTGTTTCAATTGCAGTGTGACAGGTTGCATTGCATCGTCTTCGTGAAAGAACATGTCATCCATATCCATTTGGTCCATCATCGCGGTTGCCGACTTCATTCCCGAACAAATACGGACCAATGACTCCGCCAGCCCAAAATCCTCGCTACACAGTTACTCCTGGTGTATTGATGACAATTGTTGAGCAAATATCTGAAAAGTTGAACGATGAGAACTTCGTTAAAATTTTTTATTTGGTCTCCCAAATTTATTCCCTATACAACGTAGAATTTAGATTCGCTAAACGAAATCATTTTTTCAGTTTCTCAAACAATTAACGCTCTTTAAGAAAACAAAAGCATACGTAGCTCCTTTAAGCTTTTGTGCTAAATCTACACGTGCTTGACTAACAGCTAGTTCGCAGGCACTAGACACAATGACGGTGCCACTTGAAATGAGTGCTGTTGCTACAAGCTTTTGCTTAGCTTTCATTAGTACGACTATGTTGATGAGCGTAAGCACACACATAAGTCAACAAAGTTTGTTATAAGCAAAAGAAACAAAGCCGGGTTTCAGTTGGCACAAAAATCTGGAAGGGTCTGTTTTAAAGTGGACGAAGCATAGAATTAATTTGCTTTGATATGCAAAACTGTGTTCATTACCAAAGGATCCATCCGGGGTGCCGTTGTCCCAAAGATGAAATCTATTCTGTCTAACTTGACTCTGTCGCTGAAAATGTTAATTTATGCCCATGGAGATATGTATGTATGTACATATGTACGCTTGTGCCATTTGTTGTCCCGCTCCAGTTCGTCCGTTGCCATGTGGAGCCGGTCTTTGGCCGAGCAGATGTACCTTGGGGCCTTGTTGCTACGTTTGATCTTAAAGGACCCTTTGGGGAAATTGGCCGCTCATTCGGCACATAAATTAATTCAGATGCCATCGTTAAGTTTCACCCCAGGAGGCACTTAAATAAGTAAAATTGACTTAAATTCAAATTCCACAGGAACTGCTGGAGTGAATAATATGTGGTTCCAGGGCAGGGGTAAGTTCGCGGCTCACGCATACCTCATCCTGCCGTTACACTTAGCAAAATTTAGACATATTTGGGGAATATTCAAAGGCTTTTCTCCTCACTTCCGTCTCTTCTTCAACATACACAGCACATGGCGGATGTGCGGCAATGCGCGGCCTTGGGCAAGGACCCGGCAGCGGGGATATGATGACAGTCCAATTGTAGAGCCGATATCCGAACGAATACATCATACTCCATATTTATGGACCCATCTTGCTCACACTTAATCCATTCTGATGACAGAGTTGAGCACTAAGAGTATTTTATGGAAGCTTAGGCTATCTCGCCTGCTATTCCGGGGCATTTGGAGCGACCCAGTTTGGCGTGATGGATTTTTATAGCCTGTAGTGCTTGCGATAGCATAATTTGCTCTCTGTTCCCATTAAGGGTATAACCACTTTGATGAGTTTTAAAATACATCATGTCTGTAGCGCTGGTAGCGGGCTAATTTAGAGGGAATCGAAATTAATTGCAGAGCTTAATTGGCTGTATTTCATAGCGAAATATTTAAATCAAGGGATTAGGCACTAGGCACATTATGTTACGCTCAAATGTGATTGCTTATTCAGGCAAAATAATGCAACCACAACACGTTGTGGCTCTTAAATAAGCACTCGCCAGTGTTTCTCATGTTTTTTTCAATGAAACAAAATTAATAGTACAAAAGAAAGGACTATATCATTAATACATTAATACATGTGTCGTGCCAACAAATTTCTTTTGGTCGTATATAGAATATGCTAAAATTTGGCTTCAGTCAAATATCCTTATTCGCGGGGATAACGTTCCGTAAGGACAGAAACCATGAATACAGAATGGTAAATTGTATAAGATTATATAGGGGACACGTTCCAAGTTTCCAAAATAGAAATTATTAAAAAAAGATAGAATTAAAGTTTATTTGACAACATTATCTTAATTATTCTCATGCTTGGGCAGTGGCGTAAAGAATTTAGTAATTTTTGCCACGTTTTCTTTCAACTCAGATTGATATTCAGCAGTGGGATGGGCGATTTTCCTTTTTGAAAACAAGGCTTGTTCCTATAAGAAGAAAAAGTTATTACATGTGAGTGAGGTGCGGTAATAAAACCAAAGATTATAGTGCGAAGATTTGCGAGCGGTGAGGCGGCTTTTGTTAAAAGCTCAAAGCAGATCGGGACGTGTGGTGTGTGGCGGCTTTACTTAAAGAACAATTGTTCTCAAGCGTGTTGAGACATTCGATGAAAAATTGTGGTTGGCATCGCTTATTAGTAATATAGTAAAGAAGGCATTTACGTTATTAAGTTGCCCTTAGAACTTGCAATCCTTAAAAATTCTAGCGGCTTACATTACTTTGTTTAACACCTGAATCAGAAGTGTACCTACTTAAATATCACTTAACGGTAGTATCTAATTAGACCATGTCTGTGTGCTATCGTATAAATTATTAAAATAAATAAATACTGCTTTGTTGTTCATATTTACTTCTCATTGACAATTTATTAAGTTAGTTACTTCTGATTAATTTCATATCATTTTAGTTTATCTTTTTCTCTTTTAGGAAGGAGTCACATATGGCGCCTGTAATTAGCGTATTAGTAAAAGAAATATTATTCCTGTATTCGCAATTTGTGAATAAATTAATTCAATTGAATATAACTATAACTTTCTCGCCATACCAGATGTCAATTAAAAATATGAAAGTTTGTCTAAACTCACGATACAACTCGTCTCAGTTCAATTTTTGATTTTTTCATTAAAAGTGACCCAAACACACAATTCTTGCTTGTCTATATTTTGAAGTAATCCTTAGCAGCAATCAATTTCCAAAAAAATTTGTTGCACCAGAGAGAGCTCAAGAAAGTGTAATTTAAACTCCATTTGCTACACATGCAGCGCTGCAGGCATTCGAATTAAATTCACGTTCCAGAGGCAAGAAAAACTTTTCGACCATTCAAAAGGAAGGATGTCGGATATTCGCACGTGGAGAGAGAACTCCTGCAATTTGTGACAAGACGAAAACTTATGCTGAAATTCGTTATTTATCTTTCAATTCCACAAGTTTGGAAAAAATAACTCGCTTGAGGGTTAAAGAATGTTTGCGTTTGTTTTTGCCTTATTACTTTGAAGTGAACTTTAAAATTTTCTGATCTGAGCCAAGCAGAGCAAACGGATAAAGGTTAAATTCAAATAGCAGATGTTAAGACGGTCAAAATGCAATTATTCATTTGTTTTAAAGGACACTTAAAGACGTCTGTGTTAGTTTTGAAATGGAAATGTTTTTGCTGAACCACTTTAATTAATATTAATAGATTTCTTTTAAATACGCTTTTCATTCCATTATAATTTCATGATTTTTTCGATTGTTGCTTCGATTGGCGAACTCGAACCGGGTTTCTACTCCTTGACAGTTTGCCTTGCCATTGAGCTGGTGCCTTGAAATAACGTTGTTCTAGTGTGTGCGCTATTCTGAGTGGCGCAAAAGTTCACTTCAAAAGAATTATTATCTCTTGAACTGTTTTATATATGGTGTAAATGGAAGAAATCTTAGGTAAACAAGGTAATACATAAATATTTCATTTTATCCACAGTGGAACTTAATGCATGGTAGTTTTAAGGATTCCCAATGTCAACTGTTACTTTTATCAAAACTTACAACAATGTATTATAAATTGAATTCGGCGCCATCTGAAATTACCTGAAAAATAAACTAGATGAACAGCTTGTTCTGTTCAGTGATCGTAACAAATTTGTTCTCTTCAATGCATGGCTGTTTCTGAACAAAGCGAACAAAGGAGCGCAGCTAATTTAATATTTGGTTTGTTTCAAATATTAAAATTGTACACGATGTTTGCAATAAAATCGACTGGAATAATGAATATACACACATGACTCTCAACCTTATGCGGGACTTCGGTGTGACCAAAAAAAATCTGTGTAACTTTTCATGTTCAAGGGAAAGCTTAAAACCTAAATATTTAAAAAAAAATTGTTTTTGTATTACTTTCTTCAGAAGTTGGCCTTCTTCAAAACAAACTTGAAATTGCTGTCATGTAAAGTGCGATAATTACCAGGAACATGAGCATATTTACGCAGACAAACTTTCCGAACGTGCCTAAGTTCATTAGAGAGAAATCCATTTTCTTGATGGAGACTAATGGGCTGAACTAAAAGCTCATATTCGCTAAAGTGACAAAGACCCAGCGAAAATCGAATCCTCATCAGGAGTTAATATTTGAAAGTCTAAAAATAGCAGTCGGGTAATAATCATCAATGACTTATACATAAGCAGCCGCCCTCGCAAAGTACAGTCAATTTGTGTCCATTTGTAGGGCTAATCAATTTTCAGGTTGCCGCCGCGGTCGATCGGTACAAACCAATATTTCCACTCCAGATTATTAACGACTTTAAATTGCTTGGCAGGCCTTGCTCCGGCGAGCCCCACGAATTTCAAGACCGACATTAACTACTATTGGGCCTACTGACCGGAACGCTCTATATTAACATAATTACCCTCTGCTAATTCACGGCACGAAACGCAGCAACACCTCCAAGTATGGGGGTTTGCTGTAGGGCGCATAGCAGGTTTCGTGCGAGGCGGGCCATTACGGGAGTTCCTTAACTCGCCAAGGTGTATCCTCAGCCCTTGGTAGTGTAACCTTGACCATAACATTTTAATCGAAGCGCTTTAAATTTACCGACGAATTCGCTCCTTCATTTCATTAGGCCAAGGAGAGTTCGCCGCGCAACCAATTAATTTCAATTTGATTCCATTAGCCTGAGTGAATTGATTTGAGCGATATGGAACTTTCCGCCGTTCAAAAGGTTTCAAGTGCTTCTCCCGGAATGCTCTTCAAATTTCCTCATTTTCCCCTTCCGTCTTCAGATTCTTCTCCGAAATTTGTTTTTTTTTAATGCCCTCTATTTATGAACAATAAAGGCCCAGGTAATTTTAAAAAAGCTTTCATGTCTGGCTTCCTCGGTTATGAACTTTTCCCCGAATGAAAAGTAAAAAGGTTCCTTAAATAAAATACTTTTTATTGCTTCCCTCCGCGACGCCATTCAGGACTCGCAGGTACGGCTGCAACATGGTGTTCATGATATAGTCTTCAAGCTGTTTTAGCGTTTGAATGCCGCGTGCCTTGCACCATTCATGAGAAAATTGTTGTTGTAGTTTGACGTGTGGCCAATACTAAATTTAAGCGCAACTTGAGGACCCAACTTAATGGCAAATATAAATATTAAGGGATTCACTTCACGTTTCAGTTTATTCGTAGTCTTCGTACTTTGTTTAGATATAGTTTATTTTCATGCATTTATGGAATTCAGAGCTCCATTCCAACTAGTCGTACGATTCGGCGAAACTATAGAAAGTTTGTGAGTTTCAAATTTCGTAAATTCATAGTTACACATTTCGATTTTGAGGCACCTATCTGCCTGTTTACATTGCGTTCTGGTGGAATGATTGTTTCCGTGACAGTGATGTATGTAAATATCATGATCGTGTTATTGGGATATAAAAAGTAATAACATGTATAATATTTTTATGGAACAATGTATCCACAAATGGTTATGACTTGTTTTGCACATATTTTTTAAAATATTTCTGGAGCCAACAAATAAATTGGTTACGCAATAGCTACTAATATAAGACAAAAAAGAATACGAAATGGAATGGACGCCAATGTCATAGCAATCCAAATTATGAAACTACAAACAATTACCGAATATTGGCATGAAACCTATATAGTCCGGTCAATCTAGACATTCAAGGTTACATAAATTCCCAACAAGCGAAAGTTAGTAAAATTGTTCAAAACATAATTTTTCCTAAAAGCCACCGTTTAATAGATATAACGATTCAAAAAGTTGTAAAACGCGCTAAATACACTACCTCATAGGTGGCGTGGAAACGTGTGCATACTATGACGATTACAACTTTTCTAAATTGACCGGACTAATAATTCAGTCAAATATGTAGTACACCGAAATGTTTGTTAATGGTAGGAAAGGAATTCTATCGGAACACTCAACCTAAGTTTCTCCTCTCGGACTCCGCAAGGTGTGGTCGCCATTTCACATTTCAGGGGTAAATTGAATTATCTTGGTATATATTGGTTTGACGTGTAAAACTATAATTACAAAAATGTTGAAGGACAATATGTCCAACAACTTTCGTTTGAAAATTTTTACGAAATTTTAAATATTCATAAAGTTAGAAATTTTCAAAAATGCCAGTTTAGTGGGTGGAAATGGTTTTTTCGATTTTACGACGAGACCATCAATCTGAGGAGAAAAATTGCTGTAACGAAAGTTGTAGCCAGTGTTGGACAAATTTTAATTGTGATAAGCTATTAACAATTATATTCTCAAATGTAATTGCATCTTCTACAATTAAAATTAATTACCTTTTCTTTTGTTTTCGTGTAAAATTTATTTCTGTACGAAAGCTTGTATTTAATTGAGTTAAAATTGAATTAAAATAAAATTTAAAATCACTTAAATTTTTGTAAACTTTGGTTATATGTAATCGCAAATTCCGACATTAAAAATATGAATCTGCAGGATTCAGGGTGGGTGGTGTTTTTATATTTTTTTAATTGCTTAGAAAGCAAATATATCCTTTGTAACAAAAGATAAAAAAATGTTCGACAAACTGTTTTACTTAAATAATAACAACAATAATAATTTTTCATAATATTGAGGCCCAACTTATTTTCTAAGAGATAGAAATGCAATTCATTTTGAGTTACGATGGTGCGTAATAGTGATGTGAAAACTCATCTCCCAAAACTTTGATTACTTTGGAACAGGAACTCGACTTGTAAATTTGTTCAGTCAATGATAAACATTTATTTAACTTTTCGTAATACTCTCGACTGTTGAAAGCACTGAAAGTGTTTTTATCTAATGTTGCCGGTTTTGTAACGAATTGCTACCTCATGCTTGAATTTTCCGACTCAAGTGCCTGCCACAGGGATTTGATAAAGGTAGCTAAAATCCAACGTGAGGTAATTTACGCAAGTAATGTCGATGATTATCCAAAATATAAGAAAAAAATCAGAAAGAGAATTCGAGAATGATGGGATGTTTATAGAGCTACAAAGTCAGAAAATTAAAGTGATTTAAGATTAAATTTGGTAAATTGTGCGTGAAAATACATTTTCAAGTATATGCGTGGTTTAATACAAGAAATTACACGAATCAAATACTAAAAAGTTAGCTTTTCCATTGAAGTCTTTGAAACCATATTTTGGACGGGCGAATAATTATTCACTACATCGGGTTTCAACAATCAAAAAACGTTTATTGTGCTGATGAAGTAGTTGGGATCAAAATTAGCCTCGTCACTCTTTATTATTTTTCAATAAAGTCTAGGGCCGTCATTCATTAATTACCACAACTTCATTAATATTCTCCACTACGGTCTTCTTTTCTGAACGTTTCACATCATTCAACAAGTTCGAATGTGTTGCTAAATTGAGTTGTCAAATAAGGGCTTTAGCTCCATTTTGTTGTTTGTTGAGTCCACACCACAAATAACTGCAAACTTTTTCAGTAATTGTCATCGATTTTATTTTGGATCCTTATACATTGCTAGTCCAATGACTAGTTCCACAATTATATGCATATAAATATTTTAACAATGAAGAAGGCGTGTAGAATATATTGTACGTAGTAGAAAATCAAAAGCAAAAGTTATAGTAGGAATGAAAGTATTAAATCAGTTTTACTCCAGCGATTCAGAGAGGTCCAATTGCTTTTTTGGTGTATTAAGTTTTCACCACACTTAAAGCTTTGTCTCAAAGGTATCTTATCATCCCTAATCAAAGTAACTGTTGACATATCTTCTTTCCAATATGTCCAGTTTATCTCACCTGCTCCATATTTATTTTTCATAATTAGTATCCACCACTAAACCATTTGTCGCCACATTTTGCTCATATTGCTGCTGCTTCCGCTATTACGAGTTCGGCATGATTTGCCGCTGGCAAACATCAAATATGCACACAAGATTGTTGTAAATATACAAGTTCGGATGAAATCTGTATAGTACAAGAAGTTCTTTTACGTCATATATTAAAAACCTTGGAAAGTAAACACTTACACATTTCGAAGGAATTGGGAAATCCGCTATTTTTCAGTCCTCGACTAAAGCAAGACTAATGCTTACTTATCCCACCTCATTCTTATATGGGCAATGTGAAAGATAAGGTGAATGGAGCAACAATTAATCGTCCGAATGACGAATGCGAATGACTCATTACCCGCGTCAATTCCAACAACAAGATCTATCAATCTGCGTAGTTAGAAGGTTATATTCCTATTGTAGAGCAACTTTGCTCAAGGCGAAAACAATGATCATAAGAATTGGCGAGTTATTATTTTCTTAATTAATAAGAGTACGCCCCCCACTCAGTGTCCCAAATGCATAAAATTGTACATTGTTTAGGAGCGCTGGGGTAGAGGGACTAACAGATGCAACAATTGTTTTCAAGTTTTGTCGTCTTCTATTAAAGGTACGACTAGAGCAAAAATTGTTTTTCCATTTACTCGGCTGTTGCAGCTACGATGAAAGTGATGATACCAGTGTAGAGGGCGTTTAGAGCACTACAAAAGTCGATATAAAAGTCCTAGGTTCGAATCCCACTCGGGCCCCACGCCTCCACTCCCAAAGTGTGTTTTCCCAATAAGCGACAAATGCAGGCCATAGAAATATAACCTAAGCACGGAACGGCTGCATCGTGTATAAACCCTGTGCATGAGCGACCACCTAAAGATAGCTACGCAGAGGAGTACAGCAACAGCGTGTATGAGGGAAGCTGAATAAAATATCAAGTGAAAGGCAGCGTGTAAATAGATGTTAAGGGGGGCATAGACATTATGGCAGGACCTTCGGAAAATTTTGAATTGTAAGCACCCCTTCTGATTATGGCTTCATATTTACGCCTACACTGCGACACCACTACGAACACAGCCAATTCTAACACATCAGGGAATGTGGTACGCTTAATCTGACTTGCAGCCGTTCCGTGTTTAGTTTATATTTCCATGATGCAGGCCCTATCACTTAGGATAGCTACTGAAGGCTGATCACCGAGCATAGCGAATATAACCGATTCAAATAACGGTAGCAGAATCTCGAAGTGGAAAGACGATTTGTGGAAGCCCTATGCTCCTAACTGGAGTAAAGTAGAAAATAAAATTACCTTAAGCAACGAAGTACCAGACCTAATAAAAAATTCCAATATAAAATATTCCTATTGCACCTTTTACCTACTTATCTTTTCTATCCACAATAAATAAAAATAGAACTAATCATGCCCGGCACTCATGATTATTAGCTCAAAGAAGTACTGTTTATGGCAATAATTTATCATAGCTACACTTAAGGCAATAAGGTAGACTGGTGCTATAATAGTATAAGAAATAAACAAGTAACGGTATTTCTAGCAAAAGTAATAACCAAAAATCTGCGACTAGCGAAAATATTTGATCTAACATAACTTGATTCATTCGAATTTATTGGCATTTTCCGAAATTAAGTGCACGTGTTAAGTCACAGGATAAATGATTTTCGTTTCGGCAATTTGGATAAAAGCCACCAACCACCACACGCCTTGATTGACCTTGCCGCGAAGACCACTTCCATCATTTTATGGTTCATATTTTCAAGATATACTGGCGCAATAGGAGTAAATTATCGCGCAAAATAACTCAGTATTATTCCTTCGCACGCTTTTACGGACCCATCAAAAGCCAGCGGGCTATGATTACACGATAAAAAAAGTGCCATACAGCGCCATAATATTTAATAGCGATGAGGAACTGACCACTCGCTGTCTATAATTTATCCTCGACGTTATCTAGGTCATTTTAACAAGCGACATAATTACATGTGACAAAGTCAATTATAATCAGAAAGCCGCAGAGGCTATGGGCTATGGGTTACGATGGGACAGGCGGTTTGGTATCGTAATACCTACGCTTGAAATTTTTTTTAAAGGAGGTTGCTCCTGAAAGTACTCCAGAAAGCTTTTGTGCGTTGAAAACCGCCTCAGGAATTATTCTTTTGCTTCTATTAAAAAAAAATTCGTGAATAGCGCTGGCTGCCACAAGTGGAAGAGAAGCACCGACACAGTGACGGCACTGAGTTCCTCGCAATTCATGGCAAACGAAAAGTTAATGATGAAAGCTTTTTGCAATAAAAATATTTTTATGCGATAATAAAAAATATTCAGTCGGGTGAAGCCATCATCCGGGGCGCTCAATCTCTCTCTTCTTTTTTTTTTTACCACAGCGATTCCGGGGGTGAAGTACTTAAGTGCAATGTGACATCTGGCGATGAACAATGTCGTCTTAGAAAACTATTTCTACAGCACACCTGGCGGCGTTAAAAACGGAAAAAGTTTTTACGAGGTATTTAGCGCAGGTAAAGAAAGTTATAATTGGATGGAAATTGCGAATTCCACTGCTTTATGGCGGACTATTTGGGGGCTCCAAACTTTGTCGCATGAAAGTAGGTGGGAATGGCTGTATTACGAGGGGCAGTTAAAAGAAATGGCGCACAGGAGAGTTAATTGATTCTATTTGCAGATGTCTTTGGTGAAAATTGCAGACCAATCTGACATTGTATTTGAGATGAAATCTCAAGGGGAGGCAGCACGCTACAAGCAGTGATAAAGGACACACCGGAGTCATTAACCTAGTCATGTTTTGTCGACCAAAGCCAAATGAGCAAGCTCTTTGTCCGAACGTGCTACAAAGACAGATTTTATAATCCTTTTAATGAAGGGATGCATCCCAGAAGCCTCACTCGCTCCGAAGCAGAATTGCAAGATTGGTGATGCTCCACGAATTAAAATTAATTAATGCTTCTGTCTGGCGCAAATTCAGACAATAAAATAATCTCAGCAAGATCCGCTCGAGTGCGGTAATTACGTGACCTACATTGCATTTAATGAGCTCTTACTGGCAGGCCAAATACCAAATGAGGAGGGCATGAAACAAGTGAAGACTGTTACTTACGAGATTTTTATGCTGCTTTAATAGGAATCAGTGCGCTAACATACAGGGTGGCTGGTAGGTCGACTACTCATTTTAGGAGATCATAGTATGGGTCATTTGTAACCTCAAAAGAGCAATTACATACATATGGTCATACTTATATGCTCCGCCAAAAAGGACCATATTTTGTGTTTTGCATTTTTGGATGGAGAATTTTTACCCCCTTCTCATACAATGGTGATTATTGGTGTTTCTTGGCACCTCTTTATTGTCTGTGTTTTAAGATAAAAAATTGAAACTGAGTTTGGTTTTCGCTCAATATTTCCGGAACCATGATTGTCTACATTGTTTTATTAAGTATTCGACTCTTGCGATCAGATCAAGAGCCGTGTAGAAGGAGAGCGATGTAACGCAACCCTTCGACATACATAGTTATCTTCACAGACCAAATCCAGGAAAGGAGTTTGAGTCGGCATCCATCTTTTCAGATGCATTTAATATCAAGGAGTAGTTTCGCCTTTCCCATCACACCAGCGGAGGTGCTGCCTATAATGAAGGCTGGTGATGCATAAGACGCACGCAAACATAGCAATCCTCGCAGACTCTCAAGCCCCTATCAAAGCTCTCGTCGCTGCTACCGTTTCATCTAAGCTGGTGAAGAAATGCCATGAGCGATTGACTGGCCGATTTACGGCGTCACCTGTTTATTACTCTGATCTGGCTTACAGGCCATAGGAAACATAGTGGGAAACGAGCAAGCTTACGATTTGGCCGAGGTAAGCTCTATTCTCGACGAATCTCTCTTGTGTACCACGTGGCGCCGTCCTGTTGAAAAAACTTATCTTCCAGGTCAATATTAAGAAAACAGGGTCGCAAAAAATTACTAGTGATCGTCTGACACCTTCGACACGTCACCAATACAAAATCCGCACGAAACAGTAACTTTTTCCGGGACATTTTCACCGCAAACACGGAAATTTTCTTCCTTAATTGACTCGGTAGGTGCCCTAATACATATAAAATATTTATGAGAACTTTTCAGAGCTAAAGAAAATTTTCCCTTTAACAAATTTGTGTATATTATTTGCACATGTGCTGCGATAGCTATTATAATTATTCGTAAGTAATAACATCACTTATTTATGAATTCTCCTTTTACCTGGGCGGACACAGTGAGCTCTTATACTTATGTAGCCTTCACGTTTGTCGCAGTTATTTACATTAAGATACCCCAACTACAGTAACTGGTCGTCGCTTATCACACAGCTCCAGGCAAGGCCGACTCTATTTAAGAAGAAGCATCGAGCAAAAAGTAAAGGGATATCCGGGCACTTCTTGCTTACATCGAAAGTCCTAATCTCTTCCTCTTTAAAAGAAATCCGGAAGTTGTCCTGCCCCTGTCGTTTGTTGGAAAAAATTATCTGGCTCCGTCCTCCAAGGTTTAATCTAAAAACAAAGGACAGCCCGGGAGCCGAGAACGACTACAATAATAATAACAATATTAGTAACAGCCACCATAATTATTTAAAAAAACTCCCGGCGATTCTAGGGGCAAAGGGCAGGGCGACTGATGTCAAGTTACAAAAGATGTTAAACACATGCCTCGAGGGCGTACTTGGGACAACAACTTTCCGAGTCCCTGTTTCTTTTGTTCCCCGGTGCCCTGTGCTCCAGCCAGGAGGGAACAAGTGTTTCCTTCTTCTGTTTCCTCTAAATATAGTAGAGGAGGTGAGAACCTCATTTGTTCTCATTTAGTAAAAAGTTTGCTCAGTTGCGGCCGCTATTTGTGTTCACCCGAAACACTCGTTACGCAGCTGTTTGCGTTCCTTAGCCGTTATTTGTAATTTTCAATCGTCTTTATTGTTTCAACTCTGACCGGATAGGCCCTCGTCAGACTTTCCTTAATTTAGCAACAGCCATAAACGCTGAGTGGGTATTTGCTGGCTATCCCAGGTTTCTCTAATTGCTTTCCTGATGGTTTGTTGTGCCCGCGAAGGCAAACTCCAGGCGGACTCGCAGATTTCTGCTCAGAGGAAAATCCCAAAATTCACGACAAATTCAATGACTTCTTTCCAGACCCGCACGACGCTGCTTTGCCACGTAGGTCATCCATCCAGCGGGGAGGAAACAAACAAATCCTTTTTGGGATAATTTGTTTGAAATTTTTGTTCAGACATTACCCGGCCGTCGAAACAGAGTAGTGCTCGATTCGTCCGTCGCTGTCGAGCGGCTCGGCAGCGGGGAGGTAGCTCTCTTGGATCTTTCGTCAATATGTTGCCAGCTCTCTTATAGATCCCGAAGGATGAAATTGCTCCCATAATAAAAAATACATTACCATCCCTAACCTAAACTTATGTCACCCCCAAGCCATGGCTGCTGCTAAAGAGAAGAAATTATGATGAGGTATTTGCTCAGAAGCGAGCTCCAGTCTGGAGGTGGGGGTGGGGCATTAGAACACTGCAACATCTGGCTTTTACCGAAATTAGCTCATTTTGGATTTGTTTTGGAGCTCTGACATTAGTAACCCGCCTGACTCTTCCATTGTTCTTAGTCAAATGACTTTTATGCTATTCCACCCTCTGATTCATTCCGGTGCTGTGCCGACACTATGGGCACGTTTACCAGCGCTAAGGATGAGAAATTCAATTTCATTCAGTCGACAGCCTAGAAATGGTGTCACTGCCTGGACTGGCTTTGTTTTGAAAAACTACCGCCATTAGGGTTTATGGAAAACGTTTTTGTAAATGGCCTTTAATTTAAGCAGCCAAGGTAGGCCCTGAAGCAAATTACACGAAACAATTTTATCACTTATTATAGCACAGAGAGAAACAAATTCTAAGTTTACTCGAGAACGGTATGTATTTACTCACTTACTTTTGCTTACCCTTTCTTTTGCAGAGTCTTCAATGAATTTTAGGTAAGTTTTGCGGTTAAGCTGACCCTCGACACGTTTTCAACTGTAAGACAACCCTCATATAATTCTTATGTATGCTTTGGGAAGTTCTGCAGTAAGGGGCAGAGGGCACTGGTAAACTGGATAGCCTTTGGGGAACTTTTGGACGCCCGGTCGATATAATGCTGAACCAGCAAGGGAGGAGTCCTGTATCCTTTTTATTGAAATATGTACTTTCCTTAAAGACTGACAAATTTACCTTCTTTTGAGTCAGGCATGCTTTCTGAAATAAGAGCGCATATATTCCATTTGATCGAAATCGATATTGGAAATATTTTCCAAGATTTCAAGCATTTCAATTTGAAGGTTTCGTTCGTAGGTACCAATGCAAAAATTGTAAATGGCATGATATTACATTTTGGGTACTTTTACTTTGAAAACTTTGCTTTCAGGGACGTTCTCCAATTGATGTTGTTGGGTTCTTAGAATTCTTGTGTTTTTCTTATATTTTGTGGAAACATAGGTACTCAGAGTAATAATTCCATTCGTGTTTTTGCTGCCGTTTTTTAGGTATACCGCGGTGATTGCTCCGTTGAGTTTCGACGAAATGGCGATTTATTATTGGTAATTAGTTTTCAACCAATAGCCAAATTATGAAAAAATCGGAAAAAATGGATTTTTTGTGCTTTTTCTTCAAGGTAACTAATACTTTAGTAGAGGAGCCCTATTTACTCAACCGCGGCAGATTAACATATGGGGGATACCTTGCACCCTATTGAGTACCTCTACCATATACCGCGCGTGTTGGGATCAGAATAGTAAATAAAAATCGATAGCTGGGAATACTCGAGCGCGTCAGATTAAGATATGGTGGGTTAATTACATTCTGAAAAGTGTGCATTTAAATAATCTGACGATTTAAGCGTGACGTAAGGGAGCGGGAGGGTCACAAACTTGTAAAAAAAACACGTCGGCTTGACATTCTCGAGCACGGTCGAATGTTCTTTCATTTTGAAGGAAATAATTCACTGATAACGGGAAAAATATAATCTACCGATTTTCACAAGCCGAAGTAACAAAAATCGTCCATCAAGTTAAGCGCGTGCAGCTTCAGTGAATCATCTATTCCCACTCTGCGCCTCTCTCAAACTCACAATTTGTTATATTTTTTTATGTGCATGCTATTTTCTGTGCATTTTATTTGTCACATTCAATGATTTAAGAAACGGTCAGATTAAGAAAATCCCTCCAAATAATCGTCAGATTATGGATCAGCACGACCAAGACATCAAGCTGAACCATCTGTATAAAAATCTGACGCGCTAGAGTATTTAAAAAAAAAGCGCTTTTTTTCGCATTTTCGAAAAGTCGCCAATAGCTTGCGCCACATCCGAATCGTCAGTCTTTTGAATGGGAGCTTCGTTCGGGATCACTGAATATCTGACGCGCTGGAGTAAATTGTGTTTTCCCATTTTTAGCCCTTCCGTACCGCCGCCCCCACCATCCAAACCGGCAGATTAATATATGTACCTCCGATTTCGTAAATTCGAAATATCTAAAATTGGAAAATACGAGACTTTAGAATTTCGAAAATTAGTAAATGCTGTAATTCAGTATATATAATAATTATTTTTATGATTCAAAAGTAGGCACTAAAATTCACAAATTCGGGCAATCATATGTTAAGTATCTACAAGTAAAATTAAACTATGAGATGACCAGTTATTTCTGGCTGATTTTTACATATTTCAGATTCGACTAAAATTTGAAATTAAAGCTAAAAGGTTAAGGCATTAGTCTATTGCTTAGAAAAGAGATATTAGGCAGTTTTGAATATGATATTATTGCACTCTGCTTTCTTTTTGGATCCTCGTCTTAAAGGGAATTTAAGTAAAGAAAAAAAAATGCAGCGCACAACGTGCACAGCAAACATGAATTTTAGCTTCGAATTTTTCTTTAATTAAATTAAGATTTTTGGTAGCACGCCTAGTTAGCGCAGCTCCGATTTGACAAAACTGACAATCGAGAAACGTTCATGCATTTAAGCAAGAATGGGGAGCCTCAGATCGATCAGTAATCCTGTTCAAATTAGGCAGAGTTTGTAACACACACACATGCATTTTCTAAATAAGTTTCCCAGCGTTGTTCAAGCTTAAATCTATTGATTTGGTAGGTACCGCGGAGATAATGATACTGTGTTTCTGTAAATATTAAGAACGCGAAAAGCTGCTTGTGTCAACATAGCATGTCATTTAAAAAAAACCCAACAGATCACTCAACATATGTGAGTTCTATAAGGTGACGCAATAAGTATTTGAATTTCAGAAAAAAAGCATACAGTACGTTAGCACTAGTCTGACATTAGTTTAGATTAGTTGGTAGTCACTAACCAGGCACTGTAGAACCACTGTCTAGACCAGTCTGAATAAACTGGTCTAGACAGTGAAGCTCACAGTCTTTGAATATAAACGCCACAGTAGGTAACATACTTAAACTAAAAATTGTTGACATTGGATCTTAAATCAAATGTCAGTCAAATGGTCATCGCGACTCCTTGGGTAGACGTTTTGACTAAAGACGGTGGATTGCACGATTGGCGTTAAATTTCTTCCTTGAGGTGTTGAATAGTGTGAAAATGTTTCATATATACCTTATTTTAAAAAAACGCCCAGTACGACGCTCAAAGATGTTAAATCGTGACTTCTCAGCTTCTAATTTTGGTTTCCAAAGCGCGCGGTGACACGACTTGACGACTTGGACATGAAAATAATGTTTTGTTTGATTTATTTTTGAAATTGTTATTTTGAAATTTTTTATTTTTGCTTTGATTTTTTTGGCTGAATATGTTAGAATTTTATTTATGAGCATGCTTTTTAGAGTAGTTTTTCTGGGGTGTGATGTTTATGAGTTTAGATTTTATGTTAAGTTGGGGTTTATTTCTTTTGTTTTTATTTGAGTTCGTGGTACTTTACATCGTTTTCGTTATGATAAGTTGATATATTTAGCATGAAAGTCTTTTCTTCCGCTTTCTTTGAATTATATTGTGTTTTTTGTTGGGTTGCGAGTGTTTCGTATAAAAGATAATGAAGAAATTAAAGGAGTGGTAGTTCTCACCTAGGCATACAAAAAATTCTATGGTAGGGCGAAAAGGTATCTTAACCGTTTTCGAGTTACATGCACATTATTATTTTATTTTTATCTTTTAATCTAACCTAACCAACTCAGAAACATCAAACTCACGCAAAACAGCTACTATCTGAAAGTGCTTCCCAAAAATTCCACCACCAAATGTTGATCTATCTCTAGTACTCTCTCTCCTCTTTACTACCATTAATTGCAATAAGTTTTTAATTTAAGAAAAAGCATTTTGGGATTAACTTGAGTAAATTTTTTTGTGGAATTCAAATTTTTTTAATTTGATTTTCTGTGTTTGGCTAGGTGAGGTGTATCTCCTCTCTAATTTCTGCATGCGTTATAGGAAACACCGTGTATGGTAAAAGTGAAGGCGAAACCCTTTAATGGCAGTCTAACATTTGGCCAGTTTTCTAAAGCTAAACATGTAACTTATTTAGATAACAAAACACATTCCATTCCACATTCAGTGGAAATTGTATAGAGACAAAACTATGTCAGTTCAGGAATATAAAATTGACTATTATGTTAGTACCACCATCATTGCCTAGAAACATGACTAAAAAAATTGTCATGGTACATAAATAAATTTGGCATAGGTTTTGAAGTTATAAGTCGGAACACACAGATACATATGTAAAAACAAAATAGCACACATGCGCCCTTTTATGCCAAGAATAATAACGTGTATCAAAAAGATACTTCATAAGTCATTCTGTTTATTATTTTCTATCTTTACATATTTCCTTTGAAGCTTAAATGCTCATCTTAGGTGTATCTTCAGGGAAATAGAAATATACATATAGCAAGATATGTATATCTCTACCGGCTTCATAAAGTATTTGCTTTACTCATGAGAAGTTAATGTCTGACGATGGGATATCCTTAAGCAAATGTGTAGTTGTTATAATCACCAAGAAGCTTTAAATGTGCATATTACCATATTCCCGTCTTCAAGGAGAATTAAAGGGAAATATGAGGTATCTCTCAAAGGAATCCACTGAAAGCCATTTACCGTATTGATAATGGTTGAATAAGGCCGTAAGCGAATTTTGAAATTTGTAAACAAAACAAACAGGAGTTAAGCAAACAGATTACACCTGAAAACAAAAGCAAATAATTAGGCAGCTGTTAATACCCCCGAAATATAAAATTTCCAGCGTAATTCAAAGCCAAAGGAGAAATTAAATTATTTCCATCTCCGGGCTATTCGATCCGTAAAGAGCTTTTAAAGATTGTTTTAAATTTCCGATGGAAAGTTTGGCATGGATATTTTAGAGTTTGATGACTTTACAATTGAAAGGCTTTTGTGGTTGAGCACTTGACGGGAAATTTAGACTTTAATGTGTACTCATTCCATGCCAATGTGGTAATGGTGAAATTATCCTATTTCTTTGATGAAATACGTATTTATTTTGCATTACGTCGAACATTAAAGTGAGACTTTAAAATCCGTATTTCAATTTCGAGTTCTTTAAAATTGTCTTTTCCTATGAATAAATATTACGCACCCCGCCGCACCCCAACACAATGCCTTTTTTATTTTTAGTTATTTTTTTAACAACCAACGGTCTACACAAAGTTGTATATGTTACATTCGGCCAATGGCAATACAGCAGATATTATTCAACGTGAAAATATTCCGATTGAGATCGGAAAAAAACATTCATTTCATTTACGCAAATATCGTATTTATTTTTGTTGAAATAGTTGTCAATACAACCCCAATCGACCCGAGATTGAAGGAATTTATTTTGAAGTGCCACCTTAAATGCCATCGTTCAAGTAGCGCCATTGTCCTGTAAGTGCCCCCTTTATTATGTACATACGTCGGAATGGAATTACTTTGAAATACATATATCAACAACAATGGCGTTTCACAGAATGGAATACTAAGTTTTCTTGCTAAGTCATAGCACACCCATTGTGCGACTATTGGGGCATTACAAAACTGAATGGTACACTTTGGCTGAGGGATGTGGAGCAAAACATGTTTATTGACGGCAGCCCATTTACTTGGCCCTCCATGCAATTGAAAGGGCAGTTGCTGGAAAAAATCGACGCGGTTACGAGGAGTAATTCAATTTCACACCCAGGGGCGCGATGAGTTTTAACGTTGAAAGACAATTTAAAAGCTCGGATTTCAATTTCAGCGCAACAAGGGTGTGCTTTTACTTGTTGTGGGGAAAACTATTTCTTTAGCTTAAAACTGAGTTACATATGCGTATAAATTTTCAATAGAAGCAAAATCAAAAGCGAGTAAACTGTAGTGATTGTTTTCTCGAGAAACTACTATTTAAAATTGGCGGAATTTCATAAAAATTGGCACCTATCAGCGACAAAATGTCTTCACTTCCCTTTGACAAGTGAGAAGTTCATTTCGCGATTCCCCTGTATCGCTGGAAGGGGGTGTTGTGGCGGTTCAGTGAATTAACCGAGATGTAAAATTTATTAAAATTCTCCGCGGCCAAAAATATTAAAATATTTTTATTCGGCATTGTGAAGCAAATTGAGAAAATTCATTTTAAAATTGAATTTGAATTGAATTGAAAATTAAATCATTACATTGAAGTAAATCAAGGTGAGTAAAAGGAAAACGAACTGAAGAAAGAAAATTGAGCAAAAGGGAAAACAGCTTGAAAAAATAAAAACTTAAATAGAAGACAAACTAATGTCTTCAATCGGCAAATAGCTACAAATTGTGGCTACAGTGCATATTGACCCCACGCCAAATATTTGGAAAAGAAAAAATAAATTTTTGCTATTACTATTACTATTTTTAAAAGGAAGCATTTCACCTTTTAACCAACCAAACTGAAAATAAAATACTGAGTCAGTACATATTTTATAAAAGGTAAAGATCAGTCAACAGACATTTCTTCCTTCGGAGACCGTGTATTTTTTTCCTAAAGGTTTCCGTGCCATATGAATAGGAAAATTTTCTCAATATGACGGTTCAAAGGCAACGATTTTCAGAATGACCTCCTTTATGACATGTTTCAATTTCATGGAAATCGGAAATAACGTAGTTAATCTTAACAATTAAGTACCCTTTTTTCAGTGCACGTATAAGCTGTTTAGTCTTTATTTACAGAATATGAAATTTAAAATTTTTGAAATGTATTTAACATAATGTAATCAAGCTTTATAAAATTTCAAAAGTATTATAGATGTTCTAGTCAATGAATTTATAAGTTAAAAATTATTTTATTTGCAATGAATATGAAATTGATAGCCCGCGAAATGTCATAGAAAGTTTAGTTTTTCTTGTTTCTTTATTTCAGTGATTTTTTTATCGCTTTCTGTGTGATTATTTTCGTTTTTAAAATCTCTGTTTTTTTTACGTTTTTTTACATGTGGGTCACTATTATGAGGGGGCCCTACGCATGTGCGCTAAGTGCCCTTTGGTAAGTCCGGTCTTGTTGACGAGTGCATACAGCTGTGTGTTTTAATATTTTTAGTCCTAGTCGGTTCTTGAGAAACAGTATTTTTCTCAGTGCTCTTCAACATTCCACCAATTACGGTTTAACTGAGCCGGTTACATCAATGTTCCTTTGTTTTAATAACAGGTTCGAATAACAATTTTTTTTAATTTTTTTATTTATTTATACGTTTTGCTTTGTTTGTATGAATTAGCTTACTTGGCTCTAGCACACATTATTTCAATATCTTAAAATCTAAGGTAAAATTATATTGCTCTTTGCCTAGACAATTCTTTCCTGTAACTCGTTTGCTGTCTATAGTTCCCGGTCTTTCTGCCGGTCGTCTCTGGCCTGGATGGTATAGCTGCTTGAACGTGGGCGATGTTGTTAGTGTACTGTTTTTGAGTCCCCTTCTATAGTCTTTGTAGATCTGGTACATGAAGGATAGTCCTACTTCGATCGTCAGTATGATTAAGATGAGTTCTATATTTTCCGATCTGATGTCTTCTGGGTTGATGGTAATAGTACTCACTACTTCTCCTGCGTTGTCCACTTTTTTTGAATTACTTGTTCTCATCGCGGTTGTTTGCTCTATAAGTGATTACTGCCAGTTTATTTTCCGTCTTATTTTTTATATATGGACGATTTTGTTTAACCGTTGCGTTTTGCGCCATTTATAGCGTCATTCATTGAGTCTTCAACCTCATTCACTTTTACTCAGCAGAAGTTTGTTGCGCATATAGTGCCGTGCGCCGGTTATTGCCCTGATTATTTTTGATTGAACTCTTTTAATGGTGTCGATATTTGATGTCTTCGCAGCACTCCAGAGTTGGATGCCGTAGGTCCAGATTGATGCTCTTGTGTACTGCTATTTTCGTATCTAACTTTAGTTTTGAATTTTTATTTAGCAGCCAGTACATTTTCTTGAAGGTCAGGTTTACTTGCTCTTTCTTTTTTTGCAGGTGCGTTTTCCAAGTTAGCCTGCGGTCCAGGTGCATACCCAGATATTTAACTGTGTTGACAAGTTTAACCTTTTTGCCATTTATTTCGACAGGTTTGCAGGTATTTCTCCTAAGAGTAAAGGTTATTTGCACTGTTTTGTTTTCGTTGAGGGTGATGCCTTACTTGTTAGTCCAATCTATAATTTTGTTCATGTCTTCTTGTATAACCCTGGTTGCTGTTGTTGGGTTTTTGTGCGCAAATATTAGCTCTGAATCATCTGCAAACGTCGTGGTAATAAATTCTCTGTCCACCGGGAGATCTGCTGTATATAATAGGTAGAGAAACGGTCCCAGGACACTTCCTTGGGGGACTCCTGCTTCTATTTGGCGCGTCTTTCTGGTGTAGTTGTTGTAGGATACTTGAAATTTCCTATTTACTAGGTAGCTATGTAATATGTTGTGAAATTTTCCCGGGAGAAGACTCTTGATTTTGGTTAATAGGCCGTTGTGGTTTACCTTATCGAATGCTTAAGCAATGTCCAGGAATAAGCCAACACGGTGTTGTCTGCTTTCCATAGCGTCTTTTATCTTGTTGTGAATCTTGTGAATTTGCTTAATAGTGCAGTGTTGGCCCTTAAATCCGAATTGGTGAAGGGGGATGATTTTGTTGCTGTCTAGGTGGTGTTGAAGTTTGTCTAGGAGAAGGCTTTCAAACAGCTTGGAAAGTATTGGGAGTAGACTAATTGGTCTATATGATTCCACTTTACATATATGTATGGCTTTTCCGGATTTCGGTATGAAGAATATTTTTGCAAACTTCCATTGGGCTGGGAAGTGGTTGAGGCGAAGGATAGCAGTGAATATGTGTAGAATCCCGATTATCCCATTTAGCGTTAAGACTTTTATTAGCTGCTCGGTGATGCTGTCGTGGTCTGGGGCTTTCTTTGGGTTTAGCTCTTGTATTTTGTACAGGATTGAAGCATAGTTAAAGCGAATTGGATTTTTCCCTGACGTTTTGGTTGGGCCTACTGTAGATATTATGTTGCGTTTGAATACTTTTTCCAAATGTTCTACGAACGCCTCCGCTTTGGCTTCATCCTCGTTGATCCACACATGGTTTTTCACCAGTATTGGTACGTTTTGCTGCATTGGTTTTTTAATTCCCTTGGTTACTTTCCAGATGAAGTTGCCTGTGTCGTGGTAGTGGGATGAACTATTGAACAGCTATACCTTTGCGGAAAATTATTCAATCTTTATGAAAACTCGTCTGAAAGCTTGATCTTTCTAGTTCTTAAATTAAAAAGTCAAAATTTGTTATCGTACCCTGCTGCTTTACGTTAAGCGATAGAAATTAAAGAAATTATTCCATAATTTTCTTTGAACTGTGAGACCTTCTATGGGGTGTAAAAAAATGTGAAGGATGATTTAAATGAGAGCATTTAAGAGCATTCCCCTATAAAACACTTTTGTTTTCATTTTTGTGTTATTTTAATTTTTGTGACTGAGTTATCAACTGTGAAAGTTTTAATTTGATTTATGGTTAATTTTGGTTACCACTTTTTGAGCTAGAAAATTTAAAAAAAAATCGTACGTAAGAATATTTACCCCCTCAGTCCCCTTGTCCGAAAAAAAATTTGAATCTCCCCTTAGTTTTACTTTATACTTGACAATGTAATTATAAAACATGTACCTCTTCGTAGGATAATTAAAAACGAACAACCATCACTTCTGAACTTCTAAGAGCTGTCGAAGAGGAAGAGCAGCTTAAACTATTGCATAAATAATGCAAATCTCCTGGGAGTTTTAACACTCTCAGACGCCCTAGTTAATATTATTGTGATGGGTTGCCTCCTCCCTACTTCCGGCATTTATATAAGGGTGGTAGATTGGTGGTCTATTTTTTTCCTGCAAGTAGAATATTCCACTTTTCATTTGAGCCCAATTTCACGATTTAACTCGAAGCGATTATTTTTAATCTAAAAAATAAATCATGAATTGGGGGTACCCAATTTACGAAGTGAAACTAATACCCTAAATATCAAGGAAAACAACAAAACCACTGCTTTGGATTCCGTTATCGATGCGTAGAAAACTATGTAGATAAATATTTTTACGTTTAAGCATTCACTTTTGTTAGCTTTTACTAGTACTTTGACTGAAATCTTCTCACATTTTTTAGACAATTCTGCTTGATATATTTCGCCTAAATTATAGCTTCTGTACCTATCCTTGTAAAATGAAAAGTATCTGTTGCTTATACGGCACATTTGGCAAGAAGCATGTCGTGGAGGCACACGTTATCTCCGTGTTAAAAAGAAAAAAAATTGTGCTGCATAATATTTGCTGACATTTTAGTACATGTAGACTTGAAAAAGTCAATTTCAAGATAAGACGTGTTGACGTACATATTGCAAAGCAAACCCTGTGAGCTCTGCCAAATTTTTTACAAGAACATTTTATGTGTCCCGTTTTGTCTGCTATGGAGATACCCTGAACGTGCCGGCAAAGATTTGATTTACATAACACGTTCAAATGTTGTCAAAATACGAACAAATAAGGCAAAACACTGTGCAGCGGATGCAATAATTCCACAGAATTCAATTTGACCCTAAAACCCACACACTTGACGAAAAAATGTATCACGCTCAAGCAGATAAATTTGCATTAGGCGGGGGTGGGAAAGGTGCAGATTACTGTCCGCAGGGAGCGAAATTGGGCCGTAAACGCTCTTTGTTTACGATGAGCTCCAACCTTTTCATTCAATTGGAATTTTATAACTCTAAAGGATCGTAACTGCGGGATTTGATCCTGTTTAAATCCACATGTATGGGGAATTTTCTTTCGTCGAGCCATTGGGCACAAATGAACTCAGGTCGGGTTCGGCGGTTCGGGCGTTTAAAGAAGGGACGATTGGATTTTCCCTTTCAAGGGCACGCACATATTTTTCATATTTCATTTGGGTCCTTCCTGTTTAGGGCGAATTTGCTGTCTCATAACTTTTTAGGTTCCTCTGCAATAAGGGAGCCATTAATGTGTCAAAGGAAATTGCAATTGCTGCAAGTCAAGAGCGGGGGATTTGCCTGTCAGAAACAAGGGCTCACAACCAGAGCTCACAAGATGCATGCCAAAGGAGGGTTCGGTGACGTAATGACGTTATCCCATGTGGCGTTGAACTCTGTTTTCATTAGCAACGAATGAATGAGCATTTCGGGACAACGACTGCATGAAATACGCTTGTTCTCTAAAGGGCATAACAAGGCTAACATAGAATCTGACGTCGAGAAAAGATCTATGGGAGATGCCATGAGACTGGTTTTGACGTCCTTGAAATACGGCGGCCTATGCTAGAAATACGCGAAGTGGAAGGGACCGAAAAAGTACATCGTTCGCTGTATAACCCATGAATAATAAAAAGTGCGGAAAACATACTAGAAACGTTGAATACAGTCGTCGGAGGATATCTCAGACTCTTCTCCGCTCGGCAAGACGTTGACTTTATCTGCCGTACAAGAACTCCCGACATGGGCTCATTTGGTTTTCAGCCAGATCTGATTTAGGGATTTCAATCACGCAATCAGTCTCAGTCGGCTTCTTTGCGTTATGATGGAAATATACAGCGGGTCTCAAAATTTTATTGCCGTCATCTTATATGAATTGTTCGTCCCGTCCAAGGCAGAGGCTACATACATACATTGGCGGGACAAGTTAAACAGCGTTGAATTGTGACAGGTGTACAGACGTGCCTTTGCGCCGCGACGTGAATATTTTATATATTTTATCGTTCTCCTTAACTCATATCATAGCCCTGAGAAACTGCACATACTAAAAATATATTTTATTTGCATTTATTGCTCAGAAGTTCAGCTCATAAAATATATTGCGTTACCATCGTTCGGAGGACGTCATTATGTTCATCGCTCAATTTGCATATGATCATGTAAATGCATTTGTAGCCACCAATTCTGCGAAGGTGGTGGCAACTTTCATCGAATATTTTTTACATTGGGAAAGGTTTAAGAAAATCCTATCCCTTCTACTCTGTAACTTAACATGGCTTATACAGAATAAACCGCAGATTTTGAATTTGTGTCATGTTGCTTTAGAAAAAAGTACGGGCGTGACTTGCCTTCAAAAGTCTTAAGGCGAATTTTTTTGTGCTGTATTTCCCGGGATTATATAAAACATTTCAATGTTTGTGGAAAATTAAATCAAAAGGATGGGGGTGAAAAGCAGAGCGTGCCATGAACTATTTTATTTGCGTACGTGTCGACACCATGAACAAAATTCAAAGACGTGCAAATTGAATTGGAGGTAATTGAAAAGACGTTGGAGAATTGGCAAGCAGAGACGACAACGTTTGCAAGATCTAGAGATTTAATACAAAGTTGCTTTTATTTTGTGGTGCTTTGTGTCAGTAACAGTACGAAATGGGGTTCATTAACAATCAGCCGTTGCAAATTGCTGTCGTTTGTATTATTTAATTGAAGCCCAAATCTGGCTACAGAAAAGATTGAAAATTCCTATTTGAGAGAAACATACAGGCGAAAACATTTTTTTGCAACAATGGGGTGGACTTATTCCTTAGAGTTAGCTGAATGAGTTATTTTTGTTATGCCACACTTGCTTAAGGAATTCGAATAGTACAATGAACTCAAATACATTTGTAGTATTGTAGGACTAACAGTCGTGGCTATTTATATTGTTAGCTACAAGAAAATATATGCCCCATACGTATTCTGGAAAGAATGATTTCAGAAGAAATGCTGGTTCGATCCGATTTACTTGAAACATAAATAACGCCAATAACGAAACAAATATTTCAGAATTTTTAAAGGGCGGGTGGTAAGGAACTTTTCATAAACACTTTACAAGATAAATAATTGAACACGTACTTAAACATTTCTCAAAATTCAATCCCCAAAGGAAGTAAAAAGGGTTTTTTAATGTGACAACGTCACACTCCTCAGGCATACATGATTGCGTTACGAAAATTATCCGTCAATCATCGGTTGTTTCTGGCAAACTATAAGTGATACCTACATGCAATATCTGTATACCCGGTTATGTAGCTTAACACCTCAGCGAAATGGCCTCAGTATTATTTTCACGGAGTATCTCCTACTCGCGGGAGTAGGCGAGTTTTATGCATGCGAAGTGAATACACAGGAATACGCGACTAATGAAAGAATTCCCGTATTAATGAATTTACATATAGAAGTTTTTGGGGTCACTGATCTTCAATCTGCTAACGATAATTGGAAATGGCGGATGCCTCAGCTTGAACGGATTTCCGTGTAATTGAATATATAGGGGTTTTTGGAGATGCTGATTTAAAATTTGCTATCGAAATTTCGAACCTCAATATGGCGGCCAAGAAATCTTAACGTAAATTAATTTTCATGATATATTTTGTTTTTAGTGTTTGTGGTTTCGAAATAACTGCCGTTTTCTAAGCTCATACGTTTAATTACACTATACCAAAATCTACACAACCGATTTCGATGGGACCTTTACTGGAAGGTGCAGTTTTTTTGTCGTTCAATATTTAGGCTACAATTGATTTCAAGATTATCTAGGGTTCATTCGCGCATGAAATAGTTTCATTAGTTCTACAATTGTTTTTATCTACAAGTATAAAAAACCCGGGCAAGGCCGGGGCGAGTCTGCTAGTATGCTATAAACTCGTAAGCTTTAAGATTTAACCTAATGCACATCTATGGAAACATGGGTATACAAAACAGTTTTTGTTTTTTGAAAGTATCAACTCTTAATTAGTTTTCAATTAAATGAAAAATCGGATGGAATTAACTAATCCACACCAGTACCTGTCGAAATCTATGAAGGTTAATGAGAAACAACCCGTGCTTCAAATTGCAGTTTAAACCACTTTATCCTGCGATTTATATATAATACCAATTTGTTGAAAATTCTCAATTAGCATGAAGTCCCTTCGGGTTCGGACAGCCCCTTGCCACTGCACTGTTTGTAATTTTTGTTCACTAATCCTTGAGCAGAAGATCTGCCCGTCTCGTTACATGGTTGCCTCTCCTGACAGCTTTGGACAGTATCCGAATTAATCGCCGGGACTTATTTGATCCAGAAAGCTAATCTCCGATTCCCATAACCAGGCAGCAAAAAAGCGATGAAGCCACCAACCGATAGGATCCCAGTTAATATCTGGGTGTTCCATTTAGCATTCGCTGGCGACGTGGGATTAGGTGACGCACAACAATAAATCTTGCTAAACCTCGATCAGGCAGTGCCACGTCCGCCCTTTCCCTAGCCGCGCTCCTTCTTCTATGGAGACGCCACAGATTCCCGGACATTATTTCTAGTCGGATTAAAAATTCCCGTATTCTCGCTGTGATACTGCGCTCCATCCATAATTTCCTCTCTACTTTGTGCCTGAAGGATTTCCACCCGCTGCGAGACACAAAGAATTCCCTGGCTCCCTAATCTCCTTTAGGATCTAATTCCAGTCATTACACTCACCTCCGTTCTGGAACTGTACCCGGATGTATGCTCGCAGCGGAGAAGAAAAGGGAACTCTTAAGGTCATCAGCGAGCGCAAGGGCGAAATGAATGCAAATTGACAAACAGGTAAATCTTCGCCCTGACGACACGATTCAACTGGGCGTTTTCAGACCCACGGCGGCACGACTCCTACTTTCAAAGAACACTGAAGTGATTTACGAGGACATTTCGAGGAGATAAAAAGATTACTCCCACCCCCAAGAGCAATCCAGAATTCGTGCCTAGTTCCACTGATGGCGATAATGTCGGCCAAGAGACTTATGAGCATTTAAATTGAAAGGAAATTAACATCTTGGTTTGTGCAGCTTTTTTACAAATTAGGGGGATTACGCAAACATTTCGCTTTAATTTCTCCTTGCAGCGCGCTAATGAGTGCTCGGAGTCCTCTAGACTCACTTCAGCTTCGCCTTGAGAATTCATCCCGTGTCGGTCGGTCGTCAGGTCTGAGTATGTTATGAAAGGATTTTGGAGGAATTATGTAAATTTGCTGAGCATCAGAGCCAACCTAAAAACAATCAAGGCGGCATCATCAAGCTAATGTCTTGCGTTCAGGGTAGGGAAGTTTTACAGAATTTTCTTAGTGTTTAACCAGCTGAAGGGCTTCTGATCTAATCGATTTTGCAATTTTTCCAAATGGGTTTCCAATGAACGCTATACTTTCAGATTGAAAACGGTGAAATTAGGGAAATGAGGAGCAATCTATTTTCCTTTTCCTTAATGGAAATAAGTTGCAATTTTCAATAATTTTTAACATTATTGATGATCCTGTTAAACATTTTAATTTTCGATAAACTTATAAGTAGGCATTACCACTTTAGGAAATTTCGCTTGAAGTTTTAATTTAATTTCTGACCTCCTTTTATTAACCCGCAAACACACACACCACAGTAACTTCAGTATACGAACCAGTTTCAACTTACCTCACTTAATTTTCCTGGAAGTTTCTTAAACTTAACTTAACATAAATTTGACTTAATATAATTAAAAAGCAAAATTTAAAGATTTACCCGGGACATTACAAGAAAACCGTTATTTTTCTAAATCCTATCAGAACAGAAACGTTGTGATACGGCAATAGAGCTCTAAGAATGACTCGGACAATTGAGTATTTGAGTCCTGTACATTAAGAAGTAAGAAATACAACTTAATAAATTGTAGACTTTATAATTCATTAGCTAGCCCGGACCCATCGTTTCCCGGGATACTATTAAATTTGTATTCCTTAATTTTACAACGCCTCCCTACTGCACCACCGCCTCTCCGTGACCCAGCGTTTTCCTATTTGCGTTTTGCACATGTTTTAGAGATTTTCCAACAGTATTATTAAATTTCGTTTAATTCATTTTACACCACCTCCTTATTGCACCCCCTCTCCTTTATATCCCAGCGGGGTGGGGGTGGTCTCATATTTGGAAATTTGAATAGCAGATTCGAAATCAGTGATCACGAAAATTCCCTAGTGCGGATTTTCAGGGAAATCCCCTGAAGTTTAACTTTTCGGTCGCCATATCGGATCCGACATCTTGAATTCCAAAATTTTGAGTGCAAGCTCGAGATCTGCGACCCTGAAAACCTCCAATTGCCTTTTTCATAAAGATTCTTTGAAATTGAAAAATTCGTTTGCTATACAAAACGGAAATTTCGATTTTTTCGATTTTCCGGCTTTTTCTTTAGGGTTTCCCGAATTTTCTTTTTTTTAAATCTCCCCTGTATTATAGCGAACAAAACAAAAAAAAATTATCGGAATCGGTCAAGCCGTTTCTGAGTTTTAGCGAGACGTACCGCACAGCAATTATTATTATATATATATAGATTATGCCATAATTTACAGTTAGTTACATAGAACCAAATCTTTATTTTGGAAAAGAAATACAAGTATATTAATATTATCGGGATTTAAGCAACTTCTGCTGGAGCTTACTAAATTTCCCGCTGTAGAAAATACTCGTTCAGATGTAGCAGAGCTTGCTGGTATATTAAGGAATTTTCATGTATGTTCTTCTTTACCAAAATAAAGATTTAGTTTTCTGTAACTAACTGTAAATTATAATGAATTACAAAATCTAACATACAATTTGTTAACTTGTATTTCTTACTTCTTAATGTATTAAATCTACAGGCCTTAAATACTCAAGTACTTGAATAGTATCAAACTCTAATACTCGAATACTCATTAAATGAGTACTCAAATATTTCCTCACTCGAGTTCTCGGATCTTATTGCTCTCAATTACTCGAGTACTCAGGGACTCAAAACTCCTTTACTCAAACTCGGATCTTTGAACTCGAGTACTCAAATACTCAAGTAATTGAGTTCAGAAGTACTCGAGTAGTAACAGCCCTATACGGCAACACCATGATAAAACTTCTGTGGAACTTAGAACAAACAACAAATACCTAACGTCAGGGAGACCATCCGGAAAAAATATTATAAGCGGCCGATAAATGACCGGGGAAAATCGGCAGGGGAAATTTAACGCCCAATCAGTAAATATATCCACATTGACAATATCGATATCTTGTATTTCGGATCAGTTAAAGTTGTTACGGTTTTTTGCTTATATTAAAGTTGTGACAAACAGAACAAAACAGAAAATAACACTGCCAAATTTCTCTTCAATATAATTCATATATGAAAGTTTAAATCATCAGTGTAAGTAGCAGAAGTAAACCAGGATAGTTCATTCGAAAGCTATATGAAATACTCAAATAATTTTTGAATTATTAAAATAATTGCTTTTTTATAAATAATATAATATAATAATATATAAATTTAGATATATACAAAAGCCCTAAATTTTATATTTAATTTTTCTGTGTTCAATTTTTGGGTACTTTTCAGAATATGATATCGAAAAAATAGTTTCGCCGTGTTACTGCGCTGTATTGTAAAAGTTGCTTTAAAAATTAAAATGGTTCTTATAGAAATTCAAATAGTTTTTATATTGGAAAAGTTGCCGTTGGTTTGATTTCGTGGGTGTACATGGTTTCGGTTAGCAAATCCTTTCAATTGTCGTCTCTCTTCGCGATCTTGTTGTCGTCTGTGACAGCAACCAAGGCCACCCGGTGGCCTAGCACCCTTGAATTTGAATGAATGAACAACGATATTAAAACTTTGTATGTATATTATAATACTCAAAAGGCATACAAACATATTTTTATAATTAAAAAAAAAATTGTAATTATGTTAGTTAAATAATGGCGCTGAAGATGACCCCCTCAAAAAAATGAACCTGGGCTGCGGGTGAATTTTTAGCTTTGTCACTTATCTGAAAAATAAAATATAAGGAAATTTTTAATCTAATCGCCGGAACCAATAAAAAATGGGAAAAAAATTATTTTGACAAAAATAGCGCGTTTTGAAATTTGAATATCGAAAACAGACTATTTTTCATTAGTTTTTTTAAGTAAAAAATAAGAAGTTATTAAAATAAAAAAATTTTGGTGGTCCCGGCCATAGCCACTGGTGTACTGAATAACATATTAAAATTTGAGATGATTCGGATAAATAGTTTCTTTGTTTTCATCCCGCACTGCAGAAAAAAGTAGTTTCGAGATAAATGAGTTTAAAGTTTTTAGTATGTTTCCATTCATAGGCGGATCAACCGTTCGCTAGCTGCTAAAAAGGCTGTAGAACCTAAAATACTGTCAATATCATTACAAAAATTTAACAGTATATTCTCGAAAGACCACACTTTCGGATTATTAAAGAAAAAAAAAAGAGTTTTTGAAAATTCTAGACCACCAGGTGGCCTTAACTTTCGTTCTCACATCGACAACATATTAGCTAAAGGTAACTATCTAAAGTTGTTGGCTTTGTGAAACACTGGTTTATATAATTTAAAAAGCTAATTGTTTGCGAAATTCCTATACACATATTTTCTTACCTCTCCTTGAATATGTCAGTCAGGGTGCTGGTCTCCCACGTACATCAACAAAATTGAATCAAGTCCTGCAGCGCAAGTTTTTTTCGTTTTGCTCCACGTGATCTTTCTTAGCCAGACCACCAAAAACTGTTTGCTTATGAGGATAAACATGTTTCCGCCATAAAATTTGTTTCGTCGTCGTTCAACAAAATTAAGTACATAATCATATTTTTCACAAAAATTGCGCATGAGCGTTGCAAATTTCTTTTGGGTGCATATTACCGAAACAAATTTAACATAAGTCAGTTTAAACTTTTCTTATTGTAATAACTTTTTTGCTCATGCAGTGCTCGCATACTTCCGATGTGAAACATCTACGAAACTTTTTCAAGTTAGTCATCGTGCAATGGCCTAAAGTTTTGCATAATTTTACGAGTGATTGGGAACAAATCATGATGGAAGTGCCCTCATCGTGCTCCACCGACCCACTTAAATTTCAAGGTGCATTTGTTTTCCTTCCAGGCTCTCGTTCATATCTCGGGGATGATTTCTATGGATTACTTCTTATACTTTTGATTCAACTCGGAGCCACAGTAAACTTCTTAACCCAAATGAAGTTTCCGAAGTTCCGAAGCAGCGAGATTTCATTCCTGTCCGAAAATCGCTTTCTATTCATGCTTTATAGGGCATGCGGAATATGCAAATTCCTTAAAGAGCTCCTACCACGCGACTCTTCTAAATCGAGGTGTGGTGGTGCGAGTCCCGAAATTGTGGTGTGTATAACTCAGACGGACGCTTAGCATCCCCGCACTCGACAGCAGTTGGGTAAGTTTTTTTCTGGCAAATAGCAAAAGTTTTGCGGGACAAATACCACAACTTGTATTTACTTTCGGCCATTATAAGACCTTCTGGAATGACCAGGGCTTTAACGAAAATTTGTTGTTTCTTGCCAAGTTCAGTAAAAAGTCCCAAATCTGCTGACGTTAGCACTCATGGCCACATACTTAATAGCGGGCGTCCAAACTTTCCCTGTTATAAATAATTAGCAAGCCCATGGAGACGGTCGGTCGGGTCGTTGGGGGGTTACTTAATTCCAAGAACAAATACGCCGCACTGTGAAAAGTTTAAGTTTTGACAATGAAATTTTCAAACTGAGTAAATTTCTATATTTTATGGAATTGGCTTACCCGGCGGCAAACAGTAAAGTTTCATATAATCACAAAGAAGTGCGATGGATTGCGGTAGTAAATAGTTTTGCTGTAGATGCTGTAGAACGTTTTTGTTGTGTACGAAAGTTCATCCTTGCTTTACTGGTTCTGTTGCTTCTCCTGCTTATTTGGTTATTTTAGAGCTTCGGATACGTTTTCTTACAAATAATTTCGTACCCGAGAAAATGCAATGAGTTGCGATAAAGTAAGAAGAGAAACTCTCAACTTTTGCAGTTCATTTCAGACACTCAACAGAAAATGTTTTTGAACTCAAAACTTTGTTAATTGTACGGTGTGGAAACCATTAAAAATTTTTTCATTATTTGGGCTTCAAAAGTTTTTAATAACAAAATTAGTATAGACATACTTTCAGAGATTTGTAATTTGTAGAAAGAGACCAGAGGAATTTATTAGATACTTTACTAGATGTATCATATTGCAAGTAATTCTAAATCACCGCGACGTCACAATGTCAATTTTAATACGTTCAATACATTACGGTACCGCTTCCTAGGAAACCAAAGCTCAACAAAAGACAAGGTTTTTGAAGTCGTAATATGCTCCGAAAATCTCCTAACTAGTCCAATCAAAATAGCGACATAAAACTCCAAAACCTAGACAAAATTCCCACAGAGCTGAAAATTTGTAGAGAACTTAAATATATCATCTTCTATCTATATATATAAAATCTATATGAATAAAAATGAATTACTGTGCGTTAGTTAGTCTCGCTAAAACTCAAAATCGGCTTGACGGATTGCGATAATATTTTTTCGTTTTGTTCGCTATAATACAGGGAAGGTTTAAAAAAAGAAAATCCGGGAAACGCTAAAGAAAAAGCCGGAAAATCGAAAAAATCGACATTTCCGTTTTGTATAGGAACCGAAAAGTTAAACTTCAAGGGATGTCCCTGAAAATCCACACTAGGGAATTTTCGGGATCACTGATTTCGAATCTACCATTCAAATTTCCAAATATGAGACCACCCCCACCCCGCTGGGATATAAAGGAGAGGGGGTGCAATAAGGAGGTGGTGTAAAATGAATTAAACGAAATTTAATAATACTGTTGGAAAATATCTAAAACATGTGCAAAACGCAAATAGGAAAACGCTGGGTCACATAGGAGAGGCGGTAGTGCAGTAGGGAGCCGTTGTAAAATTAAGGAATACAAATTTAATAGTATCCCGGGAAACGCCGGGTCCGGGCAAGCTAGTTACAAATAAAATGGAAAAAGTCTCCGCTCATCGGACTTGCGCTAAACATTTTATTAAAGGTTAAAGTTAAACAACATGGATTTTTTGCATATATCTTGTAAACGGTAAGTGTTATGGTAAAACTAGTTTATACAAAAGTGGTTGGTTTTGAAATTGTCTACAAAAACCATTGATATACTCTTTTTCCTACGAATCATTATTCCTGAGATATTGCGACTTCAAATATCGCAAATACTAATATACACTCATACACTCATACTCCTTACAAGAACAGATTAAAGTTCATAGATTTGACGTCTCTCTCTAAACGCAGAGAGGTAGCAAGTGTTATATGTATGCATGATATCGTTACTGGCGCTATAAATTCACCTAATCTTTTGAACCTTATTAATATAAACTCGCGTCCTCGCTTGACTAGAGGACACAATTTTCTATATTCTAATTATCATAGGACCAATTATGGCTCTTTTGAACCTGTATCTACTATGTCTAGAAATTATAATTCTTCCTATTTTTTAATTGACTTCAATTGTAGTCGAGTAGCGTTGAAAAAAATATTATTTGTAAATTAGTAGAATTTTGTTAAAACTGTTCTCCAATTTTTTATTATTCATTATTATATTATAGTTTTAAATGTCAGATGGTCTGTGTACCTGTTGATGATCATAAATAAATAAATAAATACACCCCCGCGGTCAACTGTGACAGTTGCGACAAAAATTATAAGCAAACTTGTAGTACTCGGATCGTCTTCTATGCCGAAATTTGCCGATAAAATGGTGTATGAGTGCATATTAGAATTTTCGATGTTTGAAATCGCGATATCTCAGGAATGGTGATTCATGGGAAAAAAAAGTATATGAACTATTTTTGTAGACAATTGCAGCGTCTACAACTTTTGTATGAACTATTTTTACGATCGTACTTACCGTTTACGAGAAATATGCAAAAAAACGATCTGATTGACCTTTTGCCTTGAATAAAATTATTAGCGGATTTGTGACATTTCATTTGTAATGATCTATTTGTCTGTGGGAATTTTGTTTGGTTGAACACCTATTTTTACTGGACTATACAGCAACGGGAGAGCTCTTGTGTAGAATGTTTCGCCGCTCTAGGGATGTTGGGGGTAATACAAATTTTGTTTGTTTGCTTGCTTCATTTTCTTTGTAACAATTTTTTGTAAATCATGATAAATGGTAAATGCTTTTGTTCTTTAAAATCGGATCATTTTGTACGATGAAGCGTTATTTCTAAATAACCAACAATATTAATAATTACATGAATTGAGACCTGCTGAGCACGAATCCGTCACCAGAATTGAGCCATCACGTTCTGATTTTTTTCTAAAAATTAATAAAGAAAAATTTAAGAAAAAAATCATAACGTGATGGCTCAATTCTGGTGACGGATTCGTGCTCAGCAGGTCTCAATTCATATGAATATAGGTTTAAATGTTAAAAATAAATTTTTTCCGAATTTTACGAGTGTATTTTCCACGATTTTCTCTGTTTTTAACCCATTTTTTGAGGTTAGAAAAAAATCTGGATGTCACGGCTCAATTCTGGTCGCAGATTCGTGCTCAGCAGGCCAAAATACTACGGATATGACGTATGGCATCAAAAGTAATCCCCACTTTTTTTTTTTGTGTGGCTGTTATAATTAGTGATTTATAAGTATTTTTCCTGCTGAGTGTATTTCACTAATCTTCAACGACTTTAATTTCAGGGGTAGGTAGAACCAATTTATTACTTCGATAAGATATAATTTTGGACTTAAATTAATGTTCATCGATGCCAGAGGGTAGCATCTGAAACCGCCCCTGATTTAAGCTATTAAAAATTTTATGTGTAGTAAAATCGAATCCTTGACTCCCTGTCATTATAAATTATCGCCCTACTCGCTATCGCTCGCGAAGTTAAAAGCCTATATAAATTACAATTTGAGCTGACTTCTGCAGAGACCGTGATAAAGACGACGACGTAGGCACATGAATATTCACATAAAATAAAATTAAATTGAAATTTGATTGAAACAATTGCTTTAAGTGGAAATTCTTGGTTGAATGGTATTAAAGAAATTCCTTGTGTTAATCGACATTTCTTGGTTTTCCTTTCAAAGTAAGTAAAATGAGTTTCTCTGCTTAAAATGCTTTCTTGGAACCAATATCTCGATTACAAAGTGCAATAACAACACTGGCTTCCAGTCTTCAGAAAATAACAAATTTCCAAGGACACTTAAGTACTTCCCATTTTGTTTTTCCCAATATTCGCCATTCTTTGTAAAGAATTGGCACTTTTAAATTTACGAGACTTTTGCTTACATTTTTACGTTTATGACTTCAAGTCTCTGGTCTTGGCATTGGCGTACCTATTTCAGTGCCGTAATTCCTCTAGAGGGCGTCCCCTTCTCTTTCTTGAAATTCATTTAGCAGATTTAATCATGTCTTCCCATCCCGACGGAGTGCACTCTGCTGCACAGTTTAAAAAAAAGTATTCCTCTTTTTGTCTGGTTTTCTCGAAAATGTAATGCCACACTTACGAGGAGAAGAAGAATGAACGACTTTTTTTTAATTAATCGAAGTTGAGCTTCCTCCGTCACTGCCCGAAATTCATTTGAATGTGGAAGCAATTCCACTCGTGTCTGCAGCACGCTAAAGAATTAGATTTTTTGCAGTGACATGCTCACAGTGAAGGCTGATCATTATTCCCTCAGGCGAAAGAATCTTAATTGCGCTTGGCCAGGAATTTAGGACGTCAATGCTTTATTGAGGAAGATTGAAAAGGTCCTTCTAGACTACCTAGAGGGTTGTAACAATTTGTGCATTAAATCCTTGGACCGCTCTATGCGATTACACATGGTCGACAATCGAGAGTATCGAAATGCTCGAATCCCAAACCTTTCTATCTCCTAAATGGTTTGAAAAATTAGTGCTATCAATTGTCGTCCTTGAAAAGGGATACATCTTTCACTCCTTAATTTAATAGAAAATTATTCGAATCCTGCCAGCAACAAAACAGATCGTATAACACACTCGCGACTTAACCTTACGTGGAAGAAGTAGCGAAATTTATGAGGCCATTAGTTTCGTGGCACATTAGAAAGAGCTTTTGGGTATATCTTAAACGCAAATTTTCTCTTATGGTTTTTGTTTTCCACTTCATGTAGTAAGCACGCCTTCTCCTTATCTAAATTGTTTTTCACTGACAGATGCACTTATGGTTTGTAGTCTCAATATAATAAGTGTTTACAGAGAAGTGCTTTGAAACGAGGTTTTGTGTGATTATACAATACCGCACTAAAACATTGAGATAACATTATTACAAATATTTAGGGGTGAACTTGAACTCATGGACTTTTATTTAAACAATTTTTACATGTAACTTATATCTAGTTAAAGAAATGAACGGAACTTAGCAATTATCGCCCTTCCCGTCCTTTGGAATAAAAAATAATAATTTTTTTTCAAGGTAACAGACATGTTAAAGGTTCCGTGGATTCAGGACTGTGGCTATACACAAACGTAAAAATATTGAAGCAATTTGCATACCTCAGCAGTCAGTTCAGATTCCAATATCTTTTTATTTTTATAATTAAGTGGGTCGTCGAAAGCAATGCGACTTATAAGATCTATTGTACTTAAACCTTCCACATCGCAATTAACGCCCAACGGCGCCATGATGGGGGTTCCGAAGTGTGTCAGCCTTTGGCAAACTAAGGCTAGAGGATTGCCTCTTGCATGGCCTCCCTACAGATTTAAAGCAAAATTATATGAATGTATGAAGAAAATAAAATTTCAGCAAACATGTCTTAAATCACTCTATACAATTTTTTTGAATCTAGAAATTGAAAGACAACTCAAGAAATATTTTCTAATTAATTTTGTTAAACTGATTCGGAAAAATTTTTGATCCTAGAAAATAAAAATTAAAGCAACAAATGTTTTCTTATTTTTATCTTAAATCAATCCGCACAATTACTTGACCTTCTTATGAAGTCAAATCAGGAAATATTTTCTTGTTTATTTCTTAAATCGATCCACAGGATTTTTAAACCGTTCTCGATTTATAAGTATGCGCTATGTGTATATATATGTCAGATTCAGGGATAAACATGACAATGCGAAATATAGGAACGTACGTCTAAATTGGCTGTTGGGCTTGTGTGTGGTTTTCGATAGGGTTTGAACTCGGGATGTCTGGTTTCTAGTGTGGACAATACTCCATACTGGCACTTCATATCCCCCAGTACAAAAAGAAGGACTTTCAAAGCTCTTTATAAAAAAAAATTTTAATTTTTTACTTTGGTGTGCTGAGAATATGTTTTGCTATCGCTGCTAGAAGGAGCAGTTATCACAGTTCCCACCGCAGTATCAATTGTTTGCGCTGCTTCGTATCTGCTCCTTTGGAAATCACTTAAAATGTTTGCTACTGGGCTGCTACACTTACAATCTGACTCTTTGAAAAGCGAAACAAAATCAATCATGTTGGATTTGAACCCGGGATCTTTGGAACAGCATCCAATGATATATTTTAGATAGATGGTCGTTATGAAGAATTATGTAAAACAGTGCAGTAGGTAGGTACCCTGCACTATGATAATGAATACATCATGACTTTAATGTGTGTGTTTATAATAATATTCCCTGCATAGGATAGCTTTTACCTCATGTGACAAGTTTCCGAAATCAAGTGTTAGCAGATTGAAATAAGAAATAATTTTTTAAAATCTATAAAGTAATTTCTTAAACTTTGAATATTTTCTTGAAATAAGAAAATATTATCTGATTGCTAGAAATCTATTTCTTAATAAAGTGCTCACTTGGCGTGTAGAAAATTTTTTCCTTCTCCATGTAATGACTAAACCATTCACTTACAATAATTTCTTGCTAAATCCTTAGTCGTTTAAAAAATGTCATCATGAAAAATCCAAACAAAAAATCTGAAGAAGTTCTCAAACTATGTGAAATACTGATAGTAGGCAAAGTGTAATTTAAACTATTTTATACCTACTTAGAAAAAGTTGGGACGAGAAATTTCTACTAAGGCTTGAGTGCACGCAAACATTATATTTTGATGTTTACGCTCTGTACCTACTGAAAAAGTTCAAGAATTTTTGACTTGAAGTCAGTGAATTTTTATCACCGTGGGCATCAGCATCTTACAAAAAGTCTTCCAGGACGAAGGCCTGTTGAAACTTTTGTCAGCCATGGAGGTAAAATTTTTCATGTCCTTTAAGAGAATTTTTAAAGAGTCTCTTTAAAGCGACTTATTTTATATGTGCAATGCAACTTCTGCATCTGTTAAAATGCCGCTCGGAACTTATTTAATCAATTCAGTATTTTGTTTTATTTTTTAAACTTTAACATTTCATTTTTAACTTGATTTGTTTTCTTTATTATGGTGGGGGTGATGATGAGAGCAAGAAGGTTTCGAAGCGGTCGAAAATGTTTTGAGTAAAACTTTGTTGAAACCTATTTAAAAAAGAAAGTTTGAATATGACCTTAAGCACTTATGGAAACTTAACACATTTAGAGGTAATGGCAGAGAAATGCTTTCAATTTTCTGTTCGCATTTAAATGAACTAAAAACCCTCTACGCTCAATTTAGTTCAAAACAGTCGTTGAGAGGAGGACAGAAAGCGGGTTTAGTATCGCCGTAGGATTTATGTGTATGAAAGGAATCGGTAAAGCTCAAGAGGAGGATTCGGAGGGTTTGAAAACCATTTGCGTGCAAGTGCTCCTGCATTCATCCGAGGGATGAAAAATATCGTTAATTGGTTCGTATATCATAGGCGCCTTTGAGAACACAGGTCGCCCGGACTGTGTCAAAGGCTCTTTAGAAGCGCGACAGCGCATGAAGCCCAGGGCTTTATTCATGAATGGATATCACGGCTACATTCAGCGATTGTTCAGCAAGTGCCCCAGTGCCAAGTCTCCACCGACTGAATGAAACAAGGCCGAGGATAAATTTACCGTATTTCGAATAAATTTAAAATGAGAGCAAATCTCTTGCAATTAAATTTAAAAAAGCGGGCTCCGGAGTCGAGCACAGTAAAACTGAAGGAAATCGGTCAAAAGGAAGGCCATAAAGCGTAAATTCGGCAAAAATTACCGTGGCGCAGGCCACCGATTCGTTGGAATGGTCTCCTTATCACTGGCTTTAATTTGCAACCGAAACCTGCTTTGTGACCTTTCGCATTAGCTGGAGTAAAATTACCGTGGGATTTTATTTAGGCCCGGCCGAAATAAAAGACGCATTCCGCGGGAAAGGAATGCGACACGATTGCCGCTCCTTCTCGCAGCACTAATAGGATTTGCGTTACTAAAGAATTTTTATAGCTCGCGTAAGGGCGCTGTTAAATCGGTATGTAATCGGAAGCATTGCCCGGTCGTGATGCCCTCGGCCCTGCTATCTCTTTCCGAGTTGTAAAAGTTAAATTAAAATCGAAGAATAAAACGGAATTTTTAATTGATCCATAAAACGGGGGGATGCCGGAAGTTTCCACAGAGGTCTCAAATCCGTACAGTCAGCTGCAGACGGATGACAAGAATTACATTAAAAAGGAGCGAATGGAGGCGGTTTTGATATTACGATGAATTGCGAAGTCGTGAACCTTAAATATTGCTTTTATGGGTCTCTGCGGATACATTTGTTTATCGTTTTATTTCCTTTTAATGCTGGCGAATGTGCCGTTAAAAATGTATGCAAATTCCTATTCCTTTTGAGAACGCAAACCTTGAATAAAGCATAAATTCAATGGGAAGCTAATAATAATCGACAGACCATATACTGAATTTTACTTTTCGTGGCAAACATAAATATCTTGAAAGCTGGAAATACATCATAAGTTCATAGTTATTGCCAATTTTAATATGTGCGTTTACGACTCTAAGAAAGATTTTTGTTTTATTTTGGAAATGAAAATACCGATATCTGGAAAACAGGGTATACTAGAGGCACACGCACACTATAATGGGGCAAGTTTGACAGTTTATTTGTTCGGAAGTATAGTCCCATGAAATGAAACATGGTCATAAGTCGTTTTTGTCATAATTTTTTACCAAAATAAAATTTGCATCCGACACTTACAAACAAACTAAACATTTGGATAAATGTCTGAAAAGTCTATTCCCTTTAGATTTGATATGGCAAAGTTTATCGTTCCTAGATGAGCTATTTCCAGCAATGTGCGAGTACCTGAAAGCTGAATAACAATAAATTGATCTATTATTTTTTTAAGTGTTAAATCCACTCTTTAACATGGCAATGTAAAACCCTTAACATTAGATTCGTACTTGCCAATATTTTCCCTAGGCGTAAATTGGATGCTTGCCTTGTTATTATTGTTATTAATTATTATTGTTATTATTATTACCGTTAAACACGGTTAAGGCAGTACTACAGTGATAGAGGGGGCACGAAGAGCGGAGTGAAACCATCGCTTTCGCCGAATAGTCCTATGGTATTAGTTGGGCACCTGACGTGTAGAACGCTTTCAAATCGGCAAAGTGGAAAGACATGGTTCCCAAGTACTTCGGATGACACAGATGTGATCTATCTATCTTGGTGTACCGTCGTAGAAAATTCATAATAGCAGAGGTCGTACAGGGGTCCATTCTAGGACGGGATCTGTGGAATGTTGCCTACGATGGCTTCCTGTGTTAATAAAGATGAATGCTTGGATGGCAGACAGATATAGCAAGTAATCTTTATAAAAAGAAGGATTGAGACAAATTAGGAAAATGTGATTTGATTTCATAATTTTACTGAACAAAATTTGAGAGATGCACATTTTGGTGAGATTTTTAGTTTCACTGAAAAAGCATCCATGCCTTTGCAGGAATTTTGGAAAAAAAAATTAAGACTTAAATAATTCGAAAACCGTGAGACTTTTTATAAGGATATATTGTGCTCATTTGATTGCATCAGTTTCCAGGTAATTCACTATTTACGGGACACCCTGTATGCTTTGCAACTGTGTATCATTCCATGAAGATTTGAAAAACAATACTGTGACATAAATGTAAATTTTGGTGATAATCGGAAAACAATATCACCGTTATTACGTGTTTCAAAAATATATATATGTACATAGCACTAGTTTTATAAGCCATTACGAACTAAAGGCAACAAATTTTGCATCGATAACTTAGAAAAGTGATAACGACTTTAGAAGCAAATACTGGTGACTGAACGATTAAACTCAAGAGGTCCTAAAACATTTTTAATTTTAGAAGACCTATATGAAGACATTCTCGTTCTATCACAGACACATTGGGGTAGGTTTGTTTGTACACTTTTATCTCTATGGAGGGGTCCAAAGAAATATTTTTTAATAATCTCATTATTTCTGTTTTTGGGCTATTAATCTACGTCCATGTATTAAATTTAATCTTAATAGGTATGTGTATAAATGAGAGAATGGGAGGGCTGTAACGAACGAAATTAGACGAACAGAACGAAACTACAAGGTTCCTAGTTGGCTGCGGAACCTAAAAAGAGGAAAATATTAAAAAAATTTCTGATTTCTGATGTAAAAATTGCATGATGGAAGTTTTCCTCATTTTTAGTCGGACAATTGGGCTATAAATACGTTTAATTTAAAAGAGTCTGACTGATGAAAGATGAAGAATTTTGATTTTGTGGTATTATTTAGGCAGTGTCTATTTGTACCCGATTTTCCCGTGTAAAATTTTTCTTACACGGTTACACGGATTGTTCGACAAACTTCGAAATCGCCTGTCCGTGTCCGAGTTTCTCGAATAAATAAAAAAAAATGTTGTCGGTTTTTGCGCAATGAAATTGCTTCCATTTTCGCTAAAATTAGGAATGCTCGATGTTACGAAATGCCAGCATCGATGTTAACATCTGTAGCTAAGTATCAATGTCCGATTATCATCGATGTTATACTGCAATAGTATTAACTACTTTATTAAATATCTCGAAAACGGGACGAGCAAGAAATTTTTTATAATAATTTAGGGGCACCTCGTATGGGTGACTACCCGAATAGACCTACATACAGAGATAAGTAAAAGAACCGCCAAACCAAGTTTAATGGCATAAGTCGATTATTTGGTCGTAGCATCGATGTCACGATGTTTGACCGCGCCATTGCTCAACATTGATGTTTTGGAAATATCGATAAACATTGAGCAATGAGCATTCCTGGCAGAAATGTTAAACAAATTAAAAGAGCTGCCGCTGCCTCAAAAGGCTCTTCTGTTTGTAGTTCTCGATTCAAAGTGAATGTTGCCGAGAAACACGTGTACCCGTCTAACCGTGTACCCGTGTAAGAAAAAGTTGACACGGGAAAATCGGGTGCAAATAGACACTGGCTATTATTTATGGTAAAACGCGTTTGTTGTTTGTCTAAATGAAAATGAAAATCGTAGATCGTTGCTTTGAAAGAGGAGTGTCCACCCACCTCTTTCGCAATTTTAATACAATTTCCCAAAGAATAAACCTCGTCTAATCAGAACCTCAACATTATCTAAATCTCGAGAAAAAATCGGTCGTTAGAATGCTTTTACGTTCTGCTACAGAAACCTCCCACCACACCACAATGCCGGGCTAGAGAGTGGCGGAATATGAAAACAATGAAGAATGGAAGTATGGATGTATGTACGTGCTTTCGCCGGTTCCCAAATTGATTTGTGCTTCCCATGTACATGCCCCGGTTGTTTTTTCTATCCTGATACGAGTACCTAACAGTGTGCACTTGCAGGCACCAGCAAAGCCCGACTAAAAACTAAAATTTAAAACAGCAAGTCAGGGCAGGTGGGTGTGAGCTGTCTACACACGCTGCGGCAGGCACATTTGATTAATATTCGCACCCCGCTCCCCCTTATAATATTCCAGCACGATGAAAAGAAAATTTCATTTTGTAACCGAGTTTTTATTGTTCTTCTTGCAGGGTAGCTGAACTCCGCGGAGGCGCTTAGCTGGAGCTCTAGGCCCGATTACACAGAAGGTGAAAACAGCCTGGCAGAAAATCGCCTGTGCTCTATTCACCACACTGGAAAGCGAATTTGTGGTGAATGCGATAACAATGGTGTACTAATTACACACCTGATTGCCAGGGCGCATGCAGGCTGAGGGGATTTGCCATGAGACTATTTACCTGTAATGCTTACCTGTCGGAAATTTTGTGATCCTTTGGGGGCCTCGGATATTTTGCGCGGTAAAGTCGTTGATGTGGTGAATTGGCGTCGGATAGAAAAGTGTTTGAAAAGCCCCGAAAAGGAAATGGAGCCGGATAGTCCATCATATACAATAGTTTTCTTTTCGTGGCAATTCTCGAGTCCACTTTGAGGAGATAAAAGTTCCGTCGAAGGATAAAGCCCGCTTTTATCGGAGTTCCTCATTTATTTGCTTTTTACGTCTGCCAAACTTGGAACAGCCTCTGATGGTACCAGGGAGTGGGGTGTAGCACCCCTACGCAATTTCCGGCCACCCTATAGTTCGCCCTGGCAAATGGATTAGGTTCATAGTGCATAGTGCCGAAGGGTACCTGGGAAATCAATCAACATGGCACCTGTAGAGAACACGACCGCCTGGAACTCGTCGGATTATTTCAAATTGTATGAGGATATCAATTCGTGGAATCACACAAATCATACATCGAAATTTTCGGCTGGCGGGTACAGCGTTGGTATAAATGACGACGTGGCGCTTATAAGCAGCGCCGAGGTGCAGAACGGGGATGCAGACTACTCCGCGAGTCTGGGCCACAGCAATTTGAATGAAAATGAGACGAATGGCGGCAGCAATTTCATGCTCCTGCTGGAGGATTTTAGCGAGTATTTCTATAACTACAACTACAACGGTAGCGGCACGGTAACGACCAGCAGCACCAACACTACCGACTTCGACTTCAAACCCAACTGCTCCATATCGAACTCCACGTGCGCGGATATTAGTGAAGGTAAGTGCTCCTCTCGTCTGCGTTATTTCCCTATTTTATTAACATCGCGCATTATGGTCCACACAGTGCTATCTGTTATTCCGCCGTTATTATGCACTAAGCGCATCGTTTCATATCCGATTTATTTAATGGTGCAACTTGCATAGCTGTACTCTGTAGCGTCTGTGGACGAGTCACGAGAGCCTGCATTTCAAAGATCGTAAGCGCCTTTGAAGCACAATCTACGGGGTAAATGGGGTGGTAAAATCCTGTAGATGAACTAGCCTGCTACATTTTGAGCATAAACTAGTTGTGGAGATAAATATTATGGCGGGTATGCTTCCGTCGCCAGATGGGCTGCTCGTAACTCGCGGCGTAATGCTCACGGGTCTCTTACGAATTTCTAAACATAAATTTTGGAGTTCTAAGCGATCATTAACTTCTGCATGCTAGTAAATTATACAGCGCACTAAAAAGGGTCCACTTAGTTCTCTTAATCTATTTTCATATTAACACTTGTTGCCTGATAAGCACCTGCGTTCTAAAATGCTTCGATTCTTGCATTAGCAGAGAATATTACATAACTCTTGAATACCAAAGATATTTTTTGTGTACAAGGATAGCACACATGGGTCCAACAGATCCAATATAAAAAATTTTAGCAAGGTGGTATGGGGTTTTGGGATCGCATATACGTGCCTAAACCTCATACCAGTATTTCTAGGAGGGATAGGAAAAAGTTGTTATGGAACCGAAAGTAAATGACGAGTTTTCTGCAGGAGTCACAACACATCTAAAAATAGGTGAAATTGAAGTTCTTTATTATTTGTTACCTTATTTGTTTTTTAAGATTATATTTCGTGATGATTGATGGCAATATACGTGAAAATTGCTCTCCTCTTCCGGGCCTTTGTGTTGTCTATCTCCACATTTGGTTCAAAAAAGCTATTCAAGTACGAGAAAACTTTGTTTTGTTGGAGCATGGAAATCAGCTTTTATTTTGTTTTTAGTGTTTTCTACTGATTGCGCCCCACGTTTTTATTTTAGTCTGATCAAAGCCCCAGATTAAGCCCATATTTATTTTCTAGCTTTTAACTTAAAAAGCTTTTTTTACTTTCATTTTTCACTTTTTAGTGTGCTTTATTTGCTTAGCCTGATTTTATTTATCCACTGGCAAATGCGGAACTTCCGCTTCTTCATGTAGTTCAAATAAGCTGAACCTGTTCTAATATCGAAAGCGTGCAGTTGATTTAATACAATTTCAAGCTGTCTATATTACTTTATGGCAACATATTGGATCTACCATCATAAAATCCAAATTTCAATAGCAGATTCGAATTCAGCTACCCTTACCAAGAACACATTTGCATGGAAATTTATTTCATTGAGAATTTTTGTTGCCATTTTGGATTCCTAAATTTGGATAGCAGATTCGTAATCAGCAACCTCCAAAATCTTGAAATTTTCATTTGACATATTGGATCCGCCATTTCCTAACCCTTAAATGTAGCCTGTTAAGTTAAATTACGTTAAATGTTAAGTTGATATATGAAGTACTTTCTTCAAAATTAAAAAAAAAATTGGCGTAATTAAAGGGTACGGTGTTTCTGACGTCATCTTCAAATTTGAAATGTGGTTAGCAAATTTGTAATGGCCGACCCTAAAAACCCATATATGTATAATAAAAATACTAAAATTTAGGCTTAGCGAAAGGAAAAATAGATGCTGACGTTATTCAAAAATAAAACTCCAGCACCTAATTTATTTAATTCAACTTTACTTTTTTTCTTGAAAATTGTCATAGTTCTTCAGCGGCAAGGCGGTCATTTTGTGTTAGGCCTGTAATTAAAGAAAAAAAACAGCAATGAGCTTTCTGCCATCTGCAAACGAATATAACCCTACACACAAACTCATACATCCGTATTGTCGCAATCGTCGTTGGCACAAATAAATATATCATAAATGTTCATTCCCTGAACAATCTGAGGCTCAGCAGAGATATCGTGAGGGGATTGGTTACCTCTCTCACTCAAACCCGATGTCTCTCAGCAAGAGTAAACGGGTGGCTCCAACCACACGCCCTCATCTGACTCGGTTTAACCAACCTTTCAGACAACTCGGAGGAGATTCATCAACATAACCTGTTGGCATGCATCCTCAACCAAGGCTTCTCACACTGAGTTCCTCACGGAATTGACACCCTCAATTCCACAGGATCAAAAATTAATTCATCAACGCTTGCGACGCGATACTATAACCATATATATATTTATGCAAATCCACTCATCAGAGTTCACGCAAGCGGAAGACACCTTCTCTCGCCAACTCCCTATTAATTTATTTTGATTATAATAAGGGTTTAGCAAAAACGAAACCTCGCAAAGGCGCTAACTCACAAACAATAGCCTCACCGAAGCAGACATAGATGGTACAAAATTAAAATACTTATTCACACCACGGAAATGCCCAGTGATTACTAACAAACATTAACCTATCCAAAGCACACACAAATTACACAAAATTAAAATAATTTCTTACACAATAGAGAAGCTCTGTGATTACTCACCAGACAATCTAATGCAGTCTCCCAAATCTTTGACTTCTCTTTAGTCCTTAAAAAAAATCACCTCCAAATTTCCACTTTTTTTTAAATTTACCACTCTATTCAAAAACCACCTTCTCGAACGAAAACTCAACTACGAATGCCCCAAAAGGACATTACAATGCATCCCCATCCAGGGAACTTGTCATAAACTTGCCTGGGCACGTTTATGTTAAAACAAAGGGGTGACTCATTTTCACATCAGCCACTGCGCAAAATGCTTAGGGATAGCTGTGGGCGCCTTAGGTACAGATGAGATGCGTGCAGCACTTGAAATTATCAACCCTGCTTCGTTCAGGTCCTGGGAGCCAATAAATACATACATACATACTTTAACCCGTCTCCTGCGGTAAAACCTTTTCGTTCGTATCGTTTTACCAAGGAGTTCTGTTCTTTCGAATTGCAACCCTTTTTACTGAGCTGAGCAAACTCATATGTGTGCACTGCCGTTGGATTTGATTTGACAAAAGCAGATCCAATATTTATATTTTAATCGTTCACGCTTCTCATGTTCACACAACATAATGAGAACAAAATCAACTTACTTGATTTCTCTTACATATGTATGTATGTATATTCAATCAAACGGAAATCCATTAAAGTTGAGAATTTTTAATCGCCATATTGGATCCTTCATCTTGATTTGCTAAATTTTGATAACAGATTCGAAATCAGCAACTCCAAAAACTTGAAAGTACCCATTTCAATAAAAATCTGTGGAAATTGAAACTTTCGGTCGCCATGTTGGATCCGTCATTTTGGAACAAATAAATAATTATTATCATTTTGTTATATTGTTATGCAAACTGAATACATGTATGTAGCTACAAATTTTCATGAAAATCGCTTCAGTGGAAGTAGTTGAAAAATCGATTGGAAGATTTGAAACAAACAAATATACGGAGTGAAGCTAAATTAAATCGTTTATAATTGTCTTATAAATATTACCTCCTTATTCTGACAGACTCAAGTTAATTTTGCCAAGCTCCTTGGACAATAGACGAATTCATTCCAGAACTGTCTTGGTTTTAGACTGTCTGAACGGTGTAATAAATTCGCTTGAACTTTTTAGCTCTTGTTAATATTCCCGTCCCTGTGGGGTCATAGCAACAATTAAGAGTTCAAAGAGACTATAGCTTCAATGTGATGTTCCTTTAATTTACGTTTTCCTAATACATAGTTATTGATTTACATCTTCCGAGAGGCCAGATAAAGAGTTTGCTTCCTTAAAATTTATATTTTTCGATTACATTTGTGTCATGGCTTTACTGTACCTATAGTTATCAGATCGTTGATTAATTTATCATAAATAAATAAATAACTAACTCTCCGACCAGGATCGGCAGAGGGTAATTAAACATCTTTGCAGATGGGCAATCTTTCAGGATAGGCAAGGCAAGGATAGCAACGCATTCACACCTTTAACTTCTAATTGCCTGCCAAACTAATCTTTACGATTTGTTCATTCGTATTATTCCCCAGTTCCCACATATCTTCTTGATATTATTTGTAAACATTTTCATGCATATACCTTCCATTCATTGCCACGGGAAGACAACAAGTGTTAACATGTTCTAAATTCTGAACTAAAATGGGCTTTTGCCTGTTATCACTCGCTTGAATTGCTTCCTTATTGAATCACAAAAATAACACCAATTGTTACATATGTACATATTTCAGAGCTAATTGAAAGGTGACAATTTTACTGTATAATAATAAAACTGCCAAAACAATGAAATTGCATTTTACGGCTATTGCTGAAAGCCATTAAATAATTTATCAATTAATTGCACAAATTATCACAATAATTGAAAATATTAAAATTGATTACAATAATCAACAAATGAATGAATCGCCGTTTCATTATATTAAGTGGAAATTAAATTTTGATGCTTTTACGTTGGTCGTATTTAATTACACTAGCACACATTTCAGGAAAATGTTACGGTTATGTTGGTATATACTTAAAATAGTACGTGGTACTATACTTTTGTATTATAAATAATAAACGCAACAGATAGCACTGTGTAGTTATAAATGTTTGAAGGACGAATAATTTCTCACTACAAATTTTTTGTCTATTTGCAGTTCATCACAACTATTGGGCGCTAATATTAATTTTGTTTCCATTTCTAACCCTTTTTGGTAATGTGTTAGTTATAATATCAGTGTGTCGTGAACGTTCATTGCAAACAGTGACCAACTATTTTATAGTATCATTGGCATTAGCTGATCTCCTTGTAGCGGTCGTTGTGATGCCATTCGCCGTTTATGTTTTGGTAAGTACAGTCCAACTTTCTACGTTACTTATTTTGCGAATGGAAACAGTTCTGATTGAATAATGTGCAGTGGGCTCGTTGTTTACGAGCTTAAGTTGAAATTACATTATACGAAATATATACTTTTAATTAAGTTGATATGAATGAAACTCATTTCGATGACTGTAGGATTGGACAGCTTTTGTCTGGCTCTGAAATGAAAGCCAGGTGCATGATAAACCGAATATTTTACGCGAATGAAAACGTTTAATCTCATGACGAGGCATTGTGTGTGATCGTCCCTTATTAATATTATTATCAGCCACTGTTGCAACACTCTCGAAGGCTGGGGCTCTGGGGAGATTACAGATTGGGAGAGAGACTCGTCGGATTAATTATATCCCCGATGAACGAAACGAAATTAAACGAATGAAATCCAATAGGTCGAGGCAAAAGTATAAATTTTCCATTTGTATCTGTGTCAAGCAGTGTCGCTCACTGTTTATCTAAGTAGCCACATCTTGCCTTGCCGTTGTCATGCTGTGCTGTGACCCCAATTTTAGTTCTTGTTTTTGAATAAAAATAATTATGACAGAACGTTCCGGAAAGATAATATGATTGCGCCAACAAGAAAAGCTAGTTATTAGGTGCTCCTTAGAGATGGGGTTGCGCCTTAGGGATAATTCATGAAACATGGGAGTTTCTCAATTCGAAACGGGTGCTGCCTGCAGCAGTAAATCATTAACTAAGAAATTTGCTAGTCTTTCACACCAGCTAAACTTTTATGAAGGAAGAAAACCAAAGTTTCATTGTCGTCACAAATTTTGATAGAAGCTGTTTACTCATAGATGTGGAATAAAAACCAGAGCTTCCGTCATGAATAATTAACCCCTTTTGTGAGCATGACAACCAAGTTACTTTCATTTTGCGCCTTTGTGCGCAAAAGATAATTAATTATTCATAACAACTTTGCTTTTGCATTTTCGGCGGGAAAATAAATGTAAACGTTGGCGTGCGTAAATCTATGCCCAAAATATGTGCGAATTTACAAACACCGCAAGGAAATTAATTATTCAAATTAAGTACACATTCATTAACGTAGCTCCTTAAAACAAAGGAAACGGATATCATTTTCGAGGGCGGTTTTTATGGCGTATTCCATGATTTCTATGAACTCCTTCGCAGGCAATGTGGCTTCGGAAGCGGATGCTGTGAATGAAACAACAAAATACTGAATTGAATTAATTTCAATAAAAATTGATTAATGATGCGCGAAGACTATTAATCCATCAAATTTTTCATAAATGTTCCATTGAGATAAGGGGTATGGAAATTTGTTAAAGTCATAGGAATACGATACAAGGAAGTTTTGTAGCGTGTCGCAACCATATCCATCCATCTTTTGTGCGTGTGATATATATGCAAAGGGTTTCCCAATAGGGATGACCTGGTTTTGATAGCTCGTGGCGGCCATATTTGCTTATGTTTTTTTGACGGGTCTTTGCAGTTATGTTCAGTAAGGTTTCCGGTTTCATCATGACACGTTTCACTTTGATTCAACGCTTGGAAATTGTCCAAAATTATTACGCAAATTCGCATTCTTTTTTCGGTATTCTAAGAGCGCTTCGTGCAAAAAACGGTCGTCATAATGCTCGTTCTGAGTACGCTTGCGATTGGATTTGGGTCTGCATCCTTATAAGATGGTATTGGCACAAGAACTCAAGCCAACCGACCATCACATTCGTCGTCAGTTCGCTGATTGGTTACTGGAAATGTTGGAAGCCGACGGCGATTTTCATCGCAAAATCATCATCTCAGATGAGGCTCATTTCTGGCTCAATTGATTTGTCAACAAGCAAAATTGCCGCTATTGGAGTGATTCAAATCCACGAGTGGTTCATGAATCACTATTGCATCCACAAAAATTGACCGTTTGGTGTGGATTATGGATGGCGGAATCATCGGACCTTATTTCTTTTGAAATGAGGCAGGAGATGCTGTTACCATTAATAGCAACCACTATAACACGATGTTGACTGATTATTTTTTCCCGGAATTTGTTAAAATTGATGCGGATGACCTTTATTTCCAACAAGACGGTGCACCGCCTCACACTTCCCGACTCAACATGGACTTATTGCGCGATAAGTTCGGTGAGTCGTTAATTTCCAGAAATGGTCCCATCGCTTGGCCGCCTAGATCGTGTGATCTAACGCCTGTGGATTATTTCCTTTGGGGCCACATTATGTCGAAGCTTTACAGCAACCATCCTATAACTCTTGGGGCATTGGAAGCCAATATTCGTGAAGCCATAGCTGAGACACCGGCCGAAATGTTACACAGAGTCAGGCAGAGATGCCGCGGTGGCCATTTGGCCAATGTTTTATTTAAATCATAAATCGCATAAAATTATCTTTCGAATAAAGTAATCAGACCCATTTTTGCTCGAAAATTGTGAGTTTTGTTTAAATTTAAAGTTCAGACGTTCTTATTGGGAAACCCTATATATAAAAACGGGCAAACAAAAATAGTGGCGTCATTTCAGTATCCCTTTTCTTTATGTTGGAAAATACTGGTTCAATTATTCTGAGCAAATCATATGTTAGTATCTAGTCTCGGGTGAAGCCAAAGGCAAAAGATATTTATTTTAGTATTTAAGACGTGTACCTGATTTTGGTTCTTTTTTACTACATATGAACGGAACCGTTAACCCTTAAGTCCAATTCGAACTTTCATAAACTTTTATATGTATTTAAGAATCTGCTTCCCTTCATATTTAAGCCTTTCTTGCAATATTTTCAGCATGGTTTCCTCAAAGGGAAATCTACCACAACCAACTTTGCTGGAATTCAAATATCGAAGATCGGGGGGGGGGGCGTCTTTACAGACCTCAGTATAGCTTTTGACTGAATTAATCACTAAATTCTGCTCTATAAATTTAGGCCCCTTGGATTTCCCTCTCTTTTTATTGAATGACTTTACTCGTACTTGTCCAGAAAAATATTTGACATCTCGGGCGTACCCGAAGGTAGTCATGTGGGTCCGCTTTTGTTCATCATATTCATTAATGATGTGTCAATTTTCTTGCCAAATACTAGAATTCTCTGCCATGCGGATGACGCCAAGATCCTTCGAGTTATAATACATCTAGCGAGCAGGATTGTATTCTCTTTTGAAATCTGACCTTGATGCTTTTCTTTCTGCACCGACTTGAGAAAACGAAGGTTCTTGGAGTCTGGTTAAAGGGCCGTTTTTCCTTCGAGGATCAAATTGATGTAATTTTTCGCAAGGCGAGTGCTACCCTTGACTTAGTCAAGCGGTGGTCTAAGGAGTTTAACGATTCTTCCATTACTCGAACTCTCTTCTGCACATTTGTAAGACTAATACTTGAGTATGCAAGTCTGGTATTGTCCCCATCCCTTATGACACATATTTACCGCGTTGAAGCAGTACAACGAAGACTTCTTAGATTCGCTCTTCGAAACCTTGGTTAGAGTGGCCCTAAAATTCTGCCTCTTTATGAGAACCGACTCAAATTGATTGCATTGCAATATCTTGATCAACGCCGCAACAACTCTAAAGTAGTATTTGCTTTTGCTTGTGTATAAGGAATCGTAAATTCCCCTGAGGTTGTCGGTATGTTTGACTTCTCTGTTTCGGCTCGCCCGACAAGACACTATAATTTCTTCCATACACGCCTCTTCATCATACTAAAGACGGATTGAATGAATTATGTAGTAATCAGTGTATTGATAAAATCGAAATAAATAAATAAATAAATAAATTTACTGTCCACTTACCAATACTGGGAAGAAAACTATGAGTATCCTTTGATAAGGAACATGATTATCATTAGTTCAACACTTGGATGGTATGGATGATGTGGGCATTTTTGTGTTAGCTCATTTGATGCATTTTTGGAACAAAAAACATGCCTCGAATTTTCTAATTCTAATTTTTAATTTCAACAGTTTCCTTTGCTTCTGCTACTCATTTTTGAACTTAACTTTCTCTGCCCTTTGCTGGATGCAGATATGTACAAACATTGTATAGCAACGGTGGACTTACGCATTTGGAAGTCAATCCAATAAAACACATCTCCCACATAGCGCTGCTTTTCTAAAGTATGTATAATTAATTCATTGAAGGTACCCACTTCTCTCTAAATTAAACATTTATCATCTCGCCTTCCACCACAGCAGCACTAATGCCTTGACACAGAGGCCGTATAAACTATTTTCGCAGTAAATTGGTCAACATGGGCGCGGTAATTAACACATAAAGGTCCTGGCCAGACTACGACGTGTTTAAGGGATGGTAATTTATCGGGTACAAACTCTTTGGGAGCCTGTTTGCGCTTGGACATTCCCAGTCTGATGAAAGCATTACCCTTTATTTATATACTTTAGGTGCATAGCCAGCGAACCGTGAACCCAATTGAAACCAAAAGTTCGTGACAAACCAAATCATTGTGAACGCTTTAGCAATTTGTCCACATATCCTTCTAAATGAAATAATACATCCAGATGCAAAAGAAGGACGTGGCATAAGTGTGGAGTTTGAGAAGCCATTCTCGTCATTTTTATTTTCGTAAATTCTTCTGAGCAATGTTCTTTCTGCAGAACATTTTTAATTAAAATATTTTGTGAATCCAAACCGTTGCTCGAGGATAAGATAAAAAGTTATTTAATACTTTTCTTTGGAGTAAGATGTTTTTGGAGTGTGCGTAAATAAGCTAACATTCATTGTATCTTTTTATTGAATTCTTTAGACATCTCAGAAACTTTGAAGAAATAATTTTCTTAATCCTTTCAAGCAATTGTTAAATCTGTGATATCATATCGCTGATAGCTAAACTTATTAAATTATAAAGTAGGTGCCTTACATGACTACCCTGGGAAGCACTAAATGCATCCATCCTTTAAATTAAGGAAAGTTAAGAGATAATTTTATTGAGATTCAAACACATCTACACATCTTGTGCTCTGGCATTCATAAATGACGAAGTTGGATAATTGAAAATAAAATGAAATCGTAAGACGTTTGCTATCAAATTTCCATTTTTTAACCCGCTTTTATTAACTTCATCTCTGAGTTTGTACACAAAAAGATTTGTAACTCGATGTTCACCCACTTCTAAATATCGTATTGTTTTGAAATTTTGTAGACTGATGTAAATCTGATGACAATACGATATTCGTATAGTTCGTTTAAGATATTTATTTATTCTGTTAAATCTCCACCATAGTCCTAACAATTTCAAAGTAGGAGTGAACGGATATTTGAAATATGTATGTGGGAATTGTGGGCTCAGCCTTAGCTCGCATAGTGGACTGTGCCGTTGGCAGCCCCCCCCACTAGGAATGTACCTAGCGAGGAACAGACCTGGTTTAGCTCTCTTTTCGAACTCAGCAGTCGCCGAGAAAAAACGTGTAAAATGTCTGTCCATCCCTTGAATTGAATAAAAATAATCCGTAGTGTTAAATAGTTTGTTTTAATTAACCCAAAAATCCTACATCACCTACCATTAAAACAACAGGGTTTAGCCCCATAGAAGTTAAATTTAAAACATTTTGCTTGCGTTACTACTCCTCGGTGCAAATTTCGTCATCCAGCTGTATGCTTTTTGTATGTGGTGGGTTGTAACGCATGACGTTATAATGCCTGCTCAAGATTTAAATGTAAAATTTCTCAATTTTGGAAATTCTAGTTCTGGGAGTTCATTTCACAAATTATTTTGGGAGCCGCCCGTTTTAACAAAAATAAAGAACTTTTTATAATCGTAAGAACCCTATTAGTATGTGCGAAGTAATAGTGCAATGAAAAATTATAGACGCAACTATGTTTTTAGGATTTTCATAATAACAGACAATAACTTTAAACGACTAATGGCTTTGGCTAATACGTCTTAAAATATAGTAGATGTAGTGGAAATTATACTCCTTCCTAAAATAATATAAAAAAGGTAATCGTATAAAATCCCTTTAGATGCTGTGCAAAATTCTAAACTCAAAGTGATGTGTGGTACTTTTTCTTTCCTGTATTTTCTATTACATCCACTAGTTAGTCGACTCGGAACGCTATTCACCTGCAATTTGCATTTTATCAAAATCCAGTGACCCACAAAATATCCTACTTCATACAAACTAGGTACTCAAGGTGGTAATAAGCAGGGCTACTGGTATTTTTCATTTGCTGTTGTGACATTGAATCCAAAATCAGCAGCCCCGAAGACCTCTATGCAGTGCGTTTAGTGATAATTGCCGCCGTTTTACTGCTTTTATCTGTCATTTTGAAATTTTATATTTTTGAAAATAAATTCGAACTCAGCAGCCTTGAAAACCCTAATGTTTTAAATTAACAGGCGAGGAGAAGAGAGCAATGTATTAATTTGTGTTCGAATAAATATACGTTAGTTTCCAAGTAAACCTAGTGTATAGTTTCGAGAAGGCAACAAACCGTCTTTCGATAAAAGTGGATCATGACACCACACCAAACAATTTAGTACCTTATGTATAAGACTTTCTCGTTAACCTAATGCTTACGACGGTTAATTTTAATTTGCTAAGTTAAACAGTTCAGAAAGTTTAAATACGCGATGGGCAGAGAAAAATGTAAACTTTCGTATTTCGGTTCAGAACATTCAAAACAAAGAAAACAAATAAAATTTACTCACAATTATAATTACAATGACTCATTTTGCATCGACTTGTAACTTATCTTTACTTTCAGTAACTGTTTTCCACCAATAATAAGTTCCTGAACATAAATGAAATTTAATTGGGAGTTTGGAAGTAAAACAATTCTGCTAACTAGATGTCCAAACAGTCCAACAATTCGTTACGAAAACTTCCGCAATGAGAAAGTTGAATTGTATTTTGGCCTGGAGCTGTCCTCGAAATATTATTTGCAGTCCTGGTGTGGTGGCAGTTGTTGACATGAGCCCACAGCCAAGTAAAGCTACATAAGTAGATTGCAAAATAAGGAAGCTGCCCTGTAAATAGGGTAAAACTGCTGATTCCACGGGAGAGTCTTTAGACTGTTGACGAGTTTGACAACATAACCAGTTTGGCTAGACAAGTACGACTCATTCGTCTACACAGATATACACACCTTGGACGGTTTTTACAAGCGTGTCATCAACAAAATCTGGGAATAAATTGGCGACGTAGGGAAGCATTTCGCACAGCGAGTAAGAAAAATGATACTGATTAAGGGTTAATAAGGTCACCCAGGGCTTACAAGGCCACAAACATAAACAAAATTTCTTTGAATATTCCGTTGCGCTTGAATTGGTGCGGTTTTTTGGATTCCTAATTTCATGGCAGGCTTCATTATCTTTAATGAGCCTTGAGTTTTACGGGTATTGCGGCATCAATATGAATTTATGTTCGCTAATGAAGTTGTGGTATGGCACTCATTCGAGTTGGAGAAGAAAATCTTCGCAGGAGGCAGATTGATGCCAAATCACTGATCGGTTGGGCCGACCATGAACAGCAGGATGGTGAGTGAAAAGGTAATTCGCCGAATTATTGCCAGTTTGTGTTAGTGTACACTTATAATATATAATAGTAAGGCCGTCTTGTTTCCAAATGTCTACTATCACTCAAGAAAGTTCCAAGTGTAATATTATATGGAACTTTCAATTTTCAATGTCCGGATTTTAAAATTGAATAGAAAACAGAGTAGGATTTCTACATACAAATTACTGCCAGCAAAAGCGCAATCGATGTCAGTCATAATAGAATTGATGAATTGTTGTCCTTTAAGGGGTTACGCCACTGTAGAATTTTTTAAAAATCGAATTTTATTGGGTTATTACAACATTTCTAGAATATTGTCCGAAAGTTTCAAGTCGATCCGAGTAATAGTTTCGGAGATACAGCCTTGGCAAGTTGCGCACTCAAATCCAATTGCTCACAGTTTTATTGTCACTCAAAACTTTAAACGCGTTTTTCTCAAAACCATGTTTTCAAAATGGCACGCAGCAGTGCTCGAACAATTTTCAATATTTTGGTTACAAATTTTGACCAGATCTTAACATTCATATTATGCTGTGATTTTCGATCGGGATTTTTGATAACTTGATTTGTTTATTTTTAATTAACAAAAAACATACGTTGTTTTAGGTCGAAAACAAATTTTTTTTTTCAAACTCGCGCCAAATTTTGGAAAATCAATATTTTTGAAAATCCGATCGAAATTCAGAGGATAATACCCTCTAGAATAACGTAAATTTTTTGTTTGGTTCTAGATTTAAATTTGCATGAGGCGTGCTGTGTGCCCCAGACACCTACAGGAAAAACACGTCGCGGGAGGATTGCCATGGAGTCGCCATTTTGTTTTATTTTTAAATAAAAGAATTACCTTGTAAAGTTTAATATATGACTCATAACACCCTTAATAAGTTTTTTCAAAAAACCATTCCGTTTGCGAGAAAAAAATAGCAAAAAAACCGTTTTTTTTCAGCGTCTACAGTGGCGTAACCCCTTAAGTTTGATGGAACGTTTTCGAAAGTTGACTGAATTTCGCCAAAAAAATAATCTTTAGTGACGTCAATGGTGGTGAGAGTTACAGATCGATGATAAGCAATTTCTTGTCGACTAAACTGGGCCATGACGGCGCTACGTGCCATACAGCGCATGCCACGATGGATATTCTGCACGATCGATTTGCGACTGGCCAGATTTATGCGACAAACTCATTCAAAATTGGACCTCCCGAATACGTGCCACCAACGTAGTTATATTTCATACTTAATGCGATTAAATATTCTTTCAAATAAGATAAAAATCAAGTGGATGGACAACTTTTTTTACCTACATTTAAAAGTCGTGCGTCCTTATTGAAAGACCCTGAAATTCATAGCATTAAAGCTCCTTTCCAATAAAAGGCGGTAGTTATATAGTCGCATCGTACACATACAAAGCGGATCCTTGAATTCCAGGGAATTTCATTTCATAGAGCCCTTGAATATAGAAGAGGATGCCTTTTAAGGTAGATACTCCATAAAACGGCTGAAATTGAAATTCTTTCTTCGGCTTATTATTGTGCAAAGAGGGATTACACCGTTCATAACAAACAGCTCCCATGAAATTTTTCTCGAGAACATTCGACGCTCCCTCACAACACATCTTTCCACATATCAGGAATGGGCAGGCTTTTCTAATTCCCAGTGGCTCCATTTCGAGACACTTCCTCTGCCTATATCAGCAACTCACTTGATATTTTTCAGGACGGTCTGGAACGACTTGTCAGGGGAAATCTTCATCTTTCAAAACTTCGCTTTGTTGACTGCAAAAGTACCTGTTAGCACGCCAAATCCTGCGTCGGCGGCGGCGGATGCTCCACCGCCTGATGCCACTAGTGACGGTTGCTTATGTTCCATAATGAAAATATCGATGGAAATCGAATTTTAGTCAAATATTTGCCAGGGTGTATTTTATTTACACCATCTGATTCCCATTGCCTGAAAAATGGGGCACCTGCACGCCGGAGCCCCCACCCGTCCCGCTCCTTTGGCAAAATTTTATCAGATGATGTATGTACGTCCTGGTTATCCCAATGGTCCTATGCAGTGTATACCCGAGTTGATTGGAAAAACGGGAAAGTTTGCTTATGACTCCCGTCTGTACCCTGCCCTAAGCACATGTTCTAGTTGAGCCGCGAGGGCACAGAAAGGTTTCCCGATCTGTTTTGGGGAGCTCTGGTGACAGCCCTGGCTTTATCATGACGGCAGTCGCTCGAAGCACTCACAGATCATATTTCGAGCCTCCCTGTCAAGACAAGGATATCATTCGAACCCGACGCTTATCGATTTTTCGACGTGCTATCTCGGGCGATTGTAAACACACCCTGAGTGTATGAAAACAAAGGTCTGTTTCTGCTCAAATACAGATATTGAAGGATGCTCGCCTCTGCCGCTTGCAAATCAACGGAGCTAAGGCTCCTCTGGCTCCTTTATAAACGTGAAATTGTTTTGAATGCCCAGCAGATTTTGTAGTTGACATTTAATTTTGAAGAGGGTCAGGGTTGTCTTTGCAAACATCCCGACTTTATCGGAGATAATCGCTTTTGTTCGTATATACAAAAACAAATTGCCGAGCAATTTTTCCCAGCCCGGCTGAAATGAAACTGGTCTGCAGCACACATGCTGCTGATAGCTAGCCTTTGTAAGTTATGAATTCAGTTGACCGAAAACTTTGGAGCAAATTCAAGTACCTATTCCTGAAAGCCTGCAAATTTATTAAGTGGGAGAAAGTTGATAAACTGCCCTGGGATCAGGATTCGATAAATGAACTCTCTATGGTCTGGCAGGCTACTATTTATGCCCGTACTAGAACTAACTTTGGCCGACCTGTTACTTCGGGATGGCGCAAATGGACATATTGGGCGGCGGTTTGAGTAGGGCCTTCAGGCTTTTGCAGATTTTTATTTCCGCCGGGTGTCTAAACGTTTCAGGATTTGTTTATACGTAAGCGTAAAAGCTGTTAAAGGATTAAACAAAAATGGGAAGGAAGTTAAAAATAGACGTATAATGTTTGTATATGTAAATACATATAAATATAATATATTTGCAGCCAATACAACACCCTCGCTTACTCTAAACGAATAAAGAACAAACAAGGTAAAAAGAAACAAATGCCCCACCCTTGGCAAATAAGTGAAAACCGTCCGCTTTTTTGATTGGATGGACTAGCCTGTTTGGGTTCAGTACAGTCTATCGATTTGATTGCTTTGCTTTGATTTTTTGGTTGGCCGAAAAAAGGTTAACTGCTACGAAATTTGAATAATGTGGAGAGGTTTCATATAAAAGTCATTTAGTGAGAACAATCGAGTGGAGATGAATTGAACGTGAAGTGTCATACGGTTCATTATTGGCGGTGTTGGAGTTTTTATTATACATGTGTATAACCGATTTTAATAGTGTTCTAATTGTATATTATGTATGAAACACAAAATCGCTCTTTTGGCAGGCCTTATTTCATGTGATGCAATTCAACAATATCATATCAATGTCGCACATTTTTGGTGGAATTTCGACGATAATAAGTTGGATTTCGACATTTTTGACAATTTTCATTGTTGAATAATAATCTGTGAATTGGTAGCCCAGAAGAATTCCAGCGGTGGCAAATCACTAGAGCGCGACGGTCACAATTGTTGATATTATTTCTTATCTTTTGTCATAGAGATTGGGGTGACCCATATGGTGGGCGTCCTTTTTAAGACCGTGCCGGAGCAGGCCAACCACACAATATTTGTGTTGTAGAAGTAGACTAACAAGTTGTCGAGTGCCGTTTTTGGAATTGTTCAAAAACTTTGTGTAAATGCTCCATTTATGGTCGGAACGAGTGAATTAGGAAAGTATTGTTGTCAGAAAACAATACTTTCCCAAAAATTAGCTTGTTTTAGCTTGTTTTAACACAAAAAACACCAAAAATTGCATATTTTGTTAAAGGAAAATCATCTGTCAGAAGATATTTTTTAAGAAAGGTGAATTTTTATTACGAATTCTTTTGTACCGATGTTTAAAAAGTTATTTACCATGTACATGAGCACAAATTTCGATTGTTCAAAGCAAGGACGATGCGAATAGCAACTCTGAATAATTTTATATCTCGAAAACAGACGTCAAAGTCAATTGATTTTTGCAATTTTTGGTGTTAAAACAAGATAATTTTTGAGAAAGTTTTGTTTTCCGACAACTATTTTTTCCTAATTCACTCGTTCCGACCACAAAAGGAACATTTCCACGCAGTTTTAGGACAATTCGCAAAAAAGGCACTCGACAACATAAGCCTTTTGTTCCATACACAAACGACAATTCATCTTACTAGTCATTAAACAGACCTATTTTATGTGCACATATTGTAGCGGTGAAGCAACAAGTAGAATTGACAAAATAAATAAAAAATCGGGTTTGCTTTGAAGGAATGCCAGGAATGTCTAAATGCGTAAGCGAAGACACAATTTGATTTTTCCAGTTTGCCTTTTTGAATTGTAAAATCGCTTCAGGCGTGTTCACATAGACCTTAGTTTTCACACACAGATTAAATCGCAACTTCATTGTGGTCTCCAAAACCAGAGTTGACACGACCGAAAAAATTGGTTTGTAATAAAGCCATTGTTTCGCATTCAGTATGATAGGTAGCACTGTCCTGTTGAAATTACATGTCATTTATGGTATTTGTATCCAATCCTGTCGCGACGGACGATTATGCACACCTAACTGAATACATAACTTGTGAATTTTAACTGTAATATTGTCTTCATTCTTGTAATGGGTCTTCATAATATTAATAACCGTTCTTCCTTTCAGTATCCTTTTCTCGTCTACCATCGAAAGTAGGAAAAATGATTTGACTCTTTGTGTGGACTCTTTGAGTTGCTTGTGTTACTTCAACATACCTATAATGAAATTTGGTTATCATATATTTTTTTATGTAGGTACATGCAAAACTGGAAAAGTTAGTTTACCCTAACAGACATTATGGTGAACAATAAGAAACCCATCTTATTTTGTAGGAACATCCTTCAACGGCAGAACACAACGGTGTGCTGTTCGCAATTTGTTGGCCGTAGTGAAGTTAATAAGAAAATTCTTCTGTAAAACAATCAAGTTTGCATTCTTCCAGAAGAACCAACAAACTAATTTCGAAGTAACCGTTTCCACAGTAACTTGGAAAGAATTTCATCCATTACCATCGGCAGGGTTGAAGTATGCAATGTAGAAAAATTGAAGAAGTCTCTCTGGCGCTTGTTCAGTAAATTCACTCCGGTTCGAGAAAACTAAGTAAATATTCGAAACAAACAGCACCCAGAGTGAGTGCGTAGTATTAAGTATCGAAGCCGCTTGCTTTCTTCCTCCCATATCCAACTTTCCAGGCTCCGGGATGTGAGCTCCTTTGTGCCGAAAGCTTTCAATTCCCTTAACAAACTCAATAAAAGTGAGGACGACACGATTGGCACATTTAACACATTTTTTGTGGACGTGTTGGGGCCGAAAGAAACTACTTTTACACTGGAGAGTGGCATTTTTGTCGCATTCGTTATGTATTTAACAAAGGCATCCCTCATTCGGAGGGATCAAAGGAGGAAAAAGTGCTGATGATTGCTATCGACCGATGGACTTCCCCCGGCCGCTGCGAACTAAAAGGTCTATTGCAGGAAAATCTCCAAAAGTCCGGAGGCCTCTTGCTTGTTAGCTGTTCGAGATAATGTAACAAAATTATGAAGGGACGATATATCTTTGACTGAGCGGCCCGTTATCAGTCAGTGGGGTAAATTTGAGGGTGTCTCTTTCTGCTACGAAAATATTATCAAGAAAATTGAAAATCAATAATGACTTCCACTACGTCCCACCCCGGCGCAATAGAAGTGTCAAAGGGAGACATGACTGAGTGCTAGCTGGAGATATGGGAATGCCAAAAGGGTTTAACCGTTGGAAATCCTTATAAGTACGAAGATGAATGCCCTGAATGCTTTTGGTTTCTGGGTTGCTTTCAAGTCACACGTTTGTGCAATTTGCCCTGATGGAGGATACTTTTAACCACCTAATGCCTGCCTATACCAGTCGCATATACATACATGTGTACCGAAACCATCTATTGGGGGGCTGGGTCGGCGGGATATATCTCCTGTTGAATTAAACAGACGTGAGAGGGCTTCGGTACTCCCACGCGTGCAGATAAAATTGGAAGTTTCAATTGCCTCTGCATAAGTGATGACCGCCGGAATAGACAGGTACACCACTAGTCTGGAGGAATTGTCTCTCTGCTCACATAGAAAAGGTGGTCCTTCAATTTTGATCAATTGGAATAGGAATGCTAAATACGTAGGGGTTTAGCAATCGCGTAGGGAAGATATGTTTACTGCTGATTAAATTTTCATTCAATGTGATAAGGAATTTAATGACTCTGACGCTTGCTTTTGCCATGTATGTACATACATCTTGTGACTTGAAATGCCCCTGGACCTGACTCATAGGCCAATTTGCGCCAGTTTTTGCGTATTTGTTTTCTACCTGTTTTTAGAGTACCTACCTATGTACATACCTTGAATTCCAGAACAAATTTGAAAACAGCAAACTGTTGAGAAGGCCCACGTAGCGCCAATAATTGAATAGTTCAAACCATCGGCTTTCATACGAATCCCATGAATCTGCTATGTTTTATTTATTCCATTGATACTCGTAAGTAGAACGTGCTGCAGCAATCTTATGGGCAGTATCCTGATAAATTACATATAATGTATCTTGACAAAGACATGTATGTATTATTTGCTTAATTTGGATTACATGTATATTATAATATAAGCGAAAGCCGTCTACATTATTTAACATTGATAAGTAGATACAAAGGTATTTCTTTATTTGAAATAAATTAACAGCTGCACAATTAGCAAAAGAATATTGTTACGTATTATATTTCCGATACTGGATGAGTATGAGTTTGTTTAGATCCGGATCAAGTCATTTAACAAAAATATCTTTATTTAAGTCCGGAAAGAGACAGTCATTTCAAACTAATTACGCAGCAATTCTAGTAGAGTACAATGCAGTGACAATCATCTTTATCGATCAGAGTTCTTTGTCAACTCCCTTTAAAGCACCAAAATTTGAAAGTTTTTATCATTTCCCGAGTTCAGCTGAGCCTTTTAGGATCTCACGGCCGGAAAACTCTAACTGTCTCCAGAAATATCCTCTACCTAATACCTATTGGGCATACATGCAGCAGTGCTTCCACGAATATCTGGCTACTTCTAAAATCAGATCTGTCAGTCTTTCCAGGAATGGTTCAGAGTAGTTTCAAATCATAGCAAATGCCAGGGATGTGTTTGCTTGCCCGTGATAGTACTGTAATAGTACAGTCAATCTGTCGAAAAATGAATAGAGTGAGTGAAAAAATTACAATAGTCGGAAATGTTGTTTTATTCGTTGAAGAATAATGTACTTAAACTACCTTCGCGATGGGCACGTGCTACTTTGGTGCGTTTTTTTGAAAACTCAAAAAAACTTCCAAAAAAATTTTGGAATGCATTTTTCTCGGAACGTGTGCATTTTACGGGAAAATTTTCCAAACAAAAAAAGTAGAGGGCGTTGCGATCTACAATTAATTTCATTGAAGCAATGCTGTACAGCAAGAAATGCGCACGGTAGGTGGCGCTGAAGTTTCCAAAAAAATTTAGTAAATTTAGTAGTAATAGTTTTATACAAACAAGATACCAACTTATAATTGTTATTGTTTAATTGACACTTTGAAAATTTGGAAAAAATGGACGCCGGAGAAAGTCACAGTAGGACCGACGAAATTACCGTTAACAGCACGGTGCTGTATACGCAACGCTATATTGCACAGTAACTTGAAAACGGTAAGTTGTATGAAAAAAATGTTTAAATAAAAGTTGTTGATAATAATGTAAGGAACAAGTTTTGCATTTACATTTTTGCGATAAAATAATATTTTCATGGCGAAAAAGTGGAAAAACCCTTTTTTGGAATCTTCAGCGCCACCTACCGTGCGCATTTCTTGCTGTACAGCATTGCTTCAATGAAATTAATTGTAGATCGCAACGTCCTTTACTTTTTTTGTTTGAAAAATTTTCCCGTAAAATGCACACGTTCCGAGAAAAATGCATTCCAAAATTTTTTTGGAAGTTTTTTTGAGTTTTCAAAAAAACGCACCAAAGTAGCACGTGCCCATCGCAAAGGTAGTTTAAGTACATTATTCTTCAACGAATAAAACAACATTTCCGACTATTGTAATTTTTTTATCACTCCATTGACAGATTGACTGTACTATAATGCGTCGATTCAGTTGCCGCTTGAGTACCTGTACAACAAACTTTTTGAATAACACCTTTGCAAATTCGGAAAAAGCAAAAACCAAAACAAGGGCGAATTCCAACAATAACTTTTTAATTGTGTCAGTCAGGGCAGATGTCAGTTGGCTTGTAATACATAAATAAATAAATTAATTAATTAAAAAATATCATAGAACCATATTTTGTGAATTGGGTTATTGGTTCTTAATCCAAAATTTCATGCATTTCTGTGTCGACAGGTGCTAGTAATTGTGGGTAAAAGAAAATGATTCCTGTTTTAATTCACTATTTTAGCCGTAGTACGTTAATAAAAGTATAACAACTTCCCGAGTAAAAATCAGAACAGCTATACAACGCTCGCATCTCGGCGAAACGCCCTTCACAGGACCCCAGCAGCTTCGTTACAAAATCGGACATGTAACAAGGCCAAATGGCCATTTCCAAATCTGCCAAAAATTCCAAAATGGCTGCCTTTAAATATTTACCGCAAAAATTAAACTTTGAAGGATTGCCGTGAAAATAAACACTCGGAGGTTCTCTGATGATGCGCTGATCTCTAATCTACTATAAAAATTTGGAAATACAAGGTGGCAGATCCGATATGGCGACCAAAAAGGTTAAATTTCAAAGGATTGCTCTGAAAAAGGGTCACTATTTGTTTTCGGGGTCGCTGATCTCGATGATCTTTTGGAAGCAATATGGCGACCAAAGATTCTCAACGGTTTTCTGTGTAAATGAAGATATAGGGGTTTTTGGGTTCACTAATTTTAAATCAGCTTTCGAAATTTCGTACTTTTAGATGAAGCCCAAAAGTTACCAAATATGTTATAAATGAATTTTTATAAAAGTCTGTCGTTTTAAAATAACTGTTTATTAAGCTCATATGGTAATTGCACAATTCCAAAACCCAAAACAGAGATTTTTTCCATTTTTGTCTGTTTGTCCGGGCTAATCTTGGGAATGGCCCATCCGATTTCGATGGAACTTTCACTGGAAAGTAGAGTCGGCCACTTTTTAACGAAGTGAAATGTTAGCGCAAGTGAGTAAATCGTTCCCGCGAAGAATTGTTAACCTCGCAAGTGCAATTTCGAGCTTGTTTCCCATCCCGAATCTCTCCTTGAGGAGTAAAACCGAACACTACGTAGGTTCTTCGGGGCGGCCCTTCCACCACGACACCCACCTCACACAATAATAACCCGCAATCACTTATGGGTAAGTGAGTACTTGTTAAAACTCTACTTACCTTCCAATTCCCGTGACGTCCATCGCTGTAAATAAATTAATACGATCAAGCAATCCTCCGGCGTAAGCAATCACATAACCACCACAGTGCGGCGACCTCCCTTTATTTACGCACGAGTTACACTTTGCCTGCCAACAAATCGAAATAGGAGAAGCCATTTCGAAGAGGTAGAAAGCTGAAAATCCCTTTAGCTAACCGCTCGGCCATGGAATTTCGTCATAATACATATAATAAATAGCAGAGGCGCAAGATCAGTTTCATGTGGTACTCCTGAAAGAACATCAAACTCCCTCGATTATACCAAGTCAATTAAAGCGGGGTGTTGAGAATGAAACCAAAGTACTTAAGCTTAAGTCGCAGAAGAATTATATCAACCAGATTGAAACTTTTCCATGATGACCTTTTGGACTGCAAAAACGCACCTAGTCTCAATGACTGCTGTGGGGGTACTGACTGACGATTGACGAAATTAAGCCTGTTTTGTGATTGATTTAGCGACATTGCGAAGTTTTATAAAAGCTTTCCCATTTTGCCCCACCGGCCCCTATGTGTACTTCACTCGCTTAATGACACCACACATTGAATTAAGTCATAACATAAAATTTGTGAATGTTTCGGTCGTCACAATGCTATTTTATGCAAAAATGAATGATAGTGTCTTCTCGTTTATTACATTAGAACATATGTTTGTTTGCATTGAGGCAACTTGAAACATCAATTTAACAAATTTTTCGTTTTAAGACGTCGACCCCATTTCGTTGGGAACTTTCCATGCGTAAATAAATTTGTAATACTTCCAGTGAGAGCATTCGTGCTCAGTATCAATCTTTTTATTGATTTGCTATTTTCCTCCATTGAAACCTTTTCACTCTGCAGAGACAGGTCTGCTCATCCGATAGCTAAGTGTGCTTGAACCGTGAAAGGGTGCATTTACTGGTACTTAGGAGCATCTTCTTCCAAACCGATGGTTCCGTTGTCGTGCTATCAACTGACTGCAGCAGACACGTCAACGAATTCATTAGAAGTCCTCGAGCAGTTGTTTGACGATTCCTTTTCATTTCCTGCCCTTAATGCCATCACCGCCGGCCCATCCGATGACTCCCAACTGTGGGATTCCTTGGTAAAACAGAGAACGAACGGTTGACGTTCGTCCTTTATGCTTTTATGCCTTCATAGGCAAAGGGCCAAGCTCTTTACATATCAAAGCCCCAAAGAAAACCTAATAAAGCCTAAAGAGTTTTCAGGAAGAGTGCGATTGAAGGAGCTCCAAGGAAAGTAGGCCAATTAGGAGCGCCCGGGGAGGTAAGTAGCAATTAGTTGTGCGCCACGGAGCAAACTTATAGCGAAGTAAATAGAAAATTTCTCCGAGGAAACTCTAGCGTCTTCCCAAATCTCCGTTTGCCGGAGTTAATATAATTTTTAGCGCTTCTCGCGCGTGCTATCGCTCGGGGATGTTTGGCGTTTTGCCGACAACTTTGAGTTTTCCTGCCTTTTCAACGTTTTGCGCCTCATCGCCTCAGAGGTGGAACAGTGTCGCGCACATATTTTTATGTTGTGTCGCTCTGCCCCCGGGGATCCCCGACTGACAATGCATCCATACAATGATGATTTTACGCAATTCAGCACCCCCGAATCGGCTCGAAGAAAATTTCCGCAGTTTTTTTTGCACTTCCTTTCTGCAATTGAAAAGTCTTTGGAGGCCTTGGAAAAGAGTTGAATTGTGTAAGAACATAACGGAAGAGCTGAGGACATTTCCGTGAGAACCTCTGCCTGGATGTGAAATCAGCCCGCATCCGAGTTGTTGTGGCAGATTTTTCGCGACATTAATTCTGGAAGCACCGCAATGTTCGCCTATGGGGAGGATATTGATCGGTTGTATAATGGGGAGCCTTGACGTTAATAAATTGATGTAGATACCATGGTAAATGGGAGATGTGTAGCTGAGCTGAACGATTCCCACATATCTCTCCCCAAATCGGGAGGATTCATTCGGGTACGGACCCCGTCATCTTTCGAGATTTGGTAATATACGGCTATTCACCTCAAGTATGGTGTGGAGCAACGACGAGCAGCACAGTTGCAACACATTTTATAGATGGTTTGTGTCAAAACACGTAAAACGTTCTTCACAAAGTCTGAAATTGCTTCGATAAAAATTCGAGCAACATCTACTATGTTTCAAATTCAGACAAAGTGTTCACTAGTCGTCCCCGAAAGCTGACCAGGCCCATCATACAAAACTGCTGCTGCTTGCAATGCAAGTTTTAATGTCAAGTTTATTAAAATACTAGCAGGGCAGGGCCAACGTTGTTTCGCCGTAGCCTACATTCGTAAATAAGTAATTTAATTTTGTTATTTTTCACTTTCGCAAGAAAGCACCACTCAAAACTCACTCACTCAGATGAATCTATAATAGTAAATTTGATTTACAGAGAATTGATTTGCATAAACGGGGGGAAAGTAAGTATTGAGAATAGTTGAAGTGAAGTATATTAAATTGTGTATGCATTTTTGCTTAATCTAATGAGACCACCCCTCTGGGACATATAGGAGGGTGGTGGTTATATGTGTTTTAGAGTGTTTATGCACAGATTCAAATAAAATGGACAGAGAGAAAATATAATAATATTCTACTATATAAAATTCTCATGTCACAGTGTTTGTAACAAAACTCCTCCGAAGCGGCTAGACCGATTCTTATGATATTTTGTGTGTATATTCAATAGGTCTGAGAATAGGAAGTAAACTGTTTTTCATGCCCCTAAGTGATAAGGGTGATCCACACCAAAACATTTTTTTTTATTTTTCGGTCAAAATTTTTTGTTTTAATTGTTTTATGATTCGCCATTAAAACATACATAAAACCCTAAATGTTCACCCTTGTACCACCAACCCATATTTTTTAATAGCGATATTAGTACTTTAATAATTTTCAAACATCATATCAGTTACCACTTGATCAGTTATTCCCGCCAGGCGTCTACGGGTGTCACTTATCGTTTTACTTTCTCAGTGCAACTGTCATATTTATTAGTTCTTACTGTTCAGAAAGTATGCGTAACGAAAATTATCTGTCTATCATCGGTTTATCTGGAAAACTATAAGTGATACATGCAATATCTTTAAACCATTATACAGCTTCAGACCTTGGCGAAGTGGCCCTGATATTATATTCACGGAGTGTCTTAACTCCTGCCCGTGGGAGTAGGAAGGCTTTCTGCATATAAAGTGACCCTTGAACAATCGGCTAATGAAAGGGGTAATACGGGGTTTTTGGCTTCGCTGATCTTAATCCTGCCATCGATAAATGGTAATTCATGATGGCGGATCAAACATGGGGACTCAACTGGAACGGAAATCCGTGTAATTGAATGTAATGGTTCTTAAGGTTTCTGGTTTTGAAATAACTGCTTTTTTCGAAGCATATGTCTTTACTCACACTATACCAAAATCCACACAAACATGTCAACAAATTTTGTCTATAACATATGTCGGGGCTAATCCCGAGAACGGTTGAACCGATTTCTATGAGGCTTTTACTGGACCGTACATTATTTTGTCGTTCATGATGCCCGCCACATTTTATCCCAAGATTGTTTTGGGTTCCTAAAAAATGAAAAACCGTCTTCGCGCATGTAATAGTTTCATTAGGTCTACAACAGTTTTAATTTACAAATATGAAAAATCCAGCAAGGGACGGGTTTGCTATTGAATATTTCCAGAGAAGGCCAAACGGAAACGCAGAAGCTTTTTTTCGACAAAATATTGAAATTGGAAAACAAACAGAATGAAAATATTTCATTGAACTGGTGCATCGAGAATTAAATATCTTCCAAAGGATGCAAATAGATGAATTGATGAATGAAAAAGATTATTCGTAAATTTTACATGGAAAGGGAAAATTCCATTAGATTGAATATATTCCAGCGGACCTTTTTATAAGCTTAAAAACTCTCACTTTTTAGATACTCTGTGAGAAACTTATATGGAAGTCTCTCTTCTGCAGATATGGTAATGCGAAAATCAGATCAAATGGAGGTGGAGTACTCCGGGATTTATATTGGGATCAATCCCGCGCTTAAAAATTAAAGAAGACAGGTTACGACAACATTCCAGTATAAATCTCCTTTTTCCATTTAAAAATCGACCGATGAAGGGCAGTCTCAAACGTGTGTCTCTCTCTAAAACTAGACTGTGTTTCTATCAACAATTTTATTCATTTTGCAACAGTTTAAATTTACAAATGTAGAAATGCCCTGGCAAAGCCGGGACGGGTCTGCTAGTATTTATATAAATATAGTAATAATAAATATAAAAACGGAAAACATTGAAGAAGATAAGGGATTGTCTCGGACTGGGAGAGCGCGGCAGACTGTATTAAAAAAAAATATAGATGTGTGCGTCAAGGGACGCTCGGCAGAAGTGACACTTTTGCATATTTCGGTTGCCTTATTGGATACGTCATCTTGCAGTTCCCTTTCTATAGTAAATAAATTCGAGATCAACGACCCGAAAACACCAAAACATAAAGGACGCTGTTTTAGGAATTGGTTGTGGATTTTCGGTCCGCCATAGTGGATCCACCATCTTTAGTTTTAAAAAGCATTCTCACAATAATAAGAATTATATTATGAATAATAATAATAAATATTATTCCTATATTCACCATTGTCATTATTATGATTATTATTATTACCCCCCTAGAATCAATTCCTGGGTGCACCAGTAATTAGTAGAGTACCTATACTCTTGTTTTGTTTTATTTCATGGTATGTCGTATCCTCTACAATTTGTCTAATGTCCGTTAAAGGACAGTAGGTCGTAATTAGAAAGCATATTAGCTCAAATTATAAAAGCTATGTGGTTGTTGTGCATCTCTTGTTTGCATAGAATGAAGAACTACAGTAGAAAAGTTTGATAATTCACCACCCAACTCACTCAAATGAAAGCAGCTTTTCATTCCAAGAGCTTGGCTAAATGCACCTTAATTAAATTCAGGAAATTTGTTATACTATGAAAACAGTGTGTAGAAACGAGATCTTCTCGAGTGCGGTATAAACGGAAGAGTAAGCTTCCCAGCAGGTGGCAGTCTGGAAAGCTCCAGATATTACACTTAAAACGTTACAAATTATCCGAGTTTATAGTATTTAAGCATCAAGAACCCATATGAACAGCCGCTAGGCCCTTTCAGCCCGCCTACAGAAGGCACTTTACCCGGTGAAATTCGCACACTTGTTTCTCTTATTTAGGCGAGACCCCGTCCCCCGCCTTTATAAAACCTCACATTATGCCAGAAGGATATGGTTTCAAGTTTTGAAGCTTTTCCTCGTTATCACGTAACACACTGCTCTAAATATATCAAACCTGCGCCTCTATAGCAGCGTGTATCCCCCGGGGTGCTTCACGTTGCCGTGCCACGTATCCTACGGGGGACCAATATATGGGCCACCAATGGCGTTTCGGAGGTTGCTTTTCCTCACCCTGACTTTTTTTGCGTGAAATCATTTTCAAAGTACATAAACATTCCTTGAGGCTTTGCGATTCATTCAGTTTTTATGCCACGGCACTTTGTTGAGCGCGGGGGATGGCGAAGGACGAAACAGTTTTATGATTTGTCGCTTTTGTTGAGTTTTAACTTTAACAGCAAAGTGCCATCTTTATAAAGCTATAAAAACCCCAAAGTGAGTTCCTCCAGAGCTTAGCTGGCAAATTTTTATAAATGCACAACCGGGGAATAACGGCACGATACATCCGCGGAACTACCTTGGCGGGCCTTCCTTATTTGACGCCCAATGTGGAACATAAACCCGGAGTGGTCCGTTGAGTTGGCGCTAAAGTGCATCGGAGCTATCAGAAGTTATGTAGAGTCGTAAATAGGAAGCTCTTTCCGCGTAAAAATCGTCTTTATTGCGCTTCATTGCTTCCTCCTGATTTATCTCTCCGATGTTCCTTTATGAGGTGGGTAATAAAACTGAAAGCATCCAAAATGTATCGGGCCTGATTTACTGCCACTCACGAACAATGTAATAATTATCCAATTCATCGAAGAAGTTGCTCGGCACTTACATGGGTTTATTGAAGTATTTTACGTGCATACATAGGTACGTGAAGAGTGATGGATATTTCTCGGCCTTTTTTTATTGAAATAACTACAAAATGTGTACCAAGTAGGTACTAATAACTCTAAAATCTTTGACACTAATAATAAATCGTAAAGTACGTAAACATCCAAACGCAGAAGAATAGGACAGAATGGATAGGTCTGTGAAGTTAGCAAGTTATATTTGTCCAAGCTGCATTTTAGTATGCCGGGCGGAAAACATTTTTTTAAAAGTGTGTTTTATTGAACGCTCGCACCTGAGATAGGGAGACAAAACTAAAATCGTTTGTTCAGGCCTAATTTAAATTGTCCAATTCAGAACATTTGTACAGACCTTAAATACATCATTGCAAATGAAATGTCAAAAATCCCCATTGATTGTGCTTGCGCTAAAAATGTTATTCTCGGTCAAAGGTCAACGACATCGGTTTTTCGCCCCTGCCCGCCGTGAGAGTTACGACAAAAGTCCTAGTAAGCAAGTACTCGAAACGCCCTCTATGTTGCAAAAACAGCCGAGAAAATAGAAAACCAAGTTGGTCATACCTGGTCTGCATCGGTGTGATGAGCCCAGATGCACCTGTCCTTATTTTTCCATTCGATCTTTCTTTCCTTGCAAAAATTGTTTTTCTGATTCCTCAGCTTATATTAAAATTGCGACAAAAGTAATGGTACCAGAGAGCACTTCTAGCCCTCCCCCAAGGGGGAGCGGCAACAAGTACAAAAATTGTTCTTCCATTTTCTCGGCTGGTTTTGCAGCTACGACAAACATGATGACACTACCGTAGAGCGCGCTTCGAGTACTACAAGTTAATGAATTTTGTTGTAACTGTCACGGTTTACCGCGGGCACGTATGAGTGCATATTTGTATTTTCGATGTTTGAAATCGCGATATCTCAGGAATGCGGATTCGTAGGAAAAAAAGTATGTAAACAATTTTTGTAGACAATTGCAATATCTACAACTTTATTATAAACAATTTTTATGATAAGACTTACCGTTTACGAGAAATATGCGAATACCGATGTCGTTGACTTTTGACTTTGAGTAGAATTTTTAGCTCAATTCGTATTAGTGGAGACTTTTGACATTTTATTTGTAATGCTGTATTTAAGGTCTATGTAAAATCTCAGCTCTGTGGGAATTTTTGCTAGGTTGAATACCTAATTTACCTGGACTACTGTTCAAGCCTTATTTTCATTGTTCATGTTGAAATCTTGTGGGTCCAGACTTTATTTGGCTTGTTCATTTGAAAAGCTTAGTGTTCCTCGTTCAAACTCGTTTGCCCAAGGTTAATTTACATTTTGAAACTAATTTGTGGATAAACGGGGACTAACGATGGACAAAGGAACGCATAAAAGAAAATGCAAAATCTGCTAAAGGGGGTGCCAACTTCACTGATCTCGCATGCGTAATGGGTGCGTGTGTAAAATATATGTGTACTGGGTACTATAAGTTTATTTTTATTTGTACACTGTCGCGTGTTTGTTTATTGGAAAAGTATTTTGAAAATTTGACATCCATATCGGCTTTTTCGATCAAAACTGTTTTGTCTAAAATTATTTTACATATACCCCTTTAAGGCAGATGTATTATTTTGGTTCGCCAAAAATTTGACATACGCAAGACAAACAAACATTAATATCTGTAGAGGGCAATACGAGTCTAATTGTTCAGTCTTCTGTTGAATTAAAAGCAAAGCTCATTTTCGTATAAATCTTTATTCCTGTGACAACCATAGGCTAAGTAACGCTTGACTGGCTCAGTAGTCAGTTACTGACAATTACTTTTTAATATCACATTTCAGTGTCACCATTTTCTTATTTTATTTATTATTCCACAAGTATCGATTCGCATTGGATCCAGTCCTTTATTTCTCAATTGCACGTAGAGAACAACCTTGAAAAATGTTCAAGTAATTATATTGTACATGAGTCCTCGCAACAGCAGTTGTTTGACCAAACTTCGAGAAAGTTCCTTTATTTATGAGTTGATGGCACGATTAAGGGGCCTATTCGTTGACACTTAAATTATCTGCGCCCATTAAATGATTCCAACTCGCGTAATCCTGAATAATTCGCCCTAATCTGCACACTTAAAAATAAATCATCTCGAAAGTTTCCACCCAACTTGATTTAGAACAAACTTTACAAATTTTCTGGGGAACATTCATATTAGGCCCTGGGCGGGGGTGATGCACGTGCTGCAGAAGCCTGGCGACCTGGGAACACAAATCCCCAAAATAAATGGGACGGAGTCCAGTATTTGTATTTTGTAAATATCCGAGAAATCCCGACTCAGCAGAAAGAGTAATTGGTAAAAGTTACCTCGAATAACAAAAGCTATAAATCCCCCCAATCCAGCAGGATCTGTAATTAATATTTCTCTTCAGTCGCTCCTGCTCGCAAAGGCAGTTCCTATATTGAGGGATTTAATACAATGATTTAAGTCTATTGCACAAAAGCGGCCTGAGGGGGCATGAGGAGATGCACTCTGTCCTGCGAAGACACTGCTGCAATGCACTGCCCTGTGCTCCGAATGACCACCGTAATCATGAGGGATTCATTGAAGATTTTGAAAAGGACATTGCTGCGAGATGCTCTTCAAAAATATTCTCGTGGTCGCAGAAAAGTTGAAGAAGAGCAATTTCATTATCCTTTCTGCTGACCACACAATGGAGCTCCACAGGTCAGGATTCAGGAATATCGAGAGTCACTCTTGCGGGAAATAATGGCGTTCGAAAGAAGGATTTATTTCTCGGTAAATTTTTGCAGGAAGCCATCTTCCATTGTACTCCGCTATCAGCGCGCCAGGTGTGCGGGTAAAAAAACCACCCTCGCAGCAATTATTTACTGAGCTGAAGGCGTGATTTGTGGCGGGGGTGGGTAAGCTTGCTGAGCCCATTTAACGCTCGTAAATAGGGAAGAAATATTAACACGCAAAACTAGGGAAAGTTGCTTGAAGTTTCAGCTTATGAGAAGTTATGCTACTGTTGTGCGTGGGTTTACCTGCGGTCGAAAGCACCGTCCCTCCTGAATAGTTGGAAAACAATGGCAAAGTTTTGTTGCGAAATTTGCATTATCGTGCGAACAATGCTGAAGCAATTACGCGGTTTCAGCTAAACCCTTTCAAAATTGTCTGCGGGAATGAGGTGACTTGAAAACTTTCAACAGGCTTGGCATCCATAACATTTCAGCGCATAAAACGCAAGCTAATTTTCCCTTTATGAGGATGCTAATGCCAGTGACATGCGGCTTTTCACTGTTCATAATTACAATCGTGTTTCTTGACGACGTAAATTGTTTAATCCTTCAACAATTTTGGAACAAAACTTTTGATATGCGAACAAAGCGGACAAAAGCATTGCAATGTGAGTCCAGCAGAAAGAAGGTAACAAGGGCACGCTCAAAAATTGTTTGCTTTGCACTCATTTATTTTGGATAAACTTTAGGACAAAAGTTAAAGCAGTACTTTGTACGTTATTTGGTCAAATGTGATGAAATAGCGTTTTTCATCCATTACTCTCCAGGTCGTATGTTTTCCGTTATCTTGATTATTATCAGGATATGTACATTTTTCGTATCAATAAAATTTAATAACAACTTTTAACGATTTCTATGTCCTAAATTCGAAAGCTTCTGATTGTCTTCAACGCACAAACAAAAGTTTGAATTCGTTGCGTTACGTGACAGGAATCTAATCGACCGAAATTAGAAAGGGACTTCGTCTTTTTAAAAGTAAGTGCGATAAATTATTGTTGGTAGGTAACCAATTCCCTTTTTTGTATTGCATCCAACGTACGTGTCTATTTTGGGTGTGCCTTCCAAAAAATCCTTTCATGTGGAAAAATGTCAAACAAAAATCTAACTCATTTACACGCCACGTCGTGCAATGTACCTTTCTATTCTTTCCATTTCTTTTAGTGATTGTTCCGTTTACTAGAAATATTTTAGAGATTTTTGTCTTAACCTTTCGCACTGCGCAGCAGCATTATTAACGAATTCTTTTTTCTTGGCATTTTTGTCCCATTTTACCTATCCATTTTTATCGCTCATGTTCGATTAGGGAAATTGCTGGATATTTTCACCCCCGGCATAATACAAGAAATTTTCTGACAAGGTCATTTTGATAATGTGACAGAAATGGCGTTTTAAAGAGAGATACTTTTAGCAGGCTGGAAGAGATAAGCTAAAAATTGGATAAATTTGCGAAATTTGAATGATTAAATAGAGTGGAAAAATCAATTTTGGGAAGCACACTTCCACCCACTTTGAGTGACTTGTCGTCAACATCACTCTGTCAAACTCCCATTGGCGTCTCGGTGGAGCTGCTTATTGAAGTGGAAGCAGTGGCGTAACGTAAGGGCCCGCAAACCCCGCAACGCGGGGGGGCCCAGCGGTCAGGGGGCCCAAAGGGCCCCCCGACTTTATGAAGAATAAATTAAACAAACTAACTCATTAGGGAAATGCCCTGGTAGGATTCCATCGTATTTTACAAGACGCGGTTTCTTTCTCCTGGCGCCTTCGCCTTACACATTCCGACGGAATGGTGAAAACTTATGTAGCCTACTGTATTTGACGAAAGGCCCTTAGAGTACAGCGTACTAGGGTCCTGCTAAGTACTTCGACTTGACTCACACAATGACAGACGCAGAGAAACATTTTCAGGTGTCGGTATTTAATCGTACTATAGATATTGTCACAAGTCAGGTCAAAAAGCGATTTTCCAGTATTAAAGAACTGGCCGATTTGTTTGGGCTACTCACGCCGAAATTCTTGTTATCGGCTACTGATGCTGAGATAGACGAAAAATCTTTTCTTTTGGTTAAGGAATATGACGATGATTTAAGTAAAGATTTGGCCTCCGAGCTTAGAAGTTTAAGAATTGCTTTAAAAAAGGAAATTGAGAAAAACTCATCAATCCGGCAATTGGCGGAATTGTTGTTTTTAGATTATTCCACTTTAACCCCAAGTTTGCCAGAGTTAAGCACAGCTTTCTTGCTGTTCTTAACTCTTCCTGTCACCGTGTCCACCGCAGAAAGATCTTTTTCTAAATTAAAAATAATAATAAATTATTTAAGGAGTACCATGAGCCAGGAAAGACACAGCACTTAGTATACTAAGTATTGAAAATGAAAGAGCTCGGAGTCTAAATTTGCATAATGTGATCAAACTGTTTGCGTGCCAAAAATCAAGACGAGAAAAACGTTTTCTAGAAAAATAGCGGTTGCATTTAGAAAAATTTCGAAAAGTTACTTTTGGTATAAGGTATAAACGACGTGTGCCAAAGAAGAAAGTAATGATGCTAAAGCTTGATAGAAATTGTGTATGTACGCCTGTCTGCTGGTAATTATACCCTTTGAATTCCAAACAGTATCCAATATTTCATTCTGTTCATTACCGTAGGATAATAAATTTTCTGTTTTATATAAAAAAAAGTTATTTTACAATGTTTTTTTTCGTTTGCCTTTTTACCTATCTCTCGAAAAAATTTAATTTCTTCTAAAAAATCGGGAAGATTGTGGAGGGGGTCAAGGTGGGGGCCCTAAGGGGAGGGCCCTACATTTTATCTTGCGGGGGGGCCCTGCAAAAAAAGTTACGCCACTGAGTGGAAGTCGTACGAATGTCAACTTTCTCTTATTAAAATTCAAGGGAAAAGCTAAGTTAAATTAACTAAAAATGCTAATAATGTGTCAAGAATGGATCAGAGGCGTCGAAATCGAAATTTCCAAACAAACAAATAAACCCTTGACGACAAAAGTTAAGCAACTTAAAGATTTCAATGAAATTATAAAGTTAAACCTCAATGAATAAAGGGATTTTTTCAAAAATGAATACTATCTTTTGTTAGATTGTTAGAGCTCTTCGTCTAGGTATTGGACAAATTAAATTGGCAAAATTATTAGATACCTACTATTAATGAACTAGATGGTTGTCTCCATCACCCTCGCCATCGGATGAGAACTTACGCATATTTTCTTGTAATTTCTGTGCTCCTATATTATGCTGGAAATTACTATCCATACAAGATTTTATCAACGTTTTTCCCATTGTTATAAATTAAACAATTTTTCCAGTGGAACCGAATTAAGTTATATCAAAGAGATAGGAATAGCAGCATTGTTGAAAGAAACAGAAATTTTTTACGCAACGACGAAACGGGTATAGCTATGTTCACTTGTCCAACCATTTAGGTGTCTTAAAACAGAGAAATTGTTACGAAATTTTTATTTCGGGAGAAGTGTTACAGGTTGCACCGTCCTGTTGTAAGAACATGTCATCCACATCCATTTCGTCCAATTCTGGCCAAAGAAAGTTGGTTAACATGATACAATACAACAAACACAACTTGTACGAATGGAGATAGATGGACGTTGGTTCACACTTTCACTAACTGACGCAATATTTTCAATAATTACATCCTTTAACATTTTGAGTTGAACCACCAGCGTCCTTAGTATGACTTAATAATGTGCGGTATTGTCGTACTGTCTCTGCAAAATTCGCATCATTTCGGTAGTGAAGTTGATTCCAAAATCAAATTAAAACTCGGCTTTGAGACACCCTTTACCCCGTATATTCAAAACAACAAAATTTTTGATGAAATTTGTCTATTACATTGTAAGATGCTTGTAGGTATTATATTTTAAATGAAAAACCTCAATTCGGAGAAAAAATAAATGTGGGCGTGACGGTATACAATTGAAACATCTTTCAGTTGCGGTAACCATCAGTAATCAGTGTTTAAACGTAACCCGACATTTTTTGAAAAATTTACTGTGAAATTTTGTTTTGAAAAAACTTTTTCAAAACCATACAAAACGGAAACTGTATAGTGGAGCGCCGCCGTAAGATCCATACCTCGAAATCCAGGGCCAGTCAGTGAATCTTTATATAAACTGTTGAAAAGTGTTTTTAACAATATATAAAAAAATGTTTATAAAAATTTTTGTGCGATCTTAATTTGTTAATTATTTAAATAAATAATTATTAATTTTTCAGAGTTTTCTTTTATTTTTATTTCTTTAAAGTTATATTTTGAAAAGGAGAACTATTACAAACTTGTCCTTGGGCCTCAATGGACTGCAGGTATAAAGGTGAGGGGTGGGGGGAATTATAGAAGGGACAACAGCAGCTGTTGACTCGGTCCCTAACAGATTATTACACGTGGCAACTAGCTAAACTAAATACGTAGCTACTTTTGTGCGTTTTGAAAAAAAAAAAATTACTATAGTAAAATTCAATTATATCAATTATTTATTAATCATGATATAAACGTTAGTTATTAATATTACTAATACTTGTTGTAACAGCCTCGTATCAAAATGAGTGAACCATCGAATAGTTATGAAAATAAAAGTAATGATTGCCTCATTTGTGACAAAATCGGATTTAGTTCTCAATTAAGCTCTGAACTAGGAGAAATTGTAAAAGTAACAAGAGGAATATCGGATGGACTGTCTCAGTATTTAAATGCTCGCGAATTTGTCTACGTGCATTCTGTATGCAGACAAAAATATATCAATAAAGGATGTATTAATGCTTATTTAAAAAAAGAAAAAACCACATCAGCATGCTCTCCACCAAAGAAAAAACTTCGAACGATTGATTCAACTGAGTTTGATTGGAAAAGTAGGTGTTTTTTATGTAAAAAAGAAGAAGATGAAATGAAGGATAGAAGAACGTCCAAATCGTTAAGATAACAAATCAGCTTTGTAACTACCTCTGATTACAAGAAAACAATTTTAAATTTAATATGTCGAGAAAAAAGTGAATATTGTCGCAAGATTCATAAAAGAATTGTAGGCGTGTTAGATTTAGTAGCTCAAGGAGCTAAATATAACGCGGATTGTTACGTACATTTAAGAAATTTAAGAACTACCATAATATTTTCTTTTTGTAGTAGTGTCCGAAGATGTAGATGTTTTAGTTTTATTGACTGCACTCTCACCAACAGACCGAGAAATTTATTTTCGAAAACCATCCAAAGGCAAAACACTGCAAAAAGTGTACTCTTTTAGGAGCTTAGAAAGAGTATTACCAAAGTGTAAACAGCATATTCTATTCTTACATGCATGCACTGGCTGTGACGCGACGTCAGCTTTTTTCCAGCGTGGCAAAAACGTGTTTGCAAAAAATTTCGAGAAGCGGCTCGGCTTGCAAAATGCTGCGACAGTTTTTAAAAATGAATGCAAAGATACTAATGACATTTTTAACGCTGGTATTACATGCACGCTTGCTTTATACGCTGCCCCTCAAAAAATAAAAGATCTAAATTTATTAAGATATGACTCGTTTTTGAAAGCAACTGCTAAAAATACCTGCGTTAAACAGCCGTCTTTGCAGAATGGGGTTTGAAATATGAATGCAGAATACTGATACCGCAAACAATGACGCAACGACTAGCTCCAGAATCCTTATTAAAAATGATTTTTTGCACATGCAAAACAAGATGCGGAGCATCTGGTGGGTGCAGGAAAAGTGGATAAAATTGCACTCTAGCTTGCTTGGAATGTAATGGTGACAGCTCTACTAATCCTTCACCTACAATCCACATCAATGAAATCGATGACGACGACAGCAATGAACAATAATGTTATAATTTATGTATAGTTTATAATAATTTTTTTGTTCTAACTCGTTATTTTTTGCGAAATTTTATAAATTAACATTAAAGTCTAAACATTTTTTTCCCTTGTCTCTCTCATTTTTCAGTAAATTGTTGTTATAAATTGTTGTGATCAAGATCGCACAATTTTTTTTTTAACTTTTTTCTTTGAGCTTATAACAATGCAGTCCAACAGTTTTTATGAAGGTTCATTGACTGGCCCTGGATTCCGAGATTTTACAATTTTTACGCCTTACGGCGCTTCATTAGTAACCATGGGCGTAATCCGTAATGTGTTGTACCCGGGGGGGAAGCAACTCAGTCAAATGGTGAAACATTTATTTCGAAGACAATCCGTTTTACTAGAATAAATCACGCAATATAATTATTTTAAAATTTTAAAACACCCCTAAATCTGGCTAAATGCTTTTAATAATTAATCTTCACAATCCTTCTTCTTTCCCATACTTCTTCCTATGCACACTATGGTATCAAATAACATTTGTCGGAAAAAGTTCAGGTATGGACATTATCTTTCAAAGAGTAAGTACACTGAAATATTGTAATTTTTTTTCAATGTACAATTGTTGGACTCTTAAGGTAAAAGGTATGATCGATTTGGTGGACTGAAATTACAAATGTAAGAATTTCGTACCTTTAGGGCAGCATATTCGCTCAGAGTGTACAAACCAAAATCATTAAATTTGGAGCATTTTCGTTAAGGTCTTTTGTAGAAACATACATTCATTTAATAATACCCGGACATTTTTCTGAGAAGTCTGGATGCCTTAACATTTGTTGAGTCTACCTACGTAGAAATGAAATTTCATTTTTGGAATCTAGCTTGAGAGTTTTCTTAAGCCTAAATAATTGGATATACCTACATACATACATATGTGGATTTCAAAAATACGTAAGAAGTATATTAAGCAAATGATAAATCAATTTTAAATTTTTATTGTCTCACATGCAAGGTTTTTAAATTTACGAAATTTTACTGTGCAGTATTTTTTTGTCACGTAATTTAAAAAACAAAAACTCAAAAGAATAACTGCAACAAGAGGGCACCTAGAACAATAACTTTCGCCTATTTACCACGACGTGGGACGCACAAGGCGTATAGCTAGTCACATGGATCTAATAAAAATTTCTCCACGGCTCTTTGATGCCGTAATATAAAACTATATGACTGTCAGGGCAAAGGCGCCTAGGGCATGCTCGCAACCACCGTGCACCTAAGGTTTTCAAGTCGCGTTCCACTGTAACAAAATAAATTATGGCCATCATCAAAATTACGAGAGAAACCACTTTTCACACTCGTAAAATGACAGCTATGAGGACCGTATGCGACAGAAAAACTACTGCCATCAGGAAAAAAGGTGAAGAAAAGGAGTGCCAGGGGAAAACACGAGGAATATATGTGTGTATAAATCATTTCTCAAAGTTGAAATGTCAAGGGGGGAAGGAGCCTGAACCCAGGGGAACGTGGAGGCCTCCCGGCCCATTGCGGATTCCGGCCACACACACGCCGGCAACCGCATCCAGCCACTCCAACTATTCGTAATAAAAATAATTCAGCATTCAAGTGATATGGTTGACAGTCATTTCGTATTCACAAGTTGTGTTCGGGGGGCTGCCCTAAAGTTATACTTCTGATTGCGCTATGCGCCACCAGAGGTTCGATGGCTGTTTGATAATCTCGGTAGGACCTCCTTCCGGATTTATGTAACGAATAGAAAATGAATAAAAAAATAGCGCTTGGCGGTCCTTCCCGACGCACGGGATTGAAATGAAATTTGTAATTCATGTGAACGGGGTCTTATGGATTTCCTTTCAGGATGTGATTTATTTGATTGTGTATTTAATGCCCAGCCGCAGAGCAGGTTTTTCCGACTCTATGATTTCAGTTATTTATGGCCGAACCTGAATAACTTACTATTCCGTTTCAGGATCCGATTCTGTTTTTTGTGTACAAATTGCGAAAAGAGGTTTCCGTTACAGAAGGAGCCAGATTTCGCAGATGATTACATCACTGTAGAAAAGAACATGCATTATATAAAATATTTATTGTCTAGAGCATATTACCTGGTAAAAATGTACTAAAACAAAAAGATAATTGAATGAAAAATGTCTTATTTTTATGAAGTTCCCAAGTTCTGCCTGTAAAACTAAATTAGTTTCCTAGTCGCGCATTTAATGAAAATGAATTATTTTGATTTGTAAAACAATCTGCATAGAATACAATATAACCGCCTACAGATGCTACACAATTCGGTGCCAGAAGTGGGATCGGCGCTCAATAATAAATTATCAATTAATTTGAGGATATGGCGTGAAAACCGTGGGCAAGTGAACTTACCCTTATGAAATTTTGTGAATTTAGTGAAATATTATGAATAATACAATAAAGGAAATACATTGGTGAGAGCCATTAAAATATGAGTAAAAACCGGTTAAGTACGTATTGCCACTTTATTATATTTTTATTATTATAATTCAATTTCATATTATTGAAATAAATTTTCTTGCGGCCTCATAATTTGTTTTTAGGAGTTTTTCTACTATGAGATTTTAAATATGCATAGAGAAAATTAGACATTTTAAAGTCTGATACAATAATAATATTGATTGCTAATCTTGTGTGATGTTTAAATGTGACCGTAAAAATGTGTTACGCATCAAATAAAGGTAAAATTGAACGAGCAAGCAGTAAAGAATAAATTTTTAATTTAATTACCTATATAGAACAACTTCAATTAAGCGGCAAACAACTCTGGATGCATTTCATATTTACTAATTGAATCACTTCATTGTCATTTGAACAGCCGATCACATGCAATGTGGACATTTATCCTCCCAGTTCAAATCAAACAGTCCACGATGATTTTACAAAATTTGCTACACGAGTTGAAAATTGTTGTGTTATTAATACCAGCAATTCATTAAAAGGGACGTTTGGAAATGCAAACATCAGGGACATTAAATCGCGAATCGGAAAAATTTATTGAATAAAATGCAAAGTGGTGCTCATATTTTATGTGCCCTGAAAGCATACTTGTAACATTGTGTTGTGTTCGAGTGCTTTCTGGCTAAGTTTGCTTTGAAATATGATTGCGCTACATGAATGCACTCTCAAAAATGTAAAAGCATTTACTAAACTTTTTTTGCTCGGTAATGCTTTTGGCGTTCATAAATTTTTAGAGTATTTATGCATTTAATATGTAAAAATATATGTGAAATATATTTCGGATTTGGCTCTTACTGAACTTATCCAGTGTTCTGTAGCGGCACATTGACTTATTGGTATGAGCACTTGCCCTTTTATTGTTACGAAAAGAATGCACTACGAGCATTAGTTCAATAAAAGAGTTTAAATACTCGTACTTCATAAAATGTACACAGTACATTATAAAAAGATACAAGAATTTAATTGAGCATGTATTCACATACCTAGGTAAAAGGGGTATTCACGCTTTATTGCCCGTCCCTATTGCACCGTTGCCATTGCATCAAGTGCAAACAAGCATATTTTCATCGTGGTTCTATAGCAACCGATAACTTCACACTTTTTTCAGCAATACAATTGTCCAGGCAATTTAGACATAAACATCGCAAAAGTTGGAAAAAATTAGATACAGGCTGAAAATTGAGACGAAGCTTGGTATTAGGGTTTTAAATGTTATGTGAAAGTTCCCACTCAATTCGAATGCTGCGCGATGAATTACGTGGGGTCAAAGGTCGCGGCGCGTATTCGCAAATATCTCGAGAACGGTGGAATTTCCGACAATTAAAGTTCAATGGTGATTTGTAGCTGAGTTGATTCTCTAAAAATAAAAGTCAAGTGATATTTTTTCGAAAGAGTAATTATTCGTGAGATAAAGTGATCTGATCTCTTGACAGCAGCAGTCTTACTTTTGCGAGTATATAACTTGAAGAAATTAGTCTTCTGACGAAACTGTAGATACAGGACGCTCGACTTGTAAATGTAATAATGTTAAGTCCACTCAATTTTTATTTTATTTGAAAGAATATTTAATGGACCTAAGTACGGAATATAACGGCGCTTAAATGTCCGCCGCGGCTTTGCTTGGTTGCACGTATTCGGGAGGTAAAATTTTCGAAGACTTTGTCGCATAAATTTTGTTGAATTTGCTGGATGGCGTTCGTTATGTTGACTTTGAGGGCATCAATTGTTTGTATTCACATAGACCTGTTATTTAAGGCAGCCCCAAAGGAAGAGTTCTAAAGGCGTTAAATCAAATGATCCCGGTGGCCAGTCTTAATTCACTCGTACAAAATGTCCATTGTGGTATGCGCAGTGTGGCATGCAGTACCGTCCTGTTAGAACCACATGTCATCGGTATGCATATCATCCAGTATAGACCACAAGAACTTGCTTGTGATCGATTTGTAACGCTCGTCGTTGACGTCGCCAAAGATGATTTTTTTGGCGAAATTTGGGTCAACTGCCATACTTTATCCCATAAAATATTCTTTTAAATAAAATAAAAATGGAGTGGATATCTCACACACAAATTGTGTTATTTGCATTTAAAAGTCGAGTGTCCTTATTGAAATACCCTTTAGATAAAAAAATAAATGAATAAAACAGTTGTGATTTTCCTTTTTAAGTTAAGCCAGGGACGAGGTTCCTTTGCTGAATGGAGGTTTTACGATTATCTTTTGTTCTGGTCCGTTTCCAACTTCACGTCGGTGCAACATATCTCTTATTTATGCGTACAAACTTTCTGAAAATCAGGGACAATCAATTGTTTACACGCCATGGTGCCCACACACGGCGTCATCGGTTTTCATTTGCGAATAAAATAAATGACGAAATAATCGAGATATTTCAATCACTACATGCACGGATTATCCCAATATTTGGATATGAAATCCAGATCAGAATCAGAGCGATATATTTGATGTCTGACGTAAAACCGACAGAAATATCAAACAAAGATGAAATTTGGGGCGATTTTGTGACAATCTTATAATTGTACGCCAAGTTGCCCACACACAGTCAATCTTAAGTTTGGACGCGTGCTTGTACGCATATAACCGTCCCATGTGTGGCGGCCTATTCATATTGTTCGTAACAACGAGCTCAAAGCACACCATGCCCCCGCCCGTCGAAACTCTAAATAAAAATAATAGTGAAACTAATGAATAATAACTATTTTCTCTTTCTTTCGCAGGTACGTACTTTTCGCTTGTGTGCTTAATGTACATAGATAATTGGTAAGCTCCCCAAAAATTTGAGATTTGAAAAAAATATAATAATAATTTTATTTATGTCTGCCCAGAGTGCCAAACTCTACGCAATAATCGGGGTACCTTTTCAATTTTTTTCCAAGCATTTCATGTCAAGCAAATATACACCTTCCCCTCCAACTTTAATTCACATCTTCTCAACAAGTGTCCTTGTGAATTTTTTATAATTCTCTAATCAGTGCTTTACCCCTGCATTTTGTCAGAGCAGTGGTGCGGCGTAGCGTGTCGTGTCCAATGCAAAACACTCTTCCCACTTTTCTGTGGGTTTAACACCATTCAGCTGCAGTTCAGAGATTTTTACTTTTTAGAAAATTACAAAAGAGCACTTAGCCCATGTCAAAGGAATGTAAACAAACAAAGGCGAGTCATTCAGGAAATTGTTCCTCTTCAAAGCACTGGTCTAGTAATTATCCAGCTCTAGTTTGACTCAAGGAGGGGGCTGAGAAGCAACAATTACAGGCAGGCGCTGGTTTTGTTCCAACTAGGGCTTATTCCACCCCCGGCGGCAAGTGTCTTGTTGACGATAAAAGCGCTCCCGACTCCTTCCCTTGCCGGTGGGCATTATGCTTTTCCTGACAATTGCTTGGAAGTATTTGTACGCCCCAAACAGCATCCGAACGCTGTAGAGCTTGTTTGATGTCATAACGTTTGCCCAGAACTACTAGCTTTAAGTTGTGCCAGTGAATGCTCTTAAGCGCTCCTGGTGTAGTGTTTTTTCTTCTGAGGACTTAGCAAAGAACCTGGCCCGCCCTTTGCAACTTCACTACCCAAAGTTTTCCCATTTGGACAAGCTCTCTGCGGGTAGCTGGCTCCTAATCTCTTTGGGCCGGCTTTGTATAGCGGGGACAATTTTTGTAGCACTTCCAGTTAATGCTGTTCATATAATTGCATTTCAGGCTCAGTCAAGCAAGAAATTAGCGTCGGCCATACGTGACTTCTTGAGGCCTGTCGAGGTGAAGAACAACTTTTTTGCCCTGCCATTATTATTCTGGCGACTTCTTCAGCGGATTGGAAAGACTTTTTCATTGCACTTAATAACTCCGTAGTCCGTACTCGTACCTCAGACCGCCGCGCACCGTGTCATGGAGGACAAAAACAGAACCTGAGCGCTGCTAATGTCAGAAATGCGCTGGAGCCCCTAATTAGGCCCTTAGTTTCATGCCACGGGAGCACAAATTAAGTAGACATGAGAAATTTGCCTGGCGTGGACATAGTAATTGTTTGTCTCATTTATTGCCGGCTGGAGCAAAATTCAAAAGTTTCAGATATTGCGAAATTGGGTAACTCTCGGAAAAGTTTGGCCCAATGAATTCTCCTGAGTGGTATTCGACCTTGCGCGCACTGCTAGTTCCTGCTGGAGTTTGTCTAACTGGTGCAATGTGTCACCGGCTTAATGGGCCAAAAGGCTCAAAGAGCACATGGTCGACGATGTAGTCTTATGGCTCCGCGGAGGTCACATTCCGCACATTTTAGGATGTCGTCATCGTAAAAAACAAAACTTCGCAGTTTCTTCAGGGCATAGTTGGAATTGCTTTCACATGGCCATCGGTTCGGGGCAATATTGTTTATTTATGTCACCATTTGCATATCTTATTGGCTTTGAATGGATTTTTTTGTTGAATTCATATTTTCTGTCATTGAATCCTTTGATCTCTGTTGAAAGGTTCATAGCTCTGAACATCCAAATTGCACTTTGTTTCTTCTACTCGTATACGTTCAATAGTTGATCATAGAAATTACCAAACGACCCATTTTTTCCATATTATGATTAAGGTTTCTGGTAACCTGTATAATCTGTAGAACATGATTGGTTGCCACTTGATTTCGCCAGATTGCTGCACAGACTTGCATCCACCCAGAGAACTACTTTCGCCTTGGAGTTGGGGTGAAATAGCAGGGTAAGGTTTTCCCAATGGGATTTTATTCTATTGAACGTTTGTTCGTGCCAATGCCTTTTAGCTATTTTAAATGCGTTGTTGTTGCAATAGCTCCTATAAACGCGATGTGGTTGTGGCAGTGTTTAACGTAAACGTTTACTGACTGTTTGTGCAGCTGCAAAATCTTTAGCAGCCTGCGGTATGCCTATAGCGCGATGCATAAAACTTTTGCTTATTATGCGACAATTTGATTTCTTGTGCACATAATGGGCACTTTGGTGGGTCGATCTTTATCGCATTTTAATCAAAACGTCCAAGTCTTGCTTATATACATAAATATGTGGCCAAATCTAATCAAGTCATTAATAAATGTTTTGAAGATGTGCAAAAAATGTTTCCCACCGACAGGGATATATTGGTCAAACGCAATGCACGCAGAAAACATTTTCAAACGGTATAAAGAAAAACGATATTGTTTTTTTTTTATGATAGATTACAGATCACAGCTTTTTCTCTCTTAGTTACAAATATTGGAAGACCATTCATTGCATACATATTTTTTCTATACTTGATTTTCGAATTAAACGTGAATTTGTCCCCTTCTGTGGACTATTCGGAATCTTAGCATGTATACCAGCAGATTTATGATGAATTGAAATATAGAAAAATTTGTATTTTCATATTTTGGGACCACTCAAGTATTACGGAGAAGCATATTTTTGAAAAATAAGCATGCTATCAATCGCACCTACTATTCATAATTCCTTCAAATTTACCTGCGATTGCTTTGATGTCACTCGTAACAAAAGGCATGGACCTATAATTCACTTTTTAAGAAGATTTTGGTTATGCTGCCAGCTATTCCTACTACAAGATATTCCACACAACTTGCTGGCTTAAATATTGCTACGATTGTTGCCACTGAAAGACTCGGTCAAAATTCAAACGCTGAAGAAGAAGTAGAAATAAAGTTCTTTTTGGCATCTCCAACTTTTGTGTCATATCTTCATCAGGATAAACCCTTTCATTAACTTTCGACCACCAATTGACCATTCGTTTTATTTCATTATTATCATATGCTGTAGTCTTCTTAATCCACGCATCAACCAAAAATTTTATATTATGAATAATACTTACCTTAACTTAAGTTACTTAATTAACTTACCTATTTTCTTCAATTAATCTGTTATAAAAAAATTTGTTAAATGAGAAATTAAAACAAATTCAATTTTAACAAATAAATAAATATGCCACAAAACGTGAAGTTCCAAATGTCCAAATTTTTGCTCACATACAGATAACCCACAAATGAACATTTTCTATTCCACTTTGTGTCGTATGCGTTTTGGCTTACAACCGTTTTGCAATTCTGATTTGGTACTGTCCTATATGCGTGGTCATTTTAGATTTTGAAAATTTTTCAGTGACACTTGGCAGAGCAAGCAAAATCTAACGACAAGTCAGTTATCAAAATCCGTTAACCCATTTAGTCTGCAGACTGTAACATACACAATACAATAGATATACACTATTAAATACAATACCTTCATTGACGTTCCAGAGTCGAAAAAATGCTATAAAATTATATAAGTATTTCAAAGTCCACCACACCGTTGCTTACCAGTCTGAGTATAAAAATAATATATGGACAAACCCCTTAAACCCCTAGGAGTATATGAGGTACCTTTTGAGATAATGAAATGTGACAAAAAGTAGCTTTTCATATCCGACATACACAACTAGTCCAATTAGTAATTTGGAGAATGGCAATTAGCAAATTTTCACGCATTCCTTACGTAATTCATTTGCATATAAATGTGCTTATCAGTTATCACTGACCCTCCCTCACATCAAATACTGGAGTCAGTTGCTCTACACAATTATTACAAGGCAACAAAGTGTGCGTGCCCCATAAGTGTCCTGATGCGCTTTCGGGAAAGATTCCTTGTTACATACCGCAATCGATAAACCCGAGCAAATCACATGGATTGTGAGCAAAGCCTCCCCTTTTTAGCATAATTTTTGTTCATACGGCCCTCTTAAGGAAGGGAATCGGATAATACTCCCAAAGGTACTGGACCTTCCAATTTTACTTGTATTAAGTTCTGCTCGCCGTAGCGTAACCAGTAAATTATACTCCTGTGACCGATTTGTAACCATCGGGCGCCTGGAAGTCAAACCAAATAGTCGTGAAAGGGACCGGGGATGTGTGCTATGATCTGATGATAGGGCAGCAACTGGAAATCGAATTCATTGAACGACAACAAACTGCAGATAAGGCGAAAAAATTGGACCCAAGACCGTAAGAGGACGTACGGAGGAATTCGATTGGTGATTAGGCAAAGGAGTAGAGCAGCATACACTCAGGTGATTAAAGGCCACAGGGAGGTGAATGTCCGACCTGCTTGCCTCGGGCATGGAAAATGGAAAAATTATGTTTCTGAACAGCTTAAGGTGGTCGTTCTCACAAAGGAAATTTTCAAGTCGCATCACTTGTGCCCCACGTTGTCATGAAATTGTCTTGCCACCGTCTATGCAACCTGCTCCTTGCTCATCCGCAGATAATGGAACCAGGTGGAGGTAACATGAGCTGAATGCCTGCACTGGAAGCATCTCATCGTTTTAGCGCTACCTTCGCCGCCATTTGAAAATTCCCATTATGCAGGGGGGATGTGTTCAACATTCATAATGCACCAGAAACATGTGAAAAACGTATATTGCTTGGGACCCATATTTTCTCAAGGGAATTTTTAATATGGAGCAAATTTGGCGGAGTAACTTGCATCATTTTCCCGAGGAGCTCCCACCAGACCAGGACCGGAGTGGATATGTGAACAAAATCATGATATATTCACGCCGCAAACACTCCTTGGAGGAAAGTCAGGAGTTCAAGGTGACGTGAGGGGCTATAATTCTTAAGTAACTGTTCTATTAGGCGGCAAATGCTCTATAACTCCCTGGATATGAAATGCCACTTTTATGAACGTGTGTAAAAATGATATAAAAAAAGGTATTTTCATATTACATCAAATGGGATAGTTGCCCCGAAATTTTGTAGCTTTGCAGCCTTAAAAGACAAGCACTAACTTTTCATGCTGTCCGCGACACTTCTGATAACTTCAGTCAATGTAATTCAATGTAACTTTTTCAACTTTGATTTTTTCAATATTACTCGGACCTTAATTTTTTGGTAATTAATCTAGCCGGGGCTTGAGAGTTCAATTATAAAGCAATGCAATGGTCCTTAACGCATTTTACGATTTTTGTAAACAGTGGCGATGCCAGGGCATTTTGTGGGGTAATTGGTTTTCGGAATTTTTAAGTTTTATTTAATATCAAGGTCATCAAATAGATGATTACATAGAATTATACAATTAAAGTTTTTTAAAAACAAGGTAAATTGAAACCAAACAAGTCGTAACAAAGCTAAACAACTTAGACTAACCTTAACTAAGCCGATCTTTTACTTGCCGTCTAGAAAAATAAAAATCCAACACATCACTATGTTCATTAAAAAGACGCGATAGATGACATAGGTTCATTCATACCGTAGTTGGTACGATGTATTGATACATGGAAGAAATCATGATGCCTCAAAGAGCGTGCTGGTACAGAGATATTAAATGTTGCTAGCAACTCTGGCGAATTAATAGTTCCCTGCAAACAGTCGAAGGCAAAACCAGTTGTGGAATTGTGACGTCTTTCCTCTGAAGTGCTAAGAGAAATAAGTCCAAGCCTGCCCCAATAAGGAGGCAGAACAAAATGGTCGTTCCAAGGAAGGCTCCGAAGTGCAAGTCTTAGGAACCTTCGTGGGACGGCCGCGATTCGATTAATATGAACCTTGTAAAATGTGGACCAGACCGGATAAGCATATTGCAGGGTAAGTCTATCGAAAGTGCAATAAAGAAGTTTCGTTATGTAAGGGTCATCGAACTCTTTAGACCATCACTTAATGAATCCCAGGGCAGCATTTGCCCTGTTTACAATGCTCTCGATGTAATCCTCAAATGAAAACCTCGAGCTAAGCAGGACGCCGAGATCTTTGGTTTTGTCAAGTCTAGTTAGGGGAGATCCGTCAATACTAAAATGAAAATTCAGTGGTAGCTGTTACGTGCAAAGGTCATGCAGGTACATTTGCTGACATTTAAAGGGAGACAGTTCACTTTATATCAATTTTGGAAGGCTTCCAGGTCAGAGTTCAGAAGCTGACATTCAGTAATGCTAGACATTGTTCCAAAAATATTAGCATCATCAGCGCAGCAAAGAATCTTCGAGTGGGAAGCAATCAAAAAAACATCATTGATGTAAATGATAAAAAGCAATGGACCCAAATTGCTGCCTTGCAGTACCTACTCCTGAGGCATCGGAAAGAGCTCTGGGAAATGAACCTTTTCAGTGCGTTCAGACAAATAGGATTGGATCCAGTTGACAAAACAACAAGTAAAAGCCAACACGGACTCCTTATGAACCATGATTTTGTGATTGATTCTGTCAAAAGCCTTGCTAAAATCCGTAAAAATGCAATCGACCTGTTCGTACCAGCTTCAATAGCTGATATGCAGTAATTAGAAAACTCTAACAAGTTAGTCGTGGTCTATTTACCTTTCACAAATCCGTGCTGAAAAGATGACAGAAACGGTTTGCAATGAAAATATAGAACATCGCAAACCCAGGCTTCAATTAACTTCCGAAGACAACAAAGGGTGGCATTGGGTTGGTAATTAGAAATGTCAAATTTGTTGCGCTTCTTGTGTAGGGGAATGGTTGTTGACAATTTCCAAGGTGACGGAAAGACACCACTACAAATAGATAAATTAAATTAATAACAAAGAATAGTGACGAGAGATGGGCAGCACCTTTCAACAAAACAAGCGGGAACACCGTCAGGACCACAAGAATAATTGTCAACCAGCTGCAAGATCCGTTCAGAAACATCACTTCCGTCAAAAATTAAATCTTTGGGTTTAAGGGAAGTTGGCGCGAACTTCGTCAAATTCTTAAAATCCTCAACATTAATATCACAGTCAAAATCCAGCAAGGCAATAGTAAAAAAGCCACCAAAGAGATCAGCAACCAATTGAGGATCACCAGTACCTACTCTGAGAACCAAGGTCGAGGCTGGAGGAATAACCATCAGACTTTCGTTTACATTTTACGAATTTCCAGAACTGTTTTGGGACTTCATAAAGAATAGACTTGATTCGACTGACCTAGTTATTATATGATATAACCGAAATAAAAATGAATTCGTTACGTAAGTCGGAATAAGTTAAGTAATCAGCATCGCTCTTTGAGGAACAAAACCTCTTCCAGTCTTGTTTTATGAGGTTTGAGACATACATCTGACGGTGCTGTCAAGCCACAGTTGAAATGAATTGAATCGGTCATTTCAAAAACCTCTTAAATCACATTTTTTTTCAACATGCCTTTTTTGCTGAAAATGGTTCCTTAAAGAGAGATGCGTATTTTGGGTAAAAGTCACGTAAGTCGATACATTCTTTCCTCTTCCAATAATACTGCGTGAAAGACGTTCATTGCATAAACAACATTAGTCAGTGGCTTAAGAGGTTTTTGCATGCACTTGCATGCATATCATAAAAAAAAATGTTCGAAAGCATTACCGTATCTACGTCCCAGGAGAATAGATTGATTTGGTTTCGAACTCCAGCTCAACATTTACAGTCATAGAGCTGAAAACTGAAGATGTTTTGGAATTTAAGAAATGGTGGCCAAATTTGTAGAAAAAACCATGTTTGTCAACTGAATCTTATGGAAAAAAAAAGTCCCAAAGGACCAGAAAAAGTCATTCGCACCTTCGACATACATGAGTTTTCAGTATGATTCAGATCGAAAAGGAATTATCATAGCCGAGGAATATACTGATGGATTGATTAAGCATTCATTCTTATTAATAACAAAAATCACAACTTCTGTTTCACTTTTATCAGCCAAAGCCCATGATTTAAAAGTGCCCATCAATAAAAAAAAATATGTGATTTAAAACAAGTTAAGGATAGCATTCTGGAAGAGTATATGCCATTTTATAACAACATTTTTAGCTGGCCGACTGCAAATGTTGAAGATAATCCAGATGAGAATGATGGAGAATATGACTATGTACCTTAAAGATATTAAAACATGACATATAATATAATAAGATTATTTTTAAGTGTAATTTTCAATAATAAGCAATAAAAAATAGGATTACTACGATTGTTTTGGTTAAATTATATACCACTAACCCTATTTCTTGCTAAAACAACATAAGTCAAGAACAGTTTTTCAGGTTTTTTTCATAATTTCTATTAATAAACTGTGAAGGTTATTCGCTATTTTAATTTGTTGCTACTCAAATACTAAATTAAGCATAAAAAAGTCCTTTAAATCTCATTTGTTTGTGTATGAAACAGTTTTTATTGATTCCTGAAAAATTCTAATTGATTGACTTATGAGGTTTTTGAAATGACCGATTCAATTCGAATAGAAATAGAAATAGAATAGAAATAAGAATACAATAGAAATAGGAATACACTTCGTAAAGCATAGTGATATGATGTCATGAAAAGAGTTCACAGCCTCATTAATGTTATGTTCATTTAAAACATCTGTCCAGTCACAGTTAGAAAGCTAAGAGTTAGCTCTAGAAAAATCGGCATTTTTAAAGTTATAACAATAATTACTATGCAAAGTAGAAGAAGTAACAGCTAGTGGATCAAGGAAAAATGTTGCATGAAGTGCAGGATGATGACTTGGTTCTGGAACCAAAGGAGAAAGGCAACGTTTGACAAAGGTGCCAGCCACCGCATCGGTGGCAAAAACAAGATCCAGAAGTTTGCCAAACTCATTTCTAACGCCGCACAGTGTTTCTTTTTCCCGATTTTGTGGCCAAAAATACTTTTTATGGTTTTTTGGACCGCAAGTATCATGTTATAGGTATCGTTGGAAAGAGGAGAGAGTGTAGAATGCGTTGGTGAAAGAATGGTTGGTGAAAAGTGTGAAATTAGGGAATTATTGGTGAAAACGTGTTTTTGTTGTGGGGGAGGGGAGAGGGGTGATAACCCTCAGAGGTGTATCTCAGTGGTATGAAGAATAATCACTATGGTAGAATGGTCCGTGTTGGTGAAAGTTGGTGAAAATCATTGAATATCGTCAAAACGTAGTTTTTTCGGTCGGCACCGACAACATTAAAACGGCTGTGGAAGAAAAGTGTATACATGAATTGCAATGATTTTTTCACCAATCGATAGCTAGGGAAGCAGAGTAGTTAACGGTAGAAGAAGCATTGCAAAAACTATGTACATAAGAAGTGTATAATATGAAAATGTGGTGATGGGGAAATTTAGTGTGAAAATTGTGCGATTTTTTGGGGGGAAAGTAAAAGAAATCTGAAAGTCTCTATAGTGTTCTGTAATATGGGGAGTGAATAGCTATTGTTTGAGATATGAATGAAAGTTGTGTTGCCATATTGCCACAACTAAGGTTGGAGATTGAGAAAACTGCTCCGACAAAACGTGAAAAACAAAATTAATTTGTATGAAAAAGTAAGAAAAATGTAAAGTCGAAATATTTAAAGAACATAAGTGTGCATCTAAGAAAAATAGTCGCAAAGTGCTAACCATACTCGAAAAAGATGAGAAAATTTGGGGTGGTTGAAAATTTTCAAAAATTGATAAAAAGAAAAAGAAGAAGAAGAAGAGCGAAATGGTGTGACTTTTTTAATAGTCCTCCACACCACCTTTCAAATGAGACCAAAAACTCATAAATCGGATAAATAAATTGTCAACGGCCTTGAGCGCCGAAATTCCTATTTCGCGCGCGAGCTAACTCTAATGGCGCCCTACAGCGCTAGAGCACCTAAGAGCAGCTGGAAATTGCACAAATCGCAAGTTTAGACTTCCCTTTAAACTTTCTTTATGGTGTCAATCCTGAACACGGCGGTTCATGTAACCATAACTCTACTTGAAAATCAGTTATCGGAAAAAAACACCGATTTTATAGGACTATATACTAATACACATATAATAGTGAAATATCACATATTTCCATGATTCAAGCATCATTACGTAATATACTTACACCAATAAACAAAATCCAAAAGGAATTGTTGATATAGAGTCACTGAGTTTGGAAATATACTAGGTCAAAGATCGTATTGTCAGCAGAGCGGCAAGTGCTCGAAACGTGCAGCTGCTTTAACGTAAATTTCACAGTGCCCCTGTGCCTCAGGGAATCGGTTTAGGGTCCTAATATTCGGGATTTTAACGTATCGAACCTTCCTCTACAAAACCCAAAAAAAAAAATTCAATTCGAGAACCTTCGATTTTGGCATTTTTGGCCACAAAATCGGGAAAAAGAAACACTGTGCGCCGCCACACTACACATGAACGGAAGAGGCAATGCTATCAGTGAAGGTTGCAAAATGTAGAGGAGCATTGGATACCGATGGAAGCAAGCCAATATCGTCGCCGAGTTCACCCAGTCAACAGAAGGCATGTTAGAATCACCAAATAGCAAAAGCTCGTCATAAAATAAAATATCATTGGAGAGCCCATCGATTTAGGAGGCGGTACGTTCATATACTGCAGCTGGCGATCTAGGAGGAATATAAGTTGTGACGACGTACATATATAGTCTTTTTGAGAAATCGCAGAGCTGTGCAGAGCAACTCCATGTCATCATAAGGAACCAAGGTGATGGCTTCACAGGGTAAGCTCCGTCTCGCATGATAAGCAAACCTCTTTATAAACAAGTTCCTGTTCCTGAGTTCCAAACTTAGATCACAATAAGATATGAATTTATGATGAAAAATGAGTAATTATTTTGGAACAAGTTCCCTTTCTCACTTTTTTCGAAATGCCCTAAATCCTTATGGAAATGTTCCATTTATGGTCGGAACGGCTGAATAAGGTAAAAATAGTTGTCGGAAAGCAATACTTTCCCAAAAATTATCTTGTTTTCGCTTGTTTTAACACCAAAAATTGAAAATTTCCATACAATTTGTAAAAGGTAAATCATCTGTCAAAAATTATTTTATGAGAAAAGTGAATTTTTATTAGGAATTCTTTCGTACCGATGTTTAAAAAGTTATTTACCACACAATTTTCGATTGTACAAAGCAAGGACGATGCGAATAGCCACTCTGAATAATTTTATATCTCGAAAACAGACTTCAAAGTCAATTGATTTTTGCAATTTTTGGTGTTAAAACAAGATAATTTTCGGGAAAGTATTGCTTTTCGACAACTATTTTTACCTTATTCAGTCGTTCCGACCATAAATGGAACATTTCCATAAGGTTTTAGGGCATTTCAAAAAAAGTGAGAAAGGGAACTTACGCCATTATTTTATACTCAGAAAAAATGTTTGCATTGAACAGACGAATATCCATGTTCTCAATCAAACACACTTTGGTAGAATCGGGCAGGATGAAGCGACATCTAAATATGGCGCCCTTTATATAGTGTGGAACCAGGCGGATCATACCTTTTTTCAAGGGCCTCATAAACTTGTTGATATTCTAATGCGGGTTCCAACAATATTGAAGTTTGGTATGGAAAATTAACGCGAGCACGAAAATTTTTGGATTTTATGCATCATTCCATTATTGCACAAATTTTCTAGAATTTCACAGTATTCGAAATAATATATAAGTAATTGCTACGCTACATTAATATAGGAAATATTACAATTTCATATGAAGATCTTTCCAACATACTCAATAAGCCGCGCCTTAAAAACATAACACCTCTCAAGCAAAAAAACTTAATGGAGTCGGTATTATATATTCTTTTGTTCAAATCATAATTACAAAGAAAGATATTCAAGAAAGCAAACGAAAGTTTGAATCAACCCGTAAAGGAACTTTTAATAATTAATTTTCAATCAACTTTTCAACAAGTACTTAACAATAACACAATAAACAATCTTTGACAAATAAAGTCGTGCTGAGCTTCAACAAGTAATGAATGTGAGTTTGTGCCTTCAGACGCAGGTTGAATATTGAGAAAAGTCGATTTCCTGATTCAATTAAGGAAATCTAATAACAGGTATGTGCCATCGGGCTGTCACATCGAATTTTCGAGTTGCGTCTCCATGTCCATTTCGAATTCCTCAATTTGCCCAAATTATTCCTGACACCTACGTCACATTTTGTTCTTCAAATTGATTGGGAGGCAGAAAGGGATTTCCAATGTGTCTTTGTACGGCTGTCGCTTTTGTATTCATTCGATCAATTTCCCCCCCAAAAAATTTTTGATTTTCCTCCTGCATGCGTGAGTTGCGTATCATTACTGAGTTACATACGAATAAAATGAAATTTCATTTAGCTCACGACGAAAGGATGATCGAAATTGCGAAGCCGTCAGCCGGTCGTACGTTAAAATGTTAAAATATTGAAACGGAGCGCTGCGAGGCACAAATCAAAGGTTTCTGTCAAATTCAGAAATGCAAATCAATTTTTATTTATTTGTTTTTTTTTTTTTGAAAACATTATGCCGCAGGGGCCACATGCATGAGAATGGACATGCGGAGAGCTAGTTATATTGTGCTTCCCAAATTGGGTTCGACATTGTCAGAGGCACACTCCAGAATTGATGACCTCAATTGCTTGCTGCAGATCTACCCAGTTTGCCTCCGGGAAAAAAATCAGATTATGATTATTGTTAACGTCACGAATAGTGATTTATACAATGAGGTATTTCATGCTATAGTTCGTTGAATAATTGTTCTGTTGTTTAAAAATGCTAGCAGCAATATAATAAAGATTATACATGTCCTACACTGACAAAAATTACGATACCAGTTGTCGTCCCTTTATATTCTATTTTATTTATACAGACATAGTCGGGGTAGAGCTTTTAAAAATTTAGTGTTACAACATTGCAAAGAAGATCTTATTATCCATAAAGAAATTTTAAAATAATTTTTTTTTGCCCTAGTAATTAATGGTAACATTATATGTATATAAATTTACCGTTGCATGTCCGCAAAATTTATTTTTATCATTATGCATTACAATTTTTGGGTTGGAAGTAAACAAAAACCTGCAGAAATGTGTCTACTATCGCGTTTTGAAGTCGTAAGGGTAACACTTCATTTCAGCCACCCTGTATGTATGTATGTACATATTATAGTACATGAAGAAAATCATTAGTTTTCGCAAACGATGCTCGTAAATTGCTATACATCCTTTCATCTTAAAATGAAGTAATTAAAACAGCAGGGTGTGTGTACATTCGCAATCCTTTTAAATCTTTTTAACATCCAATATTTCATATTTAATCAAAGTCACCTGTCAACATCTTTTCGAGAATTAATTTTTCAATAGCCCTAGAATCAGGCCAAAAGGGCTCGCAGGGGTGCAGATCGCCCACCTTTAAACTGTTCAGGGGCCGCATTAATTATTTAGGCGCGCCTGATTCCGGGAGCGGAGCAAAAATAATTTGCAGAACTTAAATGCTGAACAAGAGGGGTAATGAAAATTTATCTCCAGAAGACTGAATCTTTTTAATCAGATTTGGGTCTCCGGGACGAATTATGGGGCTGAGCTTTCTTTCCCTGGGGGAGGCTTGCTAAAATATCCGCCCTGCCCTACAGTCGCTGACCCTTTTCGCCTTACCTGAGTTCGGTTCGATTAGTTATCAGAATTTCGGCAGTTATCTAATTTCATGGGAGTTTGCCGAACTTTTTCAACAAAAGTAAGTTATGCATCCCAAGGGAATCTTCGGGATGAAATCGCCATGAAACCGAAATTATTCGCACAAACATGACGGCCCGGGGATTGATGAAATTAAAAAGGTCTGCCAGGAGTAACAAGTTTAATTAAACTTTCGTCTGGGGAGGCATTTTTCATCATTCGTTTTATGATGTTGGGCCGCGTGCCCGGGTGCCCGGGTGCCCGGCCGCGGGGAAATTTCATGCCGCTTCGATTAGGAATAATGAAAAGTTCTCCTTCACGGCTCCGCCATTTTTTTCGCAGCTCGAGCGGAAAGATAAACAGCGATGCTTAGCCGTGCAGCCGAAATAAACGGGATTATTTGCATTCCGAATTGGGGGCACATCGCAAGGAAGCCGATGTGAAGGTTTGCATAGTTTTGAAGCGATCCGACGCCGATGCAGCGGATCGGTCGGTTTCATTGCAAAACTTCATCCTGCACTCGAGTGCCTTTGCACAATAAAGTCCGGCGCCGAAATCCGTTTGCTTTTCACTCTTCATCTGAGACTGCGATCGTCCTTGCCGTGCATGCTCAACATGCATATATCGCTACTTTGATTCGATTGTATTCCAGAGCTCAGCCATCTGTAACTCCAGTCGCTTGCATAGGGAGAGCATTCCAGGAAACGAAAATATATCGTGACGTTGGCAGCTTTCTTCTGATTCCAAATTGCTTTCATAAAAACATCCTTTGTGCCCAACACTCCTGTCAAGTGTGGTTGGGATTTTCGTTTCTCGGAGCTTCCTGACACGTACTAAGTGCTGTCTAGCTTCAGCACCACCCGTTCCGTGAAACAAGCGCTGATTAAACCGACAAATTCCAACTGTCTGAAAAGTGGCAAATACCAAACAGTTTTGGGTAAGTGTGAAGAAAATCAAGCTCAAAGGTGGTTTCACTTTATTTAAAAAAATCTCAGAGAAATCGAAAACGCCATCCGGTCCGGGCAAGTATGTGAAACATGTAGCGCTTCAATTTATGAAACTTTTGAATGGACAGTTTTAGAGCTAGCTTTCTATAGAGTGCCTAGCTACAGGAATTTCCGTAAGTCTTCATGACCAGTGACCACTGCTCGTTCATCAAATCACCAGTACTCGCATTTGTATTGATTTTCGAGCATTGTGAATGCGTCTTCGGCGGACAATCCAATGCCGGAAAAGCTTGAATCAGAGCCAACAGAAAGCAACGACAACTTGTAGAGACAGTTGGAGAATGCAATTGTTGTGTTTGTTTGGAATTGGCTTTGTTATGTAAATATCTTGAATTTATTTTCCAAACGCTGCTCTGTAAAAGTAAGGTAGTCGGGAATATATTTAAAGTGCGATTCATTTATTTAAGGAGTGACAACTTTGTAATGTTGATTGATCATTATACTTAAAGATGCTATTTAAGAGGACCTATGTGAAATAGAATGTACGGGAACTTCGAAAACGTGATTCGAATTAATAAAAACTCGTGGCGGTTTCTTAGCTTAAATCCAGACAATACAGCAAACAATTAACTCTTGCAAAATCTCAAAGAAAGTTCGTATTTGGTGTGATTGTTAAGTTTGACATGTGCATTAATCAATATTCTTATTGTCTGCCTTTGTAGCTTTGCCGCTCGCGACGCTATATTGAAAAATTCAAGTCAAGTGGAAGCTGTATTTGCAAAATTAGTGTTCTGTGCAGCACTTATATAGGTGGAGCTATAATAAAAGTGGAGTATATCGAGACGAGCAACAATTTTCGTTAATCTAAAAAAACAAGACGTACCCCAAAATCATGACTTATTCTATATATTTAAAATATTTATTTATATTTATTTATATTATTGATATCCTCTACTTTAATAAAAATACGTTGTTTATTATCACGCCAACCAAAACGCCAGAAAGTGAAGGCGGCAAGGTGAGGCAATCCAGTTAGGTGTCACCGAGTATAAGGGACCTTTCCTCAAAATTTTGTTGCTCCTGTTGACGGATTTCACTTTTTGCGGCCGCCTCTTGGACTGTAAGATAACAAAGGTTACTGTTCGATTTCCAAAAAGACCATTTTCCCGACAAGCACTTTTCCTAACACCATTTTCCCGACAAGCAATAATCCCGACAGCACTTTTCTCGACAAACTCTTTTCCCGATATTTTCTAAAAGGCTAATTTAAGTCTATTCGGGATTATTGCTTGTCGGGAAATTGACCGGGAAGCTCTGTCGGGAAAATGATCTGTCGGGAAATTTAAATCGGGAAAGTTACCGGGAACCGGAAATGAACCAATAAATTATTTATAATAATTGATCGCGCTACAATTTTCTGATTTTTCTGACCGATCTTTTTGGTAATAAGGGTGGGGGAAGCACTTTTTAAGCGTTTTTTCCGCAAAATTTTCAAATCATAACAAGTACATCATATACATATATTTGTGAATTTATGCTTCAATAAGCTTTCATTTGACGTCCTGGATGACGCCCTTGTCAAAAATTTGTTGTGTTTCCCAATTCACCCCCTGAAATTAACCCCAAAAATCAAAAATCAACTTTTTATACCTCATGTCTATAACTGGGCCATCACACTTTATCTCTGTGCTAAATTTCAATTTTCCGTCGAATAGTTTCAGAGAAAAAGGCCAGTGAAAAACGGACGGACACTAAAAATAGCAGGAAAGTTAACTTTTTAGAAAATATTTGTTTTCGCTGCGAATTACTACGTAAAACTTAGTTGTTATTAGAAATGTAGGTTACTCAATTTTCTAAATTTTTTGTAAATAGAAAACTTTTTACTGCCAGACAAATATTTTCTGAGATGCAAGAGGGTAAATTAGGAATTTTTTAAATTTGTAAGATCTTTTCTACTTGACATTAGAGTTCAATATATTTTTATTTTTATTTTGGTTCATTTAAATACCATTAAATAATTGAGTAAAGGGCCCTCTTATTTTATGTGGGCCCTCAGTAATCCTAATTCACTTTGTATCCTATCTTGTTCAACGTTTTCGTAATATTGATCTCGTAAATTTATATCAATCAATCAGAAAAAAATGTTCGTAATATTGAAGCAAAATCAGATAAATAATGTGAATAAAATCTTTTTTAAAAGAATTGTTGATAATAATTGTTGTTGAATAAAGTTGATAATAATTGTTTTTGGAGTCGGTGCCAAATATATGTTACGCATCTGCACACTGTTGTGTCGAATTTTTTGTGAAGACCAGTTTCGGCCTTTTTTATATTTGTAAATTAAAACTGTTGTAGAGCTTTATTTTCTCACGCGATGAGAAAGCTCTAACCGAAATGATGAGGTTGAGTAACCTCTCCATGGGTGAAATTCAATAAACGGGATTCATTCCACACTTAAAGGTGGAATATCTTCTCATTTAAATGAGACCGTCCTTGATATACGAGTATAGCCTATTCAATAAAAAAAGAATCATAAAAATCGGGTTACAATCGGCGAAGAAATCGTATAACATACATACAAGAACAAAAAAATATAAAAAACAGTGGAATTGAGAACTTCCTGATTTTTGGAGCAGACGAAAATAAAATGCGCTACGTGTTAAGCATATAGTTGTTCATAAAAATGATGCAATGAATATATATGTACATACTTGGAGTAAAGAGGTTTTAATAAATCTACATAATAACATAGTTTTTCTAGTTCGAATAGCAATCTTCATGAACGCGTCCCATGAAATACTGTGACCAATTTTATTTTTGAGATATTCAATGTTATGAGAGATAGATATATAGGTACTTCATTTCAATGATGAATTAATGAATTCCCGATTACACAATCATATCATTCAAACATATGTAAATCGCGAAAATAGCCCACAAATCAGTCCCGCTACATGCAATTGTACAACAATTATTTATTAGTAGAAAGTATTCAATAATACATTCCATTTTACCTCACTTTATATGCTTTTGGTCATAAAATACACGTATAGAGCGGTTAAATGACTTTAGAGGTATAATCTACATAAATGTCAAAACCCTTTAGACCACAGATATTGTCAATAAAATTAGCGCCAACATTTTTTACAGACCAACATGTTGTGATTGTTTCCATACTTCCACTTCGAAGCCAGTAAATGCCACAAAAGCCTTTTAAAGTTTTTATATTGGGATTATAATCGAAAATTACCATGGGCTAAGTTAATTTGAGTGCTTGTGTTCATGGCCGGCACTCCAGCTTTTAAAAAGAATTTTCAGTCCCAAAGATCGTGCGTCCCTGCGCTAAATAAAAAAAATTCCTGTAGTAACAATGGCTGATTTAAAGCCGCATAAAAACAATCACGTCCGATAAAAGCCACAATCGCTGTCTGGCTGGCGGGATGATAAAAATGTTCAGCTCGCCGACGCGCAATCCGGGATTTTATCGCCTGTCCATAAACTGCAGAAACTCTTTTAAACTGCGATGTTTTAATGTAACAAATCTGCTATCTGCCGAAAACGGAAAGCGGGTGAAAAATCCGTTTGAACCAGGCGAAATGGCAAAACAAGCAGGAAATTTATGTCGAGCACGTCTGCGTTAGCAGCACAGCACCGAAAACAATGCGAGGAAATTATTTACTTTGCCACTGGCACAGTGACGGCATGGGATAAATCAAACAAACAAGTGCACGGCATTCGGAAATATCTTGAAAATATCTACGCTCATGATTAACTGCAAATAGCCCGGCCCAGCGCTAAATGCCTGCATCTTGGGCGGAAGGTAAGGTGCAATGCATGCAACAAATCACGGAGGAAAATGGATCCGACAATTTCGGTGGGAAAGCCAGGAAATAGGGGAGCCCAACACGAAAGCACCGTAAAAAAAACAAGAGATTTTCCAGGAATTGTAGGCCAACGCCCCGGCTCTTTTTGGGGGGAGAGAAGTCTAAATATTGTGCCGTAGTCATTGGACCCCTCGGCTTCCCAATTTCCAGTTGCATTGCTTTTCATGATAAATTCAGTCCATTGGCACAGGTGGGGTGTTTGGTCTGGCACGACTTTTCCCTCGTCTTGCTTACGATGGACTGCTATCGGGGCGCATAGCAATGACTGAGAAAAATTTAACTGATTTCAACACTTCCAATTCTTTCTATCTCTGGAAGCTCAACCTAACTCGTTTCAGTTCGTAAACAATATTTATTTTTACATCATTTTATTGACACCTCGACCCCTCAACTCCTCGACAAAAATTTTCCTAGGATCTACTTCGGGACTTTTGCACAGCAAAATTATTACCTCGACTCAGTAAAAGGAGCCGCATCGATTTTTGCAAAAAAAAAAAAAAAAATTTCCCTTGGAGGGACGATGGGTAGAGGACTGACCTTACGTAACGGGTCCCCGAACATAATGACTCCGCCTTGTAATTAAATTATCTCAAATTAGCGCAAATTAATACGAAATTGCGTCGGAAAAAACGCTTGAAAAGTTATAATGGCAAAAATCGATTACAATTCCTCGGAAGAATTAAAATGAAAGCTTTCTTGTGCTTATTATAGCAATTAGGAGCGTTATGCGTGAAATTAGGTGGAATTACTATTTATATTTAGATCTACATATGTATATGCCTGGTATAAGGCAATTTTTGATAAATCGTAAGTAATTACGTTTGCGTATCCCAGATATATTTAAGTAGGTATCTAAAACAAAGCCCCAAAAATATTATAATTGGTGATATAAATAATCTTCGCAAATGGTTCTAGGAAGAGATGTGCGTGTTCAATTCAAATATATAGGTAATTGGATAATGGCTGTGCTTATTTGCGCCTTGATTTTCACTTTGTAAAGTCTGGTAATTGCTTATTTGCACCCCACGTGTGTCTGTGCGCACATCGGTGCAAAAGGCAAATTTCGGTCCATAGATATTTTGTCAAAGGAATATATTCAGTCAGTAGATATTTTATAAAAGGCAAATTTTCCTTTTACGTATTGTTTTGTACCCGTGTCCGTCGCACACGGACTTTACACGGTGAAACGCATGGTGCAAATAAGCACTTCCTTGAATAATAAAGGATGGTCCATCTAGTGTTTGGAATTAGAACTACCGGTAATTTGAAGTTTAGTTGATTATATGTCACTGTCGACTTGCAGAAATTTAGTTGAAGGTTTGACATTTGGGACGACATTCGCTTGAAGAAAGTTGGGAAATATTAAAAACTTATTTTCAAAGTGGTGAGTCTTCTATTCAAACTGTGAAAAATTTGGAAAAAAATTTGGACAAAAAAAAACTTCCAAAAACCCAATTTGCGGATCAATTCGTGAAGCGATCCCGTGAAACTGGAATGTTGGTGGATAAACCAACCCGTGTACGTACTCGTCCGGTGCGCTCAATCGAAAACATTGCTGCTGTTACTCAAAGTGTGCGTGAGCAACCACCAACATCAACTTACCATCGTTCTTAACAATTGGACATTGCACGCACTTCTTTGATACGAATTTTGCGTAAAGACCTTGCCATGAAGCCATTTAAAGTTCAATTGGTACAGAAAGCCGGTTGACCGTCCGAACCGTCTACGGTTCGCAAATTGGGCGGAAGATCTTTTGGCCGAAGATGGCGAATTTTACCGAAAAATCGTCTTTTGGGGCGAGGCTCATTTCCACCTCGGTGGTTATGTTAATAGCAAAACTGTCGCATCTGGGGCACAAAAAACCCGCAAGTCATCGTTGAAAAGCCAATACACCCACAACGAGTGACTGTTTAGTACGGATTTTGATCCGGCGGTATTATCGGCCTATTTTTCTTCGAAAATGAAGACGGAGCCGCCGTAACCGTCAATGGCGAGCGCTACCGCGCAATGTTGGTCGATTGGTTTTTCGGGGAAATTGAAGACTTGGGCGATATTTGGTTTCAACAGGAAGGCGCTACGTGCCATACAGCGATCGCCACAATCGATCTTATGCGCCCTATCTTCGGAAATCGCATAAGCAGCAAAAATGGTGATGTGATTTGGCCGGCAAAGAGCTGCGATTTGACACCGTCGGGCTATTATCTTTGGGGAGCGGTGAAAAATAAATGTTACGCCAACAAACCAGGAACATTTCAAGACATCAAGTATGATATTCAAGCTGCTATTGCTATCATAAAACCCGAAACAATCGAAAATGTACTCAAAAATTTGATAGAACGAATGGGCTACTGCTAAGTCAGCCGTGGTGGTCATTTGACCGAAATTGTTTTTCATAAATAAATGACATAAAACAACCTTTCAAATAAATGTTCAACCATTGAAAACTATTGAGCCGTTTTTTTTATAACAAAAAGAAATTCCAATTTTTAAACCAACCTTTCAATTCAAAATCAAATGGAATCGACATTGTTTTTGAAAGTTTTGCGAATATTTAAAATGAATCAAAACTGTTTCGATTTACCATAAATTAAGTAGAACAAATTTGCTCTGCTCATCGAACAAATCAAGCCATTTACCTTGTTTATCTATTAAAACCGAGCGCTAAATTCAGTTTTTTTATTGCATCCGCCATTTTGAATTTGGTAATTTTTATAGCAGATCCGATATCAGCACAGCGACACTGATGTTCATGGCAATCCCTTGAAGTTTAACTCCTTCAGTAGCAATTTTGGTTTAAATAAGTTCCGGATATTATGTCGCGGATATCTTGACCCAGACATTTTGTCCGCGGATATTTAGACGTGTATCGCTCGGGGCTTGTGAGGTTTCAGAATTGGCATTACTTTATGTTACCTGTTTTGCATCTATCCGGAATGTATGACAATTTTAGACAAGAGTTCATAATACGAGTAAAATATACAAGCCCTATTCGCGGAAGATTTTTTAAGCAGGAATTACGGATTTTTTAAGTTGTGACGTCTGATAAGTCTTTTCATATCTCTTAGCTTTCCTCGTCTGACGTTGTTGTATCCAAATGTAAATTTTGAATAAATTGAAAAACACGAGAAAAAGTGAGTGAATCGGTAAGGTTAGAGGATGTTGTGTTATTAGCAGCAAACTGTATTGCACGCGAATAATACATACTCTTCAAATGAGCCTTTCTTCTACTTAAAAATTAAATTAATTTTACATCTAGCAAAATTTTGCTGATACTACTACTACTCCTTTCCCGCTAACGTCCATAATATTTTGAATGCATTACACAAGCATTAAAACAGTTTAAATATATAAGTCTAGTTAATTGTGAGTACATGATAGTACACTTGTTAAGAAAGATCGTGGTATTAAACGGTTGCTCATTCGAAGCGTAAAATAATATTTTCCTGCGATATATAATGTAGAAATTTTCAAAGAGGAGTTCCACCGCACTTATGCCAAAATGGCATGATTTCGGCATGGTTCAGGGTTCAGAGAAGAAAATATATTAATGTGAATGTTTTACTAGGCTATAAATCATTTTAGTTTTAATTAAAACACAACTTATGAAGTGAAAAGTAAAATAATAAGCCTTTTTTAAAGTAGGAAACAAAATGAGAATATCATATGAAAAAGTACCTAAGAGAGCTCTCTGTCGTCGCTTTCGTTGCAGGGCGCATCCTTAAAGATTATACTTGACTCATATTTTTCGTTCACACAAGCTGTGTAGCTTCTTATCCCTAAACGAGAGAAGTTGTGAAATACGAACTTTTACAACTTCATTGTGTTTGTATGACCCGACCTCTCGGAGGTAAATGCCAAAACTTTCCGAAATTACAAACCATGAATTGAATTTTTATTTGTTTTGGTACTAGAAAGGTAGGTAACATCCCACTTACAGCGATAGCTCAGACTTTATTAAGGCTTGGTGGTTTTCGTTTCGCCAAAAATATCTAGACACTTGTAACAATAATTTTTAAATGTAGACGTAAAATATTTACGTCGTAATTTCAAGCCAGTAGTAGGCACCTCCGACCAAAATATCAAACGATATGTTTCACATAGGCAACGTTTAAAATTTTAACAATTTATGACAAAAACGACAGAGTGGAGGAGAAGGCTCATAATGCGCCGCTGGGCACGCACTAGAGCACTAAAATTATATATCTTTGGACTCCAATGTGACAAAATGTTGAGTGACTTGTCGTTGAAATCTTGTTCTTGAATATCTACTATCTGTGTAGCATACGAAAATATCATAGACATTGCTAGAAGGTCTAAAAAATCGTAATTAATATTATAAAAATTAGGTACCTATTCAAATTAAATGTATACCCACCTCACATTGGTGACGCTCGTTGCATTTAAAAAAAAAAAACAGCTGCGCACGAGTTGATGTTGGATCATAGAAGATGGCTGCTATATCCTTTCTTAATTTTTTTTGTTCAAAAAGCTTGACAGTAGATACTTTTCTACAAAACTATAGTTTCACCATTAGCCTTGGTGGCACTGCTCAAGCGTCCCTATATGATAGAACTTTGTTCTTACGTTGTACTTTCATATCTCCGAATTTTCTTCCCAACGTTTTGACCATTAGCTGTTTACCAACCTTTTCTGCTTGATGGAAATTTACTTCAGCTGTACCTATCTTTTGTGACTCACGATAAAGATCATTAAATTTTGCAACATTTTACAAAACTGCGCCATAAAAGTGAAAGTCAGTTACAATTACAATAAAAGTAAGTCAAGAAATCGCCGTGTCAATTCACATCACTTTTTGCGAAACTCGCTCTGTTTATCGTTCGCTGTCTTCCAAAAAGAATTACATTTACTCTGCAGCATTTATTTTATCCCAATGAATGGTTTCTTGATTACCCCAGAGGTTTCACTTAGATCGCTTTAGGCGCTTTAGGTTAGCTCTCATGTAACTCCACCCACCTTCGCATCATGGAAACGCTGCTGCCATTTCCTCCGTACGGCAAAGTGATTAATGGTGTTCAATTGATAAAACGTTTCTGACAGGATTTTCCACTTTTTTAGATTTTCTTTTAGTCATGAATTAAATTACAGTTGGGAGAGTACAAGGTGCCAAGGAGACTTATTCTTCTGCAGGCGTTGCGTTGGTTGCTGTTTCTGAAAGAGTTGTCGAGTTAAGAACGAAACACACTCGACAAAGAGCGATGGGCAGATGGAAGGAGAGCACTTTCCTAGAATTGAACAAAAGTAGCAGTAAGACGAATTAGATCTACACATTTAGCATGGCGCTTCGCTGGACACTGAGAGCATGCTTCCTCAACTACTGCCTCCAAAGGCATGTTTACGAGGGAGAGAACACCATAGGGAGTGATTCAATTTGATAAATTGCGAAACAGAACTTCTGAACTCTGCCGCATACCAAATCTAAGTGTGGACGAGCAACGAGTAGATAGCCTTTCAGTGCAATTTGCAATGATTTGTTTTATCAAAGTGGCCCTGAGATACCTAGTAACTAAAGTTCAAGAATTTAAATAAATACCGGAACTTCTTAATGCAGTTATTAAGAAATTCCGTTGTTTGCTGAAGTTCTCCGACTTGAATTGTACGAAGTATGGAACTGGAGCCCAATTATGTCAATTACTGCTAAATTGGTAGAGATACCATTGAAGATTAAAATGAAATTTGTATGTGTACACAACACAACGTACCCTATATTTAAGTTCATAAAAATTTTATTGGCATTCCGGCACTCCGGGTGTCTTGACAAGAACGTGATCATTGTGTTGATATGTATGTATATAAAATGATAATTTAGTTTACCTCCCGCACTTCCTGCTTTAATAAAAAAATTTATTGTGTGCTCATATACTTTTAGGGTGTAATTCGAAACATCCTTTTCCAACGAACTACCTATTATAGCTGGAGTTCCTCAAAGCTCGGTTCTTGGGCCGATCCTATATCTTCGTTCTTCACGTTGGAAGAGAAATCCTCAAAACTTCCCAACAGGCTCAGTATGAATGCTGCTCATTTGGCTTGGGTGGACCACGTGAAGTATTTAAGCATCACCTTTGACAACGCACTAACTTTCAAAAAGCCCACCTCAACAGTCATTGAGAAAAATAATCGCTTGCTAAAATCGATGTACATACAGATGTAACATACATATGTGGGAGATCCACATTGAATATTCGAAGCCCTTATGCTTTACGGGCCAGTCTGGTTCAAAATTTAACAAACCATGTCTTCCTTATCCAGACAGACTGTCCTTCCTCAAATTGTCCCTGCTTGTTGACAGAAGACTCTACCTTGATGAATGCATTCTTTATCGTATTCATAACGGAATCTTGCATTCCTGTCTGACGGATGACTTAAATTTGCGTGAACCTGCATTCTGCAGTAGAAGCAATGATATATTTAAACCACCTAGAGCCTTGCTATCAGTATATTATAATTCCCCGATGGTAAGACTTCAAAGAAACCATGATAGGCTTCAAATTGGTCCTCTGAACTGCACGTTTAGCAGATTCAAACATGCTGTCCTAGAGAAAATCAATTTAAACTTGTAATATATATTGTTAATATTGTTGATCATTAGATGACTGAACTTGTATTTTTATGTTTGCTTTTCTTCTTAAAACTGGACAGCTTACATGTAATAGGAAATTTGTTATTTCTGTACGAAGATATCATTGTAAATAAATAAATAAATAAATAAATGTGCTAAAACATATATAAATAAATTACAAGTGGCTCCAAATAAATAGAATCGTTTATGTCCGCTATGCTGGTTGGGTAGGCCGCAATAGCTATCCTAATTGATGGGGGTTCCATCTGTCGTTTATTAGGAAAAGCACACTCCGCGAGTGGATGCGTGGGGACCGAATGGGATTCGAACCCGGGACTTTTTTTCGGCAGTCTAGCACGCTTACCACTAGACTACTCGCGGATTGGGTACCAGTTTTCACAATTTTTTTTTCACAAAACCTTTTTTCCTAAAATCCATTTTTTCCAGAAACCTATTTTCCTAAAACCATAATTCCGAGGAAAATTTTGTTAAAGGAAAATCATCTGTCAGGAGATATTTTTTAAGTTGGGAAAAAAAAATTTTATTATATTATAAAAAGTTTTGGGAAAAATGGATTTTATGAAAAAGTGGTTTGGGAAAAAAAAATTGTGAAAACTGGTCCCCTACCCTACTCGCGTCATAGCTAACGTACCTAGTTCTAATTCCTAATATGTAAATTAACCCAAATAACGAATAATTTCTTGTACATGGTCCGAAAACCCGATAACAGAAACTTAGTCGTTGCTAACACCGCAGGGGTAGGTATAGGTTATTTTATCCGTATTAAGACTGGTGTTTAATTTCTTCTCACTGGAATTCACTTAAAACACCTTTACTCTAAATGTTGATTTAATTAAAGTCTCTTATAGCATGGAAATGCATAAAGAGTAGTATAGTAATTGAACGAATTTCGAATAGAGGAACTTTATATTTACATTCTTACTAGTTTTTATGCCCAGCTTCGCACGGTGTGTGGACCCTATATCCCATCGAAATCGGTTCAGGAAGTTGAGAATCTGTAGTCGCCATATTGGATTCGCCATCTTCAATTTCCATTTCGATAGCAGATTTGAGATCAGTGCAAATGCAGAAGAATGTGCAGACAAACATATAAGACACAATCTCTTCCTTTTGTGAATACACAAATATTAAGAGATTATTGATGAATGTAATTCTACAAGTAAGCGCTTTGGCCAACTGTATATACAATTGTAGATTGTAGGGTGATTTATAATTATTTAATATTAGAAAGTTGAAACAATTAAGAATATTTAACCTATCTCTTTGGAGACTGAAATAAAATTGAAACCAAAAACATTTAATTACGTTCTGACGTGCCGTATGCTCATAATTCAAATCGAAGTATGCACGAGTATCTACCCCAAACTGAAGCGATATCCATCGGTGTACACTTCCACTGGGTTCTCACGCCAAAATAACTTCTCGGCAATAAAATTGCTCGTGAGCTAATGATTAATGGATTATCAGCAGAGAAAATTTAATGACTCCTAAATTTTGCTACATTAGCGTAAAATTATAATTGATTCTGCATAATTTGTCGCTCCAAGTACTTCAATTAACGCTATTGTGCATGTGTTATCTGAATAATTAAACAGGGGAGATACAGTTACGCGAGGCGTTTAGTTTTAATGGGTTTCGGTGTTAGCTGCATATATTTTCTCTGGCACATATGAGCATATGAGCCGTCGCTATAGTCCCTTGCAGCTTGACTTATTGCACTGATGCAGTTTTCACATGAAGATTTAAGATTACGCTTTTTGAGATGATTATAGTAAATTAAAGTGATTATGGAGTAATTAAATGGAGAAGAGTGCAATTAAATGAAAATATATCAGTTGTGTGGTGCGAATGCTCGCTCTTTTAGTCAAATATGGACACATGAAGCTTGTCAATATTCTATAAATCGTGACTTTTATAAACACTCATTAAATACTTTACAGTTTAGCTATTCTTTATTTATTTATCAATAACAAGTTCATTACAATATTTCACCATCTGACAACAAAAGAAAAGAAACAAAGTATTTATAAATAAATTCAAGGAGAAGAAACTATTTCTAATAATTTTAATTAATTTTAATTAAGTAACGATTTTTTAATTGCTTAACTCTATCACATTGGAAATTGACTGCGGAAAATCTAACTTATATATTCAGGAAATGGCCGATATGGTCCAGAATGAGTTCCATTATAATTAGAATACAGAAAGTCTTATCCTCTAGTCATACGGGTGCTTGAGATATGATTTAGATAAGATTTAAAAGCTTAGGAGTGTGTTTGGCAGCAAGCACGATATCGTACATGAGCGTACGGCATGCAATTTTTCTTCGGTTAGATGGATATTTTATGGAGAATTTTAGACTGTCTTCATAAGAAGAAAGACTACGCTGATCACGCCAGGGAATGTGGCTGAGACTGAAATGAACGTTTTTGGAGTACTTCGACACAATCGATGTGCACACAAGTAATAAGGAGACCACATAACTGAAGCAGAAGCATATTCTAGGAGAAGCCAGACCAAGATACAAAGCAACATTTTTAAAAAGTAGGGATCAATACAATTTCAAGACAAACTTTTTGCCTTTAAAATTTTCAAGGGTTGAATTTACACGATTTCTTTCAGTGGGGCAGGGATTATAGTATCAATAGTTACTGCTTATCAATATCAATATATACTTGCCGAGATAAAAGTGCGTCAAATATTTTGGCAGACCGCCCTAAAGTGGAGGACTTCCTACTAAATGAAATAAAATTGCTCAATTCACTGCTTTGTAAACACTTGATCCAATGAAGAAGCTCATTAGAAAAGCCAAGTAGTTGAAGTTTAAAAATTAGTGTCTCGTGATACTTTGTCAAATGCTTCCTTGAAGTCAGTGTAAAAACAATAGATTTGCTCACGTTTTTCTAAGTTCGTCAAACAGAAATTTGAAAACTCCACAAGATTAGTTAAAGGTGGTCTGCCCTCATAAAGTCATTTTGAGTACTTAAAACCATCGAGATATGCTATGTATAGTCTTTGGAAATCGCCTCAAAAATATTAAGGATAGGTGATAATTTAGTGATACGTCTATAGTTGTCTACTGAGTTCTTGTTCCCTTTCTTAAAAATAGAGATAATATAAAACAATTTCAAAATATGTGGAAAAGCACAGATACGCAGATATAAGTGAAATAGGAACCACCGCAAGTGAACCAATAAATTTAAGGATATTGTCAGGTGAAGCGGGTAGCTCAATAACGTTATTGTTTCACGACTTGTGTAGCATGTAGCGCCGTCCTGTTGCAAATAAAGGTCATCCATGTATATATCATCAACTTCAGATAAAATAAAAAATGGTTAGCGTCTCTCGACAACGCAGAGAATAGAGCCGCAAATGTGCAAAGACGTTATTAAAAATTTCATCGAAAAAATGACCATCTGTCAAAAACAATAATGTAAAAATATCACAGCCTTTCTTAACAAATCTTAGTAAGTTAAAATACCACCTCTATGTATCTACGTATATGCTCGTATATTAAAGCAATTATTTACGAGTATTTTTAATGCATTAAGTCAAAAACCACTCAGTACAGAGAGCAAAGCAACTCCTCGCTTCCTATTAGCATATTGAGTGGGCAAACTAATTGAAATGCGACTACCGGACAACTACACGGAGATCTGTACCTACGAGTTACAATCGCTCATTCAACACCGTGTTTGTGTAAATATTTGCTCAGAGAGTCAAGTGAACAAAACCAAATTAACCAGTCCGAACACGAAAATTACACCCTCGGGGAGGTGGCCTTATTGATTGCTCCATAGATCACCATCTGAATGGAACTATCAACATTACCTACTTAGACAGAAATGACCATGCCTCGGCCATTAACGCCCAAACGTGATGCTGCATTATGTCGGCGTGTGTGTCTTTGTTGCCCCAACATCATTTAATTACTTAGGGCCGCAATTAAGATTCAGGGGTATTGATTCCAGGCCGATTTCATTTAGCATTTTCCCATTTAAATTCGCCCAGCAGGATGCTTCCTGGCAGGGATAAGCTCGGGTCAAAATTTCGCCCGGCCCTACATCGTAGAGAGCCCACTCTAATTAACTGGAGACAATACGAGTCAGGTGAACACAAACAGGGGGTTCCATGGCATAAATGATAACTTAGCAATGAATCCCATTTCAGGGCCCTTCCGTACAATTGCCCTGAATGGCAGGGCATTCGTGTGGTGTGCCGGCGTTTGCAGATACGTATTAGGGCCGATTCCATTTGGGAAGAGCCTAGGTAAGCCGCCGCTTTATAATTGCTTAGCGCAGCAAGCTTCTTGGAAACCATCCAAATCTCCATACACCCACTGGCCACTCATTACATCCGATAGCGCAAAAGTGGGGACAATTAAAAAGGAACAAATCACCAAATCATCGCAGGATTGCGTGCCACTTAAACTTCGACATTGGCTACGACTTGAGTGAGGTCAACGTAATTACTTTGGCGTTCCCTGCTGTGGAGTTTGAAGGTCCGCTATGTATTCACGACTTGCTCCAGATAAATATTCTTTCGCCACTATTTTGGGGGTAGTGCATAGGGGGAATTTGGGGCGTCTAACTTTGGGGAACTTTTCACCTTCAATTTCATTGCATGACCCTTCACATTCGGCAACCCGCAAGCCATGGAAGTGAAGAACGAGCTGTCTGCCGAGAACAAACGAACAAATAAATGACGAATCGCCAGTCCGGGACGGCCCGGATATATTTCATTCTGCTGGAAAACAACTTCATTATCATATCCCCTGGCGATGACCAGCGGGAGTAGATGTGGCGGCAATTTCTGCCAAACGGAGATACAGTAACTAACGATTTGGCCAAGCGATAAAAGTTATTGACGCAAATCACGTAAACTTCTTTTGACTGGCGGGAAGGCAGGTAGGTATGACGATAGAAAATTTCCTCTTTTACTCGGAAGCAGCAAAGGAAATTAAGACACTCGTGGAGACCTCTTTAAATGATTTTCATAGAAAGTAAAGGCAAATTTCTTAAAGTGTAGTTACATTTGCTAACCGTTGTAAGGAAAACTTAGCAATATTTTTCTTTCTGCAGTGAATGCAAGAGTCTCGATATATGCTATTAATTATGTATTAATATTAACGTCAAAGTTCTTCCGTTGGTTATGCGACACCAACGCAACGGTTCGGTTCCCACCTGAGACCGTGATAAAAATTCCATTGTCAAAACAGGTCTAAGTGCATCTTTCGATCTCCGGAACAACTTAACCTAGCATAACGTTAATTAATATAATTATTTTTCATTTAATTCAGAATAGCACGCAACCACTCACAGTGAATAGAAACAGGCTTTACTCTACACCTCTAAAATATGCCAATAATTGTCATAAACTTTTTATATATAATACTAATACATTTTTCGACTGAAACAGTTTTCTCTACATTTAATATTTACCAAGATTTAGATTTTTCGACTATAAATATATAACGCTTTTGATCCGAAATATTTTGTAAATAGTGATTTTCACACTAGAAATAGTTATTATAAAACTTATAAACATAACAATCTCTACAACTGTCATTTATTCCTTATTTTCATAGGATCGATATTTCACGAATTATACTGCTTCTAGGAAATGCAAACGTGAAAAACATTCTTTTGCAAATATCTTGTGAATGGTGTGTATTACACACGACCACATAAAAAAGAAAGGTTCTGTAGTTGAAGGTTGAGATACTGTACGAGATGGCTTTTGGGTTGCTGAACCTAAATCTACAGCCAGAATTGGCCCAAGCCGCAAGGATTTTTACATAACCTCAAGAAACCCTCAAAAAAGGCCAAATCAAAAGTGAAAAAAAGATTAACAAATTGAACTATGAAAAAATTTCAGATCGCAATACACCCATGCAGATAAGGTGTAAATATAATCTCAACAAACACGTCAAAATATTTCTCTATAAACGCAAAAAATAAAGTGTTAAAATTCTTGCATCAAGGGACAATTCTTGCTGCTAATTCAGATTCAGCGACCCGAAAAATCAGATTGAAAGGATACTGTATTTGAAAGATATATACACTCCCTTCAACTACAGAATCCTTTTTTTTCTGTGGTTCTGTTTATCATTAAATTATCGTAGTATTTTTTGTAGATAATTAAATTCCTTGTATTTTTGCCAAGGTGTTTTTTTTTGTCGCCGGCCATATTATATATATCATAAATTAATGATTAAGATACCATTTTGAAGATTAAATTCCCCGCTAATGACTAAAATAAACAAATAGTTTTAAATTAATGGTTTCGTTAAAAAACATATATAAACTGTATTTGCATAGAGATAGTAAAAGGCGCCGCGCCATCTGTTGAAAATCAGTTTAACTGCAATGTACGACAGCTGTCGGTTGTAGTTGTTCACATTCTTTAAAGACTGTAGAAGACGCCTTATACATTATCTATGGAAATACGGTTTTTATGAAAACTTTTTAAAATAAAAAATCGTTTACTCTTTCTATCAGCTCAGTAGTGGTCGGCTTTCCCTAGATAACATTAATCCAAGTTGAAAAGTACATTAAAATAGTGTTGCAGTAAAAATAGAGTAAATCACAAATTGAGGCTTCATTATACATATACGTATAGTGTCGATTCTGCATAAGTGGGCAATCGATCGATAATTTGCGATGTTACTATATTGTTGTCCTTTTTATTTAATGGAGTAATCATAGAGAGAAAACTCTAGTGCTAAGCGATAAGTTTACATATAACAGAAAAAATGACGTCATATATTTTTTTAAAGCAGGAAGGGATGTCTTCAGGGCCAAGGGTCAAATGGTTAAGTTTATATATACATACTATATATATATGAATGGTAGTCGTGGAAGATTCGTCAGATGAGTGAAATCCTTTAAGCTATTATAATATCACAGTGAATGCAGCATTAAAGAACTCCATGAAGCACTCCTTTTAGATTGCCACAAATTAGAATTTTTTAAACTGCATATTTAGCTTTAACAAAATACCGAAGATTAAAAGGTAAGTCAAACTGCGCACTCTTTAAATTTTATGGCTGTGTCGTAAATCACCAGCCGCCCGATGTCAATATAGCGTCCTGCGAAGCATTAAGCAAATTTCAGAATACAAACTCGATTGCTGGTGGCACCATGAAAAATTTTTATGTCTTTTATCGGGACAGCACCCGCGAAGTTTTTTACATGATTCATGAGGGCTTGGCGTACAGTACACCTGACGGGGGGGACTAGTCCATAATGTAATGAAAAGTCTCCAAGGTACTTCACTGCCTCTCCTACTATGCTGTGGGATTTTTTATTTCTGCTCCGACTCCATGGGAAACGCTTCCTTCCTTGTGCCCTCCTTTCTTATGGTCGGACTGTGCCCGGGAGCCACTATCTTTTCTGAATAAGTAAGAATCACCGAGAGAACGAGCGCTTTCCTGTAGTCTTTAGCACGGCCCTATGCTCAGGACTGCTCAGTTATGCAGAAGTCTGAGTGTCGTGGAAAATTATTCTATCAGGGTAGTCCTGCGGAATCCTTTGTCGTCTACGATTTTCCACATCTGTTTGTTCTATGCTGTGTGCAAGGAAATTTTATTGGGGTGAAAATGGTGAAATTTATTTAATTTTTTCCGTCAGGCCTGAGGATTACGGTTCGTACTTTTGGTAAGAGAATGTCAATAAGGGGCCATTAAATTCTATCAGATTTTATTTTAGGAGACAAAACAGAAAGTGGTAAAAGTAATTGGTTTTTGGTCAAAGATCACCTTATCAAATATCTTTAATTTGTAGTTGAGAAAATGCTTTCTGTGTAAGTTTGCATTTTTCGCAAAATGTCTACCATATCTCTTATCTTTTAAACCAAACCTGAAGTTGATAATACGACTAAGTCAATCCATAACTCGTATTTCCACCAAGTGTCTTTCCTTTGATTGACTTAACTAATTAGCCTAAACGGCCTCTTATGACGTTTGAAATAACATTTCTCTGCATTATTATTCGTACTTGGAATTTTAACCAAGTTAATAACGGAACTCGTTTCCGATCCCTCAGTGTGAGTGAGGCGACATACCAATGAGATCGGCCTGCTTCTGGGATCGAAACACTCATCAGTTTTTGTGGTTTTATGATGTGGAAAAAATATCAAGAGTTTTGTTTTTAGCTCAAATACGACTAATTATAGGAAGATAATGCAGCACGCCAATCATCCGTAAAACGTAAAATTGAGGCCTGCAACTGATTTGACAAATTATTTCTGTTTTATAGGAAGCTTTCATATTTTCCTGCGGGCATCCGGGCCGGGCATAGGTTACTTTCATGTTTAATAACCGAAAATCGCTGGGAGGAATCAATGGATTTATGGGCTCACATCGTGTTCCCCACATGAAGTTCCATTCAAATATTCACAAAAAAATCCCAAACTTACAAGCGTATGACTGTTAAACTACCAGCATATTACTTTATCTCCATGCCAAAAAACCTGGTCGATATCTGATGATATATCATGGCTCATAACAGGCTGTCATTATGGGGAATGGTACCAATATCGTTGCGCTATTTACCCAAATTGAATATCGATGACTCTTGCAATGCTGAGCAAATTGTATATGAATTACCCGAATGCCCAAATTGTATTGAACTGTGATTTAGTGGCTTATCGAATCGTTTACCGTGAGAATATTTTATGGCTTCTTTCCCCTGGCATGAATTCTGCTGTGAAAAATTGGCCGGGCCCATACACAACCGGGCATATTCGTTAAAATATTTGTATAAAAGTTTAAAAAAAAGTTAAAAACATATACGATATCCATGTCAGTATTATGACAATTAATTAGACACAATTTGTGTAGAAACGATTTTTATTGTTTTCTTATTGAAATACTAGCTGATTCGTACCGGACGTTGTCCGCCCACAATAATTCTTCTAAGGAAAACAAAACCTTAATCAAGATATGTCCTAACTAAAAAGTATAATTTTCTTTATTTATTTATTATACAATTACCTTCAAATCGTCAACATATAAAACACAATTCGAACAAATTTTTGTAGTTGATAAATAACAGAAATATGTAAGAGCGAACCGGGAGCAGACCCTTGTGGAACACCAGATACGGGAACAAATCCAAAGAAAGAACAACCAGAGAATTATTATTATCGCATTTTACCATGCTCATCGTAACTTCTCTTTTTTATCCATGAGGTTTGAATGGCTGATACGATCAACTGTTTTGTACAAATTGGTGTAAATAGTGTCCACGATACTGCATTGCTGTAGTCTAGAGCATTTGCAACAAAATTATGGAACACATTGAAACTTTCTTTTGATGAAGCTTGCTGTTGATCGGAAATTATAGGTCGAACAAACTCTGGTAAATGCTTATATACCAGCTTTTCGAATAGTTTACTTGAGCAGCTTAACATGCAATATATAGAGCGATAGTTCTTTACCTCGGATTTGTCGTCCTTCTTGAATAATGGAACCACTTTAGCATGCTTCCATGCTTCAGGGAAAGTTACTTCATTCAGTGAAGAGTTTAAGATTAAAGTCAGGAGATAACATATAGCATGGGGTAATCCTTTAATAAAGTGATTTCACATGTTATCAGGTCCAACAGAGGATCTTTTCTTTCCCATAAATTCCCTCACTCTTTCCTGGTTCATTTCTACTTTTGCCGCTCCACGATCAAAGAAATCCATGTCCACAATCAAATTACCTGCCGTTTGCTGGCCTTCTTGGATGATTACGGTTTTTTGGAAGATCTCCTTGTATTTGTGCTAATACACAGAGGAAGGGGTTTTTCATACTTAAATAAAAATCCTTGCTAATTCGGGCTATCCTGAAGGTAAGTTTGTACATCGTCCGCACAAATGCTGTAAAACTTAAGGCAGGTCATTTATACATATACAGACTGAACAGCAGAAGTCCAAGTATGGACCCTTGAGGGACACCCTTGGAAAAGAAATTTTTTTACTTACTGCAGTTAGCAGCATTGGTGAAGTTAAAGCCTGAGGACAGTTTCCTAAGAAGTATTGAATGGCTCTTAGTTTGAATGCATTGGAAAAATCCAGAAGCGCTAGGATGGAAACAATTTTTCCATCAAGTGTCGAATATCACTTGTTACATACCTTCAGGAGAGCGCATGTATACAACTATGTTATGTTGCGGCCGGAATCCTGATTGCCATTCGTTTAGCAACTGACCCATTGATATGTATTCTTGTACATATTTGCCAATACAACAGATTCTCGAATATCTTAGATAGGAGACATAGCAAACGGCCCAACGAACTTTAAAAAACTACGAGACATTTCGGCTGGACGAATAACGGTCAATTTTATAGTAAAAATGGCATGAAGCACTTCAGCTCTCGCAACTTCTTCTTACAAACCTTCCTAAGGCATGAAAACGTTTTGTTATGTTCAGGGTAGTTCGTATTTTTGTATTAACGCCTGTACAAATTATTGAATAATTGATAGACGCATTGATAAAAGCTAATACGTATACAGAGTGATTCATTTTAATCGATTCATGAATGCATCTTCTACATACTTCAAAACAAAATACTTTTGTCTATGTTCCAAGATTTACGGGACCAATAATAAAATATATTCCACGTGTGAACGTTTGCAAACCATTAAGTATAAGAATGCATAAAGGAACAATTTCGGTAAGATGTAAGTAATCATGTGAGTGGGCAGGCAAGTTATATGTATCTTCAGAAAATTTCCGGGAAGAATAACGTGAAGAATGCGAATTTATTGTACATAAGAACTCCTAATATCGGCTTGCATATTATTCCGTATATGTCTTCATTTTCTTGAATAACGCAACGAAAATGTAAATAAAAGCAACGCATCTGAAACTGTCGTATATTTTGTTTCAATTCAGCAAACAAGCAATAAGGGCAATTCGTTTTAAGACACAAAACGCTTTTAGGCAAGGGGGTACAATTTTGCATTCACATGTTTAGTAGTCATATTATCATTAAATTAAGGGAGACCTTACGTGTTTCCTGCAGTGCAGCTGGAGGAACACAGCAGAAGATACATTTTATGCACACCTGCAAGGAATTCAACTTCTTTGTAACTGCTGTTTCGTTTCACAAAAGATGGATTTTGTCTCCAAAAGTTTTGTATCTATTTGAATGAATCTGGAAACTTATCGCAAATCTCAATGTACTAAAACTAAAACCCAAAACGAACCCGTCCTGCGTTTGGGATTTCGTTTGGGAAAATGTCGATAACATCTAAACCAAGAAAGTTGGGTCTGGGCTCTCCACCTCCTACTACGTTCAAGGAATTGAACAATTTCTTAGATCTCATTTATCAATTATTTTTGTCCTTTTAGCAGATTTTAGGAGAGGCTCTCGATAAGATTAATTCACAACTTTTGTAGAGGGCTCAAAAGGCCTTCCGTTACACCGCTTCATTTATTATCCTCGCCGGAGACGAGGGAAATTACAATCATTCAGCAGCTAAGAAAGGAGCTGATTACTGGCCCCGGGCAAATTGATAAATTTACTCTGCGCAAAAATTGCATATTCATCTCATAATGTTGGATATCCTCTAAAACCCTCGTCGCGGGTCCTTGAAAGACAATTGGATAACAACTGAGGGCCATCCATCTTTTTCTTAATTAAATTGCTCGCTCGTCAGCCGAATCTCGTCAGAAGCACCCCCGACCGGTCGGTACCTTTCTACTTACATCATCATTCAAAGGCGTGACAATCCACTTACACACCAAGGTACTACGTGGTGTGGTTAGTACCAGTCTAGCTATTTGTCCACCCAAACAATTTATAAGACCCGGGGAAAAAAAGCGAAGAAAATTAGAGAGCAGCTTGAGTTGGGGAACCCAGCTGAAGACAGCTACGGGGAGGTAAGGGTCTCTACATCCTTAATACAAAAATTGTCACCAGAATAATGGATGACGAAGCCGTGGGTAAAGGAGCAGCGGAAATGTTTTGAATACCGTACGATTGCCGGCAGACGGGTGAGGGCTAATTTCAAAAAAACTAATTATGGTATAGCTCCACCGAAAAGGACAAAGTTGTTTATCTGGAGCAGCGCACTGCGGACAGACCTTTCCCCAGTGTACTTTTCAAGTTGTCATCATTCTTGAATAGTAGTCAACAGAATTTAATACTTTTGTCGCAGTCAGACTTTTTTCCCTGAGTTGTCAGCATTATCCCCGACATGACCCTTTGAGGAATTCCAACCTCTCACTTTTAAGTGTGGGAATTTCAAGTGACGCTGAAGGCCACAAGCAGACACATATGGACGGAGTTTTTGTTAATGCGATCCTGTAGATATTGCAGTTAATTCATCATGAGGAAATCGCAGAGACCATGAGGGCGGTTTGCAGAAGCGATAACATATTGCCACGTACTCGTCCTTGCGAATTACTATAAATCACTCCAGATTCGCCCACTGCGGCTAATTCACTCAAAGTTTCTTTTTGCTGTCTTTTATGATGTATTGCTGCCAGATTGCCCATAAATGTTTTTGATAATTTCTTTTAACTTCTGGTGTCATTAGTCCTCCGGTTGAGTTCGATTTCGCTCAGATGATATATGACTGCATGTTTTTGTTCACGGTCTGCGAAATTTTTAACCGAGATAAGTTGTTCCCCAATGAACTTCTTCTTTTCTTAATGGATTCCTTCCCTTTGAGAGTCCTCTTTATGTCTGGCTTTTATCGCTCCACGTGGAATATTGCCTTACCAGTCCACGTAGAGATGTTCAAGTCTCGTGCTGTGTTTGACCTTTAGGATGGGTGAAGTCTTGACGAGTGCTAAATATGTTGCCCATTAGGAACAAATTAACTACTTGTAGTAAAAAGAGCAGTGATTTTTCTTCATTTAGCAAGTGCCTTTAACATTAGATATGTAGGTATCTATCGCTGGATTAATTTAAAAATAGCTCTAGTAAATACAATAATATCTAACATTCATGTGTCATTAGTGTTTTAACTAAGATTTTGGGCTGACTCGAATTAAACGCAATCTGGATGTCAAATTTCCGACCACTTTTTCGACTGGGGACGCAATGTTGATCCCAAGTTGTCCAACGTCTATGGTTTATGGGCGTAGGCTAGCGACTTCACAAATCTCCACAGAAAATAATCCTTAGGTGTTATATTCTGAGCAAAAATCATCTGTCAGCTGTCAAATTTACTGTCACTAGAAACTGTTTTGCCAATTCGAAAATCAAACCTCTAAAAAACACACTTTATATTACCTTAGATTTCTGCCATCAAAATTCATAACATGCACTCCAAACATTTTAGTTTAATTATTATTATTATTTCAATTTAAAATTTTTCTCTTATGTATATACAATAGAAGTATAAGATTTAGTGCTAGAATTTTAAATTCATTCAACTATAAAAGGAAATTTCGTTTGGCATTACCAGATAATATTTTTAATTATTATAATATTGTTATTTGGGAGAAAGCAATTTTTGAGAAACCCAGTGAAAAAAGACTAAAACTACACTTAAATGCTATATTTAAACTACGGACAATTTGTTTATCCTGCGTCAAACGTATGGTGTTAGGCAACTACTTTATTGCCTAATTAGTAAATTTTCAGACCATATACATCATTCAAAAAATTGATGCGTTAAGCGTTCTAACTTTTCATTTATAAGCTCTATGTTAGCTCTAACATGTAATTCAGAAGTGGAGAAGTGCCAAGGCAAATTCTAAATCATTTTCAAGATTTTATTCTGCACAACTTGAATTTTGTTTATATGTGTTTTAGCACATCTATTACAAACCGGTGCTGCATAGAGCAAGAGGGCTTGAAATATAACCTCATAAATAATGATTTTATATTCTTGGTTCAGGGTTGACCTTCGGTTTATGAAAAGGTACAAAGTTTTTATTAATATATTTATTTTATTAATAACTAACGATATGTGTGCATTGAACGTAAGAGTTTTGTCGAAGGTGATGTCTAGATACTTAGTGTTGTCCGCCCATAGAATAGGCGAGCCATTCAGGTTTAAATTGTTACTTGGGAGGTTACGCGGATGTCGTTTGCGTGTAAAAAACATGGATTGTATTTTGCTAGGGTTAAGTTTTATCTTTCATTTGTGGAAATAATTATAAATATTATCTAGTCCGAGCTGTAGGTTAGTGCATATGCATGAGGCACTCTCGTGCGAACAGAAAAAAACTGTGTCGTCTGCAAACACTGAGGAAAGGCAGTTTGGAGTCTCTGGAATATCAGCTGTGCATATGTTGTACAATATTTTTCCTAATACCGAGCCTTGCGGAACTCCTGCTGTAATTTGGAGTTTATTAGAAAGGGTTGTTCCAATATACACCCTAAAGAAGCGGTCATGCAAAAAAATTTTGATTATTTTTGTAAGCGCTGGAGGAAAGCCAAATTTCATCTTCTTGTGAATGAGTGCGTCGTCGTGCCAAACAGAATCAAACGCGGTTTGTACATCCAGGAGCACTATACCAGTGGATTCTTTCTTATTGAGATGGGTTTTTATTTGACGGGAAATTCTAAGTAAGGGATAGTATGTATTGTGTCCCAGTCTGAATCCAAACTGGTGATTAGGAAGGATGTTATTTTCGTCTATATGCTCTATAAACTTCGTTTTGATTAATTTTTCCGAGATTTTCGCCAAAATACATAACAAACTGATTGGGCGGTAGCTATCCGGCTCCTCGGGAGGTTTTCCCGGTTTAGGTATGGGAATAACTTTGGCTATCTTCCATGATGATAGAAAGTATTGTAGCTTCAAGCACGAGTTGGCAATAAAGGTAAGATAAACAAGCCCAGCCTTCGGCAATGTTTTGAGGCATGTATTTGGGATCTCGTCAAAACCTGG